>CAWUFW010010611.1:0-680835 GCA_963921515.1 Calotriton arnoldi | reverse complement strand
ATGGCAGTGGTGTTTGGGTAGTGTAGGGGGTCGTGCTGGTGGTCGATTTAGGGTTTAGGGTAGTGCAGTGGTGTTTGTGTTGTGAGGGGGTCGTGCTGGGGGTAGTGTTTTAGGGTTTAGAGTAATGCAGTGGTGTTTGTGTAGTGTAGGGGGTAGTGTTTTAGGGTTTAGGGTAGTGCAGTGGTGTTTGTGTAGTGTACGGGGTCATGTTTTAGGGTATAGGGTAGTGCAGTGGTGTTTGGGTAGTGTAAGGGGTCATGCTGGGGGTTGTGTTTTAGGGTTTAGGGTAGGGCAGTGGTGTTTGTGTAGTGTAGGGGGTAGTGTTTTAGGGTTTAGGGTAGTGCAGTGGTGTTTGTGTAGTGTACGGGGTCGTGTTTTAGGGTATAGGGTAGTGCAGTGGTGTTTGGGTAGTGTAGGGGGTCATGCTGGGGTTAGTGTTTTAGGGTTTAGGGTAGTGCAGTGGTGTTTGGGTAGTGTAGGGGGTCATGCTGGGGGTAGTGTTTTAGGGTTTAGGGTAGTGCAGTGGTGTTTGTGTAGTGTGGGAGGTCATGCTGGGGGTAGATTTAGGGTTTAGTGTAGTGCAGTGGTGTTTAGGTAGTGTAGGGAGTCGTGCTGGGGGTAGTGTTTTAGGGTTTAGGGTAGTCCAGTGGTGTTTGTGTAGTATAGGGAGTCGTGCTGGGGGTAGTGTTTTAGGGTTTAGGGTAGTGCAGTGGTGTTTGGGTAGTGTAGGGGGTCATGCTGGGGTAGTGTTTTAGGGTTTAGGGTAGTGCAGTGGTGTTTGTGTAGTATAGGGGGTCATGCTGGGGGTAGTGTTTTAGGGGAGTGCAGTGGTGTTTGTGTAGTGTAGGGGGTAGTGTTTTAGGGTTTAGGGTAGTGCAGTGGTGTTTGTGTACTGTAGGGGGTCGTGCTGGGTTCTAGTGTTTTAGGGTTTAGGGTAGTGCAGTGGTATTTGTGTAGTGTAAGGGGTAGATTTAGGGTTTAGGGTAGTGCAGTGGTGTTTGGGTAGTGTAGGGGGTCGTGCTGGGGGTAGTGTTTTTGAGTTTAGGGTAGTGCAGTTGTGTTTGGGTAGTGAAGGGGGTCGTGCTGGGGGTAGTTTTTTAGGGTTTAGGGTAGTGCAGTGGTGTTTGGGTAGTGTAGGGGTCAACCAACATGAATTTGTCCTTGTGTGATGTAACCAATGCTCATGTAAAGCACTCCAATACCTGACCAGTCTGCACTATATACACCTGCAAAAAAACAAAAAATAAAAAGTGTTTTGCACACTTCTGTCATTGGGCTATACGTGGGCTACCTCTGGGTGATATTTGTGCTACATTTGGGCTCTTTTTTCTCTGGTGGCCATCTTGGGAGACTTATTTGTTATGAAGTTTCCTAATTTCCTCATTTACTACAGTCTCCTCAGTAGGAAATGCTTTCAGTTTTTTACTTTGATTCCATCAAGAAGGCATTCAGATGTGTCACACATTTGCCATAAATTCAGAGTGTTAGCACTCTAGTTGTTCATTAGATCACTGTAGTAAAGCTACTGCTCACCAAGGAGTTAACTGGAAGTCTACTGCTGGTATTGAAAGTGATTGTTTCAGTCTGCATGTCAGAATTTTCTAATGAAATAGAAGAGGGTTTGAGATCTCACTTAAAACATGCCCTAAATTTTATTTTTGCAGCACTAACCATAATTTATATGGCAAGATGAACCCCCTCATTTTGTTCCTTTTTAAATTAAATGTTTTAAGTGTTACCAGTTTATTCCAATCAAGATGGCTTCAGGTGTGCCATACTTTTGTCATAAGTAAGGCTGTTAGCACTCTAGTTGTTCTTTAGAACACTCTGGGAAGCTGCAGTAGAACACAAAGGCATCAACTGACAGGCTGCTCCTGTTGAAATATAACAGGAAGATATTTGAGATCTCACTTAAAACATGTCCTAATTTTTCTTTCTACAGCACTAACCATAATTTCTATGGCAAAATGAACCCCCTCATTTTGTTCCTTTTTAAATTAAATGTTTTAAGTGTTACCAGTTTATTCCAATCAAGATGGCTTCAGGTGTGCCATATTTTTGTCATAAGTAAGACTGTTAGCGCTCTAGTTGTTCTTTAGAACACTCTGGGAAGCTGCAGTAGAACACAAAGGCATCAACTGACAGGCTGCTCCTGTTGAAATATAACAGGAAGATATTTGAGATCACACTTGAAACATGTCCTAATTTTTCTTTCTACAGCACTAACCATAATTTCTATGACAAAATGAACCCCATCATTTTGTTCCTTTTTAAATTAAATGTTTTAAGTGTTACCAGTTTATTCCAATCAAGATGGCTTCAGGTGTGCCATACTTTTGTCATAAGTAAGGCTGTTAGCACTCTAGTTGTTCTTTAGAACACTCTGGGAAGCTGCAGTAGAACACAAAGGAATCAACTGACAGTCTCTGCCATTGTTGGATGTACATGTTTTACTGAGAATGTCAGACTTCATTCTCACATGACTGAGAAAGATAATGTGAATTTACAGAAAATATGCTCTCATTTTAGCTTCTGGAGCACCTTCCAAAACTGTATGGGACAAGCATGTGAAAATAGTTTTCTCTCAAACATGATTCATGATATCCCAGCAGAAGGTTTTTCACAGGGTAAAATCAACTTAAAACACACCACAATTCCTGAAATTAGTATGGTACCATCAACAAATGAATTCTAATGTAACTAAAGTCTGTTATCACCCTTTATAGTTCTCCTTTTGGTAACCCTCAAAATCTTCGATTCACTACAATGCATTTCAATGGGGTACTATCATTTATATTGGTCCCAAGATGCCTGCCAGCAATTCCAGGATGAAGTGCTGACAGCCAATCAGATCTCACGATGACATGTGTGGTTAGGCTCCGCCCAGATATATATGTGTTTTTACTTTTGATTTTCTCAGCAACTACTGAACGGATTTACACCATTTAACAAAAGGGTTCTTTCTGAACCAAGAACTACCTCTTTGCCAAATTTGGTGTAATTCCGTTCAGCAGTTCGGGCTGTAGCCTTGCATAAAGTTTCCTATGGGAAATTGATTTTTTGACTCTTATTTTTTAATTTCTCCGCAACTACTGAACGGATTTACACCATTTAACAAAAGGGTTCTTTCTGAACCAAGAACTACCTCTTTGCCAAATTTTGTGTAATTCCGTTCAGCAGTTCGGGCTGTAGCCGTGGCTAAAGTTTCCTATGGGAAAATGAATGGGGAAAACACGTTTTGGGACCCCCTTTTTCTCGGCCCCCGCTTGACGAATCACCCCGAAACTTTCAGGGTAGGAGCGGACCGGAGCGGGCCATAAAGTTTGAAAATTTTGCAAAGATTCGTCAACCGACGCAAGAGTTATTTCAAATAGAATGTTGCGGATTTCCTATGGAAAATAGGTCCTAACTATAGTTAGTTAACAGTAGATAATACATATATATATATATATATATATATATATATATATATATATACATATTATCTACTGGCGGTCGCCAGTAGATAGTTATAGTTACAACCTATTATCCATAGGAAATCCGCGACATTCTATTTGAAATAACTCTCTTGCCGGTTGACGTATCTTCGCGAAATTTTCCCCATGCATTTTTCCATAGGAAACTTTAGACACGGCTACAGCCCGAACTGCTGAACGGAATTACACCAAATTTGGCAAAGAGGTAGTTCTTGGTTCAGAAAGAACCCTTTTGTTAAATGGTGTAAATCCGTTCAGTAGTTGCTGAGAAAATGAAAAGTAAAAAAGATAGTGATATCTATGGCCGAGTAGGGTCCGCGTACCCTCAGCGCACCCTGCGCGCACCGTCCCGATCACGAGCTGCATGTTAATTGGCTGTCAACATTCCGATTCAGGAAATGTTGGCAGCCATTTTGTCCCTCGGTAGAACCGAGGGACAGAAACAAGTGCGCAAAGCGCACAAAGGGAGCAGGGTAGAAACACCCTGACCCCCTAGGTTTGATCAGGGGGTCCCACAAGGACCCCCTGGGCAAAAAAAATAAAAAATAAAAATTTAAAAATCGGCAGGATGCGCTCAGGGTGCGCGAATCCTGCCGAAAAAAAAAAAATCGAAGCGCGGTCTCCCGCGCTTCGATGTTAGTTGGCCCCCGGGTGGCCCAAGTCCCGGGGGCATGGTGGGGGAGTTAATTTTATGTGTGGGGGCCTCAAAGGGCCCCCAAGCCCGGGGACCGCCACCCCCGGGGCTTTTTTTTAAAATGGTGCGGGAGGGCTCTGAGCCCTCCCGCAGCCCCGGGGACCACCACCTCCCCGGGGCTTTTTTTTTAAATTAAAAACCCTGTGTGGGGGCTCCAGCCTCCCACACGCCCGGGACCGCCACCTCCCCGGGGCACTAAATATTTAAATATGGGGGTCCGTTACGGACCCCAGAGCCCGGGGACCACCACCTCCCCGGGGCTGTGCAACTTAAGGGAGGGGGCCGCGCGGCCCCCTCCTGGAGCCCTTGATGGCCCTGGGGACCGCCACCCCCAGGGCCAGCTCCTGCAGTGTCCCGGGGTGCCTACCCCGGGACACTGTAGTTTGCTATGGCAGGACGGGAGCCTCGCGGCTCCCGTCCTGCCATAGCAAACTGCTTTGGATATTGGAAGAGAGAGCAGGGAAACCTGCTCTCTCTTCCAATATCCAAAGCCGATTGCTTTTCCACATGGGGAGCTGCATCTTAGCAGCTCCCCATGTGTAAGCAATGCCGGCTCCCAAGGGACGCGGGGAGCCGGCGGGACTGTGGGGGCTTGGGGACCCCCACAGTCCCCAACGGAGAGGGCCAGCCCCGGGGGATGGGGTCCCCGGGGCAAGTAGTGGCCCGGGAGGGGGCCACGCGGCCCCCTCCCCAAAGTTTAAAAATAATTAAATTTAAAAAAAACGGAAAGGCCGGCCCCGGGGATGGGGTCCCCGGGGCCTTAAATGGCCTGAGGAGGGGGCCACGCAGCCCCCTCCAAAGAAAAAAAAAATCGAGGCCATGCCCCGGGGATGGGGTCCCCGGGGCCAATACAGGCCCAGGGAAGGGGGCCCCGCGGCCCCCTTCCCGTTTTTTTTAAATATTTAATTTAAAAAGGGGTAAGGCCCTGGGGGATGGGGTCCCCAGGGCCCAAAAACATGAAAAAGGAAGGGGGCCACACAGCCCCCTTCAGAGACAAAAAAAAAACGATCGGGCCCGCAGGCCCCGCCCCTTCCTTCACCACTCTGCAAACGCGCCCCTGGCGCGTTTGCAGAGGGGGAACGAATTCCCCTTGAATACTGGGGGTCCCTGGGGGCCAACTAGCCCACCAGGAACCTCCAGTATGCGCCAGGGGGCTGCCTTGCAGAGAGGTGTACAGAGGCCAAGCCCCTTTTTACACCTCTCTGCAACGCAGCTCTGTGGCGCTTTTTGGAGGTATATGGTGGGCTAGTTGGACTCCGGGGACCCTCAGGATTCAAGGGGACTTAATCCCCCAACTTAAAACGCGCCACGGGGCGCGTTTGCACAGTGCTGAAGGGAGGGGGCGGGGCTTCAGGTGACATGTGTGCAAACAGGCCCCGTGGCGCCTTTTAAGATGGGGAATTAAATCCCCTTCAATCCTGAGGGTCCCTGGGGCCAACTAGCCCAACAGGTACATCCAGAAAGCGCCACAGAGCTGTGTTGCAGAGAGGTGTAAAAGGGGTGTGGCCTCTCTACACGTCTCTGCAACGCAGCCCCTGGCGCATATTGGAGGTTCCTGGTGGGCTAGTTGGCCCCTAGGCACCCTCAGGATTCAAGGGGACTTAATCCCCCAACTTAAAACGCGCCACGGGGCGTGTTTGCACAGATGTCACCTCAGGCCCCGCCCCTCCCTTCACCATTGTGCAAATATTCTTCTAAAATCATCCGAAATACGAATTCCGATTTACTCACCTGTTATAAGGAGAGACCTCAGTGCTGCATCTTTCAGCCCAGTACTGGTCCTGAAAAGTAATTTTAACCGTACTTACCAGTAACTTGAATTTCCTTCCATAGGATATCATTGCCTGCTTTTTGCTGAAAAAGTTTCTAAGTGTTGATTTTTGAAACATACAAATATTCCTCTAAAATCAGCCGAAATACGAATTCCGATTTACTCACCTGTTATAAGGAGAGACCTCAGTGCTGTATCTTTCAGCACAGTACTGGTCCTGAAAAGTAATTTTAACCGTACTTACCAGTAACTTAAATTTCCTTCCATAGGATATCATAGCCTGCTTTTTGCTGAAAAAGTTTCTAAGTGTTGATTTTTGAAACATACAAATATTCCTCTAAAATCAGCTGAAATACGAATTCCGATTTATTCACCTGTTATCAGGAGAGACCTCAGTGCTGTATCTTTCAGCCCAGTACTGGTCCTGAAAAGTAATTTTAACCGTACTTACCAGTAACTTGAATTTCCTTCCATAGGCTAACATTGACTGGTTTCACTTGGAAATTCTTCTAAGTGTGGAGTTTTGGAACTTTAAAATATTCATCTAAAATCAGCCGAAATACGAATTCCGATTTACTCACCTGTTATCAGGAGAGACCTCAGTGCTGCATCTTTCAGCCCAGTACTAATCCTGAAAAGTAATTTTAACCGTACTTACCAGTAACTTGAATTTCCTTCCATAGGATATCATTGCCTGCTTTTTGATGAAAAAGTTTCTAAGTGTTGATTTTTGAAACATACAAATATTCCTCTAAAATCAGCTGAAATCCGAATTCCGACTTACTCACCTGTTATCAGGAGAAAACCCAGTGCTGCACCTTTTAGCCCAGCACTGACCCTGAAAAGTAATTCTAACCGTACTTACCAGTAACTTGAATTTCCTTCCATAGGCTAACATTGACTGGTTTCACTTGGAAATTCTTCAAAGTGTGGAGTTTTGGAACTTTAAAATATTCCTCAAAAATCAGCCGAAATACGAATTCCGATTTACTCACCTGTTATCAGGAGAGACCTCAGTGCTGCATGTTTCAGCCCAGTACTGATCCTCAAAAGTAATTTTAACCGTACTTACCAGTAACTTGAATTTCCTTCATAGGCTAACATTGACTGGTTTTCAGCAAAAAAGTTTCAAAGTGTTGATTTTCACAAACTACAAATATTCCTTAAAAATCGCCTGTATGACTTAAACGCATTCTTTCAACTGTTTACAGGAGATGCACCAGTGCTGGATCCAGGATCCAACACTGAGTAAGAAAAAGTAACGATAACAGTTTTTACCTGCTAAGTGAATTTCCTTCCATAGGATAACATTGGTGATTCTATGAGAAAAAGTTTCTAAGTGTCAACTTTTAAAATACAATAATATTCCTTAAAAATCACGACTGTAACCAAAACGCTTTTACTCAACTGTTTACAGGAGATGTACCAGGACTGAATCTAGGATCCAGTCCTGTGGTTAGAAAAGTAATCCATAAAGTAACTAATTGCATTTAACTAGAAATTCACATTGAGCTGAATGTTGCATTGTGTTTGAAAATGTGTTGCCCATTGCAACAACTGTAACTACTGTACTTAAAAGTCTATTGCCTATCTGCAAAGTATTTAAACTAAATTAATTCATTAAGAGAAAGTATTTTTTGTAATGTAATGTATAATGTAATTACAATGTAATTTAAAAAATAAAATATGTAAAAAAAAATTGTTTCTAAAAATGTAGTAAATCAGTATGAAAAAAATTAATATAACAATTAATACATTTAAAAATTGTCATTTACAAAACCTTTGAAATTCACTAAAAAAACGTAGGTTTCAGGCACGTTATAGTTAGAAATTAGCATTTAAAAACCTTTGAAATTCACTGAAAAAACCATAGGTTTCAGACACGTTATAGTTACAAATTAGCATTTAAAAACCTTTGAAATTCACTGAAAAACCCATAGGTTTTAGGGACAGTTATAGTTACTTGGACATTGCACTCGTACAAAACCCGTGAAATTCCCCGTTATAGTTAGTTCAGCTAACTATAACTCGCGCTCCGCAATGCACTGCTGATGACGTCACATATTACATCACTCATGACATGGTCAGTGACATCACTGATGACATCACTGATGACATCTCAAATGACATCACTGATGACATCATCCACGTGATAATCTGATGCACCTCCTCACACCCTAATATAACCTTTGATACACCCACTCTAAATTACAGACTGCCATTCGCAAAACCATAGACACTCCAACACCAATAACTACATACCCACTCACTGATTCTTAGGTCTACACACACACATCCACTCACTCACCCGTACAGTCACTCATACTTATGGTCACTCAGTACAGGACTATCATATGCACTCTTACTCCTATATAGACACTCAAACACCGCCACTCATCCATAGAGGTACTCACACACCTAGTCAGTCATGCAAATAATTAAACACACTGCCATTTACTCACCTATACAGTTATACACACACCAGCTCACTTAATCATACAAATACTAGCACATTGTTACGCTCTTATACAATCACTGATACAAGCACACACTCATCCATACAGCCCCTCTCACAATAACACACTCTCACTTATAGCCATTTAAATACTCTAACACACATATATACTGCCTTTCACATATGTAGTTACTCACACATGTACCACTGGGACATACATTCACTCACTAACACACTGTTACACACACTTACCCACCCATACAGTCTATCACAGATGCACTCTTGAAACCATCCACCCAGTGAATCACCCACTCACACATCTATGCACAGTCGCACACACCCCATCCACACAAACACTCAGGCACCCATACAGATACTCAGACAACAAATCAATAACTCTTATAGACACTCATGTAGCTGTTCACAAACCCATGCAGCCACTTACACAGCAACAGACAGATACAGACATTCACCCAGTTTAGTCACTAACCCATGCATTCAGTAAGATACGTTTAATCACTCACTTATAGAATTAGTCACGCACCTACTAAATCATCCATACAGACACTTATACACCCACTCATTCTTCAAAACGCCTTTCCCTATATATATTAAAAATATTTAAACTTTACAGAAACACACAGTCACTGGATGATGTCAACAGTGATGTCATTTGAGATGTCATCAGTGATGTCATCAGTGATGTCACTGACCATGTCATGAGTGATGTAATATGTGACGTCATCAGCAGTGCATTGCGGGCGCGAGTTATAGTTAGCTGAACTAACTATAACGGGGAATTTCACGGGTTTTGTACGAGTGCAATGTCCAAGTAACTATAACTGTCCCTAAAACCTATGGTTTTTTCAGTGAATATATATATATATACATTCACTGAAAAAACCATAGGTTTTAGGACAGTTATAGTTACTTGGACATTGCACTCAGTACAAAACCCGTGAAATTCCCCGTTATAGTTAGTTCAGCTAACTATAACTCGCGCCCCCGCAATGCACTGCTGATGACGTCACATATTACATCACTCATGACATGGTCAGTGACATCACTGATGACATCACTGATGACATCTCAAATGACATCACTGATGACATCATCCAGTGACTGTGTGTTTCTCTAAAGTTTAAATATTTTTAATATATATAGGAAAAGACGTATTGAAGAATGAGTGGTTGTGTAAGTGTCTGTATGGATGATTTAGTAGGTGCGTGACTGACTGTATAAGTGAGTGATTTAACGTATCGTACTGAATGCATGGGTTAGTGACTAAACTGGGTGAATGTCTGTATCCGTCTGTCTGTTGCTGTGTAAGTGGCTGCATGTGTTTGTGAATAGCTACATGAGTGTCTATTTGAGTTATTGAATGCTTGTGTGAGTATCTGTATGGGTGCCTGAGTGTTTGTGTGGGAGGGGTGTGTGCGACTCTGTGCATAGATGTGTGAGTGGGTGATTCACTGGGTGGATGGTTTCAAGAGTGCATCTGTGATAGACTTTATGGGTGGGTAAGTGTGTGTAAGAGTGTGTTAGTGAGTGAATGTATGTCCCAGTGGTACATGTGTGAGTAACTACATATGTGAAAGGCAGTATATATGTGTGTTGGAGTATATAAATAGCTATAAGCGAGAGTGACTGATTGTGATAGTGGCTGTATGGATGAGTGTGTGCTTGTATCAGTGATTGTATAAGAGCGTAAGAATGTGCTAGTATTTGTATGAGTAAGTGGGGTGGTGTGTGTATAACTGTATAGGTGAGTAAATGGTAGTGTGTTTAATTATTTGCATGACTGACTAGGTGTGTGAGTACCTCTATGGATGAGTGGCGGTGTTTGAGTGTCTATATAGGAGTATGAGTGCATATGATAGTCCTGTACTGAGTGACCGTAAGTATGAGTGACTGTACGGGTGAGTGAGTGGATGTGTGTGTGTAGACCTAAGAATCAGTGAGTGGGTATGTAGTTATTGATGTTGGAGTGTCTATGGTTTTGCGAATGGCAGTCTGTAATTTAGAGTGGGTGTATCAAAGGTTATATTAGGGTGTGAGGAGGTGCATCAGATTATCACGTGGATGATGTCATCAGTGATGTCATTTGAGATGTCATCAGTGATGTCATCAGTGATGTCACTGACCATGTCATGAGTGATGTAATATGTGACGTCATCAGCAGTGCATTGCGGGCGCGAGTTATAGTTAGCTGAACTAACTATAACGGGGAATTTCACGGGTTTTGTACGAGTGCAATGTCCAAGTAACTATAACTGTCCCTAAAACCTATGGTTTTTTCAGTGAATTTCAAAGGTTTTTTAAATGCTAATTTGTAACTATAACGTGTCTGAAACCTATGGTTTTTTCAGTGAATTTCAAAGGTTTTTAAATGCTAATTTGTAACTATAACGTGTCTGAAACCTATGGTTTTTTCAGTGAATTTCAAAGGTTTTTTAAATGCTAATTTCTAACTATAACGTGCCTGAAACCTACGTTTTTTTAGTGAATTTCAAAGGTTTTGTAAATGACAATTTTTAAATGTATTAATTGTTATATTAATTTTTTTCATAC
Organism: Calotriton arnoldi; assembly: GCA_963921515.1. Lineage (NCBI taxonomy): Eukaryota > Metazoa > Chordata > Amphibia > Caudata > Salamandridae > Calotriton > Calotriton arnoldi. Next base: position 669,868 of record CAWUFW010010611.1, on the reverse strand, counting down.
TGATTTACTACATTTTTAGAAACAATTTTTTTTTACATATTTTATTTTTTAAATTACATTGTAATTACATTATACATTACATTACAAAAATACTTTCTCTTAATGAATTAATTTAGTTTAAATACTTTGCAGATAGGCAATAGACTTTAAGTACAGTAGTTACAGTTGTTGCAATGGGCAACACATTTTCAAACACAATGCAACATTCAGCTCAATGTGAATTTCTAGTTAAATGCAATTAGTTACTTTATGGATTACTTTTCTAACCACAGGACTGGATCCTAGATTCAGTCCTGGTACATCTCCTGTAAACAGTTGAGTAAAAGCGTTTTGGTTACAGTCGTGATTTTTAAGGAATATTATTGTATTTTAAAAGTTGACACTTAGAAACTTTTTCTCATAGAATCACCAATGTTATCCTATGGAAGGAAATTCACTTAGCAGGTAAAAACTGTTATCGTTACTTTTTCTTACTCAGTGTTGGATCCTGGATCCAGCACTGGTGCATCTCCTGTAAACAGTTGAAAGAATGCGTTTAAGTCATACAGGCGATTTTTAAGGAATATTTGTAGTTTGTGAAAATCAACACTTTGAAACTTTTTTGCTGAAAACCAGTCAATGTTAGCCTATGAAGGAAATTCAAGTTACTGGTAAGTACGGTTAAAATTACTTTTGAGGATCAGTACTGGGCTGAAACATGCAGCACTGAGGTCTCTCCTGATAACAGGTGAGTAAATCGGAATTCGTATTTCGGCTGATTTTTGAGGAATATTTTAAAGTTCCAAAACTCCACACTTTGAAGAATTTCCAAGTGAAACCAGTCAATGTTAGCCTATGGAAGGAAATTCAAGTTACTGGTAAGTACGGTTAAAATTACTTTTCAGGACCAGTACTGGGCTGAAAGATGCAGCACTGAGGTCTCTCCTTATAACAGGTGAGTAAATCGGAATTCCTATTTCGGCTGATTTTAGAGGAATATTTGCACAATGGTGAAGGGAGGGGCGGGGCCTGAGGTGACATCTTTGCAAACGCGCCCGTGGCGCGTTTTAAGTTGGGGGATTAAGTCCCCTTGAATCCTGAGGGTCCCTAGGGGCCAACTAGACCACCAGGAACCTCCAATATGCGCCAGGGGCTGCGTTGCAGAGACGTGTAGAGAGGCCACACCCCTTTTACACCTCTCTGCAACGCAGCTCTGTGGCGCATTCTGGATGTACCTGTTGGGCAAGTTGGCCCCCAGGGACCCTCAGGATTGAAGGGGATTTAATTCCCCATCTTAAAACGCGCCACGGGGCCTGTTTGCACACATGTCACCTGAAGCCCCGCCCCCTCCCTTCACCACTGTGCAAACGCGCCCCGTGGCGCGTTTTAAGTTGGGGGATTAAGTCCCCTTGAATCCTGAGGGTCCCCGGAGTCCAACTAGCCCACCATATACCTCCAAAAACGCCACAGAGCTGCGTTGCAGAGAGGTGTAAAGGGGTGTGGCCTCTCTACACGTCTCTGCAAGGCAGCCCCTGGCGCATACTGGAGGTTCCTGGTGGGCTAGTTGGCCCCCAGGGACCCCCAGTATTCAAGGTGAATTTGTTCCCCTTCTGCAAACGCGCCAGGGGCGCTTGCAGAGTGGTGAAGTGGGCGGGGCCTGCGGGCCCGATTGTTTTTTTTTTTGTCTCCTGAAGGGGGCTGTGTGGCCCCTTCCTTTTTCTGTTTTTGGGCCCTGGGGACCCCATCCCCAGGGCCTTACCCCTTTTTTTAATTACCAAAAAAAAACGGGAAGGGGGCGCGTGGCCCCCTTTCCTTGGCCTGTATTGGCCCCGGAAACCCCATCCCCCGGGGCATGGCCTCTTTATTTATTATTTTGAGGGGGCAGCGTGGCCCCCTCCTCTGGCCATTTTAAGGCCCCGGGGACCCCATCCCCGGGGCTGGCCTTTCTATTTTTTTAATTTTTTTTTTTCCTTTTTTGGGGAGGGGGCCGCGTGGCCCCCTCCCGGGCCACTACTTGCCCCGGGGACCCCATCCCCCGGGGCTGGCCCTCTCCGTTGGGGACTGTGGGGGTCCCCAATCCCCCACAGTCCCGCCGGCTCCCCACGTCCCTTGGGAGCCGGCATTGCTGTTCCACATGGGGAGCAGCTGACATGCTGCTCCCCATGTGGAAAAGCAATCGCTTTGGATATTGGAAGAGGAGCAGGTTTCCCTGCTCTCTCTTCCAATATCCAAAGCAGTTTGCTATGGCAGGACGGGAGCCTCGCGTCCTGCCATAGCAAACTACAGTGTCCCGGGGTAGGCACCCGGGACACTGCAGGAGCCGGCCCTGGGGGTGGTGGTCCCCAGGGCCATCAAGGGCTCCAGGAGGGGGGCCGCGCGGCCCCCTCCAATTCAGTTCAAAGCCCCGGGGAGGTGGTGGTCCCCGGGGCTCTGGAGGTCCGTAACGGACCCCCATATTTAAATGTTTAGTGCCCCGGGAGGTGGTGGTCCCCGGGCGTGTGGGGGCTGGAGCCCCCCACACAGGTTTTGTCATTATTTTAAAAAAGCCCCGGGGAGGTGGTGGTCCCCGGGGCTGCGGGAGGGCTCAGAGCCCTCCCGCACCATTTTTAAAAAAAGCCCCGGGGGTGGCGGTCCCCGGGCTTGGGGGCCCTTTGAGGCCCCCACACATTAAATTATCCCCCCACCATGCCCCCGGGACTTGGGCCACCCGGGGGCCAATTAACTATCGAAGCGCGGAGACCGCGCTTCGATTTTTTTTTCGGCAGGTTTCGCGCACCCTGAGCGCATCCTGCCGATTTAAAAAAATTTTTTTTTGCCCAGGGGGTCCTTGTGGGACCCCCTGAGCAAACCTAGGGGTCAGGGTGTTTCTACCCTGCCCCCTTTGTGCGCTTTGCGCACTTGTTTCGGTCCCTCGGTTCTACCGAGGGACAAAATGGCTGCCAACATTTCCTGAATCGGAATGTTGACAGCCAGCTGACAGCCAATTAACATGCAGCTCGTGATCGGGAGGGTACGCGGACCCTACTCGTCCCTAGATATCACTAACTTTTTACTTTTCATTTTCTCAGCAACTACTGAACGGATTTACACCATTTAACAAAAGGGTTCTTTCTGAACCAAGAACTACCTCTTTGCCAAATTTGGTGTAATTCCGTTCAGCAGTTCGAGCTGTAGCCGTGTCTAAAGTTTCCTATGGGAAAATGCATGGGGAAAACGCGTTTTGGGACCCCCTTTTTCTCGGCCCCCGCTTGACGTATCACCCGAGACTTTCAGGGTAGGAGCGGACCGGAGCGCCCCACGAAGTTTGAAAATTTTGCGAAGATACGTCAACCGGCAAGAGAGTTATTTCAAATAGAATGTCGCGGATTTCCTATGGATAATAGGTTGTAACTATAACTATCTACTGGCGACCGCCAGTAGATAATATATTTATATATATACATATATATATATATATACATATATATATATATATATATATATATATATATATATATATATATATATATATATATATATATATATCTACTGGCGGTCGCCAGTAGATAGTTATAGTTAGGACCTATTTTCCATAGGAAATCCGCGACATTCTATTTGAAATAACTCTTGCGTCGGTTGACGAATCTTCGCGAAATTTTCAAACTTTATGGCCCGCTCCGGTCTGCTCCTACCCTGAAAGTCTCAGGGTGATTCGTCAAGCGGGGGCCGAGAAAAAGGGGGTCCCAAAACGTGTTTTCCCCATTCATTTTCCCATAGGAAACTTTAGACACAGCTACAGCCCGAACTGCTGAACGGAATTACACCAAATTTGGCAAAGAGGTAGTTCTTGGTTCAGAAAGAACCCTTTTGTTAAATGGTGTAAATCCGTTCAGTAGTTGCTGAGAAAATCAAAAGTAAAAGTACATATATATCTATGGCCGCGTCGGATTCGCGCACCCTCCCGATCACGAGCTGTCTGCTAATTGGCTGTCAACACTCCAAACCAGGAAGTGTTGGCAGCCATCTTGTGAACAAGAAAGCAGTAAAAAAAAGTGCGCAAAACGCACAAAGGGGGCAGGGTAGAAACACCCTGGCCCCTAGGTCTGCTCAGGGGTCCCACAAGGACCCCTGGGCAGAAAAAGCATTTTTTTTTTTAAATCGGCAGGATGCGCTCAAGGAGCGCGAATCCTGCCAAAAAAATCGAAGGGCGGTCTCCCGCGCTTCGATGTATTTGCCCCCGGGTGGCCCAAGTCCCGGGGGCATGGTGGGGGTTAAATTTATGTATGGGGGCCTCAAGGGCCCCCAAGCCCGGGGACCGCCACCCCCGGGGCTTTCTTTTAAAATGGTGCGGGAGGGCTCTGAGCCCTCCCGCAGCCCCGAGGACCACCACCTCCCGGGGCTTCTTTTTTTTATTTTTTTCCTGTGTGGGGGGGCTCGAGCCCCCACACGCCCCGGGACCGCCACCTCCCCGGGGCACTAACAAATTAAAATGGGGGTTTGTTTTGGACCCCGAAGCCCCGGGGACCACCACCTCCCCGGGGCTTTGCTGATGTGGGGAGGGGGCCGCGCGGCCCCCTCCTGGAGCCTGTGGTGGCCCTGGGGACTGCCACCCCCAGGGCCGGCTCCTGCAGTGTCCCGGGGTGCCTACCCCCGGGACACTGCTATTTGCAATGACAGGACGGGAGCCTCGCGGCTCCCGTCCTGTCATTGCAAACTGCTTTGGATATTGGAAGAGAGAGCAGGGAAACCTGCTCTCGCTTCCAATATCCAAAGACAATTGCTTTTCCACACGGGGAGCAGCATGTTAGCTGCTCCCCATGTGTAAAAGCAATGCCGGCTCCCGTAGGACACGGGGAGCCGGCGGGACTGTGGGGGGTTTGGGGACCCCCCCACAGTCCCCAACCAGAGGCCAGGCCCCTGGGGATGGGGTCCCTGGGGCAAGTAGTGGCCCGGGAGGGGGGCCAAGCGGTCCCCCTCCCCAGAAATAATTTTTTTTTTTTAATTAAAAAAAAAAAAAGGGGGTAAGGCCCTGGGGGATGGGGTCCCCAGGGCCCAAAAATAAGAAAAAGGAAGGGGGGCCACACAGCCCCCTTCAGGAAAAAAAAAAAAAAAAACGATCGGCCCGCAGGCCCCGCTCCCTTCCTTCACCACTCTGCAAACGCGCCCCCTGGCGCGTTTGCAGATGCGAAGTAATTCCCCTTGAATACTGGGGGTCCCTGGGAGCCAACTAGCCCACCAGGAACCTCCAGTATGCGCCAGGGGCTGCGTTGCAGAGAGGTGTACAGAGGCCACGCCCTTTATACACCTCTCTGCAACGCAGCTCTGTGGTGCTTTTGGAGGTACATGGTGGGCTAGTTGGCCCCCAGGAACCCTCAGGATTCAAGGGGACTTAATCCCCCAACTTAAAACGCGCCACGGGGCGCGTTTGCACAGTGGTGAAGGGAGGGGGCGGAGCTTCAGGTGACATGTGTGCAAACAGGCCCCGTGGCGCGTTTTAAGATGGGGAATTAAATCCCCTTCAATCCTGAGGGGCCCTGGGGGCCAACTAGCCCAACAGGTACATCCAGAAAGCACCACAGAGCTGCGTTGCAGAGAGGTGTAAAAAGGGGTGTGGCCTCTCTACACGTCTCTGCAACGCAGCCCCCTGGTGCATACTGGAGGTTCCTGGTGGGCTAGTTGGCCCCTAGGGTCCCTCATGATTCAAGGGGACTTAATCCCCCAACTTAAAACGCGCCACGGGGCGCGTTTGCACAGATGTCACCTCAGGCCCCGCCCCTACCTTCACCATTGTGCAAATATTCCTCTAAAATCTGCCGAACTACGAATTCGGATTTACTCACCTGTTATCAGGAGAGACCTCAGTGCTGCATCTTTCAGCCCAGTACTGATCCTCAAAAGTAATGTTAACCGTACTTACCAGTAACTTGAATTTCCTTCCATAGGATATCATTGTCTGCTTTTTGCTGAAAAAGTTTCTAAGTGTTGATTTTTGAAACATACAAATATTCCTCTAAAATCAGCCGAAATACGAATTCCGATTTACTCACCTGTTATCAGGAGAGACCTCAGTGCTGTATCTTTCAGCCCAGTACTGGTCCTGAAAAGTAATTTTAACCGTACTTACCAGTAACTTGAATTTCCTTCCATAGGCTAACATTGACTGGTTTCACTTGGAAATTCTTCTAAGTGTGGAGTTTTGGAACTTTAAAATATTCCTCTAAAATCAGCCGAAATACGAATTCCGATTTACTCACCTGTTATCAGGAGAGACCTCAGTGCTGCATCTTTTAGCCCAGCACTGACCCTGAAAAGTAATTTTAACCGTACTTACCAGTAACTTATATTTTCTTCCATAGGAATCCATTGTCTGGTTTTCAGCTGAAAAGTTTCAGTGTCGATTTTCACAAACTACAAATATTCCTTAAAAATCGCCTGTATGACTTAAACGCATTCTTTCAACTGTTTACAGGAGATGCACCAGTGCTGGATCCAGGATCCAACACTGAGTAAGAAAAAGTAACGATAACAGTTTTTACCTGCTAAGTGAATTTCCTTCCATAGGATAACATTGGTGATTCTATGAGAAAAAGTTTCTAAGTGTCAACTTTTAAAATACAATAATATTCCTTAAAAATCACTACTGTAACCAAAACGCTTTTACTCAACTGTTTACAGGAGATGTCCCAGGACTGAATCTAGGATCCAGTCCTGTGGTTAGAAAAGTAATCCATAAAGTAACTAATTGCATTTAACTAGAAATTCACATTGAGCTGAATGTTGCATTGTGTTTGAAAATGTGTTGCCCATTGCAACAACTGTAACTACTGTACTTAAAAGTCTATTGCCTATGTGCAAAGTATTTAAACTAAAGTAATTCATTCTGAGAAAGTATTTTTTGTAATGTATAATGTAATTACAATGTAATTTAAAAAATAAAATATGTAAAAAAAAATGTTTCTAAAAATGTAGTAAATCAGTATGAAAAAAATAAATATAACAATTAATACATTTAAAAATTGTCATTTACAAAACCTTTGAAATTCACTGAAAAAACCGTAGGTTTCAGACATGTTATAGTTAGGAATTAGCATTTAAAAAACCTTTGAAATTCACTGAAAAAACCATAGGTTTCAGACACGTTATAGTTAGAAATTAGCATTTAAAAAACCTTAGAAATTCACTGAAAAAACCATAAGGTTTTAGGGACAGTTATAGTTAGTTGGACATTGCACTTGTACAAAACCCGTGAAATTCCCCCGTTATAGTTAGTTCAGGTAACTATAACTCGCGCCCGCAATGCACTGCTGATGACGTCACATATTACATCCCTCATGACATGGTCAGTGACATCACTGATGACATCACTGATGACATCTCAAATGACATCACTGATGACATCACTGATGACATCATCCATGTGAGAATTTAATGCATCTTCTCACACCCTAATATAAGTTTTGAAACACCCACTCTAAATTACAGACTGCCATTCTCAAAACCATACACACTCCAATACCAATAAGTACATACCCACTCACTGATTCTTAGGTCTACACACACACATCTACTCACTCACCCGTACAGTCACTCATACTTACAGTCACTCAGTACAGGACTATCATATGCACTCATACACCTATATAAACACTCACACAACGCAACTCATCCATAGAGGTACTCACACACCTAGTCAGTCATGCAAATAATTAATCACACTCCAATTTACTCACCTATACAGTTATACACACCAGCTCACTTACTCATAAAAATACTAGCACATTCTTACGCTCCTATGCAATCACTGATGCAAGCACACACTCATCCATATAGCCACTCTCACAATCACACACTCTCACTTATAGCCATTTATATACTCCAACACACATATATACTGCCTTTCACATATGTAGTTACTCACACATGTACCACTGAGATATACATTCAATCACTAACACACCCATACACACACTCACCCACCCATACAGTCCATCACAGACGCACTCTTGAAACCATGCACCCAGTGAATCACCCACTCACACATCTATGCACAGAGTCACACTCACCCCACCCACACAAACACTGAGGCACCCATACAGATACTCAGAGAACCAATCCATAACCCATATAGACACTCATTTAGCTAGTCAGAAACCCATGCAGCTGCTTACACAACAACAGACAGACAGACACAGACATTCACACAGTTTAGTCACTCACCCATGCATCCAGTAAGATACGTTTAATCACTCACTTATAGACTCAGTCACGCACCTACTAAATCATCCATTCAGACACTTATACACCCACTCATTCTTCAATACGCCTTTCCCTATATATATTAAACATATTTAAACTTTACACAAACACACAGTCACTGGATGATGTCATCAGTGATGTCATCAGTGATGTCATTTGAGATGTCATCAGTGATGTCATCAGTGATGTCACTGACCATGTCATGAGTGATGTAATATGTGACGTCATCAGCAGTGCATTGCGGGGCGCGAGTTATAGTTACCTGAACTAACTATAACGGGGGAATTTCACGGGTTTTGTACGAGTGCAATGTCCAACTAACTATAACTGTCCCTAAAACCTTATGGTTTTTTCAGTGAATTTCTAAGGTTTTTTAAATGCAAATTTCTAACTATAACGTGCCTGAAACCTTTGGTTTTTTCAGTGCCAGTAGATAGTTATAGTTAGGACCTATTTTCCATAGGAAATCCGCGACATTCTATTTGAAATAACTCTTGCGTCGGTTGACGAATCTTCGCGAAATTTTCAAACTTTATGGCCTGCTCCGGTCTGCTCCTACCCTGAAAGTCTCGGGGTGATTCGTCAAGCGGGGGCCGAGAAAAAAGGGGGGTCCCAAAACGTGTTTTCCCCATTCATTTTTCCATAGGAAACTTAAGACACGGCTACAGCCCGAACTGCTGAACGGAATTACACCAAATTTGGCAAAGAGGTAGTTCTTGGTTCAGAAAGAACCCTTTTTGTTAAATGGTGTAAATCCGTTCAGTAGTTCCTGAGAAAATCAAAAGGAAAATCACATATATATCTATGGCCGCGTCGGGTCCGCGTACCCTCCCGACCACGAGCTGCATGCTAATTGGCTGTCAACACTCCAAATCAGGAAGTGTTGGCAGCTATTTTGTCCCTCGGTAGAACCGAGGGACAGAAACAAGTGCGCAAAGCGCAAAAGGGGGCAGGGTAGAAACACCCTGACCCCTAGGTCTGCTCAGGGGTCCCACAAGGACCCCTGGGCAGAAAAAAGCATTTTTTAAAAAAATCGGCGGGATGCGCTCAGGGTGCGCGGATCCCGCCGAGAAAAACGAAGCGCGGTCTCCCGCGCTCGTTGTTAATTGGCCCCGGGTGTGCCAAGTCCCAGGGGCATGCAGGGGTTTTGTTTAAATATGTGGGGGGCCTCTAAGGCCCCCCCAAGCCCCAGGGACCGTCACCCCCAGGGGCTTAAAAAAAATAATGGTGCGGGAGGGCTCTTTGCCCTCCCGCTGCCCCGGGGACCGCCACCTCCCCGGGGCTTCTTTTTTTAAATTATTTAACCTGTGTGGGGGGGCTCCAGCCCCCCCACACGCCCCGTGGACCGCCACCTCCCCGGGGCACTAAGAAATTTAAAATGGGAGTCCGTTTTGGACCCCCGAAGCCCCGGGGACCACCACCTCCCCGGGGCTTTATAGATGTGGAGAGGGGGCCGCGCAGCCCCCTCCTGGAGCCTGTGGTGGCCCTGGGGACCGCCACCCCCAGGGCCGGCTCCTGCAGTGTCCCGGGTGCCTACCCCGGGACACTGCTGTTTGCAATGACAGGACGGGAGTCTCGCGGCTCCCGTCCTGTCATTGCAAACTTGCTTTGGATATTGGAGCGAGAGCAGGAAACCTGCTCTTGCTTCCAATATACAAAGCAAATTGCTTTCCACATGGGGAGCAGCATCTTAGCTGCTCCCCATGTGGGAAGCAATGCCGGCTCCCGTAGGACACGGGGAGCCGGCGGGACTGTGGGGGTTTGGGGACCCCCCACAGTCCCCAACGAGAGGCCAGGCCCCGGGGGATGGGGTCCCCGGGGCCATAGGTGGCCAGGGAGGGGCCACGCAGCCCCCTCCCCTAAAAATTAAAAAAATATATATATTTAAAGGCCGGCCCCGGGGGATGGGGTCACCGGGGCCTTAAATGGCCTGAGGAGGGGGGCCACGCAGCCCCCCTCCAAATTTATAATAAAAAAAAAAGAGGGCTTGCCCTGGGGGATGGGGTCCCCGGGACCAATACAGGCCCAGGGAAGAGGGGCCACGCGGCCCCCTTCCCGCTTTTTAAAATTTAATAAAAAAAAAAAAAAACTCCTCAGGCCCCGGGGGATGGGGTTCCCGGGGCAAAAACTGGCTGAGGGAAGGGGGGCCATGCAGCCCCCCTCCCAAACAAAAAAAAAAGACCGGCATCGTGCCGAGGCCCCGCACCCCTCCCTGCAGCAGTCTGCAAACGCGCCCCCTGGCGCGTTTTGAGAAGGGGAAGTAATTCCCCTTGAATACTGGGGGTCCCTGGGGCAAACTAGCCCACCAGGAACCTCCAGTATGCGCCAGGGGCTGCGTTGCAGAGAGGTGTACAGAGGCCACGCCCCTTTTACACCTCTCTGCAGCGCAGCTCTGTGGCGCTTTTGGAAGTACATGGTGGGCTAGTTGGACTCCAGGGACCCTCAGGATTCAAGGGGACTTAATCCCCCAACTTAAAACGCGCCACGGGCGCGTTTGCACAGTGGTGAAGGGAGGGGTGGGGCTTCAGGTGACATGTGTGCAAACAGGCCCCGTGGCGTGCTTTAAGATGGGGAATTAAATCCCCTTCAATCCTGAGGTCCCTGGGGGCCAACTAGCCCAACAGGTACGTCCAGAAAGCGCCACAGAGCTGCTTTGCAGAGAGGTGTAAAAAGGGGTGTGGCCTCTGTACACGTCTCTGCAACGCAGCCCCCTGGCTCATACTGGAGGTTCCTGGTGGGCTAGTTGGCCCCCAGGGACCCTCATGATTCAAGGGGACTTAGTCCCCCAACTTAAAACGCGCCACGGGCCACGTTTGCACAGATGTCACCTCAGGCCCCGCCCCCTCCCTTCACCATTGTGCAAATCTTCCTCTAAAATCAGCCGAAATACGAATTCCGATTTACTCACCTGTTATCAGGAGAGACCTCAGTGCTGCATCTTTCAGCCCAGTACTGGTCCTGAAAAGTAATTCTAACCATACTTACCAGTAACTTGAATTTCCTTCCATAGGCTAACATTGACTGGTTTCACTTGGAAATTCTTCTAAGTGTGCAGTTTTGGAACTTTATAATATTCCTCTAAAATCAGCCGAAATACGGATTCCGATTTACTCACCTGTTATCAGGAGAGACCTCAGTGCTGCATCTTTCAGCCCAGTACTGATCCTGAAAAGTAATTTTAACCGTACTTACCAGTAACTTGAATTTCCTTCCATAGGATATCATTGTCTGCTTTTTGCTGAAAAAGTTTCTAAGTGTCGATTTTTGAAACATACAAATATTCCTCTAAAATCAGCCGAACTACGAATTCCGATTTACTCACCTGTTATCAGGAGAGAACCCAGTGCTGCATCTTGTAGCCCAGTACTGATCCTGAAAAGTAATTTTAACCGTACTTACCAGGAACTTGAATTTCCTTCCATAGGCTAACATTGACTGGTTTCACTTGGAAATTCTTCTAAGTGTGGAGTTTTGAAACTTTATAATATTCCTCTAAAATCAGCCGAACTACGAATTACAATTTACTCACCTGTTATCAGGAGAGACCTCAGTGCTGCATCTTTCAGCCCAGTACTGATCCTGAAAAGTAATTTTAACCGTACCTACCAGCAACTTGAATTTCCTTCCATAGGCTAACATTGACTGGTTTCACTTGGAAATTCTTCTAAGTGTGGAGTTTTGGAACTTTATAATATTCCTCTAAAATCAACCGAACTACGAATTCCGATTTACTCACCTGTTATCAGGAGAGAACCCAGTGCTACATCTTTTAGCCCAGCACTGACCCTGAAAAGTAATTCTAACCGTACTTACCAGTAACTTATATTTCCTTCCATAGGAATCCATTGTCTGGTTTTCAGCAGAAAAGTTTCAAAGTGTCGATTTTCACAAACTACAAATATTCCTTAAAAATCGCCTGTATGACTTAAACGCATTCTTTCAACTGTTTACAGGAGATGCACCAGTGCTGGATCCAGGATCCACCACTGAGTAAGAAAAAGTAACGATAACACTACTTACCTGCTAAGTGAATTTCCTGCCATAGGATAACATTGGTGATTCTATGTGAAAAAGTTTCTAAGTGTCAACTTTTAAAATACAATAATATTCCTTAAAAATCAGTACTGTAACCAAAACGCTTTTACTCAACTGTTTACAGGAGATGTCCCAGGACTGAATCTAGGATCCAGTCCTGAGGTTAGAAAAGTAATCCATAAAGTAACTAATTGCATTTAACTAGAAATTCACATTGAGCTCAATGTTGCATTGTGTTTGAAATTGTGTTGCCCATTGCAACAACTGTAACTACTGTACTTAAAACTCTATTGCCTATTTGCAAACTATTTAAACTAAAGTAATTCATTCTGAGAAAGTATATTTTGTAATGTAATGTATAATGTAATTACAATGTAATTTAATAAATAAAATATCTAAAAATAAATAGTTTTAAAAAATGTAGTAAATCAGTGTCAAAAAATAAATATAACAATTAATACATTTAAAAATTGTCATTTACAAAACCTTTGAAATTCACTGAAAAAACCATAGGTTTTAGGGGCGTTATAGTTAGAAATTAGCATTTAAAATGTCAGGCTCCGTTCTGGATCCTCGGAATCGTGTTGATGCTCAAAGGGGGCCCACCTCTGGACAGCCCCAAGTCTGGCATAGAATAACACACAGACTATTGGGGCAATCGAGCGGGGGAAGGAAAGGATAGGGACTGCAGGGAAGGAGATCTGAAAAGGATACAAGAGCGCAAAATGAGCACAGCGCAACACTTATTATGGCTCACAAATAAAAGACAATAACTGACTTGATACACAACGTCTACCACACCCACCTGTAAATAAAGAAGGTGTAGTATGATTATAGAAGAGAGTTGAAGGTGGTGACAGGAACACAACATGAAACTAACAAAAGACAAAAAGAACAGGTGTTGACCAGAACTAGAGAATTCCTGACACTGTACTATACGTGCATGATTCTCCCCCTACTACACCTACCAAAATGGCACATGAAGTGAGGCCTGATTTGTCGTGCCTGTAATGATGGCACACCCTCTCTGGTAACTCTCTCCTATATAAAATATAAGGAGAACAAAAAACAGGAAAAAGGTGAAGGGGTGCAACTGGAACAAGTAACCACAACAGTCTTGCCCTTATCCAGTTGGTGATATGCTCGTGTTTGTTCTTCTTTGCACAATAGCACCAGCATGTAGAAGAACGATCCCGGTTACAACTTATAACCGGCTCGACAATATCTCAACCACGTATACAGTCTGAGTTGAGGTATAAACTTTATGCGACCAATATTGCCCACATAAGGACAAGGCGTTCTTAACCTCCCCGCATGAGACCTGTGAATAAGTTGTCTCTCCAACAGGGGGGTTTTGCCTTACCAAATGAAGCGGGCTCTGAAAAAGCCTAGAGACTCCTCTGCACGAAACCAATTGAACTGGTCCCAGCCAACAGAGGAGACACGACAGTGGAGGTTCTAGGGAGGTGTTGAAACTCCTCTGCCTCCTTTCACCAGCTGACGGTACGATAGCTTGTGCATACGCACTCTTACCGCCCAGAAGTCCGCTGTCCGAGTGAAGTCTGCTACGATCATCCAGAATTATCGGCGGCGAGTGATTCCTTCCGCCGCCTTTTCTACCGTAACTGGCGTCGCATCGGTGTCACGTGAAACGTGACTCGCGTTGCCTAACGGGAGTTGTAGTTTCGAGAGGAGTGCGTCCATGATGCCCAACACACCCGTGTCATGCAGTCAGTGATAACCGGCAGCCGGATCGTGACAGAACATTCCCCTCCCGGGGATCACTGACTGCCAGACGGCTTGTCTGGATGTAGCTTATGAAACCTAGCTGTCAGTCTGGGCGCATGCACACCCGAGGCTGGTTCCCAGGAGTCCTCCTCCGGACCATACCCCTTCCACGACACCAGGTACCAAAGTCTGCCACCCACCCTCTTGGCATCCACAATCCTCCTGACCTCGTATTCTTGCTCTTGATGAACTCATATGGGTGAGGGGTTTTTGCGTACTGGACGGCGAGAAGGTTTCAGGAGGGATACATGGAAGACCGGATGTATCTTGAATTGGGTTGGCAACCGCAACTTAACCGCTACCGGATTTATGTGTTTAATCACTCGATAGGGGCCTATAAACTTGGGATTAAACACACTGCGTTTTCTAAACCTAATATATTTGGTCGATAGCCACACCCATTCCCCGCTCTTGTACACCCGACCAGGTCTACGATGTTTATCGGCCTGCTTTTTGTAACGTTCCTTAGCTCTCAGCAAATTGTGACGTGCCTCTAGCACGGTCCTACGCATATGTATTAGCCTGATGCGCAAATCAGGGAGCTTAGTGCAGGTGCTGGGAAGGAGTAATGGAGTGAACCGAGGGTGAAAACCATAGGTACAAAAGAACGGTGTGTGTTGCGTTGACGAGTGTTTAGCGCTATTGTAGGCTATCTCGGCCACCCACAGCCAGTCCACCCAAGCATCAGTATTAGTGTTGACGTAGCACCTGAGGTATTGCTTGAGAGTTTGGTTTAACCTCTCTGTCTGGCCGTCTGTTTGGGGGTGAAAACTTGTGGACAGGGAAGAGGAGATTTGTAGTTTGGAACACCAGGTTTTCCAAAAGCGCGCAGTAAATTGGGCTCCCCTATCAGACACTATGACTTGGGGAAGGCCATGGAGTCGGATCACGTGAGTTAGCAGCAGTTGAGCCAGTTGGCTCGCCGTTGGTGCTTGCTTGCATGCGATGAAGTGGCCCATCTTGGTCAAATAGTCTATGACAACTACAATAGCTGTTTTTCCCTGATCCTTGGGTAGCCCCACTATAAAGTCCACTGAGAACCTTTCCCACGGCTTCTCGGGTGTGGGCATCGTCTGGAGTAATCCCTCAGTTTGTCTGTAATCTGCTTTCATTTGTGCACATGTGGTACATTCTCTTGTCCATGTTAAGACGTCTGGGCGGACTGTAGGCCACCAGAACTGTCTCAACACCTTTTCCAGAGTGTTTTCACCTCCCATATGTCCTGCACATGGGAGATCATGACACCAAACAAACGCGGTTTTCCGTAGTGTTCGGGTAGGGACTAGCATCTGTTGGCCCTTCATGGGGAGACCTTGTCGCATCCGCCAATCAGGATGGTACTTAAGCCATCTCTTCCACGCAAAGGTCCGTATCCCTTGTCTAGTTTTCTGCAAAAAGTCGTCCGTTTGAACGACGCATACCACTCTGCTAGGTTCAATGATGGCTCTTTCTGGGGGAATAGACTGTTGTGTATGGTTTTCCTGTCTCGTCAGGGCATCAGCCTTCATGTTGTTGATGCCGGGTCGGAAGGTCACAATGAAATGATATTCCGCAAAAAACAGCATCCAACGGAGTTGGCGTGGAGTGAGATGTCGAGCAGCTCGCATAAATTGAAGATTACGGTGGTCTGTGTAGACCGTCACCTGATGTATAGCCCCCATTATCCAGTGTCTCCACTCCAGAAACGCGTCCCTGATCGCCAGGAGTTCTTTTTCTGCTATCGTGTAATTCAGCTCTGCAGAGTTTAGTTTCCGGGACATAAATGCAACGGGGTGGAGGTAACCCGTCGTCTCGTGTCGTTGTGATAGCACGGCTCCCACCGCTACTTCAGACGCGTCGGCCTCGACGATAAAAGGCAGTTTCGGATTGGCATGGGTGAGGACCGGAGCGGTTGTAAAAGCTTCTTTCAGGAGATCAAACGCCTTCTGGGTCTCTTCGGTCCAAAGAAAAGGTGTTTTCTTCTTTGTCAGATTAGACAGAGGTGTTACCATGTCCGAGAACTGCCGGATAAACCTTCTGTAAAAGTTTGCAAACCCCAACAGACTCTGGATATCCTTGACGTTCTGTGGACGTGGCCAGTCCACTATGGCTTTGACCTTCCTCTCTGCCATGACTTGACAGTAAGGGGTGAGCATAACCCCTAGGAATTCAACGGTGGTTACGTGAAACTCACATTTCGTGAGTTTACAAAACAGCCGGTGTTTGCGCAATGCTTGCAGCACACGACTCACATGGATGACATGTTCTTCTTCGGTTGCTGAATATATAAGGATGTCATCGATATAGACAACCACGAAATGATCCAGATATTCCCTCAGAACCTCGTTGAGGAAGAATTGAAACGCCGCCGGGCATTGCAGAGTCCAAAGGGCATAACAAGATATTCAAATAGCCCATACCGCGTTTTAAAGGCGGTCTTCCATTCATCACCTTTGCGCATCCGCACCAGATGATAAGCCCCTCTAAGATCCAGTTTCGTATAGATTCCTGCTGCTCTCACCTGTTCCAAAAGAACAGGGATTAATGGAAGTGGATATCGGTTTTTTACTGTGATGGCGTTTAACGCCCTAAAGTCAATACAGCACCTCAAATCCCCATTGGCCTTCGGAATAAAAAAGAGGGGAGAGGCCGCTGGAGACCTAGAAGGACGAATGAATCCCATTTCCAGATGTTTGTCTAGGTACGTTCGTAGATACAGAGTTTCTGGTAGGGTAAGGGCGTATATCCGCCCGCAAGGAACTACAGCCCCAGGAACTAGGTCAATGCGACAATCATAGTCCCTGTGTGGAGGGAGCTCTTCCGCCTTGGTATCGCTGAATACTTCCTTGTATGCTTGGTAACAGACCGGCAAGACCCCGTTCTTTTCCGCTGCTGTCGCGATGAGATGTCTGGTGGTCAATACCTTTGAAGGCCGTGGTAGCTGCAAACTGCAGTGGTCTTGACAATAGGTGGAGTGTAGTTGCATGGTTTTGTTGGCCCAATTGATGGTGGGCTCGTGTTTTTGTAACCAGGGAAGCCCAAGTATCACCCCGTACTGCGGAGCCTGGATGATATTGAACGACAGCCATTCTTGGTGATACCCTCCATAGGTAAGTTCGTATTCCGGGGTACTGTGACTGATCGGTCCTGACTCCGTAGTGTTCGGGTAGGGACTAGCATCTGTTGGCCCTTCATGGGGAGACCTTGTCGCATCCGCCAATCAGGATGGTACTTAAGCCATCTCTTCCACGCAAAGGTCTGTATCCCTTGTCTAGTTTTCTGCAGAAAGTCGTCCGTTTGAACGACGCATACCACTCTGCTAGGTTCAATGATGGCTCTTTCTGGGGGAATAGACTGTTGTGTATGGTTTTCCTGTCTCGTCAGGGCGTCAGCCTTCATGTTGTTGATGACGGGTCGGAAGGTCACAATGAAATGATATTCCGCAAAAAACAGCATCCAACGGAGTTGGCGTGGAGTGAGATTTCGAGCAGCTCGCATAAATTGAAGATTGCGGTGGTCTGTGTAGACCGTCACCTGATGTATAGCCCCCATTATCCAGTGTCTCCACTCCAGAAACGCGTCCCTGATTGCCAGGAGTTCTTTTTCTGCTATCGTGTAATTCAGCTCTGCAGAGTTTAGTTTCCGGGACATAAATGCAACGGGGTGGAGGTAACCCGTCGTCTCGTGTCGTTGTGATAGCACGGCTCCCACCGCTACTTCGGACGCGTCGGCCATCAACGGCATACACCTGTTCCGGGGTGGCTTTGCAGATAAATTGCACCCCTAACCTCAATGCCTCTTCTCTGTCCATAAAACATCCAGTGGCCCCTGAATCCACCATGGCTCTGATCGATTTCTTCTCTCGTTGTATTTCTATGTCCATAAAAATAAAGAAATGCTCTGCTTCCATGAAGGCAGAGAGGTTCACTGAAGGGATAGCAATTCCGCTTGAGGGTTTCCCTTCTTGAGCTCTCAAGCGCTGGGGTTTTCCTCCCTTTTTCAGCAATCACCGTGGCCAACTGCCCGGTTCGTGATCTGCCGTACTTTGGCTTGACGGGACACTCTCTAAGGAAATGCCCCTTCTTCCCACAATACAGGCACAAGCCTTGTTTGCGACGGTGGTCCCTCTCGCTGAGCGTCAGCGAGGCCCTCACCGTCCCGATCTCCATGGGTTCGGGTCTTGCGACTGTCGTTTCGGTAGAGAGAGACCTATCACTCAGTGGGATGTATCTCTCCCTCCGTTTATGCTCCCCTTTCCGCTCCTTTAGTCTGTGGTCCAATCGCAGTGTCAATTCGATGAGAGCAGCACAGGTGTTAGGCGGGGGTTCAATTTGGGCGAGAACATCTTTCAGCTCTTCTGTGAGGCCTTGATAGAACATGACGGATTGTTTGGTTTCTGGCCAATCCGTTTCCGCTACTAGCCTTCGAAAGCTGTTTAAGTAACTAACCAAGTCCATTGATCCCTGTTTGAGTTCCAGCAGGTCTCTATCCGCGGAAAAGGTATCTGCTCGGCGGTCAAACGTCTTCTCGAACTCTTTCTTAAATTCGTCCCAATCGTAAAGCAGGGGGTCTTCTCTCCTTACTATGGGGACTGCCCACTGCGCTGCCTCACCACCCAGATAAGAAATCAGGAAAGCCACACGCGCCTGGTTCGTCGCAAACAACTTTGGCTTACAGGTGAAATGGAGTAGCACTTGGGTCATAAACACCTGCACTTTCTTTATGTCCCCATGATACCTCTCTGGGGGGGCCAGCGGTACCTGGGCAGGCATCTCCACTATTACTGATGTTGGATGCTGTGTTACCCCAGCGTTGAACGGGTTTCGCTGCAATTGGTCTATCCTATTTTGTAAAGCAGCTGTTTCCTGGCGGGAGGCGGCAAGCTCAGCCTGCACCAGAACTAAAGCCGCCATGACGTCATCCAGGGTGGCCATTCCTACTCTCAACACAACCGGGAGGATATAGAAATACGTGGGCCGATAATTCTGTCAGGCTCCGTTCTGGATCCTCGGAATCGTGTTGATGCTCAAAGGGGGCCCACCTCTGGACAGCCCCAAGTCTGGCATAGAATAACACACAGACTATTGGGGCAATCGAGCGGGGAAGGAAAGGGTAGGGACTGCAGGGAAGGAGATCTGAAAAGGATACAAGAGCGCAAAATGAGCACAGCGCAACACTTATTATGGCTCACAAATAAAAGACAATAACTGACTTGATACACAACGTCTACCACACCCACCTGTAAATAAAGAAGGTGTAGTATGATTATAGAAGAGAGTTGAAGGTGGTGACAGGAACACAACATGAAACTAACAAAAGACAAAAAGAACAGGTGTTGACCAGAACTAGAGAATTCCTGACACTGTACTATACGTGCATGATTCTCCCCTACTACACCTACCAAAATGGCACATGAAGTGAGGCCTGATTTGTCGTGCCTGTAATGATGGCACACCCTCTCTGGTAACCCTCTCCTATATAAAATATAAGGAGAACAAAAAACAGGAAAAAGGTGAAGGGGTGCAACTGGAACAAGTAACCACAACAGTCTTGCCCTTATCCAGTTGGTGATATGCTCGTGTTTGTTCTTCTTTGCACAATAGCACCAGCATGTAGAAGAACGATCCCGGTTACAACTTATAACCGGCTCGACAATATCTCAACCACGTATACAGTCTGAGTTGAGGTATAAACTTTATGCGACCAATATTGCCCACATAAGGACAAGGCGTTCTTAACCTCCCCGCATGAGACCTGTGAATAAGTTGTCTCTCCAACAGGGGGGTTTTGCCTTACCAAATGAAGCGGGCTCTGAAAAAGCCTAGAGACTCCTCTGCACGAAACCAATTGAACTGGTCCCAGCCAACAGAGGAGACATGACAGTGGAGGTTCTAGGGAGGTGTTGAAACTCCTCTGCCTCCTTTCACCAGCTGACGGTACGATAGCTTGTGCATACGCACTCTTACCGCCCAGAAGTCCGCTGTCCGAGTGAAGTCTGCTACGATCATCCAGAATTATCGGCGGCGAGTGATTCCTTCCGCCGCCTTTTCTACCGTAACTGGCGTCGCGTCTGTGTCACGTGAAACGTGACTCGCGTTGCCTAACGGGAGTTGTAGTTTCGAGAGGAGTGCGTCCATGATGCCCAACACACCCGTGTCATGCAGTCAGTGATAACCGGCAGCCGGATCGTGACATAAAAAACCTTTGAAATTCACTGAAAAAACCACAGGTTTCAGGTACGTTATAGTTAGAAATTAGCATTTAAAAAACCTTTGAAATTCACTGAAAAAACCATAGGTTTCAGACACGTTATAGTTAGAAATTAGCATTTAAAAAACCTTTGAAATTCACTGAAAAAACCATAGGTTTTAGGGACAGTTATAGTTAGTTGGACATTTCACTCGTACAAAACCCGTGAAATTCCCCGTTATAGTTAGTTCAGCTAACTATAACTCGCGCCCCGCAATGCACTGCTGATGACGTCACATATTACATCACTCATGACATGGTCAGTGACATCACTGATGACATCACTGATGACATCTCAAATGACATCACTGATGACATCACTGATGACATCATCCACGTGATAATCTGATGCACCTCCTCACACCCTAATATAACCTTTGATACACCCACTCTAAATTACAGACTGCCATTCGCAAAACCATAGACACTCCAACACCAATAACTACATACCCACTCACTGATTCTTAGGTCTACACACACACATCCACTCACTCACCCGTACAGTCACTCATACTTATGGTCACTCAGTACAGGACTAACATATGCACTCTTACTCCTATATAGACACTCAAACACCGCCACTCATCCATAGAGGTACTCACACACCTAGTCAGTCATGCAAATAATTAAACACACTGCCATTTACTCACCTATACAGTTATACACACACCAGCTCACTTAATCATACAAATACTAGCACATTGTTACGCTCTTATACAATCACTGATACAAGCACACACTCATCCATACAGCCACTAACACAATCACTCACTCTCGCTTATAGCTATTTATATACTCCAACACACATATATACTGCCTTTCACATATGTAGTTACTCACACATGTACCACTGGGACATACATTCACTCACTAACACACTCTTACACACACTTACCCACCCATACAGTCTATCACAGATGCACTCTTGAAACCATCCACCCAGTGAATCACCCACTCACACATCTATGCACAGAGTCGCACACACCCCTCCCACACAAACACTCATGCACCCATACAGATACTCAGACAACCATTCAATAACTCATATAGACACTCATGTAGCTATTCACAAACACATGCAGCCACTTACACAGCAACAGACAGACGGATACAGACAATCACCCAGATTAGTCACTAACCCATGCATTCAGTAAGATACGTTAAATCACTCACTTATAGAGTCAGTCACGCACCTACTAAATCATCCATACAGACACTTATACACCCACTCATTCTTCAATACGTCTTTTCCTATATATATTAAAAATATTTAAACTTTACAGAAACACTCAGCCACTGGATGATGTCATCAGTGATGTCATCAGTGATGTCATTTGAGATGTCATCAGTGATGTCATCAGTGATGTCACTGATCGTGTCATGAGTGATGTAATATGTGACGTCATCAGCAGTGCATTGCGGGGGCGCGAGTTATAGTTAGCTGAACTAACTATAACGGGGGAATTTCACGGGTTTTGTACGAGTGAAATGTCCAACTAACGATAACTGTCCCTAAAACCTATGGTTTTTTCAGCCGTAATATATGAACATCTTTGCAGTCCTCTTTTGTTTGCCATTTCCCTTTAATCACCAATGAGGAGTAAGCATTCATTATTTGAAAACCGAATGCTGTGCGCAGTGACAATTGCACTTGAAGCACTGAAGAAAGCTACAGGCTGAAACGCGTCTGCTTTTACCAAGTGTACTATTTATTACCCCGTGAGTGCCCTGCATGTGTTGGAGTTGCATGTGCTGGAGCTGTGATATAAAACGTGAGTTCCATCCTCACGATTAAAGGCACCCGCCTTAGGAGTTCGGCGACTGTTGATGGAACTGGAGCTGTGATTTATTATGAAGCCGCCTGAACCGTCTCTGAAAGATGCCTCCGTTGATCAAAGTATTGTGGGTTATACAAACTCATGGCATGCAATGATCGCATTGCTGCCTGCGGAGCAAACTTGGTGTAAAATCCAGAGACTTGGCGAGGGGTACACTACGCGCAGCAACAGCTTGGCTGCCCATGCGAGGCGGAGATCCAAGAGGGGACTAACATATAACGTGAGATGCTGTACAAGTAAGGATAAGGATTTGTGTTTAATTTCCAACATGAAACCATTGTGGGATCAAAGTCGATATGGTACGACAATAAAATAACATCTATACTTTACCCTACTAGTATGGCAGCCGTAATATATGAACATCTTTGCAGTCCTCTTTTGTTTGCCATTTCCTTTAATCACCAATGAGGAGTAAGCATTCATTATTTGAAAACCGAATGCTGTGCGCAGTGACAATTGCACTTGAAGCACTGAAGAAAGCTACAGGCTGAAACGCGTCTGCTTTTACCAAGTGTACTATTTATTACCCCGTGAGTGCCCTGCATGTGTTGGAGTTGCATGTGCTGGAGCTGTGATATAAAACGTGAGTTCCATCCTCACGATTAAAGGCACCCGCCTTAGGAGTTCGGCGACTGTTGATGGAACTGGAGCTGTGATTTATTATGAAGCCGCCTGAACCGTCTCTGAAAGATGCCTCCGTTGATCAAAGGATTGTGGGTTATACAAACTCATGGCATGCAATGATCGCATTGCTGCCTGCGGAGCAAACTTGGTGTAAAATCCAGAGACTTGGCGAGGGGTACACTACGCGCAGCAACAGCGTGGCTGCCCATGCGAGGCTGAGATCCAAGAGGGGACTAACATATAACGTGAGATGCTGTACAAGTAAGGATAAGGATTTGTGTTTAATTTCCAACATGAAACCATTGTGGGATCAAAGTCGATATGGTACGACAATAAAATAACATCTATACTTTACCCTACTAGTATGGCAGCCGTAATATATGAACATCTTTGCAGTCCTCTTTTGTTTGCCATTTCCCTTTAATCACCAATGAGGAGTAAGCATTCATTATTTGAAAACCGAATGCTGTGCGCAGTGACAATTGCACTTGAAGCACTGAAGAAAGCTACAGGCTGAAACGCGTCTGCTTTTACCAAGTGTACTATTTATTACCCCGTGAGTGCCCTGCATGTGTTGGAGTTGCATGTGCTGGAGCTGTGATATATATATATATATATATATATATATATATATATATATATATATATATATATATTGCCACCAAATAGAAAGAATTACTCGCACTCCAGGAGATTAGTTTCAAGACTTCTTTACTTCAGTGTAATACAGCCAACACCATCAAGTCCTCTCACAAACCAACGCGTTTCGACCACTCTGGTCTTGCTCACGGTTAGCGGTGATCCACATTTTAGGTCTAGATATACACAACTGCCCAATTAGCCATTATGGTGCATTATGGGAAATGTGGTTCCATTTAACATAAGTGATAATATTTACAGTGCACATTATTTATATTTACAACATTGCTAGTGTGAATCCATAATAATTATATCAGCTATGTTATGGCTTAGTGCCCCAATTATCATTTTTTCATATAATTGTTATATTTTAGACTGAGGTTTTTCATTTATTGGCATAGTGCCATTTAGTTTCTCTTCTAGTCCTCTGTCAGTTGTGACAATTATTGCTTAGTGTGAGTATTTACAAGTGCACATGAAGTTCTTCGTCCCCATTCAATCCGATTGGCTGTTTGGTTTGGAATCTGATGATCATTCTTGATTCCAAGCGTCTCAGTTTTTAGTTCTGTCTCCTCCTCTTTCGTTTGTAGGGACTGTTGCCAGACCCCAGTATTTCATTTGTTGCCATCCGTAGTTTTGATGTAATTTCATATGTTTGGTCATGGCATATGTTGGATCATCATTTTGAATTGCACGGATGTGTTCCAAGATCCTCTTTTTAATTGGCAGATTGTACTTCCAATGTATCTGCATCCGCAATTACATTCCAACATGTACACAGCATATGTACTTTCACAGTTTATTTTTTCCTTTATTGTATATCTTCTTCCTTTCGGGTCAGTGATTTCTTTTTTGTTCTCTCCGATCTTACAAGCTTTACACTTTTCACATTTTTTAAAACCGACTTGTAGATCTGTTAGCCACATTTTTGTTTTAGGTTTAGTAAAGTGACTATGTACAATTTTGTCTTTGATTGAAGGAGCTCGCTTGTATGTTATACTAGGTTTATCCTTTAGTATTTTTCTCATGTCAGGATCTTTTAACAGTATGTGCCAATGTTTGTTCATTATTTCTGCAATGGCATAATTTTCCTTACTGTATGACAGGATCATTCTTATGTCTGGATTCTCTTCCTTTTTATCATCTCTTGTGGTCTGTAAGGTTAGTTCTCTGGGGATTTGTTCTGCCTTCTTTCTTCCCATCCTTACATCAATTGGTTTGTAGCCTCTTTCTAGGAAGTTTTTGGTTGTTTCATCCATTTTGTATTCCAATTCTTTATTGTCAGAGCAGTTACGTTTCATACGTAGGAATTCACCGTATGGTATACTTTTGATTAATGATGTTGGGTGAAATCTTGAGCCATGGAGTATGCTGTTTGTGGCTGTTGGTTTTCGATATGTTGTCGTTTTCAATTTGCCTTCTTCCTGATATACTTCAATGTCAAGGAATTGTATTCTTGTTTTGCTGGAGTTGTGTGTAAATTGCAGACCTTCAGCATTGGTGTTTAGCTTTGCTATATATTTGCTGAATTCTTCCGACGTACCACTCCATATGATAAACAGATCGTCAATATATCTTAGCTATAATATGATTTTTTCAGTGTATATATCCATATCTTCACTCCAGGCTATTGATTTTTCCCACCATCCCATTGTGAGATTCGCGTAACTAGGTGAAAAGGACACGCCCATGGCGGTTCCGCACATTTGGCAATAGAGTTGTTGGTCAAATATGAATATATTATTTCGTAGGCATAGCTCCACCATTTCCTTGATCATTTTGGAATGTTCAAGATATTTAATATCTTTTTGTCCTAGAAAGTAATCTACAGCTCCAAGTCCTGTGTTGTGATTAATTGATGTGTAAAGTGATACTACATCAATTGTAGCTAGCAGATAGTCTTCTTGCCAGTATGTTTCGTTCAAGATCCTCAAAAAGTCACCTGTGTCTTTGATGTAGGAGTTTAGCGTGGTGACCATTGGTGCCAGGAAGGAATCCACATATTTTGAAAGGGGTTCGTAGAGACTGTCACAGCTTGATATTATCGGTCTTCCTGGTGGATTGATCAGTGTTTTGTGGATTTTGGGTAAGAAGTATATGGTTGGGATTGTAAGGTTGTCTTTGGTTAGGAAGCTCACCTCATCATTGGTTAGCAGACCTTTGTCTGACCAAGTTTTCAATTTTGATTGTAATTCCAATGTTAATTGATTGATGGGATTTGATTTTAATTTTTTGTAATTTTCAATGTTGTTTAATTGTCTTAGTGCTTCTTTTTTATATTGCGTCTTCTCCATCACCACAATGTTCCCACCTTTATCGGCTGGTTTAATTTCAAGGCTTTCATTTTCCATTAATTCTTTCAGTGCTCTCCTTTCCGCTTTGTTTAGATTTTCATTTTTCTTTTTTCCTTGTTTGTAAGTTAGATTTTCTAGATCTGATGTTACGAGTTCATAGTAAAGATCAATTTTGTTTCCTTGTGTTAAGATGGGACAGAATTTTGATTTAGGTTTGAATGTGGTTTTGTCTCTTCCTGAGGTTTCAAATCCTAGTCTTGTTATTATATCTGATTCCTGTAATTCCTCATCCTCTAGATCATATGTAAGATCGTAAACTGTTTTCATTTCTGGTATTTGATTGATTGTGATACTAGGGGATGGATCAGTTGTGCCACTTGCTTCATCTAATGTAGTTTTGTTTTGGTATTTAGCAAAATATTTGGCCAATTTTAATTTCCGAATAAATTTGTATGTTTCAATTTTTGTTTCTACTATATCATGGTGGGTTTCTGGGCAGAAGGTCAGTCCTTTGTTTAGTACACTACATTGATTTTGCGTTAGTATTGTGTTTGACAGGTTTACAATCAGATTGTTATCTGATTTTAAATTGTGTTTCTGACTTATTTCCTTGATTTGCTGCGTAATGTGTATTGATTTGTATTTCCGGAGGCTTCTCCTTGTTTTTCTGTGTTTGATTGTTCTGTTGTTTTGCCTCTTCCTCTGCCTCGATTTTTCGTTTGTGTTTGTCCTCTGCCCCTCCCTCTGTTGTTTCCTGGCCTTTGATCTATGTACATCAGTCTCATTTCGTCTAAAAAGACGTTTTTTCCGTGGCAGTGGCATTTTCTCCTTCACTCAATTCTGCCTCTGATTCACTCATGGTTGTGTCTGATCCATTTTGTTTGGCTGGTTTCGCCTTTAGTTGCTTTCTTAGCTGTGTGAATCTTTTAGCAAAGGTGAAAATAGTTCCAATTTCATAATCCCTTTCATCTCTATGAAATTTTCTTTGTTTTCTCTCCTCAACTACTTTTTCATATTTCTCCAAGTTGATTTCCATTTCTGTTCTGTATTTTCCACTTTCTTCCTGTTTTTTCAATGATTGTATCTCTTTCTCCAAGGTCTCAATTGTTTTGTGTATGTCATCTAGATCTTTCTTATCATATTTAATGATAATTTGCATCATATTGCGAGAGCATGCCATATTGTTTTTGCCCCACTCCTCTAGCATTTCAGGTCTCGTGTCCAGATGATTAGGTAAGGTGAATATTCTTAGTCCTCTCGGGACTCTGTTTACCTCTAGATACTTCTCCATGGTTATTATTTCCCATCCCTTTGTGATTTCCTTTTTCATTGATTTTTCCAATTGAAAAAATAGGCTTTTAAGATTTTTCCCGCCTGCATCACGTTCCATTGTTTCTCCAGCTCTTTCATAGCTTTGGGCACCTTTATTACTTGTAAACAGGGCTTCTGCTTTCATTTGCCTCTTATTTATTCTCTCCGCTATGTTTGCCATGTTTCGTGCTTTGTATTTTCAGTTTTACAATGTTAGTTGTTATTTTTTCCTTTTAATGTGCGTAATGTTTAATCTGTAACAGTGGCCGTCCGCCCACGTTTTGTCCTCTCTGTCTTATTATAATTGAATTGGTTACACTGCTTGTCTCACTAATGTGTTGTCACAACCTTTTTCCGCCGTTAATGGATTCACTCCCACCACTTTGAGTTCCTCGTGGTGTATTTCTTTTATGGCTGCCGTTGCCGTGATTCCCTCCGGTAACGTTTTCCCTATGTCTTTATCTCTCCCCACACGGAACGTAGAAGATCACTTCTTGCGATCTTTACCGCATTCAAGTGTTATCTCGTCTCCCAGTCTGCTGCCTTTCAACAATAATAATAACAGCACACGTCCTACAGCACTCTTACCTCGCGGTTTCTTCCGAAGACAGGGGTGTCCTCCGACTCCTCTCCTCCGGTTTCTGCCGTTCGGTTTCAGCTGGTTTCCGTGCGCGGTCCTTCCTCACTCTCCGTCAGTCGGGTGAGTTATATTCAAGCCGCATTTCTTGTTGATGGCACATATGCAGACTAATTGTCAAGTGCTTGGATTCCTCTCATTCCAAGCAATCCAGACTGGAAGGCGGGCGCTGCTGCTTGCAAATATTTCCACCAACAGATCCCTCTGTGTCAGCGCGCTCGCGATCGGTGCGAGTAGTGCAGAAAAGGGATCAAGATCTGCATTACGTATTGCCACCAAATAGAAAGAATTACTCGCACTCCAGGAGATTAGTTTCAAGACTTCTTTACTTCAGTGTAATACAGCCAACACCATCAAGTCCTCTCACAAACCAACGCGTTTCGACCACTCTGGTCTTGCTCACGGTTAGCGGTGATCCACATTTTAGGTCTAGATATACACAACTGCCCAATTAGCCATTATGGTGCATTATGGGAAATGTGGTTCCATTTAACATAAGTGATAATATTTACAGTGCACATTATTTATATTTACAACATTGCTAGTGTGAATCCATAATAATTATATCAGCTATGTTATGTTAAGCCATAACATTAAAAGGAAAAAATAACAACTAACATTGTAAAACTGAAAATACAAAGCACGAAACATGGCAAACATAGCGGAGAGAATAAATAAGAGGCAAATGAAAGCAGAAGCCCTGTTTACAAGTAATAAAGGTGCCCAAAGCTATGAAAGAGCTGGAGAAACAATGGAACGTGATGCAGGCGGGAAAAATCTTAAAAGCCTATTTTTTCAATTGGAAAAATCAATGAAAAAGGAAATCACAAAGGGATGGGAAATAATAACCATGGAGAAGTATCTAGAGGTAAACAGAGTCCCGAGAGGACTAAGAATATTCACCTTACCTAATCATCCGGACACGAGACCTGATTGCTAGAGGAGTGGGGCAAAAACAATATGGCATGCTCTCGCAATATGATGCAAATTATCATTAAATATGATAAGAAAGATCTAGATGACATACACAAAACAATTGAGACCTTGGAGAAAGAGATACAATCATTGAAAAAACAGGAAGAAAGTGGAAAATACAGAACAGAAATGGAAATCAACTTGGAGAAATATGAAAAAGTAGTTGAGGAGAGAAAACAAAGAAAATTTCATAGAGATGAAAGGGATTATGAAATTGGAACTATTTTCACCTTTGCTAAAAGATTCACACAGCTAAGAAAGCAACTAAAGGCGAAACCAGCCAAACAAAATGGATCAGACACAACCATGAGTGAATCAGAGGCAGAATTGAGTGAAGGAGAAAATGCCACTGCCACGGAAAAACGTCTTTTTTAGACGAAATGAGACTGATGTACATAGATCAAAGGCCAGGAAACAACAGAGGGAGGGGCAGAGGACAAATACAAACGAAAAATCGAGGCAGAGGAAGAGGCAAAACAACAGAACACTCAAACACAGAAAAACAAGGAGAAGCCTCCGGAAATACAAATCAATACACATTACGCAGCAAATCAAGGAAATAAGTCAGAAACACAATTTAAAATCAGATAACAATCTGATTGTAAACCTGTCAAACACAATACTAACGCAAAATCAATGTAGTGTACTAAACAAAGGACTGACCTTCTGCCCAGAAACCCACCATGATATAGTAGAAACAAAAATTGAAACATACAAATTTATTCGGAAATTAAAATTGGCCAAATATTTTGCTAAATACCAAAACAAAACTACATTAGATGAAGCAAGTGGCACAACTGATCCATCCCCTAGTATCACAATCAATCAAATACCAGAAATGAAAACAGTTTACGATCTTACATATGATCTAGAGGATGAGGAATTACAGGAATCAGATATAATAACAAGACTAGGATTTGAAACCTCAGGAAGAGACAAAACCACATTCAAACCTAAATCAAAATTCTGTCCCATCTTAACACAAGGAAACAAAATTGATCTTTACTATGAACTCGTAACATCAGATCTAGA
Source organism: Calotriton arnoldi (assembly GCA_963921515.1). Classification (NCBI taxonomy): domain Eukaryota; kingdom Metazoa; phylum Chordata; class Amphibia; order Caudata; family Salamandridae; genus Calotriton; species Calotriton arnoldi. Next base: position 640,253 of record CAWUFW010010611.1, on the reverse strand, counting down.
AAATCTAACTTACAAACAAGGAAAAAGAAAAATGAAAATCTAAACAAAGCGGAAAGGAGAGCACTGAAAGAATTAATGGAAAATGAAAGCCTTGAAATTAAACCAGCCGATAAAGGTGGGAACATTGTGGTGATGGAGAAGACGCAATATAAAAAAGAAGCACTAAGACAATTAAACAACATTGAAAATTACAAAAAATTAAAATCAAATCCCATCAATCAATTAACATTGGAATTACAATCAAAATTGAAAACTTGGTCAGACAAAGGTCTGCTAACCAATGATGAGGTGAGCTTCCTAACCAAAGACAACCCTACAATCCCAACCATATACTTCTTACTCAAAATCCACAAAACACGGATCAATCCACCAGGAAGACCGATAATATCAAGCTGTGACAGTCTCTACGAACCCCTTTCAAAATATGTGGATTCCTTCCTGGCACCAATGGTCACCACGCTAAACTCCTACATCAAAGACACAGGTGACTTTTTGAGGATCTTGAACGAAACATACTGGCAAGAAGACTATCTGCTAGCTACAATTGATGTAGTATCACTTTACACATCAATTAATCACAACACAGGACTTGGAGCTGTAGATTACTTTCTAGGACAAAAGATATTAAATATCTTGAACATTCCAAAATGATCAAGGAAATGGTGGAGCTATGCCTACGAAATAATATATTCATATTTGACCAACAACTCTATTGCCAAATGTGCGGAACCGCCATGGGCGTGTCCTTTTCACCTAGTTACGCGAATCTCACAATGGGATGGTGGGAAAAATCAATAGCCTGGAGTGAAGATATGGATATATACACTGAAAAAATCATATTATGGCTAAGATATATTGACGATCTGTTTATCATATGGAGTGGTACGTCGGAAGAATTCAGCAAATATATAGCAAAGCTAAACACCAATGCTGAAGGTCTGCAATTTACACACAACTCCAGCAAAACAAGAATACAATTCCTTGACATTGAAGTATATCAGGAAGAAGGCAAATTGAAAACGACAACATATCGAAAACCAACAGCCACAAACAGCATACTCCATGGCTCAAGCTTTCACCCAACATCATTAATCAAAAGTATACCATACGGTGAATTCCTACGTATGAAACGTAACTGCTCTGACAATAAAGAATTGGAATACAAAATGGATGAAACAACCAAAAACTTCCTAGAAAGAGGCTACAAACCAATTGATGTAAGGATGGGAAGAAAGAAGGCAGAACAAATCCCCAGAGAACAAACCTTACAGACCACAAGAGATGATAAAAAGGAAGAGAATCCAGACATAAGAATGATCCTGTCATACAGTAAGGAAAATTATGCCATTGCAGAAATAATGAACAAACATTGGCACATACTGTTAAAAGATCCTGACATGAGAAAAATACTAAAGGATAAACCTAGTATAACATACAAGCGAGCTCCTTCAATCAAAGACAAAATTGTACATAGTCACTTTACTAAACCTAAAACAAAAATGTGGCTAACAGATCTACAAGTCGGTTTTAAAAAATTTGAAAAGTGTAAAGCTTGTAAGATCGGAGAGAACAAAAAGAAATCACTGACCCGAAAGGAAGAAGATATACAATAAAGGAAAAAATAAACTGTGAAAGTACATATGCTGTGTACATGTTGGAATGTAATTGCGGATGCAGATACATTGGAAGTACAATCTGCCAATTAAAAAAGAGGATCTTGGAACACATCCGTGCAATTCAAAATGATGATCCAACATATGCCATGACCAAACATATGAAATTACATCAAAACTACGGATGGCAACAAATGAAATACTGGGGTCTGGCAACAGTCCCTACAAACGAAAGAGGAGGAGACAGAACTAAAAAACTGAGACGCTTGGAATCAAGAATGATCATCAGATTCCAAACCAAACAGCCAATCGGATTGAATGGGGACGAAGAACTTCATGTGCACTTGTAAATACTCACACTAAGCAATAATTGTCACAACTGACAGAGGACTAGAAGAGAAACTAAATGGCACTATGCCAATAAATGAAAAACCTCAGTCTAAAATATAACAATTATATGAAAAAATGATAATTGGGGCACTAAGCCATAACATAGCTGATATAATTATTATGGATTCACACTAGCAATGTTGTAAATATAAATAATGTGCACTGTAAATATTATCACTTATGTTAAATGGAACCACATTTCCCATAATGCACCATAATGGCTAATTGGGCAGTTGTGTATATCTAGACCTAAAATGTGGATCACCGCTAACCGTGAGCAAGACCAGAGTGGTCGAAACGCGTTGGTTTGTGAGAGGACTTGATGGTGTTGGCTGTATTACACTGAAGTAAAGAAGTCTTGAAACTAATCTCCTGAAGTGCGAGTAATTCTTTCTATTTGGTGGCAATACGTAATGCAGATCTTGATCCCTTTTCTGCACTACTCGCACCGATCGCGAGGCGCTGACACAGAGGGATCTGTTGGTGGAAATATATATATATATATATATATATATATATATATATATATATATATATATATATATATATATATATATATATATATATATATATATATATATATATATATATATATATATATATATATATATATATATATATATATATATATATATATATATATATATATATATATATATATATATGGCTTTAGCCATTTTACAGCTCGGCAGGGATAGCACTGTGCTAATCCTATGCTTAAAGACTTTGCTGTAAAAATGGCAAAAGACTTTGTCCCTTTCTATCTCGGCGTGGATAGCACTGCGCTAATCCTATGCTTAAAAACTTTGATAGAAAAGCAGACATTTGAGGTGAGCAAATTTAGAGTGTCGCTGGTGTTGAGAGTGCTCTTACTGGAGCTGCTTTCCACCTAAACTTGAGAACTACCCAGAGTTTTCTGCTTCTGTGTTTGCATAATTTATTCGTCACTCTATGCCTGAAAGGGTTTTGTTTTGACTTATACTGGGTGCTCCCTTGTGTCTGGACAAAGCTATACCTCTCTGAAGAGCTCTAATGAGAGCGAAACACGTGTCAGGGGTTTCTTTTATTCATTTCAGGTTGGCTTGGATGGTATTTTACCAACTCAAAGCGGTAATACTGTGCCTGGAGTGGTAAAAGGCTTTGGCCATTTTACAGCTCGGCAGGGATAGCACTGTGCTAATCCTATGCTTAAAGACTTTGCTGTAAAAATGGCAAAAGACTTTGTCCTTTTCTTTCTCGGCGTGGATAGCACTGCGCTAATCCTATGCTTAAAAACTTTGATAGAAAAGCAGACATTTGAGGTGAGCAAATATAGAGTGTCGCTGGTGTTGAGAGTGCTATTACTGGAGCTGCTTTCCACCTAAACTTGAGAACTACCCAGAGTTCTCTGCTTCTGTTTTTGCATAATTTATTCGTCACTCTATGCCTGAAAGGGTTTTGTTTTGACTTATACTGGGTGCTCCCTTCTGTCTGGACAAAGCTATACCTCTCTGAAGAGCTCTAACGAGAGCGAAAAACGTGTCAGGGGTTGCTTTTATTTATTTCAGGTTGGCTTGGATGGTATATTACCAATCCAAAGCTGTAATACTGTGCAAGGAGTGGTAGAAGGCTTTGGCCATTTTACAGCTCGGCAGGGATAGCACTGTGCTAATCCTATGCTTAAAGACTTTGCTGTAAAAATGGCAAAAGACTTTGTCCCTTTCTATCTCGGCGTGGATAGCACTGCGCTAATCCTATGCTTAAAAATTTGATAGAAAAGCAGACATTTTAGGTGAGCAAATTTAGAGTGTCGCTGGTGTTGAGAGTGTTCTTACTGGAGCTGCTTTCCACCTAAACTTGAGAACTACCCAGAGTTCTCTGCTTCTGTTTTTGCATAATTTATTCGTCACTCTATGCCTGAAAGGGTTTTGTTTTGACTTATACTGGGTGCTCCCTTGTGTCTGGACAAAGCTATACCTCTCTGAAGAGCTCTAACGAGAGCGAAACACGTGTCAGGGGTTGCTTATATTCATTTCAGGTTGGCTTGGATGGTATTTTACCAATCCAAAGCTGTAATACTGTGCCTGGAGTGGTAAAAGGCTATGGCCATTTTACAGCTCGGCAGGGATAGCACTGTGCTAATCCTATGCTTAAAGACTTTGCTGTAAAAATGGCAAAAGACTTTGTCCCTTTCTATCTCGGCGTTGATGGCACTGCGCTAATCCTATGCTTAAAAACTTTGATAGAAAAGCAGACATTTGAGGTGAGCAAATTTAGAGTGTCGCTGGTGTTGAGAGTGCTCTTACAGGAGCTGCTTTCCACCTAAACTTGAGAACTACCCAGAGTTCTCTGCTTCTGTTTTTGCATAATTTATTTGTCACTCTATGCCTGAAAGGGTTTTGTTTTGACTTATACTGGGTGCTCCCTTGTGTCTGGACAAAGCTATTCCTCTCTGAAGAGCTTTAACGAGAGCGAAACACGTGTCAGGGGTTGCTTTTATTCATTTCAGGTTGGCTTGGATGGTATTTTACCAATACAAAGCTGTAATACTGTGCCTGGAGTGGTAAAGGCTTTGGCCATTTTACAGCTCGGCAGGGATAGCACTGTGCTAATCCTATGCTTAAAGACTTTGCTGTAAAAATGGCAAAAGACTTTGCCCCTTTCTATCTCAGCATGGATAGCACTGCGCTAATCCTATGCTTAAAAACTTTGATAGAAAAGCAGACATTTGAGGTGAGCAAATTTAGAGTGTCGCTGGTGTTGAGAGTGCTCTTACTGGAGCTGCTTTCCACCTAAACTTGAGAACTACCCAGAGTTCTCTGCTTCTGTTTTTGCATAATTTATTCGTCACTCTATGCCTGAAAGGGTTTTGTTTTGACTTATACTGGGTGCTCCCTTGTGTCTGGACAAAGCTGTACCTCTCTGAAGAGCTCTAACGAGAGCGAAACACGTGTCAAGGGTTGCTTTTATTTATTTCAGGTTGGCTTGGATGGTATTTTACCAATCCAAAGCTGTAATACTGTGCCTGGAGTGGTAGAAGGCTTTGGCCATTTTACAGCTCGGCAGGGATAGCACTGCGCTAATCCTATGCTTAAAGACTTTGCTGTAAAAATGGCAAAAGACTTTGTCCCTTTCTATCTCGGCGTGGATAGCACTGCGCTAATCCTATGCTTAAAAACTTTGATAGAAAAGCAGACATTTTAGGTGAGCAAATTTAGAGTGTCGCTGGTGTTGAGAGTGCTCTTACTGGAGCTGCTTTCCACCTAAACTTGAGAACTACCCAGGGTTCTCTGCTTCTGTTTTTGCATAATTTATTCGTAACTCTATGCCTGAAAGGGTTTTGTTTTGACTTATACTGGGTGCTCTCTTGTGTCTGGACAAAGCTATACCTCTCTGAAGAGCTTTAACGAGAGCGAAACACGTGTCAGGGGTTACTTTTGTTCATTTCAGGTTGACTTGGATGGTATTTTACCAATCCAAAGCTGTAATACTGTGCCTGGAGTGGTAAAAGGCTTTGGCCATTTTACAACTCGGCAGGGATAGCACTGTGCTAATCCTATGCTTAAAGACTTTGCTGTAAAAATGGCAAAAGACTTTGTCCCTTTCTATCTCGGCGTGGTTAGCACTGCGCTAATCCTATGCTTAAAAACTTTGAGAGAAAAGCAGACATTTGAGGTGAGAAAATTTAGAGTGTCGCTGGTGTTGAGAGTGCTCTTACTGGAGCTGCTTTCCACCTAAACTTGAGAACTACCCAGAGTTCTCTGCTTCTGTTGTTGCATAATTTATTCGTCACTCTATGCCTGAAAGGGTTTTGTTTTGACTTATACTGGATGCTCCCTTGTGTCTGGACAAAGCTATACCTCTCTGAAGAGCTCTTACGAGAGCAAAACATGTGTCAGGGGTTGCTTTTATTCATTTCAGGTTGACTTGGATGGTATTTTACCAATCCAAAGATGTAATACTGTGCCTGGAGTGGTAAAAGGCTTTGGCCATTTTACAGCTCGGCAGGGATAGCACTGTGCTAATCTTATGTTAAAGACTTTGCTGTAGAAATGGCAAAGACTTTGGGGCATATTAGCAAGACCGGCGATAAAATTATCGCCGTTTTAGCGGCAGGAAACTGCCGCTAAAACGGCGATAATGGGCTTGCTAATATGCGTTATAGAATTCCAATAGAAGCCCAGGTTAGATGTGCAGGACATCTAACCTGGGCTTCTATTGGAATTCCATAACGCATATTAGCAAGCCCCTTATCGCAGCTTTAGCGGCAGTTTCCTGCCGCTAAAACGGCGATAATGTTATCGCCGGTCTTGCTAATATGCCCCTTTGTCCCTTTCTATCTCGGCGTGGATAGTACTGCGCTAATCCTATGCTTAAAAACTTTGATAGAAAAGCAGACATTTGAGGTGAGCAAATTTAGAGTGTCGCTGGTGTTGAGAGTGCTCTTACTGGAGCTGCTTTCCACCTAAACTTGAGAACTACCCAGAGTTCTCTGCTTCTTTTTGCATAATTTATTGATAACTCTATTCCTGAAAGGGTTTTGTTTTGACTTATACTGGGTGCTCCCTTGTGTCTGGACAAATCTATACCTCTCTGAAGAGCTCTAACGAGAGCGAAACACGTGTCAGGGGTTGCTTTTATTCATTTCAGGTTGGCTTGGATGGTATTTTACCAATCCAAAGCTGTAATACTGTGCCTGGAGTGGTAAAAGGCTTTGGCCATTTTACAGCTCGGCAGGGATAGCACTGTGCTAATCCTATGCTTAAAGACTTTGCTGTAAAAATGGCAAAAGACTTTGTCCCTTTCTATCTCAGCGTAGAGAGCACTGCGCTAATCCTATGCTTAAAAACTTTGATAGAAAAGCAGACATTTGAGGTGAGCAAATTCAGAGTGTCACTGGTGTTGAGAGTACTCTTACTGGAGCTGCTTTCCACCTAAACTTGAGAACTACCCAGAGTTCTCTGCTTCTGTTTTTGCATAATTTATTCATCACTCTATGCCTGAAAGGGTTTTGTTTTGACTTATACTGGGTGCTCCCTTGTGTCTGGAAAAAGCTATACCTCTCTGAAGAGCTCTAACGAGAGCGAAACACGTGTAATCGGTTGATTTTATTCATTTCAGGTTGGTTTGGATGGTATTTTACCAATCCAAAGCTGTAATACTGTGCCTGGAGTGGTAAAAGGCTTTGGCCATTTTACAGCTCGGCAGGGATAGCACTGTGCTAACCCTATGTTAAAGACTTTGCTGTAAAAATGGCAAAAGACTTTGTCCCTTTCTATCTCGGCGTAGATAGCACTGCGCTAATCCTATGCTTAAAAACTTTGATAGAAAAGCAGACATTTGAGGTGAGCAAATTTAGAGTGTCACTGGTGTTGAGAGTGCTCTTACTGGAGCTGCTTTCCACCTATACTTGAGAACTACCCAGAGTTCTCTGCTTCTGTTTCTGCATAATTTATTCATCACTCTATGCCTGAAAGGGTTTTGTTTTGACTTATACTGGGTGCTCCCTTGTGTCTGGACAAAGCTATACCTCTCTGAAGAGCTCTACCGAGAGCGAAACACGTGTCATGGGTTGATTTTATTCATTTCAGGTTGGCTTGGATGGTATTTTACCAATCCAAAGCTGTAATACTGTGCCTGGAGTGGTAAAAGGCTTTGGCCATTTTACAGCTCGGCAGGGATAGCACTGTGCTAACCCTATGTTAAAGACTTTGCTGTAAAAATGGCAAAAGACTTTGTCCCTTTCTATCTCAGCGTGGATAGCACTGCGCTAATCCTATGCTTAAAAACTTTGATAGAAAAGCAGACATTTGAGGTGAACAAATTTAGAGTGTCGCTGGTGTTGAGAGTGCTCTTACTGGAGCTGCTTTCCACCTAAACTTGAGAACTACCCAGAGTTCTCTGCTTCTGTTTTTGCATAATTTATTCATCACTCTATGCCTGAAAGGGTTTTGTTTTGACTTATACTGGGTGCTCCCTTGTGTCTGGACAAAGCTATACCTCTCTGAAGAGCTCTAACAAGAGCGAAACACGTGTCAGGAGTTGCTTTTATTCATTTCAGGTTGGCTTGGATGGTATTTTACAAATCCAATGCTGTAATACTGTGCCTGGAGTGGTAAAAGGCTTTGGCCATTTTACAGCTCGGCAGGGATAGCACTGTTCTAATCCTACGCTTAAAGACTTTGCTGTAAAAATGGCAAAAGACTTTGTCCCTTTCTATCTCGGCATGGATAGCACTGCGCTAATCCTATGCTTAAAAACTTTGATAGAAAAGCAGACATTTGAGGTGAGCAAATGTAGAGTGTCGCTGGTGTTGAGAGTGCTCTTACTGGAGCTGCTTTCCACCTAAACTTGAGAACTACCCAGAGTTCTCTGCTTCTGTTTTTGCATAATTTATTTGTCACTCTATGCCTGAAAGGGTTTTGTTTTGACTTATACTAGGTGCTCCATTGTGTCTGGACAAAGCTATTCCTCTCTGGAAGAGCTCTAACGAGAGCGAAACACGTGTCAGGGGTTGCTTTTATTCATTTCAGGTTGGCTTGGATGGTATTTTACCAATACAAAGCTGTAATACTGTGCCTGGAGTGGTAAAAGGCTTTGGCCATTTTACAGCTCGGCAGGGATAGCACTGTGCTAATCCTATGCTTAAAGACTTTGCTGTAAAATGGCAAAAGACTTTGCCCCTTTCTATCTCAGCGTGGATAGCACTGCGCTAATCCTATGCTTAAAAACTTTGATAGAAAAGCAGACATTTGAGGTGAGCAAATTTAGAGTGTCGCTGGTGTTGAGAGTGCTCTTACTGGAGCTGCTTTCCACCTAAACTTGAGAACTACCCAGAGTTCTCTGCTTCTGTTTTTGCATAATTTATTCGTCACTCTATGCCTGAAAGGGTTTTGTTTTGACTTATACTGGGTGCTCCCTTGTGTCTGGAAAAAGCTGTACCTCTCTGAAGAGCTCTAACGAGAGCGAAACACGTGTCAAGGGTTGCTTTTATTTATTTCAGGTTGGCTTGGATGGTATTTTACCAATCCAAAGCTGTAATACTGTGCCTGGAGTGGTAGAAGGCTTTGGCCATTTTACAGCTCGGCAGGGATAGCACTGCGCTAATCCTATGCTTAAAGACTTTGCTGTAAAAATGGCAAAAGACTTTGTCCCTTTCTATCTCGGCGTGGATAGCACTGCGCTAATCCTATGCCTAAAAACTTTGATAGAAAAGCAGACATTTTAGGTGAGCAAATTTAGAGTGTCGCTGGTGTTGAGAGTGCTCTTACTGGAGCTGCTTTCCACCTAAACTTGAGAACTACCCAGGGTTCTCTGCTTCTGTTTTTGCATAATTTATTCGTAACTCTATGCCTGAAAGGGTTTTGTTTTGACTTATACTGGGTGCTCTCTTGTGTCTGGACAAAGCTATACCTCTCTGAAGAGCTTTAACGAGAGCGAAACACGTGTCAGGGGTTACTTTTATTCATTTCAGGTTGACTTGGATGGTATTTTACCAATCCAAAGCTGTAATACTGTGCCTGGAGTGGTAAAAGGCTTTGGCAATTTTACAACTCGGCAGGGATAGCACTGTGCTAATCCTATGCTTAAAGACTTTGCTGTAAAAATGGCAAAAGACTTTGTCCCTTTCTATCTCGGCGTGGTTAGCACTGCGCTAATCCTATGCTTAAAAACTTTGAGAGAAAAGCAGACATTTGAGGTGAGCAAATTTAGAGTGTCGCTGGTGTTGAGAGTGCTCTTACTGGAGCTGCTTTCCACCTAAACTTGAGAACTACCCAGAGTTCTCTGCTTCTGTTGTTGCATAATTTATTCGTCACTCTATGCCTGAAAGGGTTTTGTTTTGACTTATACTGGATGCTCCCTTGTGTCTGGACAAAGCTATACCTCTCTGAAGAGCTCTAACGAGAGCAAAACATGTGTTAGGGGTTGCTTTTATTCATTTCAGGTTGACTTGGATGGTATTTTACCAATCCAAAGCTGTAATACTGTGCCTGGAGTGGTAAAAGGCTTTGGCCATTTTACAGCTCGGCAGGGATAGCACTGTGCTAATCTTATGTTAAAGACTTTGCTGTAGAAATGGCAAAAGACTTTGGGGCATATTAGCAAGACCGGCGATAAAATTATCGCCGCTTTAGCGGCAGGAACTGCCGCTAAAACGGCGATAATGGGCTTGCTAATATGCGTTATAGAATTCAATAGAAGCCCAGGTTAGATGTGCAGGACATCTAACCTGGGCTTCTATTGGAATTCCATAACGCATATTAGTAAGCCCCTTATCGCAGCTTTAGCGGCAGTTTCCTGCCGCTAAAACGGCGATAATTTTATCGCCGGTCTTGCTAATATGCCCCTTTGTCCCTTTCTATCTCGGCGTGGATAGTACTGCGCTAATCCTATGCTTAAAAACTTTGATAGAAAAGCAGACATTTGAGGTGAGCAAATTTAGAGTGTCGCTGGTGTTGAGAGTGCTCTTACTGGAGCTGCTTTCCACCTAAACTTGAGAACTACCCAGAGTTCTCTGCTTCTGTTTTTGCATAATTTATTCATAACTCTGTTCCTGAAAGGGTTTTGTTTTGACTTATACTGGGTGCTCCCTTGTGTCTGGACAAATCTATACCTCTCTGAAGAGCTCTAACGAGAGTGAAACACGTGTATGGGGTTGCTTTTATTCATTTCAGGTTGGCTTGGATGGTATTTTACCAATCCAAAGCTGTAATACTGTGCCTGGAGTGGTAAAAGGCTTTGGCCATTTTACAGCTCGGCAGGGATAGCACTGTGCTAATCCTATGCTTAAAGACTTTGCTGTAAAAATGGCAAAAGACTTTGTCCCTTTCTATCTCAGCATAGAGAGCACTGCGCTAATCCTATGCTTAAAAACTTTGATAGAAAAGCAGACATTTGAGGTGAGCAAATTCAGAGTGTCACTGGTGTTGAGAGTACTCTTACTGGAGCTGCTTTCCACCTAAACTTGAGAACTACCCAGAGTTCTCTGCTTCTGTTTTTGCATAATTTATTCATCACTCTATGCCTGAAAGGGTTTTGTTTTGACTTATACTGGGTGCTCCCTTGTGTCTGGAAAAAGCTATACCTCTCTGAAGAGCTCTAACGAGAGCGAAACACGTGTAATCGGTTGATTTTATTCATTTCAGGTTGGCTTGGATGGTATTTTACCAATCCAAAGCTGTAATACTGTGCCTGGAGTGGTAAAAGGCTTTGGCCATTTTACAGCTCGGCAGGGATAGCACTGTGTTAACCCTATGTTAAAGACTTTGCTGTAAAAATGGCAAAAGACTTTGTCCCTTTCTATCTCGGCGTAGATAGCACTGCGCTAATCCTATGCTTAAAAACTTTGATAGAAAAGCAGACATTTGAGGTGAGCAAATTTAGAGTGTCACTGGTGTTGAGAGTGCTCTTACTGGAGCTGCTTTCCACCTATACTTGAGAACTACCCAGAGTTCTCTGCTTCTGTTTCTGCATAATTTATTCATCACTCTATGCCTGAAAGGGTTTTGTTTTGACTTATACTGGGTGCTCCCTTGTGTCTGGACAAAGCTATACCTCTCTGAAGAGCTCTACCGAGAGCGAAACACGTGTCATGGGTTGATTTTATTCATTTCAGGTTGGCTTGGATGGTATTTTACCAATCCAAAGCTGTAATACTGTGCCTGGAGTGGTAAAAGGCTTTGGCCATTTTACAGCTCGGCAGGGATAGCACTGTGCTAACCCTATGTTAAAGACTTTGCTGTAAAAATGGCAAAAGACTTTGTCCCTTTCTATCTCAGCGTGGATAGCACTGCGCTAATCCTATGCTTAAAAACTTTGATAGAAAAGCAGACATTTGAGGTGAACAAATTTAGAGTGTCGCTGGTGTTGAGAGTGCTCTTACTGGAGCTGCTTTCCACCTAAACTTGAGAACTACCCAGAGTTCTCTGCTTCTGTTTTTGCATAATTTATTCATCACTCTATGCCTGAAAGGGTTTTGTTTTGACTTATACTGGGTGCTCCCTTGTGTCTGGACAAAGCTATACCTCTCTGAAGAGCTCTAACGAGAGCGAAACACGTGTCAGGAGTTGCTTTTATTCATTTCAGGTTGGCTTGGATGGTATTTTACAAATCCAATGCTGTAATACTGTGCCTGGAGTGGTAAAAGGCTTTGGCCATTTTACAGCTCGGCAGGGATAGCACTGTTCTAATCCTACGCTTAAAGACTATGCTGTAAAAATGGCAAAAGACTTTGTCCCTTTCTATCTCGGCATGGATAGCACTGCGCTAATCCTATGCTTAAAAACTTTGATAGAAAAGCAGACATTTGAGGTGAGCAAATGTAGAGTGTCGCTGGTGTTGAGAGTGCTCTTACTGGAGCTGCTTTCCACCTAAACTTGAGAACTACCCAGAGTTCTCTGCTTCTGTTTTTGCATAATTTATTTGTCACTCTATGCCTGAAAGGGTTTTGTTTTGACTTATACTAGGTGCTCCATTGTGTCTGGACAAAGCTATTCCTCTCTGAAGAGCTCTAACGAGAGCGAAACACGTGTCAGGGGTTGCTTTTATTCATTTCAGGTTGGCTTGGATGGTATTTTACCAATCCAAAGCTGTAATACTGTGCCAGGAGTGGTAAAAGTCTTTGGCCATTTTACAGCTCAGCAGGGATAGCACTGTGCTAATCCTATGTTTAAAGACTTTGCTGTAAAAATGGCAAAAGACTTTGTTCCTTTCTATCTCGGCGTGGATAGCACTGCGCTAATCCTATGCTTAAAAACTTTGATAGAAAAGCAGACATTTGAGGTGAGCAAATTTAGAGTGTCGCTGGTGTTGAGAGTGCTCTTACTGGAGCTGCTTTCCACCTAAACTTGAGAACTACCCAGAGTTCTCTGCTTCTGTTTTTGCATAATTTATTCGTCACTCTATGCCTGAGAGCGAAACACGTGGCAGGGGTTGCTTTTGTTAATTTCAGGTTGGCTTGGATGGTATTTTACCAATCCAAAGCTGTAATACTGTGCCTGGAGTGGTAAAGGCTTTGGCCATTTTACAGCTCGGCAGGGATAGCACTGTGCTAATCCTATGTTAAAGACTTTGCTGTAAAAATGGCAAAAGAATTTGTCCCTTTCTATCTCGGCGTGGATAGCACTGCGCTAATCCTATGCTTAAAAACGTTGATAGACAAGCAGACATTTGAGGTGAGCAAATTTAGAGTGTCGCTGGTGTTGAGAGTGCTCTTACTGGAGCTGTTTTCCACCTAAACTTCAGAACTACCCAGAGTTCTCTGCTTCTGTTTTTGCATAATTTATTCGTCACTCTATGCCTGAAAGGGTTTTGTTTTGACTTATACTCGGTGCTCCCTTGTGTCTGGTTAAAGCTATACCTCTCTGAAGAGCTCTAACGAGAGCGAAACACGTGTCAGGGGTTGCTTTTATTCATTTCAGGTTGGCTTGGATGGTATTTTACCAATCCAAAGCTGTAATACTGTGCCAGGAGTGGTAAAAGTCTTTGGCCATTTTACAGCTCAGCAGGGATAGCACTGTGCTAATCCTATGCTTAAAGACTTTGCTGTAAAAATGGCAAAAGAATTTGTCCCTTTCTATCTCGGCGTGGATAGCACTGCGCTAATCCTATGCTTAAAAACGTTGATAGACAAGCAGACATTTGAGGTGAGCAAATTTAGAGTGTCGCTGGTGTTGAGAGTGCTCTTACTGGAGCTGTTTTCCACCTAAACTTCAGAACTACCCAGAGTTCTCTGCTTCTGTTTTTGCATAATTTATTCGTCACTCTATGCCTGAAAGGGTTTTGTTTTGACTTATACTCGGTGCTCCCTTGTGTCTGGTTAAAGCTATACCTCTCTGAAGAGCTCTAACGAGAGCGAAACACGTGTCAGGGGTTGCTTTTATTCATTTCAGATTGGCTTGGATGGTATTTTACCAATCCAAAGCTGTAATACTGTGCCTGGAGTGGTAAAAGGCTTTGGCCATTTTACAGCTCGGCAGGGATAGAACTGTGCTAATCCTATGCTTAAAGACTTTGCTGTAAAAATGGCAAAAGACTTTGTCCCTTTCTATCTCTGCATGGATAGCACTGCGCTAATCCTATGCTTAAAAACTTTGATAGAAAAGCAGACATTTGAGGTGAGCAAATTTAGAGTGTCGCTGGTGTTGAGAGTGCTCTTACTGGAGCTGCTTTCCACCTAAACTTGAGAAGTACCCAGAGTTCTCTGCTTCTGTTTTTGCATAATTTGTCACTCTATGCCTGAAAGGATTTTGTTTTGACTTATACTGGGTGCTCCCTTGTGTCTGGACAAAGCTATTCCTCTCTGAAGAGCTTTAACGAGAGCGAAACACGTGTCAGGGGTTGCTTTTATTCATTTCAGGTTGGCTTGGATGGTATTTTACCAATACAAAGCTGGAATACTGTGCCTGGAGTGGTAAAAGGCTTTGGCCATTTTACAGCTCGGCAGGGATAGCACTGTGCTAATCCTATGCTTAAAGACTTTGCTGTAAAAATGGCAAAAGACTTTGCCCCTTTCTATCTCAGCATGGATAGCACTGCGCTAATCCTATGCTTAAAAACTTTGATAGAAAAGCAGACATTTGAGGTGAGCAAATTTAGAGTGTCGCTGGTGTTGAGAGTGCTCTTACTGGAGCTGCTTTCCACCTAAACTTGAGAACTACCCAGAGTTCTCTGCTTCTGTTTTTGCATAATTTATTCGTCACTCTATGCCTGAAAGGGTTTTGTTTTGACTTATACTGGGTGCTCCCTTGTGTCTGGACAAAGCTGTACCTCTCTGAAGAGCTCTAACGAGAGCGAAACACGTGTCAAGGGTTGCTTTTATTTATTTCAGGTTGGCTTGGATGGTATTTTACCAATCCAAAGCTGTAATACTGTGCCTGGAGTGGTAGAAGGCTTTGGCCATTTTACAGCTCGGCAGGGATAGCACTGCGCTAATCCTATGCTTAAAGACTTTGCTGTAAAAATGGCAAAAGACTTTGTCCCTTTCTATCTCGGCGTGGATAGCACTGCGCTAATCCTATGCTTAAAAACTTTGATAGAAAAGCAGACATTTTAGGTGAGCAAATTTAGAGTGTCGCTGGTGTTGAGAGTGCTCTTACTGGAGCTGCTTTCCACCTAAACTTGAGAACTACCCAGGGTTCTCTGCTTCTGTTTTTGCATAATTTATTCGTAACTCTATGCCTGAAAGGGTTTTGTTTTGACTTATACTGGGTGCTCTCTTGTGTCTGGACAAAGCTATACCTCTCTGAAGAGCTTTAACGAGAGCGAAACACGTGTCAGGGGTTACTTTTGTTCATTTCAGGTTGACTTGGATGGTATTTTACCAATCCAAAGCTGTAATACTGTGCCTGGAGTGGTAAAAGGCTTTGGCCATTTTACAACTCGGCAGGGATAGCACTGTGCTAATCCTATGCTTAAAGACTTTGCTGTAAAAATGGCAAAAGACTTTGTCCCTTTCTATCTCGGCGTGGTTAGCACTGCGCTAATCCTATGCTTAAAAACTTTGAGAGAAAAGCAGACATTTGAGGTGAGAAAATTTAGAGTGTCGCTGGTGTTGAGAGTGCTCTTACTGGAGCTGCTTTCCACCTAAACTTGAGAACTACCCAGAGTTCTCTGCTTCTGTTGTTGCATAATTTATTCGTCACTCTATGCCTGAAAGGGTTTTGTTTTGACTTATACTGGATGCTCCCTTGTGTCTGGACAAAGCTATACCTCTCTGAAGAGCTCTAACGAGAGCAAAACATGTGTCAGGGGTTGCTTTTATTCCTTTCAGGTTGACTTGGATGGTATTTTACCAATCCAAAGCTGTAATACTGTGCCTGGAGTGGTAAAAGGCTTTGGCCATTTTACAGCTCGGCAGGGATAGCACTGTGCTAATCTTATGTTAAAGACTTTGCTGTAGAAATGGCAAAAGACTTTGGGGCATATTAGCAAGACCGGCGATAAAATTATCGCCGTTTTAGCGGCAGGAAACTGCCGCTAAAACGGCGATAATGGGCTTGCTAATATGCGTTATAGAATTCCAATAGAAGCCCAGGTTAGATGTGCAGGACATCTAACCTGGGCTTCTATTGGAATTCCATAACGCATATTAGCAAGCCCCTTATCGCAGCTTTAGCGGCAGTTTCCTGCCGCTAAAACGGCGATAATGTTATCGCCGGTCTTGCTAATATGCCCCTTTGTCCCTTTCTATCTCGGCGTGGATAGTACTGCGCTAATCCTATGCTTAAAAACTTTGATAGAAAAGCAGACATTTGAGGTGAGCAAATTTAGAGTGTCGCTGGTGTTGAGAGTGCTCTTACTGGAGCTGCTTTCCACCTAAACTTGAGAACTACCCAGAGTTCTCTGCTTCTGTTTTTGCATAATTTATTGATAACTCTATTCCTGAAAGGGTTTTGTTTTGACTTATACTGGGTGCTCCCTTGTGTCTGGACAAATCTATACCTCTCTGAAGAGCTCTAACGAGAGCGAAACACGTGTCAGGGGTTGCTTTTATTCATTTCAGGTTGGCTTGGATGGTATTTTACCAATCCAAAGCTGTAATACTGTGCCTGGAGTGGTAAAGGCTTTGGCCATTTTACAGCTCGGCAGGGATAGCACTGTGCTAATCCTATGCTTAAAGACTTTGCTGTAAAAATGGCAAAAGACTTTGTCCCTTTCTATCTCAGCGTAGAGAGCACTGCGCTAATCCTATGCTTAAAAACTTTGATAGAAAAGCAGACATTTGAGGTGAGCAAATTCAGAGTGTCACTGGTGTTGAGAGTACTCTTACTGGAGCTGCTTTCCACCTAAACTTGAGAACTACCCAGAGTTCTCTGCTTCTGTTTTTGCATAATTTATTCATCACTCTATGCCTGAAAGGGTTTTGTTTTGACTTATACTGGGTGCTCCCTTGTGTCTGGAAAAAGCTATACCTCTCTGAAGAGCTCTAACGAGAGCGAAACACGTGTAATCGGTTGATTTTATTCATTTCAGGTTGGTTTGGATGGTATTTTACCAATCCAAAGCTGTAATACTGTGCCTGGAGTGGTAAAAGGCTTTGGCCATTTTACAGCTCGGCAGGGATAGCACTGTGCTAACCCTATGTTAAAGACTTTGCTGTAAAAATGGCAAAAGACTTTGTCCCTTTCTATCTCGGCGTAGATAGCACTGCGCTAATCCTATGCTTAAAAACTTTGATAGAAAAGCAGACATTTGAGGTGAGCAAATTTAGAGTGTCACTGGTGTTGAGAGTGCTCTTACTGGAGCTGCTTTCCACCTAAACTTGAGAACTACCCAGAGTTCTCTGCTTCTGTTTCTGCATAATTTATTCATCACTCTATGCCTGAAAGGATTTTGTTTTGACTTATACTGGGTGCTCCCTTGTGTCTGGACAAAGCTATTCCTCTCTGAAGAGCTTTAACGAGAGCGAAACACGTGTCAGGGGTTGCTTTTATTCATTTCAGGTTGGCTTGGATGGTATTTTACCAATACAAAGCTGTAATACTGTGCCTGGAGTGGTAAAAGGCTTTGGCCATTTTACAGCTCGGCAGGGATAGCACTGTGCTAATCCTATGCTTAAAGACTTTGCTGTAAAAATGGCAAAAGACTTTGCCCCTTTCTATCTCAGCATGGATAGCACTGCGCTAATCCTATGCTTAAAAACTTTGATAGAAAAGCAGACATTTGAGGTGAGCAAATTTAGAGTGTCGCTGGTGTTGAGAGTGCTCTTACTGGAGCTGCTTTCCACCTAAACTTGAGAACTACCCAGAGTTCTCTGCTTCTGTTTTTGCATAATTTATTCGTCACTCTATGCCTGAAAGGGTTTTGTTTTGACTTATACTGGGTGCTCCCTTGTGTCTGGACAAAGCTGTACCTCTCTGAAGAGCTCTAACGAGAGCGAAACACGTGTCAAGGGTTGCTTTTATTTATTTCAGGTTGGCTTGGATGGTATTTTACCAATCCAAAGCTGTAATACTGTGCCTGGAGTGGTAGAAGGCTTTGGCCATTTTACAGCTCGGCAGGGATAGCACTGCGCTAATCCTATGCTTAAAGACTTTGCTGTAAAAATGGCAAAAGACTTTGTCCCTTTCTATCTCGGCGTGGATAGCACTGCGCTAATCCTATGCTTAAAAACTTTGATAGAAAAGCAGACATTTTAGGTGAGCAAATTTAGAGTGTCGCTGGTGTTGAGAGTGCTCTTACTGGAGCTGCTTTCCACCTAAACTTGAGAACTACCCAGGGTTCTCTGCTTCTGTTTTTGCATAATTTATTCGTAACTCTATGCCTGAAAGCGTTTTGTTTTGACTTATACTGGGTGCTCTCTTGTGTCTGGACAAAGCTATACCTCTCTGAAGAGCTTTAACGAGAGCGAAACACGTGTCAGGGGTTACTTTTGTTCATTTCAGGTTGACTTGGATGGTATTTTACCAATCCAAAGCTGTAATACTGTGCCTGGAGTGGTAAAAGGCTTTGGCCATTTTACAACTCGGCAGGGATAGCACTGTGCTAATCCTATGCTTAAAGACTTTGCTGTAAAAATGGCAAAAGACTTTGTCCCTTTCTATCTCGGCGTGGTTAGCACTGCGCTAATCCTATGCTTAAAAACTTTGAGAGAAAAGCAGACATTTGAGGTGAGAAAATTTAGAGTGTCGCTGGTGTTGAGAGTGCTCTTACTGGAGCTGCTTTCCACCTAAACTTGAGAACTACCCAGAGTTCTCTGCTTCTGTTGTTGCATAATTTATTCGTCACTCTATGCCTGAAAGGGTTTTGTTTTGACTTATACTGGATGCTCCCTTGTGTCTGGACAAAGCTATACCTCTCTGAAGAGCTCTAACGAGAGCAAAACATGTGTCAGGGGTTGCTTTTATTCCTTTCAGGTTGACTTGGATGGTATTTTACCAATCCAAAGCTGTAATACTGTGCCTGGAGTGGTAAAAGGCTTTGGCCATTTTACAGCTCGGCAGGGATAGCACTGTGCTAATCTTATGTTAAAGACTTTGCTGTAGAAATGGCAAAGACTTTGGGGCATATTAGCAAGACCGGCGATAAAATTATCGCCGTTTTAGCGGCAGGAAACTGCCGCTAAAACGAGCGATATTGGGCTTGCTAATATGCGTTATAGAATTCCAATAGAAGCCCAGGTTAGATGTGCAGGACATCTAACCTGGGCTTCTATTGGAATTCCATAACGCATATTAGCAAGCCCCTTATCGCAGCTTTAGCGGCAGTTTCCTGCCGCTAAAACGGCGATAATGTTATCGCCGGTCTTGCTAATATGCCCCTTTGTCCCTTTCTATCTCGGCGTGGATAGTACTGCGCTAATCCTATGCTTAAAAACTTTGATAGAAAAGCAGACATTTGAGGTGAGCAAATTTAGAGTGTCGCTGGTGTTGAGAGTGCTCTTACTGGAGCTGCTTTCCACCTAAACTTGAGAACTACCCAGAGTTCTCTGCTTCTTTTTTTGCATAATTTATTGATAACTCTATTCCTGAAAGGGTTTTGTTTTGACTTATACTGGGTGCTCCCTTGTGTCTGGACAAATCTATACCTCTCTGAAGAGCTCTAACGAGAGCGAAACACGTGTCAGGGGTTGCTTTTATTCATTTCAGGTTGGCTTGGATGGTATTTTACCAATCCAAAGCTGTAATACTGTGCCTGGAGTGGTAAAAGGCTTTGGCCATTTTACAGCTCGGCAGGGATAGCACTGTGCTAATCCTATGCTTAAAGACTTTGCTGTAAAAATGGCAAAAGACTTTGTCCCTTTCTATCTCAGCGTAGAGAGCACTGCGCTAATCCTATGCTTAAAAACTTTGATAGAAAAGCAGACATTTGAGGTGAGCAAATTCAGAGTGTCACTGGTGTTGAGAGTACTCTTACTGGAGCTGCTTTCCACCTAAACTTGAGAACTACCCAGAGTTCTCTGCTTCTGTTTTTGCATAATTTATTCATCACTCTATGCCTGAAAGGGTTTTGTTTTGACTTATACTGGGTGCTCCCTTGTGTCTGGAAAAAGCTATACCTCTCTGAAGAGCTCTAACGAGAGCGAAACACGTGTAATCGGTTGATTTGATTCATTTCAGGTTGGTTTGGATGGTATTTTACCAATCCAAAGCTGTAATACTGTGCCTGGAGTGGTAAAAGGCTTTGGCCATTTTACAGCTCGGCAGGGATAGCACTGTGCTAACCCTATGTTAAAGACTTTGCTGTAAAAATGGCAAAAGACTTTGTCCCTTTCTATCTCGGCGTAGATAGCACTGTGCTAATCCTATGCTTAAAAACTTTGATAGAAAAGCAGACATTTGAGGTGAGCAAATTTAGAGTGTCACTGGTGTTGAGAGTGCTCTTACTGGAGCTGCTTTCCACCTAAACTTGAGAACTACCCAGAGTTCTCTGCTTCTGTTTCTGCATAATTTATTCATCACTCTATGCCTGAAAGGGTTTTGTTTTGACTTATACTGGGTGCTCCCTTGTGTCTGGACAAAGCTATACCTCTCTGAAGAGCTCTACCGAGAGCGAAACACGTGTCATGGGTTGATTTTATTCATTTCAGGTTGGCTTGGATGGTATTTTACCAATCCAAAGCTGTAATACTGTGCCTGGAGTGGTAAAAGGCTTTGGCCATTTTACAGCTCGGCAGGGATAGCACTGTGCTAACCCTATGTTAAAGACTTTGCTGTAAAAATGGCAAAAGACTTTGTCCCTTTCTATCTCAGCGTGGATAGCACTGCGCTAATCCTATGCTTAAAAACTTTGATAGAAAAGCAGACATTTGAGGTGAACAAATTTAGAGTGTCGCTGGTGTTGAGAGTGCTCTTACTGGAGCTGCTTTCCACCTAAACTTGAGAACTACCCAGAGTTCTCTGCTTCTGTTTTTGCATAATTTATTCATCACTCTATGCCTGAAAGGGTTTTGTTTTGACTTATACTGGGTGCTCCCTTGTGTCTGGACAAAGCTATACCTCTCTGAAGAGCTCTAACGAGAGCGAAACACGTGTCAGGAGTTGCTTTTATTCATTTCAGGTTGGCTTGGATGGTATTTTACAAATCCAATGCTGTAATACTGTGCCTGGAGTGGTAAAAGGCTTTGGCCATTTTACAGCTCGGCAGGGATAGCACTGTGCTAATCTTATGTTAAAGACTTTGCTGTAGAAATGGCAAAAGACTTTGGGGCATATTAGCAAGACCGGCGATAAAATTATCGCCGTTTTAGCGGCAGGAAACTGCCGCTAAAACGGCGATAATGGGCTTGCTAATATGCGTTATAGAATTCCAATAGAAGCCCAGGTTAGATGTGCAGGACATCTAACCTGGGCTTCTATTGGAATTCCATAACGCATATTAGCAAGCCCCTTATCGCAGCTTTAGCGGCAGTTTCCTGCCGCTAAAACGGCGATAATGTTATCGCCGGTCTTGCTAATATGCCCCTTTGTCCCTTTCTATCTCGGCGTGGATAGTACTGCGCTAATCCTATGCTTAAAAACTTTGATAGAAAAGCAGACATTTGAGGTGAACAAATTTAGAGTGTCGCTGGTGTTGAGAGTGCTCTTACTGGAGCTGCTTTCCACCTAAACTTGAGAACTACCCAGAGTTCTCTGCTTCTGTTTTTGCATAATTTATTCGTCACTCTATGCCTGAAAGGGTTTTGTTTTGACTTATACTAGGTGCTCCCTTGTGTCTGGAAAAAGCTGTACCTCTCTGAAGAGCTCTAACGAGAGCGAAACACGTGTCAAGGGTTGCTTTTATTTATTTCAGGTTGGCTTGGATGGTATTTTACCAATCCAAAGCTGTAATACTGTGCCTGGAGTGGTAGAAGGCTTTGGCCATTTTACAGCTCGGCAGGGATAGCACTGCGCTAATCCTATGCTTAAAGACTTTGCTGTAAAAATGGCAAAAGACATTGTCCCTTTCTATCTCGGCGTGGATAGCACTCCGCTAATCCTATGCTTAAAAACTTTGATAGAAAAGCAGACATTTTAGGTGAGCAAATTTAGAGTGTCGCTGGTGTTGAGAGTGCTCTTACTGGAGCTGCTTTCCACCTAAACTTGAGAACTACCCAGAGTTCTCTGCTTCTGTTGTTGCATAATTTATTCGTCACTCTATGCCTGAAAGGGTTTTGTTTTGACTTATACTGGATGCTCCCTTGTGTCTGGACAAAGCTATACCTCTCTGAAGAGCTCTAACGAGAGCAAAACATGTGTTAGGGGTTGCTTTTATTCATTTCAGGTTGACTTGGATGGTATTTTACCAATCCAAAGCTGTAATACTGTGCCTGGAGTGGTAAAAGGCTTTGGCCATTTTACAGCTCGGCAGGGATAGCACTGTGCTAATCCTATGCTTAAAGACTTTGCTGTAAAAATGGCAAAAGACTTTGCCCCTTTCTATCTCAGCATGGATAGCACTGCGCTAATCCTATGCTTAAAAACTTTGATAGAAAAGCAGACATTTGAGGTGAGCAAATTTAGAGTGTCGCTGGTGTTGAGAGTGCTCTTACTGGAGCTGCTTTCCACCTAAACTTGAGAACTACCCAGAGTTCTCTGCTTCTGTTTTTGCATAATTTATTCGTCACTCTATGCCTGAGAGCGAAACACGTGGCAGGGGTTGCTTTTGTTAATTTCAGGTTGGCTTGGATGGTATTTTACCAATCCAAAGCTGTAATACTGTGCCTGGAGTGGTAAAAGGCTTTGGCCATTTTACAGCTCGGCAGGGATAGCACTGTGCTAATCCTATGTTAAAGACTTTGCTGTAAAAATGGCAAAAGACTTTGTCCCTTTCTATCTCGGCGTGGATAGTACTGCGCTAATCCTATGCTTAAAAACGTTGATAGAAAAGCAGACATTTGAGGTGAGCAAATTTAGAGTGTCGCTGGTGTTGAGAGTGCTCTTACTGGAGCTGCTTTCCACCTAAACTTGAGAACTACCCAGAGTTCTCTGCTTCTGTTTTTGCATAATTTATTCATCACTCTATGCCTGAAAGGGTTTTGTTTTAACTTATACTGGGTGCTCCCTTGTGTCTGGACAAAGCTATATCTCTCTGAAGAGCTCTAACGAGAGCGAAACACGTGTCAGGGGTTGCTTTTATTCATTTCAGGTTGGCTTGGATGGTATTTTACCAATCCAAAGCTGTAATACTGTGCCAGGAGTGGTAAAGTCTTTGGCCATTTTACAGCTCAGCAGGGATAGCACTGTGCTAATCCTATGCTTAAAGACTTTGCTGTAAAAATGGCAAAAGAATTTGTCCCTTTCTATCTCGGTGTGGATAGCACTGCGCTAATCCTATGCTTAAAAACGTTGATAGACAAGCAGACATTTGAGGTGAGCAAATTTAGAGTGTCGCTGGTGTTGAGAGTGCTCTTACTGGAGCTGTTTTCCACCTAAACTTCAGAACTACCCAGAGTTCTCTGCTTCTGTTTTTGCATAATTTATTCGTCACTCTATGCCTGAAAGGGTTTTGTTTTGACTTATACTCGGTGCTCCCTTGTGTCTGGTTAAAGCTATACCTCTCTGAAGAGCTCTAACGAGAGCGAAACACGTGTCAGGGGTTGCTTTTATTCATTTCAGATTGGCTTGGATGGTATTTTACCAATCCAAAGCTTTAATACTGTGCCTGGAGTGGTAAAAGGCTTTGGCCATTTTACAGCTCGGCAGGGATAGAACTGTGCTAATCCTATGCTTAAAGACTTTGCTGTAAAAATGGCAAAAGACTTTGTCCCTTTCTATCTCTGCATGGATAGCATTGCGCTAATCCTATGCTTAAAAACTTTGATAGAAAAGCAGACATTTGAGGTGAGCAAATTTAGAGTGTCGCTGGTGTTGAGAGTGCTCTTACTGGAGCTGCTTTCCACCTAAACTTGAGAAGTACCCAGAGTTCTCTGCTTCTGTTTTTGCATAATTTGTCACTCTATGCCTGAAAGGATTTTGTTTTGACTTATACTGGGTGCTCCCTTGTGTCTGGACAAAGCTATACCTCTCTGAAGAGCTCTAATGAGAGCGAAACACGTGCCAGGGGTTGCTTTTATTCATTTCAGGTTGGCTTGGATGGTATTTTACCAATCCAAAGCTGTAATACTGTGCCTGGAGTGGTAAAAGGCTTTGGCCATTTAACAGCTCGGCAGGGATAGCACTGTGCTAATCCTAAGATTAAAGACTTTGCTTTTGGGGGGCGTGGCTACGAAGCCATCGATGGTGGACACGTGAGCTGAGAGCTCCGCGCCGGCTTAGTAAATTATCCTGTAAATCGGCGATCCTGGCCGGGCCCGGGGGCTCTTTCTTGTGCCCTCCTCGAGAGAAGTAACTGGTGTATACAGCACTACCCTTGGAGATCTGAACACCGGCTGGGCACAGCGATAGCGGTGGGATGAGGCGGGCGAGGCTGCACAAGATGGCGGCCTGAACAGAAGAGGAGAGCTGCGTCACAGCCGGTGTGGACTGCTCTGACAGACTGCGACAGACGGAGTGGGCACCCTGCGGCTCGGACACCATCTGGAAAATCGAGGACTTCCCCCGGGACAGCGGGGGCCGGGTCCTGTGCCCAACGGGCACCATATCTGCTGCTGGAGCCGGCCTGTATAAGCGGAGCGGAAGTCCTTGGAGGTGAGAGGCTTTGGGACCCCGTCGGAGCCCGCTCGGGGCGCAGATAAGCTAAGTGGCATTAAATTACCCGCTTCACCGCTGGCCCTGCGGCAATACGCGTGGTACGGTGACACGGTCGCGGGTGGGCTGCGCCACCTGTGAGCACGCTGAAGAGGTTGCAGTCGTTACTGTCGGCAAGACTGAATGCAGTGCGTGAATACAGTAACCTGCAAGCTGGGCTGGCTGCGGCTTGTGTGAGGCGTGGCATGGTCGTAACGGGATCCCCACGGACTCTCTATGATCCTCGTGAATTGGTTGCGGCAGTGGAGGGGGCCGGAGGAGTGATTATGCCTGTTTGAACCCACTAGAAAGGGAAAGACCGCTGGACTGCGCTGACTCCCAGAAACTTCAGTGAGGCGAACCCGATATATTGGCTAGGTTTTCATCATTATCGCTTGAACCTGGCATAAACGGACTGAGTCCTGCCCCATAGCAGACGGATCAAACAACAACTACATGGGTGCGGTCTGGCGTAATCCAGCCTGCTGCAGCGGGCGGATGGTAACATCCAGGGACACGTCTGACTGAAGGGGTGCGCTATCAGTGAGGTGATCCCTTGCTGCAGACAATCTCGTGGCACATCTCCTTGGGCCGCAATTACTCGGGGGTCTATCTGAAGTGCCCGGCTGCCTGGGAGTGAGGTGCGGCTTCGCTCAGACCCACTACGGGGAGAGCATGCACTTGACCAGACGAGTCTCAAGCCTTGGGTTGATTGTGCGGTGAAGCGACATAAAAAGGGGAACTGAACAGCGGCTGGTGGCCGGACTGGTGCCCTGCCGAAGTTTCTGAAGAGGAGAAAAAGGTGTTGAGGGTGCCCCCATCTGTGATCTGTTTTGTAGCACCTACCACGCTATCCCTATCAGCCACTGCCAACTTCCTGAGGGGGCCTACTGTTGTGTTGGGCTGTGGGGACGAAGCAGGCGAGACCCAAGATCAAGTGCTGTGGGTGCACTCGAGAGGCGCAGACTATTCCACGCCCGGGAGGTGAAACTGTGGGGACTGAAAGAGAGCTGCGAGGTGAGCCCGTCGGCATTCCAACTGGCGAACCGCCCCCAGCCCTGTGTTGGTGTGGGTGGTGAAGTAACTGCGGCGGGGATCAGCCAAGACATTTGAAACGTGTTTCAGGGGCCCTGTTCACCACCACAGTAGAACATTGATGCGGTGAATGCATGCAACACACTGGTGGCCTGCCGGTCTGCCTCCACGTATGGCGACGCTCCCTGATGGTTTGCCCCCGCCGCCTTTCCGTGCGTTCACTACCCTGACGACTGAACAGCGCTTAAAGGGCCTGCTATTACGTGGGGCTGGCACCCTGGTAACACAACGGGCTGGGCCAGTGACCTGGTGTGGTGGGCGACCCTGAGGTCCATCGTCTGAGCTGCGCCCTGGTTTGGAGCGGGCCGGAAGGAGCTGTGGCGGCTCCTTGCCTACAAAGAGCGGGCCGCACAAGATCGGAGGTCGTAGAGCAGACCGCGCTGAGAATGGGAAAGCCCAAAGCAAAACAGGTGGGCCCTCCCCTGGAACAGGATAATAGCACCCCAGACTCAGTGCCTACAGAGCAGGGAGTTGATCTGATTGAGATCCCAGTGCACCAACAATATGCTAAGATTCTGGAGGCGATTGCCGATACCAAAGCGACGCTCCACCAGGACATCAGTACGGCGGCGGTGGGGCTGGGCCTGCTGCGAGCTGAACATGTCAAATTGTCTGCCCGGATGAAAAATACGGAGGAGACTCTAGAGGAGCTGGCCCCGGCTCAAAAAGCTCTGGCTGCAAAGGTGGAAGACCTCTCAGACAGAATGATGGTGCTAGACCCCAGGGCGGAGGATGCAGAGGGACGCAATCGCCGCAATAATGTGCAGGTTTTAGGGCTTCCAGAAGGAATTGAGGGGCAGGACATGATAGCCTATCTGGAGAAATGGCTGAGAGAAGTGGTAGCTCCTGAGGGTCTATCGCAGTTCTACACTCTGGAAAGGGCCCACCGAGTACCAACCAGACCGCCAGCACCGGGAAGGCCTCCAAGACCAGTGGTTGCCAGACTCCTACACTATCGCGATAGGGACCTTTTGCTCAGGAAAGCACGAACGGACGGTCCATACACAGTTGAAAATTGCAAGGTGTCCTTGTTCCCAGACTATACGTTGGAAGTTCAACGAAGACGTGCTTCATTTTTGGAGGTCAAACGAGCGCTGCGTGATGAGGGCATCTTGTACTCGCTGATGTTCCCAGCCAAGTTGCGGATCATTTTGGATGGAAAAACGTAGTTTTACGAAGATCCTAAATCGGCCTGGGAATGGGTTGAATCTTACAAGACGGAGGGTCACGCCAAATCTCGACCCCAGCCTAATGAAGGGGCCTGGGAAACGAGCTAGGAGACGGCAGCGGCGAAGGATCACTAAGAAACTAAGCCCGTCCCGGACAGCCGAAGAAAGAGCAGATGCCCTGCGGGCTGTGGCGGAGCTGTTGCGAAGTGGGACACCCACGCGCGAAAAAGGCTCAGACTCCAAGCATGGAACTGAAGAATCGGGGTCGGACACGTCTCAAAGTGGACATAAGAGCTTGCCGGAGGTGACTCCACAGACGGCGGATGGGTTCTTTGGATAAGTGACTGAACATTCTCATTTTCTCTTCCCCCCTGGCTCCTGTTCTCTTCTCTCTTCTCTTTTCCTGTTTTCTTTCCCCCTTTTCCTCTCTCTCCCTGTTCCTCTCGCCGCTCTCGCCTTGGTTGGCCCGGTCCATGGGAACATTTAAGGACTTGGTTATGAATACATTGACTACATTGAGTACTTTGAGTGTGGGAGACGCCTATGGGTGGGGGGCATCTGGGGGGGCTCCTGGGTGCGGGCAGGTACGGCCATCCCGACTAAGCAGCCATGAGTACCATACTGAACTACAACTAGAAACTTAAGGCTCGGGTCGCGCTCCCCGGTAGGTCTTTGGTGGGTTGCCTAGGACCTAGTTGTTTTGTTGTAGGATTGTGCTATGCACTGTTTTTGTAAGTTTGGGCAGCTGATCATTGTCAGTCCGCTCATAGGGGTGGGAGTTGCTGGTTTGGGGTTGTTGATAACTACCAGGTGGTCTATACGAATTTCCGGAGCTGTTGGCATGGATGGGGTTCCGTGCGAGACATATTTTCTGGTCAAATGGCGACCCAAATAGTCCGATCTGAGGGGTTTAAGCTCCTCACTTGGAACATACGAGGTATGGGTGCACCTGCTAAGCGCTATAATATTCTTAATTATATATGTCGCAGGGGTGTCCATGTGGCGCTGTTACAAGAGACCCACCTTACTGAGATCGAAGCGGGGAGACTGAAGCGAAGATGGAGAGGGCAGCTTTATGCAACTACCTATTCTGCCTATGCGAGGGGAGTGTTAGTGTGGATCCGGCCAGGTGTTCCTTTCCAGCTTACTCGGAAATGGATAGCTGTGGAAGGAAGATTTGTTGTTATACAGGGGAAGCTGGCTGGGAGAGAGACAACAATTGGGAATGTGTATGCCCCCAACCGAGATCAGATCCCCTTCCTAGAGAAGTTTTCTGGGACCTTGGCGGGGGTGGATGCTGATAACCTGATACTCGGAGGTGATTTTAATTGTGTGTGTGATGTCGACTGGGATAGATCTACCCCACCTCTGCGTGGCACGCTGGTTTCCAGTACTGCACAGGGTCTCCGGAGATGGGTTGAGGGGTGGGGCCTAGTGGATATGTGGAGACTCCAAAATGGTCCACAGAGAGTTTATTCCTATTACTCCCACCTGTATGACCTTCAAACGCGATTGGATATGTTCTTTTGCTCTATCACGCTGACCCACATGCTCTCAGGGACTGAATACTTGGGTAGAGCCATTTCCGATCACAGCCCCCTGCTCATGAGGTTTGCTCCAATCCCCGAGAGAACTCCAATTCCCTTGTGGAGATTGGATTCCACCCTGCTGGAAGATGAAGGGTTTAAACAGCTACTAGCGGTTGCGCTGGTCACCTTCTTCTCTGAGAATCAGGGTACGGCTAGCTCCCCATTAGTGGAATGGGAGGCATTTAAGGTGGTCACAAGAGGACAATGCATGGGACAAATGGTAGGCATCAGACGAGAGATTGCCAGAGAACTGGAAGAGCTAGAGCAGCAATTACAAGATTTGGACGAGGAGTTGGCGAAAGGATTAACGGTACAAGATGGGTTAGCGGAGCTCAGGAATCGCTATAATACCACTTGGGATAGGCTAGGGACGCTAGACCTAAATAATTATAGGGTGAGGCAACATGAGGAAGGGGGCAAAGCTGGTAGAATGTTAACATGGTTGATTAGGCCTGAGACTTGGGGGATGCCCATCCCGAGCATTACTGATGGCTTGGGGCGGGTGCTATGTTCACCAAGCTCTATCAACGAAGCGTTTCGGAGGTATTACGAAACCCTGTATCCGCAACCGCGCACAGTCCCGGTAGAGGAGATATGGACTTACCTAGATGCACTGAGGCTACAGGAGCTGGAGGCGGATGTCTGTGACTTCCTGGCACTACCGATCAAGGCTGGGGAAATTAGAGAGGCAATTAAGGGGATGGCGAGGGGGAAGACACCTGGGCCTGATGGTCTGCCTGCAGACTTTTATTTGACGTTTGTTGACATCTTGGCCCCACAGTTGGAGCGTCTGTATGATATGGCACTGGGGGTTCGTAGGCTTCCGTCCTCCATTAGAGAGGCGTTGGTGATTCCCTTACCTAAAACTAAGATGGCACACCCAAACGTGATGGATTTCCGACCCTTATCTATGTCAAACACCGATTTTAAAATTTTAAGTAGAACTCTGGCTACCCGGCTTTTGCAGTATATGCAACGATTGATCCATATTGACCAGAATGGTTTTATACCCACACGCTCCACTTCTAATAATTTGCAGAGATTGTATCATGTCATGTTCCATACTGATCTTGTAGATTATCCAGATGCAGTAGTAATGTCAATTGATCTCGAGAAGGCTTTTGACTCTTTGAGTTGGGACTTCTTATGGGCAACGATGGGTAAGATGAAGATGGGAGATGGCTGGATAAATTGGGTACGCTTATTATATGAAGAGCCAAGCGCTCGGGTTCGCGCGGGCGCTATGATATCCCCATCCTATAATATCTACAGAGGGACTCGGCAGGGTTGCCCTCTGTCGCCACTGCTGTTCGCCCTGGCCATGGAGCCATTGGCCGAACGCATTCGACGGGAGGGTGAGCGTCTGGGGATTAAACTGGATGGGTCTATTCATATTAGATCATTGTATGCAGATGATGTTTTGGTCTACTTAAGGGACGGGGCTGAGGAGATACCTGAGATTTTGCAACTATTAGCAGAATTTGAAGAGCTCTCGGGCTTACGACTTAATAGAGGGAAGACTCATATCTTTCCGCTATGCTCCACTTTGCCGAGGCCATTGACCCTCCCGCTGGAGTTAAATTGGGCTCCGGTTGTCTTTAAATACCTGGGAATCAAGATCTATCATACACAGGCGGACTTACTGGAGGGGAATCTTGGAGGGGCCCTACAGGGACTGCAGCAGAACGTGGCCTTTTGGCGTACGCTGC
This sequence comes from Calotriton arnoldi, assembly GCA_963921515.1. NCBI lineage: Eukaryota > Metazoa > Chordata > Amphibia > Caudata > Salamandridae > Calotriton > Calotriton arnoldi. Next base: position 610,102 of record CAWUFW010010611.1, on the reverse strand, counting down.
AACTTCCGGTGATGGCCAGAGTGGCGCTATCAAAGATGGTGATGCTGCCCCGTCTTCTATATTTTTTTGTTAATCTGCCAGTAATAATACCGCATAGCTGGTTTAAGAGGCTGGATTCGATCTTAAGAGACTTGGTGTGGGACGGTGGTCGAAATAGAGTGTCTTTACAGACCTTACGTCTCCCGTTCGTGAGGGGTGGCCTGGGGGCCCCTGATTTTGAAGCCTACTACTTGGCAGCCCAATTGCAGTGGTTGGCTAGGTGGCTAGACGGGAGAGGACTGGATACATTATCGCCTATTCCCGGCTCGGTGGTGGGGACTCTAGTGCCTAGAATGCTTGACAGACGTAGGAAGGTTAAACCTATGGGAGTGCTACTATCTGTGGCTATGACGTGCTGGGATAGATCTACGGCTAGGTCAGGAGGCGTGAGACTCTACTCCCCGTGCATTGCCCTTCTGGGCTTACCACAGGCAGGTAGAGGTCCGCCCCTTACAGGGCGACAATTACAGGGCTGGGATGATGCAGGGGTCCAGACAGTTGGAGACTGTTTTAGAGATGGAGAATTGCTATCCCTAGCGGAATTCATGGAGTATCATGAGTTGCCACCCGGGTAATTCTTGAATTATTATAAGATACGAGGTGCTCTGGAGGAGCTATGGGGGAGGGAGATGATGGAGCCGGACATGCATCCGGTCCTGCATGCGGTTGTGACCTTGGGCTCCGCCGGACACCTGGTGAAATGGCTCTATCAGGCGATTATAGAGACCTCAAGTCGTCCGTTAAGCCGGCTAAGAGAAAGTATGCTCACCACACAGCTCTCTGACAAAGAATGGGAAAGGGCACTGGGAGGCCCCAAGAAGGTGTCCCGAAATGCAGCTTTTAAATATTTACAATTTAACTGGCTCCACAGAACGTACCTTACGCCGCACCGGTTGAATGTAGCTTTTGGGGTGGTTAACCATGCTTGTCCCCGTTGCACTCACCTAGATGCGGACTTGGATCACATGATCTGGGCCTGTCCGAAGCTACGAGATTATTGGACAAAGGTGGTCGACCTGATTAATAAAGTTTTGGCATTGGGGCTGGAGTGCGTTCCAGCGGCTTGTCTGCTGGGTCTATTTCTGTCAGGACTTCAGCAGCTACAGTTAGAATAGTTAAAAAAGACAAGAAGTCTAGCTTACGCTTGAGAAGGGCAGCTCGATATCCACGCTGGAAGAGACAGCACCTGTCCATATTTCAAACTCTGAGAGTCCTCCTCAAGCATCTACAAAATGGCACCCAAAAGGACTAAGACTCAACAATCTATTCCTGCAGAAATCGGTTCAGCGCACTAGCTTTTCTTCCCTCGCGCTGGAACTCGAATTTGAAAAGAGCATGCGTAGCTTTGACAGCTCGCACTTCAACTGTACTCTGAGGCGCGTTCAGTCGCCTCTTCGGTGAATTCTGCTGAGAGGATTTTCGGAGGTTCGTGTTCAGCGCAGACAGCCCGTTCTGCAGGAATTCAAGTAGTGTACTGGCACGGGGTGTTTTATGACTGCGGAGAAATGTGTCTTTGTCCAGTGCGTTCTCCGTGATATGTCATTTTGTTTTCAAGCTTCAGCAGACAGTTACCGGAGAGAATCCAGCAGAAGAGATTGTTTCTGGGACGGAGTGTAGCTTTGGAATTCCCCCACAAGGTGGCAGTGAAAGATAAATTTTGGCAGGGACATTTTTCCCATTCAGAAAAGAGCTCCGTCGAAATGGTAAGCTTGTTCCATTGTGAGAAATCAGCTGAACTCCAGGTATTGTGACTTTACAATATTTCAGCACTTGTTGTTTCCAATTCATCAGCTTCAAAAGACCGTACCAGAAGTAAGAAAAGACTTGGCATTATTTAAAGAGTACAACGTTTAATGACATTTTTTTTTTTTTTTTTCACTTTGAACTCTATTCAAACAAGTTCAATTATTACAAGAGAGAAGCTAAAGCCTTTTTAGTTTGGGGTAATTTAAGTTTGAGATTTAGCAATAATTAATGCAGGTGTGTGGATGCATGTATTATATATTTTCTTTCACAATGCAGATGCAGAATTCCTGATCCTAGACAGAGTAGCGGAGACGAATAGAAGACTTGCGGTGTTTCCGTCAAAGGCTGTCTCTCTTTATCCACTTCCCCTTTCCCCCCGCTGTTGCATTCACCAAGAGTTAGCCTGTTGGTGGGAGTATTGGTGGAGGGGCTTTGGGCCCATCTTCGGCTCCTGCGGAATTTGACTGAGACCTGACAGATTGAAGTGCCACACTCTTTTTCCGCCTGAGTCGAGATGGCTGAGGGGTTTGACATGAAGGCCTTGGCGGGAATATTGGAAGGTTTGCAAATCCAATTGTCCCAAACTGTCGAAGAAAATAAAAACTTGAGAGCCGAAATAAAAAGGTCCCAGCAAGAAACGCACTTAATTAGACAAAGAATGGATGAGTTAGTAGCCAGTTCCTCCCCTCTTCCTAGTTTTGAAGCCAGACATAAAACAGCTTCAGAAGTAACAACTCAAGTAATTCATTCCATGTCTCCTATAGTTCCTTTGGCCAATCCAGAAAGATATCATGGGGATCCTCATAAGGCACAGGTGTTCCTTACCCAGTGCTCTTTACATTTCCTATGCAGGTCGGTGGTCTTTGCGGAAGATCAGGTCAAGGTTGCGTTCGTGCTGTCTTACTTGGGAGGAGATGCTGCCGCATGGTCAATGCCATTAATCTCTCGCAATGATCCAGCCCTCTATGATTTTGAGCTTTTTAAAAGAGAATTTTTGAGAATCTTTGACAGAAGATCTGCAAACCAAGCCATTAACAATGAATTATTAGACCTCAAGCAAGGGAACAGAGATTTGGTTGCTTACATAGCGCAATTTAATAAGCTAGTTGTGGAAACGGAATGGCCAGAAGGCAAGAGGTCGGCCATTTTCTATCGTGGGCTTAAAGACGAATTAAAAGATGCATTGGCCCAAATTCCGAAAAGACCTCAAGATGTTTCGGAACTTATAGATTTAGTTTTACAGTTGGAACATCGCCTTTTTGAAAGAAGATCAGAAAAGAAGAAAGATGTTCGTCCCTTTGTTCCCCGATTTGACAGGTTCAGGACAGAAGCTAGTAAATCTGAAGCTTCCTCTGGTGAAGAGCCAATGCAAATTGGTTCTATTAGAGGGCCCCTCTCAAAAGAGGAGCGAGAAAAAGAAGATCAAAGAATTTATGTTTATATTGTGGAGCTTCAGGTCATTTTTTGAAAGATTGTCCAAAGAAGCCAAAAACTAACTTGGGGTTAAAAGACAAATCCCACCAGTAGAAGGAGTTGCTCTGGTGGGAACTGAAGACAAGTCAGCTCCAGGAACTCAGCATATTGTTAACACCTTACAGTCGGCGGCTCCACATTTGACTGTTACTTTTGCCGCCAAGTTTGGCTCCACTGAAATCAAGGATGTTTCTGTAATGATTGATTCTGGCGCCACTGGCAATTTTTGTGATTTGAAATATGCCAAGAAAGTTGGAATCCAAGCAATTAAAAAGAAACAATTAGAGGTGGTTCGAGCAGTCGATGGATCTAATCTCACCTCAGGTCCCATCACGGAAGAGACTGAAACCATAGAATTACAGGGACTGCAGGGTCATCGAGAATTTTTGAGATTTAATCTAATTGATGCCCCCAGTTTCAGTTGATTCTTGGATTGCCATGGCTCACGGAACATAATCCGAGAATCAACTGGGAGAGACGCACAGTAGAAATGTCTTCAGACTATTGCTTAACCCACTGCTTTCATGAGATTCCAGTTAAGTCAGAAAGTTCCCCAGCAGCTAATCTGGCTCAAGTGACTAATCGAATCTGTGTAATGGATTTGAAAGAAATTCCAGAGGAATATAGAGATCTGTCAAACGTTTTTGATAAGAGCAATGCAGAGAAGCTCCCGCCGCATCGTGAGTATGACTGTAAAATTGAATTGGAAGCAGGTGCGATTCTTCCTTGCAGTCGCATTTACGCTCTTACGGAAGCTGAAAATCAATACTTGAAAACGTATCTGGAAGAGTATTTAAAGAATGGTTTCATTCGCCCCTCTCAATCCCCCGTCTCTTCCCCTTTATTTTTCATTCCTAAGAAGGATGGGAGTCTTCGCACCTGTATTGACTATAGAGCCTTGAATCTGGTCACCGTCAAGAATCGGTACCCCTTACCGTTGATTTCTCAGTTGTTGGATCAGGTTAAGGGTGCAAAATTTTACACAAAGCTTGACTTGAGAGGTGCTTATCACCTAGTGAGAGTCGCCAAAGGCGATGAGTGGAAGACTGCCTTTCGGACAAGATATGGTCTCTACGAATATCAGGTCATGCCATATGGATTGAGCAACGCCCCGGCAGCTTTTCAGCATCTGGTTAATGATGTGCTGCGAGAATTTTTGGACCAGGTGGCAGTCGTCTACATTGATGACATCTTGATTTTCTCAGAAAATTTGGAAGATCATGTTCAGCACGTGAGAGCTATATTGCTCAAGTTAATGGAAAATCATCTCTATGTGAAGTTGGAGAAATGTTCGTTCCATGCCAAACAAGTCGAGTTCATTGGATTTGTCTTGTCTGTAGATGGAGTGGCAATGGATCCTTCTAAAGTGGATGCGATTTGGAATTGGCCTACACCTCGAAACATCAAGGAAATTCAAAGCTTTATTGGATTTGCCAATTTTTATCGTCGGTTTATTCCAAATTTTTCAGCCAAGGTAGCCCCCATTACTCAATTGTTGAAGAAAGGAAGAAAATGTTTGTGGTCGGAAGACGCAGAATTGGCTTTTCAGTTTTTGAAGGAAGCCTTTACTTCTGCCCCCATTCTTATGCACCCGGACCCAGAGCAGGCATTTTTTGTGGAGACTGACGCTTCAGATTTTGCTACCGGAGGAATTCTGTCGCAGCGAAATTTGCAAACTGGGCAATTACACCCAGTTGCGTTCAGGTCAAGGAAGTTGTCTGAACCGGAGATGAATTATTCCATAGCAGACAAAGAGTTGCTGGCAGTGAAAGAGGCCTTCCAGGACTGGCGACACTATTTGTTGGGAGCAAAACATTGTGTTACAGTATTTACCGATCATCGCAATCTTCAGTTCTTGAAATCTGCGAAGACACTTACCCCTCGACAACTGCGCTGGTCATTGTATTGCTCAGAATTCAATTTTGTGATAACCTACAAGCCAGGGGTGAAGAATGGAAAAGCTGATGCTCTATCGAGAAAGGATATGCCAGAAGAAGCGAGACTCCCTTTAGTCGAGCCAATCATTCCGTCAAATAAGATTCTGGGAGCTATTCGTCTAGAAGAATTCACAAGAAAATTGCAAGAATCCTGTTCACAAAAAGACTTTGCAGAATGGAAGAAGGAAGATCCCCGAAGAGAAATAAAAGACGGTCTCCCTTATCATGATGGAGCTCTATATTTACCCACTGAAGACCTACAGGAGAAGGCTTTGATTGGTTGTCATGATAATCTGATGGCAGGTCACAAAGGCATAAAGAAGACTTTGAATTTGATCAAAAGGCATTTTTGGTGGCCAAAAATGGCGGCCCAAGTAAGACAGTACGTATCGACCTGTGAAATTTGTATCAAAGGAAAATCTTGCAGACAGGCTCCTCAAGGGCTTTTGCAGCCATTACCTAATGCTCCACATCCTTTGCACACTGTGTCTATGGATTTAATTGTGGATCTTCCAAACAGTCAAGGATTCAACACAGTCTTGGTATTGGTGGACACTTTTTCCAAGATGAGTCATTTTGTACCTCTAAAAAGTATTCCCACTGCCTCCCAATTGGTCCAATTATTTAATCACCATATAGTTAAGGCTCATGGTGTCCCACAGGTGGTCATCTCAGACAGAGGTTCCCAGTTCGTTTCAAAATTTTGGAAGAAATTTATGCATAGTTTAGGAATTGACACCAGGTTCTCTACCAGTTACCACCCAGAGACCGATGGTCAGACTGAGAGAGTGAATCAAGAACTCGAGCAGTATTTGAGAATGTATTTACTGGAGCAGGAGGGTGATTGGTCTGATCTACTTTGGACTGCTGAGTTTGCATATAACAATGCAGTGCATGACTCCACTGGTTTCACTCCTTTTTTCTTGAATTCAGGAAGAAACCCTAGTATAATATTAGGAGAAAAAGATGAATCAGTCCCGGCAGTAAAAGATCTAGTTGGGAAACTCCAAGAGTCGTATAAAAAGGCCCAAGAAAATTTATTAAAGGGCAAGGCTTCATACAAAAAACATGCAGACAAGAGAAGGAGGGCAGGTCCAGAATATAAGGAAGGAGATCAGGTTTGGCTTTCAACCCGGCACCTAAAATTAAAAGGGAATAGAAAGTTTCAACCCCGCTTCTTGGGCCCTTTTAAAATTGAGAAAATAGTAGTGGTGAGGTTGATATTACCCAAACAGGTCAAGATCCATCCAGTTTTCCATGTTTCCCTTTTGAAGAAAAGCCCCCCAAAAGTCAGGTTAAAGAAATCCCCTCAACCCATTAGAGTAGATTCTGAAGAGGAGTTTGAAGTTAGTGACATTTTGGATTCAAAGTTCTCCCGAGGCAGGTTGTTCTATTTGGTTGAGTGGAAGGGTTTTGGTCCTGAGGAGAGGTCATGGGAACCGTCATCTCACATTCATGTTCCTAGGCTGATTAATAGATTCCATAGAATTTATCCAAAGAAACCAAAAGTGGGGAGGTCCCCTTTGGAGGGAGGTACTGTCAGGACTTCAGCAGCTACAGTTAGAATAGTTAAAAAAGACAAGAAGTCTAGCTTACGCTTGAGAAGGGCAGCTCGATATCCACGCTGGAAGAGACAGCACCTGTCCATATTTCAAACTCTGAGAGTCCTCCTCAAGCATCTACAAAATGGCACCCAAAAGGACTAAGACTCAACAATCTATTCCTGCAGAAATCGGTTCAGTGCACTAGCTTTTCTTCCCTCGCGCTGGAACTCGAATTTGAAAAGAGCGTGCGTAGCTTTGACAGCTCGCACTTCAACTGTACTCTGAGGCGCGTTCAGTCGCCTCTTCTGTGAATTCTGCTGAGAGGATTTTCGGAGGTTCGTGTTCAGCGCAGACAGCCCGTTCTGCAGGAATTCAAGTAGTGTGCTGGCACGGGGTGTTTTCTGACTGCGGAGAAATGTGTCTTTGTCCAGTGCGTTCTCCGTGATATGTCATTTTGTTTTCAAGCTTCAGCAGACAGTTACCGGAGAGAATCCAGCAGAAGAGATTGTTTCTGGGACGGAGTGTAGCTTTGGAATTCCCCCACAAGGTGGCAGTGAAAGATAAATTTTGACAGGGACATTTTTCCCATTCAGAAAAGAGCTCCGTCGAAATGGTAAGCTTGTTCCATTGTGAGAAATCAGCTGAACTCCAGGTATTGTGACTTTACAATATTTCAGCACTTGTTGTTTCCAATTCATCAGCTTCAAAAGACCGTACCAGAAGTAAGAAAAGACTTGGCATTATTTAAAGAGTACAACGTTTAATGACATTTTTTTTTTCACTTTGAACTCTATTCAAACAAGTTCAATTATTACAAGAGAGAAGCTAAAGCCTTTTTAGTTTGGGGTAATTTAAGTTTGAGATTTAGCAATAATTAATGCAGGTGTGTGGATGCATGTATTATATATTTTCTTTCACAATGCAGATGCAGAATTCCTGATCCTAGACAGAGTAGCGGAGACGAATAGAAGACTTGCGGTGTTTCCGTCAAAGGCTGTCTCTCTTTATCCACTTCCCCTTTCCCCCCGCTGTTGCATTCACCAAGAGTTAGCCTGTTGGTGGGAGTATTGGTGGAGGGGCTTTGGGCCCATCTTCGGCTCCTGCGGAATTTGACTGAGACCTGACAATTTCCGAGGCCTAAGGCCAAGCGGCTGCGGCTCCGATTCGCAGACTTGGCATTACTGTTGGCTAGGAGGCGAATAGCCCTCAGATGGAAATCACCGCAGGCACCACTGGTGACTAAATGGGAGGATGACCTAACATGTTGGGCTAGAGCTGAGGAACGGGCCTTGATTAAAGAAGATAGAATTACTAAGCGACGCAAACCGCTGGCGGAACCCTGGGCAGATATAGCAAAAGCTTGGGACACGCGTCTTGCTCCGCCTCCGCCCTCCGATCAAGACTTGACTGACCCGGAACCCTAGTACTGGTGATATGCTTGCTAGGACACGAGGACAGAATGGCTGGACCATGAAACACTGAGACGACCTAGTTTCCAAGAGATTAAAGATGCCCTCCGAGATAGACTGGTGTGGGAAGAAGTAGGAGTGCCCCCTATCGTCTGGGTTCCCCCCATGGTTACGCAGGCACATTAGCACACGGAAATTAGTTTAAACATGTCACTCTGAATAAGACCCCTGGTAGTTGGTTTTCGAGTTTAGTATTCCTTTTTTTATTTAGTTTTTTTATTTAGTTTTATTTTACACATAAATAAGATGGCGCATGTGGTGGGTTCTCTTGTGTTACCTTACCCACTGTATGATCTCTTTTGGCACAAGTTATGGCCTGCAATCAAACTGTATTACTTTGTTTATGGGTGACAATTGGGACTTACAGCACTTACTGCTCAGTGATGGTGTGAGCCTAAAAGTTTAAATTGTGATCCCACCACTGGAACATTTGTCTGTACCTCCGTACCTACCTGGATTCCTCCATTCTATGGGAATGTATGCTGACTTGATTTCCGTTTTTGTTTATATTCCTTCATTCAATAGTAGATACATTCGTATAACGGTGGAAGTTGCAAAGTGTCCTTATATAATTGGGCTTGATTATGGTGTCCAGGTGCAGATGGAGCTTGTAGTTGAATTAACACTACTATTGTATATTGAATAATTGTTCCAGTGAGGATTAAGTATGGCCATAATTATTCAGTGCATAGCTGTGCAACGATTGTGCAATGTACACTTGAAAAATCACTAAATGCCAATAAAAATGATATTTCAAAAAACAAAAAAAAGACTTTGCTGTTAAAATGGCAAAAGACTTTGTCCCTTTCTATCTCCGTGTGGATAGCACTGCGCTAATCCTATGCTTCAAAACTTTGATAGAAAAGCAGACATTTGAGGTGAGCAAATTTAGAGTGTTGCTGGTGTTGAGAGTGCTCTTACTGGAGCTGCTTTCCACCTAAACTTGAGAACTACCCAGAGTTCTCTGCTTCTGTTTTTGCATAATTTATTCATCACTCTATGCCTGAAAGGGTTTTGTTTTAACTTATACTGGGTGCTCCCTTGTGTCTGGACAAAGCTATACCTCTCTGAAGAGCTCTAACGAGAGCGTAACACGTGTCAGGGGTTGCTTTTATTCATTTCAGGTTGGCTTGGATGGTATTTTACCAATCCAAAGCTGTAATACTGTGCCTGGAGTGGTAAAAGGCTTTGGCCATTTTACAGCTCGGCAGGGATAGCACTGTGCTAATCCTATGCTTAAAGACTTTGCTGTAAAAAATGGCAAAAGACTTTGTCCCTTTCTATCTCGGCGTGGATAGCACTGCGCTAATCCTATGCTTAAAAACTTTGATAGAAAAGCAGACATTTGAGGTGAGCAAATTTAGAGTGTCGCTGGTGTTGAGAGTGCTCTTACTGGAGCTGCTTTCCACCTAAACTTGAGAACTACCCAGAGTTCTCTGCTTCTGTTTTTGCATAATTTATTTGTCACTCTATGCCTGAAAGGGTTTTGTTTTGATATATATATATATATATATATATATATATATATATATATATATATATATAATAACCAAACACCCGAAAGCTTGAAGTATGCACTCACAGCTGATGTGAACCTTGCGGTTCAAATAACAACGAAGACCAGCGTTAACATTTCCAGGCTTCTTTATTAGTGCCAACGCGTTTCGAGGCTCCAGCCTCTTCCTCTTGGGCAACTGGTAAGATGCGGCATAGATTTTCCAAGTCTGCATGCTTCCTTTTATGTGTATAGCCCCCAGTGGGCCACGCTTCTTTTGCGCTAATTATCGAGGTGCATGCTGGGAATTACAGTCCCTCATGGAAGTTCATTGTTCCCCTCAGTGGGTCCCATGCCACATCTCTTTTGTACACAGCTTTCATCACATTAAAATACCTTTAGTGGGCCCCTTTCATGTCAGCCAGGTCAGTATTTCATCATCAGCTGTGCTGATCGCGGTGTTGGTAAAATTCCATTCCCGCGCAGCCTTTCATAACAATCCGAAGCGGTGCACTCTTCCACGACAGGGCAGCCGTGCAAATTCATAATAACCAAACACCCGAAAGCTTGAAGCATGCACTCACAGCTGATGTGAACCTTGCGGTTCAAATAACAACGAAGACCAGCGTTAACATTTCCAGGCTTCTTTATTAGTGCCAACGCGTTTCGAGGCTCCAGCCTCTTCCTCTTGGGCAACTGGTAAGATGCGGCATAGATTTTCCAAGTCTGCATGCTTCCTTTTATGTGTATAGCCCCCAGTGGGCCACGCTTCTTTGCGCTAATTATCGAGGTGCATGCTGGGAATTACAGTCCCTCATGGAAGTTCATTGTTCCCCTCAGTGGGTCCCATGCCACATCTCTTTTGTACACAGCTTTCATCACATTAAAATACCTTTAGTGGGCCCCTTTCATGTCAGCCAGGTCAGTATTTCATCATCAGCTGTGCTGATCGCGGTGTTGGTAAAATTCCATTCCCGCGCAGCCTTTCATAACAATCCGAAACGGTGCACTCTTCCACGACAGGGCAGCCGTGCAAATTCATAATAACCAAACACCCGAAAGCTTGAAGTATGCACTCACAGCTGATGTGAACCTTGCGGTTCAAATAACAACGAAGACCAGCGTTAACATTTCCAGGCTTCTATTAGTTGATGATGAAATACTGACCTGGCTGACATGAAAGGGGCCCACTAAAGGTATTTTAATGTGATGAAAGCTGTGTACAAAAGAGATGTGGCATGGGACCCACTGAGGGGAACAATGAACTTCAATGAGGGACTGTAATTCCCAGCATGCACCTCGATAATTAGCGCAAAAGAAGCGTGGCCCACTGGGGGCTATACACATAAAAGGAAGCATGCAGACTTGGAAAATCTATGCCGCATCTTACCAGTTGCCCAAGAGGAAGAGGCTGGAGCCTCGAAACGCGTTGGCACTAATAAAGAAGCCTGGAAATGTTAACGCTGGTCTTCGTTGTTATTTGAACCGCAAGGTTCACATCAGCTGTGAGTGCATACTTCAAGCTTTCGGGTGTTTGGTTATTATGAATTTGCACGGCTGCCCTGTCGTGGAAGAGTGCACCGTTTCGGATTGTTATGAAAGGCTGCGCGGGAATGGAATTTTACCAACACCGCGATCAGCACAGCTGATGATGAAATACTGACCTGGCTGACATGAAAGGGGCCCACTAAAGGTATTTTAATGTGATGAAAGCTGTGTACAAAAGAGATGTGGCATGGGACCCACTGAGGGGAACAATGAACTTCCATGAGGGACTGTAATTCCCAGCATGCACCTCGATAATTAGCGCAAAGAAGCGTGGCCCACTGGGGGCTATACACATAAAAGGAAGCATGCAGACTTGGAAAATCTATGCCGCATCTTACCAGTTGCCCAAGAGGAAGAGGCTGGAGCCTCGAAACGCGTTGGCACTAATAAAGAAGCCTGGAAATGTTAACGCTGGTCTTCGTTGTTATTTGAACCGCAAGGTTCACATCAGCTGTGAGTGCATACTTCAAGCTTTCGGGTGTTTGGTTATTATGAATTTGCACGGCTGCCCTGTCGTGGAAGAGTGCACCGTTTCGGATTGTTATGAAAGGCTGCGCGGGAATGGAATTTTACCAACACCGCGATCAGCACAGCTGATGATGAAATACTGACCTGGCTGACATGAAAGGGGCCCACTAAAGGTATTTTAATGTGATGAAAGCTGTGTACAAAAGAGATGTGGCATGGGACCCACTGAGGGGAACAATGAACTTCCATGAGGGACTGTAATTCCCAGCATGCACCTCGATAATTAGCGCAAAAGAAGCGTGGCCCACTGGGGGCTATACACATAAAAGGAAGCATGCAGACTTGGAAAATCTATGCCGCATCTTACCAGTTGCCCAAGAGGAAGAGGCTGGAGCCTCGAAACGCGTTGGCACTAATAAAGAAGCCTGGAAATGTTAACGCTGGTCTTCGTTGTTATTTGAACCGCAAGGTTCACATCAGCTATGAGTGCATACTTCAAGCTTTCGGGTGTTTGGTTATTATGAATTTGCACGGCTGCCCTGTCGTGGAAGAGTGCACCGTTTCGGATTGTTATGAAAGGCTGCGCGGGAATGGAATTTTACCAACACCGCGATCAGCACAGCTGATGATGAAATACTGACCTGGCTGACATGAAAGGGGCCCACTAAAGGTATTTTAATGTGATGAAAGCTGTGTACAAAAGAGATGTGGCATGGGACCCACTGAGGGGAACAATGAACTTCCATGAGGGACTGTAATTCCCAGCATGCACCTCGATAATTAGCGCAAAGAAGCGTGGCCCACTGGGGGCTATACACATAAAAGGAAGCATGCAGACTTGGAAAATCTATGCCGCATCTTACCAGTTGCCCAAGAGGAAGAGGCTGGAGCCTCGAAACGCGTTGGCACTAATAAAGAAGCCTGGAAATGTTAACGCTGGTCTTCGTTGTTATTTGAACCGCAAGGTTCACATCAGCTGTGAGTGCATACTTCAAGCTTTCGGGTGTTTGGTTATTATGAATTTGCACGGCTGCCCTGTCGTGGAAGAGTGCACCGTTTCGGATTGTTATGAAAGGCTGCGCGGGAATGGAATTTTATCAACACCGCGATCAGCACAGCTGATGATGAAATACTGACCTGGCTGACATGAAAGGGGCCCACTAAAGGTATTTTAATGTGATGAAAGCTGTGTACAAAAGAGATGTGGCATGGGACCCACTGAGGGGAACAATGAACTTCCATGAGGGACTGTAATTCCCAGCATGCACCTCGATAATTAGCGCAAAAGAAGCGTGGCCCACTGGGGGCTATACACATAAAAGGAAGCATGCAGACTTGGAAAATCTATGCCGCATCTTACCAGTTGCCCAAGAGGAAGAGGCTGGAGCCTCGAAACGCGTTGGCACTAATAAAGAAGCCTGGAAATGTTAACGCTGGTCTTCGTTGTTATTTGAACCGCAAGGTTCACATCAGCTGTGAGTGCATACTTCAAGCTTTCGGGTGTTTGGTTATTATATATATATATATATATATATATTCCAAAAGATGGACCTACAAATAAATGGTTCAGGAGCCACACTGATCAGGATAAGTAATTTTTAATCCGCAGAGAGAAGATGCGTTTCGACCACAGCCGTGGTCTTCATCACATGACTCCCAGCCGGGGTCATGAGTTCTTAAAGGTACAATGATCAGCGTCACGATGCTTTAATTAATAAACAGGTATATTTTTATCATCAGTGTTGTGCATAAAGTGATTACATTTTCATCAACTGCCCACATTCTGATTACAATCTGAAAACATTATATTGGGGAATCATTAGCAAAGTAGGTCGCTCTATGTGAACATGGTGTTAATCTCAATAAGTTTTCATTCAAATTGAGATAACTTTACCAGTTTTACGGATCCATAGACAAAATGACAGTGCAGAGGATTACATCACATCATAATGACTGACACAAGGGATTAATACAAATGTCCATTGCTGCATAAACATGTCAAAACTGTTGAAAGGAAATAAAGATAAACTTAAAAGGTAATAGGCACCGCAGAATATCCGGGTATAGTACCCAATACTGCTATCTCTTCTCTTTCCCTTTCCGTGTCTGTCAACTCGGATTAATGAGTCTTCAATTTAGGTATAGTACCACAAAGATCATTATTCGACAGGCCACATGTATCTCAGTAAGAGCTATGCAAGTTCGACTATAATTACTATGAGGCGGCGGGTGTTAAGTGGAACATCTCTCCATCCCCGTGCACATAACCTTGAAAGTGGTGGGTCTGGTGGATCCTGCATCCCATGTCACTCACTTCCTGAAGGGGATAAAATCAAATTCTACAGTAATTAGAGCCATAATTAACCCGATAGTTTATAAAAACATTGATGTGAACAAGATGTATTCGAATGCTGATGATAAATGTGATAACACAGTCACTTAGTACAATGCCATTATATATGCTTATCAATATACAAGGGAAAATAAAATGATTTTACAGAAAGCGAATTCAAGAGACAAAGGGGGATTATATTTCAGAATCATACTGTGATATAACTTTTCTTAAAGATGTGAATATATTTCCTCGTCTACATTCAGACCATTGGGAAATTTTGTTCCACATTGTAGGATAAATCTGGATTCTAGTCTGCGTAGTGACGCAAGCCGATTACCAGCTCTTTGATGTACAATGACTGTATCCAGGCCAAAGTATTTGGCCTGGGTCCAATCCCCTGTATGTTTTTCCGCAAAGTGCTTCGCCTTACTGTAGCTAATGTCTCTGTTGGTAATGGCTCTCCAGTGTCCCAGTATTCGTTTTTTGACTGGAAAGGTTGTCGAGCCAATATACCACAGATTACAGGGACATGTAATGGCATACACGACAAAATCAGTGCTGCAGGTAATGAATTTGGGGATTTTCCATCTGGTTCCTATTCTTTCAAGTGTCACCTCAGTGATATTTTCACTGTGTTTATATGCTTTGCAATTTCCGCATTTGCCGAACCCCTTCGCTTTTTTCAGCCAGTTGGTCTCTTTCGATAGTAGATGACTCTGAACTAGGAGATCCCTTAGAGAGGAATTTCTTTGGTAGGTTAAAGATGGATTAGGACCCACTTTGTTTTTCAAAATAGGATCTTGTCGTAGTATCCCCCATCTATTTTTGAGTATTCTATGCAATTGTCCATCTTGACTACTGAATTTAGTAATTAACCGTATAGGTTTCGTTTTGTCATTTATGGGGTTACTACAGTTGGGTGGTTGGGACAAGACCTCCTCCCTACTCAATGTTTCCACTCGGATTTCTGCCTGTTTTAGAGCTTTACGTGAATACCCTCTCACTTTGAAGCGTTCAGTCATCTCTTATTTGGTGAGTTGATAGCTATCAGTGAAACTACAATTGCGTTTTGCCCTTAGGAACGCACTGTATGGTATACCTCATCGAAAACTTGGTGGGTGGCAACTCGAAGCGTGTAAAATCGAGTTCCCTGCTAAATATATATATATATATATGTTGTTTGAATATTTGGGGGCTAGGACGTCTGGGGACCCGAGGAAGCTCCGGGATGCTCAGCAAATCAGGACAGTGATTTTCTGCCACACCGCGTGTTGCCCTGCCCCCGCCAACCCACAAGGGCATATTAACAAGAAAATTCCCCACGTAATACTCACCCAAAAGGAGAACTCTGGGACTTGCAGTTCGTAGGAGCAGTGAGTGGTATACGGGCACATGATCTGGGGAGGAGCGGATTCCCACCAATGGGAAGGGCGCAGGACATTGTTAAACGTGGGTGTGTTAGCATTCTGAGTAATGAGGCATCTGATGAAGGCCGTCCAGGCCGAAATGCATTATGCTGTTTGACCATTAAAAAGCTTCCATCGGATTCCGCGTGTGGCCTCTGCTTCTTCGTTCAGGAGGAGGTTGTGGTGGATATATATATATATATATAACATATTGGCGTTTGTCACTGTGTAGTTATAGTGGGACGGACTTTCCATAACTTTGTTTGTTTAGCTAATAGCTTTGGCGCCATTTAACAAATCTATATGAAACTTTCCAAGAAAAAGTTTATCTACCTCAGCTGCATCCTTGAAAGTTTTTGGGTGATCTGTCAAGAGGGGGCTGAGAAAAGGGGGGTCCCAAAGCACAATCTCCCTGGGCAATCCGATAGGGATTTTTCTAACAGCGCTACAGCCAAAATGACTGAAAGGAATTAAATCAGATATGACAGAAAGTTAGCGCTTTACTCAGAAACCATGCTTTTTGTGATTTAGTGTAATTCTGTTCAGCAGTTTTTGAAAGTAAGTTTCAAACTCTTTTGATTAGCTGAAGGGGCTTGTTTGTAGCCAGTGATCAGATTGGCTGGTTGCAACATGAAGAAATGTTTCGGCGGCCATTACAGGACTTGGGGACTTGGTCCTCCCGATGTGGGCCATGGCTCAGTGGTTGGCACTACATATATATTCACTGAAATAACAAATTTACTATGTCATGAATGATGTAATATGTGAGGTCATAAGCAGTGCTTTGCGGAGGTGTAAGTTATAGTGAGCTCAGGAAACTATAACTGCTGAATTTGTATGGTTTTGTGCAAGTGAAATCTAAGCCTAACTATAACGTCCCTATAACCTTTTTTTAGTGAATTTCTTTGTTTTTTGTAATTCTATTTCCTAACTATAACATCCCCGCAACCTTAGGTTTTTTCAGTGAATTTCTATGTTTTTTTAATTTTATTTCCTAACTGTAACCTGTAAACTTTGAGAGTGGGTGTGTAAGTGGCTGTATGGGTCTGTGAGTGGGCATGTGAGTGGCTGTATAGGTCTGTGAGTGGACGTGTGAGTGGCTGTATGGATCTGTGAGTGGGTATGTGAGTGCCTTTGTGGGTCTGTGACTGGGTCTGCGAGTGGTACTATGGGTCTGCGAGTAGGCGCATGAGTGGCTGTGTGGATCTGGGAGTGGGTGTGTGAGTGCCTGTGTGTGTATGTGAGTGGCGCTATGGATTTTGGGTCTTTGCATACTTAGGGTATTTACAAGGGAGAACCATGGACTGTGCTCTTACCAGGAGATGACAAGAAATAAACCACTCATCAAGTCACTACAGATCAGATTGCGCTCCATTAGATCAATTATACATTCACCCATATTAAGGATTTCAGATTGTTTTCAGCGTGGAATACGAGAGGAAACACATTTGATTTGCCTTCGTCAACCCCAAGAAGTTATGAACTTTTGTGCTTCACTAAAGTGGAGCTTCAATGGGGGCACCTGCTATGTTTATTTTTGTATGTGCTTCCCGTTGAGATTTAATTTCTGTGAAATTGCAACTTGGGCTAGACGGGAGCCTTGTTTTTTCCCAGAAGAGTCCCCAGTTTTGCTGAAAACATCTACCCAACTGGAGTACTTTCATCTGGTTAATTAGTAACTGCTATCTCATGGGGTAAATGGCTCGTGTATATTCAGCACTACAGCTGTGCAAAGGACCACAAGTTAATATTTCCAGTGGCCTTCTGTGCATATAATTTTGGCAATATGATTGTTTCTCGAGCGTCTTCATCCACAAATCTGTGATAACATGAATCCTTGTCCTGAGAAGATGACGAGACTACAAAGAAGTGAATCTCCACCAAACAGGGGTACTTCCTCTTGACTAAATGAAGTAAGTGCTTCTTTGTTTGGTGGAGATGCCCTTGTATTCCTCTGCATCAATAATGCATCACAAAATGGCTTGAAACACGCTCAAGTGCCTTTTGTTAAGCTGTCCATCAATGTGGGAAAAGGGGGAAGGCCTTTGCACACTATTAAGGAAAACGGAGAGGGGGGGCACACAGCCCCCCTCCCCTGGCTGATATTGGCCCTGGGGACCCCATCCCCCAGGGCCTGGCCATACTTGGATGAGGAAGGCTTAGCCACGTACCCTGGTCCCACCCAGAGCATCCAGTGTGCATATTGGGGACGGCGGGGGAGACTCAATACCTTCACAGTCCTAGCCAGATTCCCACCTCCTGTGGGAGCCGACATTGCTCATGCACACAGGGCGCTGTTGGAAATGCAGCTCTCTGGGTGTGAGAGTAATACTCTCTGTGGGCAGGGAAAGAGAAGAAAACTCTGCTTCAACCAAGCGAGAGCACTTTGACATGTGTCACATCTCCTGTCAAGCAAAAGCAAACAGCTATCGACTGGGGTGGACACCTTGGGAGATATCAGGAGCCGGTCCTGTGGGGTGGCTGTCCCCAGCGCCATATATGGCTCCAGGAGGGGGGCCAGGCTGCCCCCCTCTTTTGTTCTGCACAGGCCGGCCACAGAAAGTTGATGGTCCCTGGGGCCGTATATGGCGCGGGAGGGGGGGCGCGTGGTCGCCCTCCCTCTTTTAAAAAAAGTAAAAAAGTAATTGCCCCGGGAAGGTGGTGGTCCCTGGGGAAGTGCGGCCTCATGGCCCCCACATAATTTTTTATTTATAGCCCCGGGGAGGTGGTCATCCCCGAGGCATTATTAAGCCCTTGGAGGGAGGACCCGAGCTCCTCCCTCCATTTTTTAAAATGAAAGTCTGCATGCCCCCAGGACCTGGCCCACCCAGGGGCTACAATTATAACAAGTGTGGGAGACCGCACTTGTTTTTTTATTTTTTATTCACTGCGATATTCGCGAATATTCACGAATTTCAATGTGATTTGTTTAAAAAAATGCTTTTTTTGCCTTGCCAGGGTTCATGTGGGACTCCAGAACCAAGGCTACGGTGCTAGGGTATTCGTATCCTGCCCCATTTTGTTCTTTTTTGGGGATTCAGTCGAAGCTAAGTCCTTAGATGGCTACCAACACTTCCTGGTTGAAGTGTTGGCAGCCAATCAGAGCTCTGCAGATCTCTGCACGAGCTTGTCATTATTCACGAAGGATCCGCGCCTCTCAGGGCCGGACTGGCCGTAGCGGGCACCGGGCGTTTCCCCAGTGGGCCGCTAGGGTGG
Organism: Calotriton arnoldi; assembly: GCA_963921515.1. Classification (NCBI taxonomy): domain Eukaryota; kingdom Metazoa; phylum Chordata; class Amphibia; order Caudata; family Salamandridae; genus Calotriton; species Calotriton arnoldi. The sequence continues at coordinate 591,426 of CAWUFW010010611.1, read as the reverse complement.
GGGCCGGTTTTGGGACCCTGGGGGCCGATTTTGTTACCGGGGGTCAGAAATATCGGCCCCCTGTAACAAAATCGGCCGAAACCGGCTCTCGCAAACTGCTCGGCTGCACCCCCCCCTCACCCCAGGGGGTGCCAGCCGAGCAGTTTGCCAGGGCCGGTTTCGGTTCCCAGTCCGGCCCTGGCGCCTCTAGATATTCAAATCTGGATTACCTTTAATATCTCCAAAACTACTGAACAGATTTACACTAAACAACAAAAAGCATGATGTCTGGACCAAAAAAATACCTTTATGCCAAATTTGATGTAATTCCTCCATCAGTTCGGGCTGTAGTCATGTTCAAAACCCTTATGGGAAGGAACATGGAAAACGCACTTTTTGAGACACCCCCTTTTTTTCAGCCCCCGCTTCATGGATCACCCAGAAACTTTCCATGCTCAACTAGAATCACTGGGACGTTTTGTTTTGGAAACTTTAGTGAAGATTTGTCAAATGCTTCAAAGATATAGGCAAGTCAAAAAAGGGTTTTCCTGTGGCAACATGGTCATACCTATACGAGGGTTTCATTTGTGTCCCCTTCCCAGAGCAGAGCCATGTAATGGCCTGGAAACCCCATGAGTATGGTGTCCATAGGACCCCATCCCCCAGGACATAAAAGATTCTTTTATTTTTTCTCCCCTTCCCACACACATATGGGTAGGTCACTGGATTGCTCCCATTTAGAGAGACAAGAAGTAAAAGCTGCTCCGGCTGGATGGGAACACCCCCAAGGATGGGTGCTGGCTGTGGAGCCTGCAGGGCTGTGGGGACATTGGGCCACCCCCAGTATCCTCTAAAGAGAGATAGTGTTGTGCATGCCAAGGGTGGGACTAGGGCACCCACCAAAAAGAAATACAAAAATAAGTGTGGCCGGCTTCCGCCTGCACCCCAGGATGGGTGCAGGCTCGGGAGCCGATGGGGCTGTGGGGTCTTGGGTCTCCCCCCCATGACCCACAACAGTATGGCAAGCTGTGGGTATCACGGGTGGGCCCAGACACCCCCAAAAAAATATTTAAGAAATAATAAATGAGCAGCTATTGGTCACTGTTGCTGTTAAGGAATGCTCCATAATGCCCTTTGGGGACTAATTTGCATATTTCTTCCTGCTTTATGGTGCCCTAATCTGGGCAGGAGCACCACCCACTTGTTACTAAAGGGCTGCGGTGGGGGGCTTCAGGGAGAACAGCAGCACCCCAAAAATTATTTATTAAATGTAACCCTATGTTTTCTACAGTGTCTACAACACAAAATAGTTTATTCTTTGTAAACATTTCCAGGGCTGGAGATTTAGCTCTTCATTATTGATTGTATGCACCTCTTGTGGTTGGCCTTTTAGCTGCATTATATAGCCCAACAAGTGTAAAAGAACGAATTCAACATATGTTTAATATTGTTGACAAAGCCAATAGGCTTGTCTTACATAATGATGAGGTTACTACTTGACAAAATGAGTAGCCTTGTCTTCATATGATGATGTGGTGACCCCTTGACAAAGCCAATAGCTGTGGCTTGTATATTGATGTAGTCACCCTATGACAAAGCCAATAGATTTGCCTTCATATAATGATGTGGTGACCTCTTGACAAAGCCAGTAGAATTGACTTGTATAATTATGTGGTGACCCCTCGACAAAGCCAATAGGTTGTCTTGTACAATGATGTGGTGGCCCCTTGACCAAACCAATAGGCTTGCCTTTATAATTGATGTGGTCAGCCCTTGACAAAGTCAAAAGGTTTGCCTTTCATGTAATGATGTTGTGCCTCTTGACAAAGCCAACAGGTTTGTCTTGTATATTGATGTGGTCACCTCTTGGCAAAGCCAATAGGCCAGCCTTTTATATATTGTTGGGGTGACCCCATGAGAAAACCAGTAGACCTACATTATTTAAAATAGCACCCCTTTATATTGTGATGAACTCTCGCACTGGCTGGCCATGCATGGATGGGGGGTTGCCTACCCCCTGTGGGGTTAGGTGCAGGACATGTCTGCCACATGACAGTAATGTTATAGTTAGGTATGGTAGTAAAATCATATGTTACGTTAAAAAAGAATTAGAGAGAGGAGGAGCTAACCACTTATGAGCTTAGCGACACCCTTCTAGCACTCCCGGCTACAGCGGCCCTGGTCGCCAATATCGGCCCTGCCCCCAGGCAAATGACCAGCTCCCAAGCCACCAGATGGCGCAGCCGTGACATGCTGCCTTCTATGACCTGTCGTGGCTGTCAGGAAGGCACTGTAGAATGCGGCTGCTGGGACGAGACTGAGACTGCAGCATGCCGAGTCCATGGCTGCTGAGAGTGGAGGGTGGTGTGGCCCGGCCTCCGACACCCAAGGCCTGCTTTACAGACTGTTTCCTTGACAGCATTAGGAGACATGTTTTGCCCGGCCACCCTCCACTTTGCGTATTATCTTTGTTCCCTGCATGAGGGTCCAGAGACGATGTGGGAACCCCTGCTCAGGGGCCCCAGCTGTTGTGTCCTGACCGCAGGTGGAGCAAGGAGGACCTCTGAGGACAGTTGGAGACCGTGGCTGGAGCCGCAGGGCCTGTTAGGCACCCATCCCCCCACCATGACCCGGAGAGGGGCTGCAGGACCAGGGTACCCCTCCCTTTTGTTCCCGCGCATTGTCTTGCCCTTGAGGCTTGAAGATTGGCAGTGAGGCCTGGACTGAGTGTGCCTCCCACAGCGAAGGGCACCCCAGGGATGCTGCTTTAGACAGCGAGTGGCATGGGGCGCGAGCAGCACACTACGATGCCATGGGCATTTCCAGCAGCCACTGTTTGTGCTCCCCATATGGGGATGAACTGCTGATGTGTTATGATCCTCCCGTGCTGGAATCAAAGAGGGGTCAAATGGCGATGTCAACCACCCTTCTCTTGAGATGGGGTTGGTGCATCTGCCCTCCTTCCTTGCACTAAAACCGGCCCAGTACTTTCTATACCCTGCTGCTCCAGCACCCCTACCCTAGAGGGGCTGCTGCCTGTGCTGCACCTGCGATTCTGGCCTCCCATCGGGGACTGAATGACCCTGGCAAACCATCCACAGCGGCTGTCTTGACATTGGTGAGATCACAGTGACTGGGGGGACTGCCGTCTGATAGCCAGGTGCCCACTACTTACACTAGGGCAGGACCTACCTCAGCTCCCCGGGGGGGCATTGAGACTCCTTGGCGGGCACCGACAGTGGCCTGGTTGTGCTGTTCCACACTAGCGATGCACCCCTCTACCTTCTTCTGGAGGTTGGCAAGAGACGGCTCCCGCTCAGAGCCTCTGATTCACCAGGGCAGCTACTTCTTACCTCTGATTGGGACTTGACTGTCGCCCATGTCCAAGCCCAAGTTGAAGTCCACGCGCCAACTCCATTTCTTGGAGGCTGTCTCCAGGGTGAGACTGCCCAATGTCTCAGGAGCAGAGGACATGGCACAGGCACCGCCATCTTTGTTGTCTTCAGCTATGAACACCCTGCTTCATGAGCTCTCTGATATCAAGGTATCCATGGGTTCAATTAGCACAGAAGTCATGAAAACGCAGAAGACGTGCAGTCGATCAGCACGGATATTGCATCCTTTCATCAATGACTTGGCGCCACGGAGACCTGCCTTCTTCAGGTGGAGACTCGTGTTGACTAGTCTCTGGAGGTAGGTGCGCTGTGGAGGAAAGTGATTGACCTGGAGGACAGGCGCAGAAGGAACAATGTTCATATATCCGGCCTACCAGAGAAAATGGAGGGGGCACACATGATCTTGTTCCTTTGTGACTTTTTGCCAAACTGCTGGATCTATCCTTCGTCTCGAACCTGGAGATACAGAGGGTGCACAGGATATGCTCCTGCACTTCCTCCTCCTCCGTACAGCACCCTAGGCCCATCTTAGCATGCCTTCTGTGGCATCAGCAGGTGCAGCAGATTATAAAGGCGGCAAAGAAGCATAGCCCTTACCAGTGTGAAAAACACGAGATTTTCATTTCAACCTACTTCTCCCCCAATACCAGTCTTGTCTGGAAACGGTTCCTGGTTTGATGCCCCACCTTAAGAAGAGGGACATTCGATACGTCCTCCTCGAACCAGCTGTGATGCTGATAACTGTAGATGGCAGGAATCGAGAGTGGGATGACCCAGAAGATCTGGAGAGGTTTCTGGACACCATGGACGCCACTTACATGGACACCCGTGGCCCGTCTGCTGGTCTATCAACTGCTGCCTTGGTGAGGGAGGATCATCCGCCTAATGATCAGGGGTAGCGACGATGGCTGGAGAGAATCACTGAACGCTGGTCTTCTGACGGGGCAAGCACCTTCACAAGTCAGCAGGTGGCCCAAGGGACTACTCTCATTCGCCGCTCCAAGCCTAGGAAGTTTGGTCATCTGCCCTGTGCCTCCACAGATTGCTGGCAGCCTTTCCACCACTTAACTTAGCCCTGATGATCTTGAGGGGGCCTCATGTTGAAGTACTGCTGTTGCCGCCGGCTGTGGCTGTCCACCCGGCGCTGGGCGTGACGTTGGGGGTCCCAGCAGCTGCCTGCCACCTGGCTTCCTCAGATGACATCTGTGGGGACCGACTATTGGACTTCTGTTCTGCCCACAGAGCACAACAAACCTAGAGGGGATCGGGTTGTTGCGGTGACAAATGCCAGTAAGACACAGGCCCCCCCACACCTGACTACCCCCATGGCACACAGAAAGAGTGGGGTGGCCATCCTGTTTCATAAATCCCTGGTGCTCCACACACTGTGGACATGGAGAGACCAGATGGGTAGATATGTCTTTGCCAAGGTCCAGATCCGTGATAAGGTTTTGATCGTGGGCTCTATATATGCCTCAGTAGGTGACAGGGTGGATTTTCTTGCCACATTGAACAAACTCCTGCTTTCTTTTAGAACATCCAGGGTACTCATGGGGAGACTGGAACCTGCCCTTAGATCTGCATCTTGACAAGTCTGGGAATCACACTGTCCGACAGCCCCGGGACAGATTCCTTCTATCAGATATTATAGCTAACCATGCCTTGACAGATCCCTGGCACTTGACGCACCTGAGGGAAAGGGATTATACTTTCACCTCATGTGTCCATGGCACACGTTCCCGTATCTACTACTTTTTGCTCTCTGTCAGACTGCTTCATAATCTAGTGGCTGCCTCAATTCTCCCAAACAGTACATCTGAGCACAACCTTGTGTTGCTTGACCTTGACTTCCTGCAACCCCCCAGGCACGCGTGCTTATGAATGCCGCACGGGACAAAGCCCCTGAGGGCAAGCATCGGTTGTGCCACTATCTGGGCCGCTATTTGGAGGAGAATGCTGGATCCATCTCCTCCGCACAGGTACTCTGGGTGGCCGGGCAGGCGTCCCTGAGAGGTGTTTTGATGAGCAACTCAGCAGCCTTCAAGAGCTGTTGTGAGGCAGAACGCAAGCGGTTGACGACCTCACCCTTCGCCTGACTCAGGCCTATAACGCTTTGTCAACCCCACACTTCTGAAGGAACTGCTCGGCGCCAAGTACAAGAGTCGCCTCTTTTTCGCTCGCTGCAGCGGCATTATGAGGGGGGGGAAGCCTGGACAGTTATTGGCCATGCAGTTGCATTAGGCACAGTCACACACAATGATATTGGCCATCATGTCTGCGCGTGATGTGCTCCTCACTGACCTGCACAACGTATTGTGGGGATTTGCCACTTTTTACGAGACCCTCTACTCCTCGACCAGGCCTTACCCTGTCACAAGATCAAGCACAGTCACTCAGTGCTGACATTAGCAACGAAGAAATTGCATAGGCCATTGACGGAATGGTGACTATTAAGGCCCTGGGAGACAACGGTCTTCTATAAAATCACTAAACCCCTGATAGTGCTTCTTTTGGGAGAACTGTTCAGGGAGATCTCCACCGTCACAGCTCTCTCCCAGAATTGAATAGGGTGCGTATTTCCTTGATCCCCACACCTGGCTGAGACCTGCTACAATATGCCAACTATCGCCCGATATCCCTCATAACCGCGGATGTGAAGATCATGGCAAAGGTTTTGCCCAATAGACTCAAGGTCTATATTCCACTACTGATCCACCCCTCATAGGTTGGGTTTGGGACTGGCCGCAATTAAGCGAATCATCTGAGGACGCTCTCCCATCTGTTGTGGCAGGCATGGCAGGATGAAGATGAGAAGGTGCTTGTCTCTCTTGACGTTCGACCGGGTGGAGTGGCCATACCTGTTCTGTCTGATGGAGGTCATGGGCCTAGGGGATGCAGGCTAACGTTCGGTGGCTCTACAGTGCTCATACGGCCTCAGTGACCTATGGGAGCTTTTCATCCCCCTTTTTTGCTGTCCGTCACAGCACAAGGCAGGGGTGAGCGCTCTCCTGGATGTTATTCTTGCTCACGCTGGAACCACTGGTGGCTAAGATATGCAGTGCGCCTGGCATACATGGGATGGTTATGTCGGTGAGTGAGAGGAAAGCTATTTATTATGCAGATGATATCTTGGCTGTCCTCTCCAGCCCTCGTGAATCGATCCCAGCTCTCATGCAGGTGATTGAGTCTTTTTCTGCCTTCTTGGGAAACCATATAAACTGTTCGATGTGTGAGGCCCTGCCTATGACTCCGGCGACTGCTGTTGCATCGCTGGGGGGAGCACCGTTCACATGGTAGACTGAACGTCAAAAATTTCTGGGTGTGTACCTGAGTGGCGATCTATCTTGGGTGGTGCGTGATAACATTGCCCCCATCATAAAGAAGGTACGGGGAGGAATTCACTGCCCGGCTGGCGTTGTGTCTAGCTCTGTGAGGTCGGGTTCAAATTATTAAAATGTACATGATGCTGAGATTTAATTACATATTTTGGATGCATCCCCTGAAAATCCCCAGCAGCATGCTTGAGGAGATCGTTTGGATGATACAGACTTTTGTGTGGGAGGGGTGCTGGCCTCTTCTCAAGGCCGCTAAACTGCATGCTAAAACTACTGCAGAAGTGCTGTGACTTCCCCACGCTGAGTCTTTCTGGTTGGCCTCACAGCTATCACATGTGGTGCAGATGCTGAAGTCGGCTAACAAGACACCTACATGGGTTTTTCTGGAGCTCCATCTGCTACTTTCGAAGGGAGCACTTACAGCTCTTTACACGGGCCATGGTTTATCCAGCCACCTGGGCAACCCGATTACACATGCCACACACTATGCATGGTGTTGTGCCCATCATCTGCTTTGCTTGCCATGCGCGCTCCATCTTAAGACGCTCCTATGGCGGAACAGGAATATTAGAATTGGGGATGAGGAGGTTGACTGTTCACAGTGGAGGAACAAGGGGATTCATCATGTGAAGAACCTGGTTCGGGACGGTGTATTGGTCCCCTTTGCGGATCTCAATCACAATCACGGGCTACCTCAATCACAACACTGGCAGGATCCACAGCTCACACACAGCCTTCAGCACGCTTTGATTGCCCCCCTACAATAAGGTGCCTGACTCTCTGTTGCAGTACATTGTGACTTGGAAAGGTTTTACGGACAGTATGGAAGGTCTGTACGCAACCCGGATGGATGACCTCTTCTCGTGCCCTACTGCTCATAATTTGCACTGTTGGAGGGAACGGAGGCTCGGCCTCTCCATTTCTGAGGATGAATGTCATGACCTTTTGGATGAGCATGACAGCTTCCTCAGAGAAGCCAGGTTGAAATTTAGTTATTTCAAGGTCTTACACCTTTGGCACTGGACACCGGAACAACTATGGAGAGCACGACTGCCAGGGGACTCCAAATTCTGGCGGTGTGACGCAGCAGGATGTGATATTGGGCATGTTCAATGGGATTGCAAGATGCTCTAGCTGTACTGAGGTTTGGATTGGAATACCTTGACGGTGCACCTGGGGGACGGCCCGCCTAGTTTTACTCGACGACATGACTATATTCTCGGACTTGATGCATCACAGCAAACGCCAGTTGGCTACAGCTCCGGCAGTGGTGAAGGTAGAAATATTGCGTCACTGGAAATCAGCTACACCACCATCTTATAACACATGGCTCGCTGACATGCACGACATGGGCTATTATGAAAGGCTTATTTATAAGCTCAATGATCAATTGCAGAAGTTTGAGGAGGCATGTGTCCCCTTCCTCCGTGGTGAGCTGTGGGCATCACCATAACTTAGTCGTCTTCCCACTTCGAACCTGACCTTTGACTGTTACGGGGTGGCTGGAGGTTTCATGGGGGGGGGGCGGTCTTGGTGGTCTGACATTACATTGTAAGAGTCCCCTTCCCTTGCCCTTTACACTTGCCCTCTCCCTGGCCCTCCCTCTTGGTTCCCTCGGGGGACTTCTCAGTTTGCTTCGCCTTTGTTGGGGGGCTTGGTTGTGTTATAGGTTGTGGGTTATTTTTTAAGTCCTCGTTGTCTTTTCAGATGTTTTACTCATATGATGTCTTGGACTTGCCTGATCTATCATATCTGTATCACTGCTGCATGATGTTTGTAGCGGAAAACTGTGTGAAACTGTAATAAAGAATTTAGATTTTTTTAGAAAAATAGAAATTCACTGAAAAAAACAAAGGTTAAAGTAACTTTATAAATGAAAATAATTTCATATGGTCCCTCTTGTACCTTGGTTGGGCACCCCTTTATTACCTTTGAGATTAAACCTCGCTCTAAAGACGATCATGTAGCTTGCTAAGCTGCGCCCTAGCCATATTGAATTTGAGCGTGGAGCACTAATAAACTGAAACTATACAGAGACCCCCTTACTGATATCCTAGGTTGAACAACTCCCAGAGGATTTCTTGGTTGTCTTATGTCGAGCAGTCCCTGCTTGATCTAGCACTGAGAGGTTGTTGGCACCATTGTCAACTATTCATGTGTCTATGATGGCTGTTGTTAAGCATAGGATTCGGGCCAAGTATATTGAACAAAGTGGATTATCTGACAGCGTGGGCAGCCGGTCTAAATCCTTTATTCTTTGCAAACATGCATTCAGGGCTAAGGAATTTTTGGACTATATCAATCCTAAACCTGTGAGGTCGTATTTTGTGAAATTTAAATATGGCATTTTGCCAACTTCTTTTTTTACCTGTAATCCGGTGGTGGCTCTCCCTTCCCGGAGGACGGAGCAGGAGCGAAAACAGACCGCAGCTGTAGTCTAGTCTTTTCTAGTAAAGTCACTACATCTCCCTCAGGACGGGACAAATGGCAGGCTGAGGCAGCGCTATGGGGAGGAGAAGCATCAGAACCTGGCAGATGGAAGAAGCAGGAGAACGCGATGAGGAAGCGGGGAGAGAGGAGCGCCGAACTGAGGAAGATGCTGAGAACCTAAAAGCAGTGGGGATCCCAGAAGACGGAGAGGGACCTTCGAGAGCAACCGACGGGAGAACGCCGGGCACCGCTGAAGAGCTCAGCCAACCAGAAAAGCAGGCAGACCGCGCCGATTGCATGCCGGTCTTTCCAATATTTATACATATGAGTAATGATATTATATTATAGATAACGTTATTCGGACTGCTTGAATATGGAATGTACTTGATCTAGGATAGAACTAGGCCTTCTTTTCTTCTCTCTCTGCTTCTATTATTAGTAGAAGTTGCTACGGTTTACATGGAGGAGCTGTGTGCACAGGTCTGAAATATTACATCACAGAGTACACTTGGATTTCTTTCGCAAGAATCTGTGACGATCAACCTAAAATACTTTGAAGGTTGGTCCGATTAGACCATTGTCTTATTGCTTGAGACAGGTCTCCCATTGAGATACCAGAATGTATATTCTTTTATACTTGGATTATGTCCACTACCTTTCGTTCCCATAACTTAGGTACATTTTCTCTGTTTAATAGTTGCACTGGACACAACTATAGTCCTTATGGAAGGCTAAATGACATCCGGATTTGGCCAAACGATCCGTTTTTTTATAAAAAAATTCTAAGGTTGGTTTCAATATATCATTATGTCTTCTACTACAACATTTCTCTTCACTAGGGAGACACTCTCTTACATTTACAACAATTGTCTTCAATAACCTGATTGAATATAAGAAGACCCTCGGTGGAAGTTACTGGGACTCTTTCTGCTCGATTTTTAACCCTTTCTTTTCTCTTTGAAATACTGACTATAATTCACATCACATGGGGACTTTTCGAAAATCGAATTTCGGGTGTTGGTTTTACTACCTTTCATTCGGGGCTACTATATCTTGGGACTAACTGGTACCACACGAACAAAATCTTTCTTGTCTCTTGTCTTTAGTCCTAAACTGTTTTGCACAGACTTTTTCACTTGCACCTTATAAAAGCTATGTATATTTTCCTATACTAATTATCATTTCTGTGTAACAATGTCACAGCCTTGAAAAAGTCACACAGTGATGAAACACTTGTGGGCTGTTTGTTGAAGTAAACTAAAAAGAAACCTTGTCAGAGTGGAATGCACAGAAGAATACAAGACTACTACATCTGCAAATAAAGTGCATTTTATTCAAGCTCAATCCTCACTGTTTGGGATTTATAATAATATGTGAAAATTTGGGAGTGCTTTGGTTTTCTTTTGTATAAAGATTGTATACAATTGGGGTCCTACGAACCAAAATGTAAACAACACCGGGGGTAGTAGGGTGTTGACATCGATATAACACCGCTTTTGTATTATTCAATACTGCTATCTAGACTGAACCCATGAAATATACGTATTTGTAGTTGTGGTGCGAAGACTAAGCCACTACTACCCATCTTTGTTGATAAATATTTTTTGTGGTATTCTGCACTCGAGTTTCTCTGATTGTGGGTCAAGTCCACTATACTTGTGTTACACAACACCTACAAATGGCTTCCTTTGATGATGGTAGGGAAAAGCATCTACAAGAACTTTTTATAGGTCAAATAAGCCATAGAAAGGATAATCCACCAAGCGCTAGTCAGGAAGGCCCCAGGCAGAAATTTATCAGACTAGAGTGCCTCAGGAAACTAGAACTATCGAGATGGTGGGATCTAAATGTATTAAAAAGATACATAGATCTGAAACAGCTGCCACGAGGTTTACGAGAAATCATTTTCCCTTCCTTTGAGTATCTAGACACAGATCTACTTGGAGACTGGGAAAATTTGATTCTGCCCTCTTCCTTTAGAATGATGGACATATTGATTAGACATGCAGAACGTAAGAGGGTCACACTTTTACAAGAGATTGAAAAATTGGAAGAAGAGATCAAGGGCCTAAATTTAGCTGAGGTTACTGAGAAGAACTATAAAATTCTTAAGGATGTGTTAATTTTACATCAAATGTGTATTAAAGACAAAAAAATGAAGCTGAGGAGAGATGAAAATGACTACAAAATGGCAGAGTATTTCACTTTGCTCGCAAATTTGATGGTGATAAATCTCGACCAGAACAATTCTATGCCAATCTTAAGACACCAATAATCTCTACGTCAGCCAGTGAATCAGACGTTTCAAGCATTACTAGTGATCAGAGTGAAACACGAGACCAAAATCCTGCAATTGCAGGTCCATCCAACAATAAAACATTGTTGTTTTTAGTGGAAATAGAATGCTACAGAAAGGGAACAAGACAGAACTACAACAAACCAAATACAGGTACAAGAAAACAAGAAGAGGCAGATACTCAAAGAAAAACAAACACATGGGAGGGGGTGAGCACCAGGTCAACGACCCGCAATCAGAGAAACTAGATGAGGGATCCAACATATCATCTCAAGTGTGTAGAGCCAATATGACCAGTCCTATAACATCTACCGATAATGTAACTATTGTTAACGTGTCAAACCACAACTTATCTGTGCTTGAAACGAATGTTCTCAGTCGGGGACTACGTTTTTGTCCAACTTCTAAGGCTGATTTTACACAGATACATATTGATCTTAACAAGTTCACACGTCGTATGAAATTAAAGATATTCTTTGAAGAAAAACCCGTGTATAATGCACCATCTGTTGAACTCACCCCTATGTGTAACAGATCTATCAAAGATGAACAGGATTTACATTTTCCTTTGTCTTTAGATGAAACAGTATGTCCTGCTCCCACTATGGTAGATCTAATGTCAGATTTAGACACAAGCTCTAATCTAAATATTGACAGTGGTTTAAAACCTAAATCAACCTTTATACCTATCCTTCTACCTGATAACCTAATTGATTCTTTCTATCGGGCAGTCACACAAGAACTATGTGCTTTGGAAGGCAAATCAGTCAGAAGATGGAGGCCTTTTAGAGAGAAGCTAAACAGAAGAACGCAAGGCTCTCAGTACACTCATGAAGTACCAGACATCATAATCAAGGAGGCTGACAAGGGGGGGCAACATTGTAGTCATGCACAATTCTGACTACAATAATAAATAGAAAGACAATTGGCAGATGGTCAAGCTTATATCAAACTTTCAGGCAATCCACTACAATATGTTACAAAGAAGATTGAGACTAAACTGACTTATTGGCGTGAGCAATGTCTCTTAACAGACACAGAATTCAAATACATGTTTAATTCGTCACCTAAGGCTCCAGTTTTGTATATACTACCCAAGATCCACAAAGGCAGGCCTATAATCTCAGGTATAGGCTCACCTACAGAACATCTTTCGGAATACATAAATCTATTTTTACAACCATTGGTAAGAAGTTTACCATCCTATATACGTGACACAAAAGTTCTTCTCAACAAGTTGGAGGACATCGAGTGGGTAGAGGAATTCAAGTTTGTGACATTGGATGTCAGTTTATTATACATATGCATTCCTCTAGAAAAGGGCATATCGGCCTTGGCATCCTCTCTTTCTAGTAGACATGCCACACTATATGAACACACATCTATGCTTTTGGATCTGGCACGTCTAGTACTAGAGAACAACATTTTTTTATAAATGACTGGTATCAGCAGGCATTGGGGGTTGCCATGGGTTCAAAATTCTCTCCGTCGTATGTGAATCTGTATATGGCTAATTTTGAAAAATCGCGTTTGGACTACATGTCCACCAGAAATCACACAACACATTATATACTGGGGACGTTACATTGACAACATTTTTGCCATTTGGACTGGCAATGAAACAGAGCTAAATATGTTTCTTGCACACCTGAATAACAATGCATACAACTTACGCTTCACACATCCAGTGAATGCCAAAGAAATTGACTTTTTGGATGCATTAATTTACACCAATGGCTGTAAAATAGCATCACGTCTGTTCAGAAAATCGACAGCCTGCAATTCTACTTTGCACGCAACTAGCGCACATCCCAAAAAACAAATCAATGCGATCCCCTTAGGGGAAATGACACGCTTAAGACGGAATTGCAGTGATGATTTCATCTTCCTTCAAGAACTTGAGTTACTTGAAAATCTTTTCAAACAGAGAGGCTATTCTGATAAATCTCTGGCCTCAGAAAGAAATACAATTGTAAGGAAACAACGGCACTCTCTGTTAATAAACACCAAGAAAAAAAGGTGTAAAGAACAAAAATTGACCTTTATAACCACATACAGTGCACAGAGTCACAAGGTCTTTAAAGTCCTCAAAAAACATTGGCATCTCTTGAGACTAGACTCAGCACTGTCTAAATGTATCCCTTAAAACCCAGTGATCACGCACAGTAGAGGGCCTACCCTGTGTAATATGTTATGCCACACTTTTACTCCAACCACAAAACAACACTGTGGAAGTACATGGCTACTTGACAATCGAAAGGCTTCTTCAGATGTATGCAATGCAATGCCTTCCAATATGCTTGTAACAACATGAAGAAATTTCAGTACAACACTCAGAATAAGTACTACATAAAGCAGTTTATTAACTGCGATATACGAAATTTGTGGTCTACTGTATCAGATGTGATTGTGGCCTTATCTATATAGGCAGCTCAATTAGGCCACTCAAGGAACAGGTACAGGAGCACTTAAGAGCTATTAAAAACAAAAATCCTAACCATCCATTCGCAATGCACTACAACACAGCTCACTCCACCACGGAACTGATCAATATCAAGATCCATGGCATAGCACATGCGGAATCTAACCCTGGGGGGGGGTAACAGAACACAGGCCCTTAGGAGAATGGAGACAAAATGGATAATTAGATTACGAGGAGTAGATCCGGGCCTTAATGTAGACAGAGAACTTCTTGTGTTTCTTACAGATTAACAACTTTGCAGTACGCATAGCGTTACACAAATGTTCTGCATTATCAGAATCTATTATGGTCTCAATATTATATACTACTATATGTAATGTTTACTTGACATCTGCTTGGATGCTATGTATATGTAAGTACTTGAAAACAAACAGAAAAAATTGTTTCTGACAAAAAAGATCTGCTTTCTTATACAATCCATGACCACTGACTGAAAATGCTTAATTCTTTACTTAAGGTTATCGGTCAGGGTGAAATTGCTCCACATTGTCTTAAATATTACAATGTCAATAATAACTACACATTATAACCATTGTTTCATTCTACACTGATCAGCAATGCACGTATCCAATGTCAATCTTAATACATCGCATATGCGCATAACAAGTTAAATATGTATAATCCTATGTTGTAATACAATGTAGCATATGCAACAGTTTGAAAGGAATTGGAAATGTATTATTTTACTAACATGTACTACTTCATGTATGCACCGTTTGATACTATCTCTGGTCAAGGTATTTTCTGTCGTTTTCACTTCTTTCTGCATAGAACCAGCAAAACTTTCTTTAGACAATATGGTGTATACACCTTATGCCGGATCCTCTTTGCAGATAGGACGTTACTCCCAAAAATGTATCTCCATTTACATTACTTTCTTACATACTCTTCATATATTATAGAGACAACACAACACATTCTACTATTCATTCTGGGGTATACACAAATACCACACATCGCTGGTCAAAGATGGCCGCCAAAGAATGGTTCCAGATCGCGACTGACTATAGTACTTCATCTATGTCTGGGAACGTGTACTCTACGTTCCACATGGTTAAAGTACGCCCATTCGGCCATTGTGCCCGAGACGCGAGGAATACTACGGCCAGGTAAGACTGCTTGTCGTATAAAATGTATTGATTTCTACCTTTGCATAACTTAACATTTAGGTTGTTACTCTTTTTATAAAGAAATAATGACTTTACAGACGAATTAGTGCATATCCTTAACATACAATACTTACTGGTCACGCGATTGGTGACCCTTCGTTTTTTACAACTCCTTTGATTTACTGTGTATTTACGTATACTTGGGGCTTCACGAGAGTCGCATAGACAAGTTGCTAGCTATACAACATTCTAGAGTGAAGGACAACACTATCTCCATCTTTTTCTTACTTTTCAGAAAAGGAGCTTATCACGTGTCACAGCATGTGAAAGGGCACTTGAATTTCATAACGCATGAGGCAAGAGTATTTTTATATGTTGTTCCGGCTGTCTTTATTTACAATATACATTAGGAACTACTTTATAACTGTATCTCATAGGGGTGTTTCTTTGAGACTTTTAGAATTTCCCCTTTGGCGCTACCCTACACAAAGACTACTGCTCTAAGCTACCCTTGTCTATACAATAGAGTTATATATATAGTTTGGCATCACCCTGATCCTTTGTCATTTTCTTTTTTATGCTACTTACTCATTTTTTATATGGTTTGGACCAGACCATGTTGGTCTCTTACCACATCTGACATCTGATGGCGCTGATTGCACGCCGGTCTTTCCAATATTTATACATGTGAGTAATGATATTACATTATAGATAACAATATTCGGACAGCTTAAATAAGGAATGTACTTGATCTATGATAGAACTAGGCCTTCTTTTCTTCTCTCGCTGCTTTTATTATTATTAGAAGTTGCTACGGTTTACATGGAGGAACTGCGTACACACTTCAGAAATATTACATCACAGAGTACATTTGGATTTCTTTTGCAAGAATCTGTGACGATCAACCTAAAATACTTTAAAGGGTGGTCCTATTAGACCATTGTCTTATTCCTTGAGACAGGTCTCCCATTGAGATACCAGAATGTATATTCTTGTATACTTGGATTATGTCCACTACCTTTCGTTCCCATAACTTAGGTACATTTTCTCTGTTTAATAGTTGCACTGGACACAACGATACTCCATACGGAAGGCTAGATGACATCCGGATCTGGCCAAATGATCCGTTTTGTTAATATATTCTTTTCTAAGGTTGGTTTCAATATATCATTACGTCTTCGACTACAACATTTCTCTTCACTAGGGAGACATTCTCCTACATTTACAACAATTGTCTTCAATAACCTGATTGAATATAAGAAGACCCTCTATGGAAGTTACTGGGAATCTTTCTGCTCGAAATTCTCTTTGAAATACTGGGTATATTTCACATCACATGGAGACTTTTTGAAAATCGAATCACGGGTGTTGGTTTTACTACCTGTCCTTCGGGGCTACTATATCTTGGCCCTAACTGGTACCACACAGACAAAATCTTGCTTGTCTCTTGTCTTTAGTCCTAAACTGTTTCGAACAGACTTTTTCTCTTCACCTTATAAAAACTATGTATATTTTCTTATACTAATTAGAATTTCTTTGTAACAATGTCACAGCCTTGAAAAATTCACGCAATGACGAAACACGTGTTAGCTGTTTGTTGAAGTAAACTAAAAGGAAACTTTGTCAGAGTGGAATGCGCAGAAGAATACAAGACTACTACATCTGCAAATAAAGTGCATTTTATGCAAACTCAATCCTTACTGTTTGGGATTAAAACTATTATGTGAAAATTTATGAATGCTTTGGGTACTTTTGTATAAAGATTGTATACAATTGGGGTCCTTCGACCCAATGTGTAAACAACACCGGGGGTAGTAGGGTGTTGACAACCAAATAGCACCGCTTTCAAATTATTCAATACTGTTATCTAGACTGAACCCACGAAATATACGTATTTGCAGTCGAGGTGCGAAGACTAAGCCTCTACTACCCACCTTCGTTGATTGATTTCGATTCATGACAGATCATTAGTCAACCTCGTACTATTATTCCTATTCTCCCTGTTGCAGCTTTGATTTCAAGTTAATATTTTGATATGTCAGTTCGAATATGAAGAGGGACAAACCAGGTGTTCACTATTCAATAGTTATTATCCACTGGTTGCAAACTGAACACCTTTGATTATGAAGGATCCATTTGCAAGCTCACAGTCCGTAGTGCCTCTCCTCAACCAGGTACTTTTCAACAACTAAACCGGAAAGTTGAATGGATAATCCAATATGCTATGAAATGTACAAGTGCAGTTATAATGAAACTCAAGATCTGAGGCCCTTATCCCAGCCCTCCCATATGGCAATGTTAGCACATAAGCTGTCACAGAAATCTTGTGCATTTTTCAGGCTAATATAAGAAACTGTAGTTTGAAAGAATGAGCCCAAAAAAGTTATCAACAAGTGGCAGTTGCCACTGGGTTGTTACCACATTTCCATAGGAAATTGATTTTTTGATTTGCCTATAACTTTGGTGCCGTTTGACGAATTTTCTCGAAACTTTTCAAGACAAGTCTCATCCACCTCAGCAACTTCCTGGTAAGTTTTGGCATGATCCGTCAAGCAGGGCCTGAGAAAAAGGGTGGGCTCAAAACGTGTCTGTAGTCACCCTGCCTCCTGAATACTGACAATGTCCAGTCTGAGTGGTGTTTTGATAGCACATTATTGGTTTACACTAAAGGCTTTAACATAGGACCAAGGAAGGGCTCATCTTCCCTTTTTTCCGATATTCTTCTATTTCCGGCTGGTACTTATGGGTTCCCTTTCTTGTGTTCCCCACTTCTACTGGTCTGCCCTGAGGTACCTTGATGAGGCATAGCATGACCCTCAGAACCAAAGTAAAACAGGAGACAGTATACGTAATTCAGTCAAGGATCTACGGGTTTGCTAATTACCATGCGGTCACCGCGCCTGAGAGTTTTGTGCTGTGTGTTTACTGGTGTTCTCCCTCTCCCCGGTGACCATGCAGTACCGACCGCCTCCCCTCCCACCACTTCTTCAGTGAGTATGGGCACTTGCCTATGGCCTGTGGCAAGGCCATCCAGGGTCATGGCAGGGGGAGTCACAGCCTCCACCTCCTCATGGGGACCAATGGACCTCTGTGTGTTACTTGTGGGCTATCCTCCTGTGTGGTCACCTACGACCTCCGTTCTCCTCCCACCTGTGTTGCACACTTCTGCTTTTTCCTTCTCTCTGCCCATCGCTCCTCCTTCCACGATGACCACCTCCGTCATGCTCCTCACCATCTCCAGGTCTTCTGCATTCATGCCAGCTCCGTCTTCCGCCATGTGGATTTGTCCGACGTCCCATGTAGGCCAGCTGTACCCATTCATAGAAGCCCCAGTCGGCGTCTCCATGTTGTGTGCCAGAAACACTGGTGCGCTGCTGCTCTTTTCCTACAGACAAACTTAGGTGGCCATCTTGTAGTTCCCGTCCGCGGACAGTACGGAATCACAGTGTCTTCCCTATGCAATTTTCCATAGGAAAATTGAACAGCATCATCGCAAAAGCAGCCAAACGGAATTTCACTAAATTTGGCAGAATGCTAGATCTTGGTCTAAAAAGTGTGTTTTTTGTGATTTGGTGTAAATACGTTCAGTAGCTTTTGGCAAACTAAGGTTCAAAATGTGTGTATATATCATGGCACGGGGGATTTGTGGATCCGACAAATCTCAAGATAAAATCTAATTGGTTGCCACCACATTAACAAAGATGCAGCAGCAGCCATTTTAGGACACAGGGACTCAAAGAAAGTTTTTAAAAAAACATATGGCCCCCTAGACCTGGTAGGGGTGTCTGATAGGGACCTCCATGGGGCCAATACTGCACTTTTTTTTGTTAGGAACACGTTCCATGGAGGATTTGCCGGTCCGCTGTGGAATCAAAATAAAAAAAAGGTGGGCTGGCATTTTGACTTCTAAACTCTGCTGAGTGGGCCAGGGACAGGGTTTTTTATTTTTTTATTTTTAGGGGAGGGAGGTTGTGCGGCCTGCCTCCCCAAGCCATTAGGAGGCCCTGGTGATACCATCCCCTGGGGCTGCATCACATTGAATCAGAGCATGGTGCACGGATTCCAATCCAGTGCCTTTTTGAGGCCCTGGGTGCCTTATCCCCAGGGGCCGATTTACTTTTTAGGTGTGGGGGTGTGGGGCCCCCTCCCCAAGCCACAACATGGCCCTGGGGGCCTAATTTTCTATCAATTTTTGGTTTATAAGCACCGTGACCACAGCTCCGATTTAAAAAAAATGGCAGTCTCCTGCCTTTCTTTAAAAGAATATGCAGTGGGCAAGGGCCCGGGGGAGGGAGGCGTATGCCCCCAAGCCTCCGAGAGGCTCTTGGGACCTCATCCTCAAGCACCATATTCGAAATTAAGGGGAGGGGGCCTGTGCCCCTCCTTCATGAACCCCTATGAGGCCCCTGGACTCCATCTCCCGGGGTAGTTTTCAATTTGATAGGTGGGGGCATGTAGCCCTCTTCCCTGCCACAGTAGGGACCCAGGAACCCACAGTCCCCAGGGTGAATGTTTTTACAGGGGAGTGATGTGTCTGGCTCCCAATCCGAGCCTGGATTGGCTCTGGGGACGACATCCCCTGGCGCCTGATCCAAAGCACTGTCCCAGGAAAATAGCTGTTTCCTGCCCGGGAGAGTGTGTGCATACCTTGTCCACACTCTGATAGACAGTGCCACAATGGGTGCTGGCTTGGGAGCCGGCTGGGGCAGCGGGCCTAGTGGCTCCCCCCTTGGTCCCTAACATTTAATTACATGTGGGTGCTCTGGGTGTTTAAAAAAAAAAGACGTTATTTAAACAATTTTGTGGCAATCACTTTTAATAAACATTGCAATGTGTGAATTTATATAATATAAATTTGATTACAACTATTGGTGAGGTCTTGACAATAGGTCCGCTTTATATATGTTAATATGATGACCCCTTGATTAAGCCGATATGCCACATGTTATATTTTGGTGTTCTGACCCTTTGATAAAGTCAGTAGGTCTGCCTTACCTAAAATGACACCCTTTATATTGTTACATCACATAGTCAACATTGCACACCCGCAGGGTTGGGCACAAGGCCTGGCCGTGCACAGCGGTAGGTTGGGCGCCAGCAGAGGGGTGGGTGCAGGGCCTGGCCACAGGCCAGATTCTGCACCCAACCCTACTCTGTGGACAGCTGAAGGCCATTTGCTGTGTAGGGAAGTGTGCCCATGAGGGCTTGGGCACAGGATCAGGTCACAGGCCAGGCCCTGTGCCCAACCCCATGCTGCACGCAGCCAAAGGGCGTTTGCAGGTGGGTTGGGTGACTGGGTGGGTTGGGTTGGGTGACTGGGGGTGAGTGTCTGAAAAGTTTCAGCGCTCCGTCCATCATCTCCTTGTGTTTGCTTTGTTTGCCCTAAGTTGGCAGGGTATGCCCAGACGATGGTCCCATGCTCACTTTGCCACTAGATTCAAGCTAGCCAGGCCGATGAGGGGTGTTACCCTGAAACCGGTCCCAGGATGCTTGTTTCCGGTTCAGGGAAGACCTGGCTTGGCAGTTCAAGCTGGACTGTTCCCATGAGGCACAGGGTCAAGACTGATTTGCATATAGCTGGGTCTGAACTGAGGTGGCGAAGTGAGCTAAAGAACGATGATAGATTCAACCCAGATCTGTGACTGGGGGTAAGTGTCTAAAAAGTTTCAGTGCTCCGTCCATCATCTCCTTGTGTTTGCTTTGTTCGTCCTAAGTTGGCAGGGTATGCCCAGATGTGGGTCCCTTGCTCACTTTGCCACTGGTTTCAATCTAGCCTGGCTGATGAGGGGTGTTACCCCAAAACCGGTCCCAGGATGCTTGTTTCCGGTTTAGGGAAGACCTGGCTTGGCAGCTCGGGCTGGACTGTTCCCATGAGGCACAGGTTCAAGACTGATTTGCATATAGCTGGGTCTGAACTGAGGTGGCGAAGTGAGCTAAAGAACGATGATGGATTCAACCCAGATCTCTGACTGGGGGTAAGTGTCTAAAATGTTTCAGCGCTCTGTCCATCATCTCCTTGTGTTTGCAGTGAATGTTCGACAGTAGAGTCTCATTCTTCTCCTGTAATAAAATCTTCCTTATTGGAACGTTCACAACGATATGTAAGGGGAAGTGACCATAACTTATGAATGAAGCTACTTCCAAGGGGTTCATATCTACCTATAGGGAAAAGTTTCATGCACGCTGTAAATTGAAATGTCGAGATAGGCAGTGAAATAACAGCATGCATTAACTGCACTGCCGAAGGTGTTTGAGCTATGGTAAATGGAAGTTGATCTAATTTTTCTAAATGCAGCATTATGTAGGTTGCATCCTTCATGGCTATTAGTTGCTGTTTACGTGTTAAATTAAAAGGCAGAAATAAATCATTGCAATTCAAATAATGCCATGGAACGCGGCCATTTTTTAGTGTTTGAAGCATGCAGCTAAACAGCATAATATATCTAAGCTAACTTTGCCCATAATATAACGTAGGCATATCACTTTGCACAATATCAATAACAGACAACACAATGTTGTTCAAGTTGTAAATATGAGATGACAATGTATTAATACTATTATAAACCACAGCTAACACTTCATCTAAATTATCTTGATCAATTTGTCTTAAACATACAGCAGCCTCCATTTGGGACAGTTTCCAAACTTCATTATAAGTAGCATATGAAAATCTTTTAGAACGTGGGGATCTGGGACCCAAAATAAAATAAGAAAAATGTATGTCTACGGACAGTAGAGAAAGATGTTGTTTCACTGTAGACAGTGTAGAATGTTCCAACCATTGTTGACACAACTTTTTCACCTAATAGGTGGTAACAATACCAGAATGTGTTGACTGAGAGTATCGAGGATTAGGTCTGCTTGATTTAAACCCAGGCATGGAATTAAGAAAATGGACATGACAACTATTCGTGTCCACAGCAACCATAACCAGCCACCAGGACTTAACAAATCATAAATTAAATGTACCATTCTGCACCATGCTATTTAATTGGTCTTCAGTGTAGTTTGTCAAACTCTGCCAGCTATCAATGCGGGCAACAGAGGGAATGGCCAGGGTATTTATTTCTTTAATTTTTGCCAAACCCAGACAAGTAGTCTGCTGGATTGTTTCATTCAAAAAGAATTATTTTGGGAATCAAACAGGGTTGAAATAAGGTTTCCGTGCCCCGAACTTGCCAGGACTTCGAACCCCAAATCGATTTCATATCGATGTTGTCTTTCCAGTAATTATAACCTTTAAGAGCCAGCTGGTTGACAAATGAAGCTGTATGAATGAGCTTAGTCTGAGTAAGCATCTATTTTTTTGGGGGGGTTGGAACCGATTTAAAGTAATATGATGTGGGTTCTGAAGTGTCATATTCCGTAAAATACGTGAACTTGTGTTTTTGCAACTCCTTGAGGCGGAGTTGGTCAATGTTCCCATTCTGTATAATTAAAATGGGGACGTTGTTCACTGGCTCTTTACAGAAAATTATGTCCATAATGATGATAATAGAACATATCGGCATATTTAACTGAATTAAAATATAGATCCTCTGATTCAAAAACAGTATAATACTCTAGCTCAGAAAGCATACAATTTGCAATGTCAACATCCCAATCATCTGAATGTAATACCGGTACTATTACAAAAACCCATAGAAACTTTGAACACATATGGTATCTGCAGGATCTCCATAGGGCCGTATATGTCGAAAGGAATCTTATCCCAAACAATTCCATCAGTCACTGGACCGGCTGAAATGTTAACGAGGGGCAGGTCTCTTTTCAATCTATGTGAAGAAGAATGAGGGGCCAACACCCTGCCGGCCAGTTCTGTAGCTGAACGTTCCGGGAGGTAATGCCCATTGATTAACAAGAAAACACTTGTCACAAATCCAATCCACATAAACAAGAAAACCAAGGAGAGTATGATCTAAACATATATCCAAGGAGGGACTAGATAAGTGTGTTTTAATCATGAAATAAAAACACAAATCCGTGCTGGAGGCGGATGCGAAACAGAAGAACTGTCTGAAGAGAAATCATCTTGATCCATACAGTACCCAGAGGTACTCAGCTGGAAATCAGAAGGCTATGACTCAGCAGTAGGGCTCAAAAAATCTAATTCGGAAGGCTTCGCTAATGGTGGGTCTGCATAAATTACATACATTGTAGAAGAAGTAATCGTAGAAAAAGGTAATGTATCAATTAAGTTATCAGCAGAGGACTCAGCCTCCCCCAGCCAGTAGTATCAGCATCGGTGGTGCTCACAGGCTGCAAAGAAAAGTCTTGTGGAAAGGAACGACTATGCCGTGGCATACTATGAAGAATCGGCCACATGGTGTAATTTGACATGTTGAATGGAGACAAATCGCTTGTCTTTACTTCCTGGGAGTGGTGACAAATTCACAGTGCACGTATCTTGAATGCCAAGGACTGGAACAGGAGTACAGTATGTAGGGCCGAATTCCTTTTTGATTGCCACCTTTTCTCGAACCAGATCTCCAACTCTTAGAAGCCAACCAGAAACTGTAAGTTGATCTTCAGCAGACAAAGGGAGAGATGTAGGCAAATATTTGTTTAACTGAGCGTCACAGAACTTTTGTAGGTCTTGTAAGACAGCACAATGGTTATCTACGTCGAAGGATGCAGCTGCTGCCACAATGTCTGGACCATCAAGGCCTGGTATATACATCTTGATGCCAAATAGCACTTTGTATGGGGTTCGCCCACCCAGAGATCTTTTGGGGAGGTTATTTAATGCTCGTTGAACCCCATAGCGATGGTTAAACTAACCACACCCTGTACCCAATACCCATGCCGTTAAGGACTGCTTTACGTCATGGTTCATTCTTTCCACAACAGAATTGCCCTCGGGCCTATCTGGTGAAGAATAATGAACTTGTACCCCCATGGACTTCATCAAATCATGGTATGCTTTTGAAGCAAAAGCCGGTCTTTCGTCCAAATGGAATGCACAGCAGGCATAAGTACAGATGAATACTTGCAAGTCTTTAATAATGGTGCATGTGTCAGCCAAGCGCTGTGGTCAAACCCAGAGGAACCAAGAGCAAGAATAAACTGCAATCAAAATAAATTTGAGCGCAGTATCCGAAATCAGTGGACCATAATGATCCAAGTAAATACAGCCAAAAGGTCAGTTGGAAGTAAAAAGATGTGTCTATGGGGGTCGAGACACAGTGGAACTTTTGATTTGTTGACATATGTAACAAGAGAGAAGATATTTTCTAGTTTGCTGGTTTAAACCCTGCCACCAATACCGTTGCTGTAAGAGCAACATAGTGGCAGCCACCCTCGTGTTAGCGGAAGCTACACCTTTATGTGCGGCTACAATCAGATCATGTCTGTGGTCAGGGTTAGGTATTTGATGATCGTCAATACCTGTAATAGTGACAAAAGGAACATTCTGGTCAGTTAAATGATAAGGATATTTAGAAGGAAAACCCTTCAGGAAAGGAGTGCCATTTCTAAAAGCATTCACTGCAGGCAATATATCATTGTAGATACAAGATTTAGAGCAGGTTACCGCCACTATTCTAGCTGTGGCTTCTGCAGATTTGGCTGAGTGAGTGTGTGCGTCAGCCTATCCTTACGATCTGCCACTTTAACCCAAAGCAGCTTGTGCTTGATTGTGCTACCCTTTGAATCACAAATCTCATTTTGTCGCCAAAATTGTAAATTATCATGGAAAGATTGTACACAATATTACGAATCACACAATATAAGTGTGGGGAATTCAGGATCCGTATTTTCAAGTGCAAGAAGTAAAGCCTTCAGTTCAGTCAACTGCGCAGTGCAGTCTCCTAGAGACTGTGTGCGAGTTGTTTGGGGGCGAAAAATGCCATCTAACATAATGCCAATTATGACAGCGCATGGAGCAGAATACTGCTGCTTAGAACCTATAGCAGGTTGTGCTGAACCATCAGTAAAAATGATGGCCTTATATTGTTTAAGATGCAGACCTGAATTAGGTAAAGGATAAACCTGCTCATATTAAAAGATTCTTGGGTTTGCAAGGAATGGTCAAAGACGAAGTCTACATCTACAGCTTTTAAGGACGTACCCATTGTATCCATCTAGGATAGAGGGCTTTCACGTTAGGAACGCTAGCTTTGGTGACAGCCTTTAAGGCTGGCACTAGAGAAATGACAATATTGTGTTTTCCCTGAGCAAGTGACCATTCTATAAGGATGGCCATCTGCAGAGCAGTCAGTATTTTTTCAGTAGAAGCGAAACACATTTTTGCAGTGGAATATAAATGTGATTTATATGGTATAGGTACGGTTTCACCTTCTTTAAAAGTTACATACATAAATCCAATTGCACCTGGCAAAAAGTGGATGACAAAATTTGTGTTATTGACACACACATGTGTGTCGTGTCTCAAGTAAGTCAGAATGTAAAGATCTAAGAGTGTCAGTGTGTTCTGATGTCCAGGAGGAAGCGGAAAAATCATGGTGTTTTAAGGCACAAAGTGATTTAATATGTTGTGCACAATCAGGTACATGTTCTGCCAAATTTCAAATATCCCGGCAGGGACTGTAACCTTTTAAGTGCACTTGGAGGTTGCAATTGTGCTCACTTCTCCAGGAAGTGAGGGTCAAAGCTTTTTCATTTATTTGTAAGATCATATCCTAAGAAAAGGACAGTCAAAAAAGCTATGTTTGATTTTTTGAAGTTAAACTTGTAGCCAAGTTTAGCAAATCGCAATATAATGTGATCAACTCTCGCCAGGTGAGGGTTTAATTCATCGTCAGTCAGGTAGATCTCATCTACGTAGGAGTGAGCATCAGATTCAATTTCATGAAGAATTGAGACAATCCGTGCTGCAAAAACTCCCGGGATGTTTTTATAGCCCGTAAGAAGTCAGGCGTAGTGCATTTGAAAGCCTAAGACACTAAAGGCGGACCAGTCGCGGCTCTCAGGAGCCAAATTGAGACTGAAAAAAACTTTGGCAATGTCCAAAGTGGTTTATATTCCCTATGGGTTATAATATTAATAAGAGCTAAACTACGTGTATTCTGCACCGCAAACGTGCGTGTATGACTATTCAAATGTCTATAATCTAAGACAATGCAATATGAATTGTCTGGCTTCAGAACAGGAAAAGAGGATAATTCATTTGAGATACACAGGGTTCAATTGCTCCCTGGTACTCAAATTGGGAAAGAATTTCTTTAACAAGTGCTTTTGCATCCCTTTTAATAGGATATTGTGGTTGTACCTGAGGTGTGGATTGTATAGGAATAACATGATAAGGGGATTCCTTATCCCAACCAGTTTGATTACAATAAAAAGCAGGGGGATATGCGAAGGCCTGTTTGGATGCATAAGCTTCCTTGACTTCGTCTGGGATGAGATGTGAGAAAGAAGGGAGAATGACATCCTTACTCTGGGGGCATGCAAGAACAAAAGGTGGTGGCCAATTGACCTCTGCCAAGAGAATGTCATAGGAAGTAGTTAAGTTGTCCCGAAATATTGCTTTAATGGTGCGGTTAACTTCACCCTCAATTTGAATATCCAAAAGATATAATCTGTCCGGGGGGCTACGCGGAAGTCGGAGGTTTCAACCGTAATAAATGTTTCAGTTGCTTTTGTTACTAGAAATTGGCGGAGATTCCGGCATACTATGGTGACTTCTGCTGTGCTGTCGATGAGAGTCACCACCCAACTCCTGTTCAGGAGGAAGGTTCTCACTGTCTGTGGCATATTTAGCAGTTAAAGCTGCAACTTTCCTATTTTGAAGCAGAGGTTTATATGGAGGAGGTCTTTCCTCCTTCTTTATCTTCGCGTCAGATGAGCGTTGTGCCTCCCTTTTTGGTTTCACATACTCTTCTTGTCTGCAGTCCGATCACCCTCATCTGTCGTACTGTTGAAATGAACAAGAACAATGTGTATCAGACGACTGATACCTGTCTGGAGTTTTTTTTTGTCTTTATTTTTATTGGTTATCGTGACAAAATTTTACAACATGGGAACAATGTAGCAAAGGAGGAAATATGCAACGTTAATCGGTACAGCAAAAGAAGGGGGAAGGGGAGTGGGTGTATCAATGGAGGGATACATATGATCAACAGAATCAGTATAGTTGCTGGACACCGGACCCCGAACAATAGGTGCTAGGTATTGAACAGTGAGCAGTCCCTCTGGCTGTCTGGATTCTTAATTTTAGTGCAATCACAAAAATAGTATCGTCTTCAGATGACTCCAGGGGCAGAGAGCCTCCACGTTGTCTACCTTTCTGTTGTTGTTTAAATTTATCCTATGATTTTTAAGCAAGCTCATGGGCCAGCCTGGCATCCTTGTCACAGCTAGGCTTGCCAAGAGGTGGTACGGAAGGTCTGGTTCCCAAACTATTATGCCATAATGGATGTATACATTAGTAATAATGACAGGCAACTGGCATTCGCGGTCGACTACTGCCACCGCAGCAAGTCTCTGGCGTATAGCCAAAGACTCTGCTTCATCCTTAACATAAGAAAGAATCTTAAGAGACTTATGGGAAAATTACCCGCAAGTGTTATCCCAAAATCGAGGTCAGGACCTGCCCCATGATCATTCTGTATCTGTTTGAGGACATTCAGTAGAATGGCTATGGAGGTAGTGCCACGACAAAGAGTATAGACTGTGGCAAAAATAATCCCCCAGGTGTTGCAGTCAGCTTGAGTGGGAACAAATCCAGTGAGTAGGCACATGGTATGAATTCTGTGCTTGACCTTAGCTGTGGTCCCGTAAGGGGAAACACAGCTTCAAATTGATTGATTTTTTTGGGCGATCCCAAATGGTATTTCTTCACAATTTGTGGGCCATTTGCCCATAACTGAATGAACAATTACAAGACTAATGATAGGCCCAACAGGCTGTTGGGCCTGTCCTTGCAGGTCAATTCTAGCTGGACCAGCTAGTAAAGCACATGAAATATATTCTGTAAGATGTCGATATAGGACAACAAGAATATTGTATAAAGCACGTGCCTGCACTAGATTTATATTAGCCAAATCTGAATATGGGGTATAATCCGAGAGTGCCAAGTGGCCCCTTCGATACTTAAGGGACCCATTCGAACAGTTCCAAACATGTGGGGAAGGGTACCATTAAACCAAGTCTGGTGTTCCCAGATGGTAAAAGGAATTTCAAGAAGTGCATATGGACGATGTGCATTAGGTGTCTGAGACGTAGTACATTCATGAAAAGTATTATCATTAGCATCCACATCAGAAAATGTGACCCAGGAGTAAAAAACTTCAAAGCGGAACGCTGCGTCCGCTCCTATAACAAAAATCATAGCAGCTCCCGCATTAGGGACTCCATGTTGTATCAAATGCTGAGTTAACAGCAATAGCAATAGTTTTTAGCGTGTATTTAGCGTTTTATAGACAAGCACAAGCACTACTCAGGGTTCCCGCAAGTAAGTACCTAACCAAAACATTGGTGGCGCCATGTTGCAGGGATTCTGCTCAGGAACAGAACTATGTTTGGGACCATAGAACATCAGCATGTAGAGGCTGAGTCACCATACAACCTCAGTACCTATGAGCCTGAGCTATAGTGCCTCACTTGCCCTCCTAACCTTACCAGAGAAGCAAGTGAGTTGGTACCCCAGAACACAACACTCTCGACCCTCTCAGGGATCGTGATAACAGGACACACCTTTTAACTCTCTCACTCGTACTCGTCCGCAATAAAATAAACAAGAGACATGAAGGAAGTTGAATATTTATTCAAACTATTGTGTCCTAAATGCAGTATTCATGCCACAATAGACAACAAATGCATACTAAAAATACTGTTTGCATGGCCAATAAACCATATATCATAAAAAGCCCTGTCATATTAATAGACAGAATATCCTAAACCCACTCCCTTCTACTGAAGCTAAATGATTATATATCAAACAATCTCAGGGATTAGTGGCAGACCCCGCACCTTAGCATACACAGATGGACGTTCTACATCTAAGCTGACGTATCAAACTTGTCTCATCACTCGCGCTCAGTGTGTTTTTTCCAACTCTTGTGCTCACTTATATGACAAAAAGTGTGTGCTCACAAACAGCAGCTGCGTTCTCAAGTTATGTCTAGGTGGTAGTCTCTGACCAGAGAGAATAACAAGGTGCATTGTTTTTTGACCTTGTCTAGCATGTTCAGACTAAATCCCAAGAAAAGAACAGAACACGAAAACATGCAGGTTCAGTGTGAATGCACAATGTGGCACAAAGCAACTGTGTTTATATAGTAATGTGTGCAATCGAAAATGCGGCCTACAATGTGCACACTTAGGCTAACATAGGGAAAAGTACAACAGGCGATGCAGAAAACACATGACAGGCCCATGCCCTAGCATGTTGCCAGGCCATGTGCCCACCCCTCCATGGGCACTTATCCCCCCGCAATGCACAGGCCCCTTCTATGCATGGCTGACTTTGTCATGTTACAATATAACAGGTGTCATTTTAAGTAAGGCAGACCTATTGGCTTTGTCACAGGATCAGCGGGTTTATTGACTTTATCAAGGAGCCTTTTTTAACAATTTTTAGGCCACAAAGTGCAGCCATAGAACCAGCCACTGGAGGTTTCATCACTCCATCTGACAAGCATACAACTCCACCTTGAAGTGCATTAAAACATATTTTTAAGCTCTCCTAAAGTAATGGATTCAATCATTCAGGAGATTTAATATGTTTTTAAAAAAATATTGCTGAGTGGTTGCTGCGCTCCACGCAGTCCTCCAGAACATTAAAAAAATTGATTGGTGGTGCCCCTTCCCATTCTAGGGGCACCACCAAGTTCTAAAAATATTATTAAAAAGCCTTTGCAAAGCATTGTAGGGTGCTCCTTGCAAGGAACAGTAATTAAAAAATGAGCAACTCCTGCAGCTCATTTACTATTCTTTTATATTATTTTTTAGTATTTATTGGGTGGCCCGGTGCCCATCTGGGGCACCCACAACATTACAAGTTGTTGAAGGGTGCAAGGAAGCCCCAAAGCCTGGCGGCCCCTCCCGGCTCCTCAGCCAGCACCCATTCTGGGTGCCAATGGGAGAAGGTAATTTTTGTTTAAAGTGGGTGACTTGGTACCCACCCGGACACCGACAGCATATGCCAAAGATGGGGGACATCAGTTGGGCCCCAAGGGTTAAGGTAGCTCCCCAGTTAGCACCCATTGTTGCGCTGATGGGAACCAGCATTTTTTTAAGTGGGTGCCCACCTGGGGTACACACAACTCAGCTAGATGTTGGGGGCTGTGAGGGGAGCCTAAGATCCCCCAGAGCCAGCTCCCCATACAGAACCCATTGTGCAGCTGGTGGGAGCCAGCTTCTTTCCTTTGCTCCTGCCAGGATGGGAGCATCATCATTCTGTGCTCCGTCCCGGTCAGGAACAATGTTGTATTCCTTGCCCAGGAGTGTGCAGGCAGGGAATAAATTCACTGCCTGCACTCTCCTGGGCAGGGAACACCAGTGTCCTGGGAAATGGGGTCCCTGGAACACTGCACCAGTATCAGGCCCTGTGGGATGAGGTCCGCTGGGTGGATCTATGGTTGGGCAGGGGGGACCAATGCCCTCCTCCCTAACAAAAAGCTGGCCCTGAGGGATGGGGTCCCTGGGGTCTTAGGTGGCATGGTGAGGGGAGTAGCGCATCCCCCGCCCCAAAATATCAAAATCAACCCCAGGGAAACAAAATGACTCTGGGGGACCATGCGAACCCTCCAAAATGTTTAAAAGCATTCCCGGGGTTGGGGTGTACTGGGCCTAACAAGGCTGAGAGAGGGTGTCCACACAACCACCTACTCATTTGTTAAAAAGCAGCAACAGGGACTGGGGTTCCCCGGCCTAAAAAAGTCTGTGGAATGAGGGGCGCACACTCCCTCCAAAAACAAAGTGTCAACCCCTGGACCCTGGCCCATCGCAGGGTTGTAAGATTTAGAATAGGTGGGCGTCCATGTTTTTGCATTAATTGGATCTGCGGATCCATCAGAAAAAACAAATTATATTTTTGGCTCAAGGGTTGTCCATCTGGGACCCACCCCCTCCAACCAGGCCTAAGTGGGCAGGGCATCCTTACCCTACCCCCATATGTTTTTTAAAAACTTTTTCACAGGATAGGGGACTGACTCCTGAGTTCTAAAATGGCTTCTGCTACATCTTTGTTGATGTCATGGTAGCCAGTCAGATCTTGTCTTGCAATATGTCTGCTCCAAAGATCTTCCGCAGTGTGAAAAAAACAATTTTGTGAACCTTAATTCCACAAAAACACACTGAATGGATTTAGACCAAATCACTTAAAGCACTCTTTTTGGAACAAGATCTAGCTTTCTGCCAAATTTGCTGTATTTCTGTTCAGCCGTTTTTGCGGTATCGCTGTTCAATTTTCATGTGGAAAACTCGTTTTGGTTCCACATTTTTTCCTCACCCTCTCCTTGAAGGATCACCTCAAAATCTTCTAGGAAGGAGCTAAGGTGCATGAACTTTTTGTGGGGAAGGTTTCATGAAGGTTTGTCAAACAGTGGCAAAGTTATTACCTAACAAAAAAATGCTTTTCCTAGTGATGACTGCCACTGGGTAATATATATACACTAATATACTTATATATATATAATGTATTTTTTTGTCTATCAAATGTTACTATTTTAAAATTAGGGAGCTGGTAATCCACTGAAAAATGGGAAGGCTGAGTAAATAAATGTGGACAGGGGATGCTGTACTTATGCAGACGTCATTCTAACCATTTTTAGGTATTTTAAAAATACATTATTCCTCATTTAACTGAAAATCCATACATCCCTTCACATTTTTAACCATACCTTCATTACCATCTCAATGCTCATTTACTTGAGCCTTCTCAGGAAAGGCTTTAAATTCAACAGCTCCATATCCAACTACAAGGCATTCAGGATTGCAGAACTTTTGTCTTGAATACAAAGTGTGAGCGCTCTAGTTGTACATTAGAACTCTGTGGTGACACTGCAGTTGATTACCAGAGAGTTAATTGACACACTGCTGCTGTATTGGTAGCATATTTCACTCTGCATATCAGAATATTTTAGTGAAATAAATTAGTAAGATTTTGAGAACTCATGGAAATTGCGCCCTTATTTTTATCTTTCTAGGGCGCTGATCACCACTTTGGCTACATAAAACCCTCATTTTGTTCTTTTACTGCAGTCTCCTGTGTAGGAAATGCTTTCAGTGCTTATAGTGAACTTATAATTTATAGTGTGACTAAAATCTGTAATTACCCTTTAAATGTGCTTCTTTTTGTGACTCTAAAAACCCGACATTACAATGCATTTCAGTGGGGACTACGTGCCCAAGTCCTGTAATGGCTGCCAAATCAGGTTGCCCCTGGGGGTCAGGGTGTACTCACCCTGTCCCTTATATTTTTTTTTATTAATTATAATTCATTGTCTCTAACCCCTTTAATGGATGTTACAACATATTTAACATGCTGTGGTCAGCCAATCAGGATTGACTGGTCCCCTTAAAATTGGCCAATCCGAGCATATATGGACACTAATGGTCCAGATATTTCCAACTTTTCCAGGATATTAGCCCCCTTCATGAACAACGTGAGCACCTTTTTTCAGTGTAAATTTCTTGAAAACTTCTGAAGGGGTTACACCAAATTATGAAAAACACACTTTCTGAGTAAAGATCTATCTTTGTGCCATGTTTGGTGTAACTCTGTTCAGCCGTTTATTCTGTTTTGAAGGGCAAACTTTTCTATGGGAATAAAAATAAGAAATCAATGTTTTGGGATCTAGCCCTAATCCCCTTTTTCTTGCCAGTAGCTTGACGGATCAGCACAAAACTTTCCATAAAAGAGCTATACTGAATGGATTTTTTGGTAAGCTTTGTGCCGCTAAAGCTGCGAGAATAATGTGTGGCTAGCATACAGAAAGAACTAGACCATCAGAGACATGGTCGTTAGAAGCCGTTTATAAGCTACTGAACCGTTTATTCAGAAGGATAAGATGAAAGGCTCTTGTTGTTTAGGAACTGTAAAGCCTGTAAGAATAGTGGAAAGGTGACACACTATGAAGTAACATACACTAAGAAGAAATGTATGATCAATAAATACATTGCCTGTAAATCAGATTTCACCATGTATACAATCACCTGTATACCTTCCTGCACATAAACAATCATTCCAATGGTGCAAGGGGGCCTGCGTTGGTGCTAGGCAGCTAAGTTTAGTGACAGCGCTAGGGAAAACACAGGGGTGCGCCGTATTGGCTCATCCCTGCGTTTTGGAGATGTCGGAGCACTGCGTTCCCCGGCCTAAAAAAGTCTGTGGAATGAGGGGCGCACACTCCCTCCAAAAACAAAGTGTCAACCCCTGGACCCTGGCCCATCGCAGGGTTGTAAGATTTAGAATAGGTGGGCGTCCATGTTTTTGCATTAATTGGATCTGCGGATCCATCAGAAAAAACAAATTATATTTTTGGCTCAAGGGTTGTCCATCTGGGACCCACCCCCCTCCAACCAGGCCTAAGTGGGCAGGGCATCCTTACCCTACCCCCATATGTTTTTTTAAAAACTTTTTTCACAGGATAGGGGACTGACTCCCTGAGTTCTAAAATGGCTTCTGCTACATCTTTGTTGATGTCATGGTAGCCAGTCAGATCTTGTCTTGCAATATGTCTGCTCCAAAGATCTTCCGCAGTGTGAAAAAAACAATTTTGTGAACCTTAATTCCACAAAAACACACTGAATGGATTTAGACCAAATCACTTAAAGCACTCTTTTTGGAACAAGATCTAGCTTTCTGCCAAATTTGCTGTATTTCTGTTCAGCCGTTTTTGCGGTATCGCTGTTCAATTTTCATGTGGAAAACTCGTTTTGGTTCCCACATTTTTTTCCTCACCCTCTCCTTGAAGGATCACCTCAAAATCTTCTAGGAAGGAGCTAAGGTGCATGAACTTTTTGTGGGGGAAGGTTTCATGAAGGTTTGTCAAACAGTGGCAAAGTTATTACCTAACAAAAAAATGCTTTTCCTAGTGATGACTGCCACTGGGTAATATATATACACTAATATACTTATATATATATAATGTATTTTTTTGTCTATCAAATGTTACTATTTTAAAATTAGGGAGCTGGTAATCCACTGAAAAATGGGAAGGCTGAGTAAATAAATGTGGACAGGGGATGCTGTACTTATGCAGACGTCATTCTAACCATTTTAGGTATTTTAAAAATACATTATTCCTCATTTAACTGAAAATCCATACATCCCTTCACATTTTTAACCATACCTTCATTACCATCTCAATGCTCATTTACTTGAGCCTTCTCAGGAAAGGCTTTAAATTCAACAGCTCCATATCCAACTACAAGGCATTCAGGATTTCTGAACTTTTGTCTTGAATACAAAGTGTGAGCGCTCTAGTTGTACATTAGAACTCTGTGGTGACACTGCAGTTGATTACCAGAGAGTTAATTGACACACTGCTGCTGTATTGGTAGCATATTTCACTCTGCATATCAGAATATTTTAGTGAAATAAATTAGTAAGATTTTTGAGAACTCATGGAAATTGCGCCCTTATTTTATCTTTCTAGGGCGCTGATCACCACTTTGGCTACATAAAACCCTCATTTTGTTCTTTTACTGCAGTCTCCTGTGTAGGAAATGCTTTCAGTGCTTATAGTGAACTTATAATTTATAGTGTGACTAAAATCTGTAATTACCCTTTAAATGTGCTTCTTTTTGTGACTCTAAAAACCCGACATTACAATGCATTTCAGTGGGGACTACGTGCCCAAGTCCTGTAATGGCTGCCAAATCAGGTTGCCCCTGGGGTCAGGGGTGTACTCACCCTGTCCCTTATATTTTTTTATTAATTATAATTCATTGTCTCTAACCCCTTTAATGGATGTTACAACATATTTAACATGCTGTGGTCAGCCAATCAGGATTGACTGGTCCCCTTAAAATTGGCCAATCCGAGCATATATGGACACTAATGGTCCAGATATTTCCAACTTTTCCAGGATATTAGCCCCCTTCATGACCAACGTGAGCACCTTTTTTCAGTGTAAATTTCTTGAAAACTTCTGAAGGGGGTTACACCAAATTATGAAAAACACACTTTCTGAGTAAAGATCTATCTTTGTGCCATGTTTGGTGTAACTCTGTTCAGCCGTTTATTCTGTTTTGAAGGGCAAACTTTTCTATGGGAATAAAAATAAGAAATCAATGTTTTGGGATCTAGCCCCTAATCCCCTTTTCTTGCCAGTAGCTTGACGGATCAGCACAAAACTTTCCATAAAAGAGCTATACTGAATGGATTTTTTTGGTAAGCTTTGTGCCGCTAAAGCTGCGAGAATAATGTGTGGCTAGCATACAGAAAGAACTAGACCATCAGAGACATGGTAGTTAGAAGCCGTTTATAAGCTACTGAACCGTTTATTCAGAAGGATAAGATGAAAGGCTCTTGTTGTTTAGGAACTGTAAAGCCTGTAAGAATAGTGGAAAGGTGACACACTATGAAGTAACATACACTAAGAAGAAATGTATGATCAATAAATACATTGCCTGTAAATCAGATTTCACCATGTATACAATCACCTGTATACCTTCCTGCACATAAACAATCATTCCAATGGTGCAAGGGGGCCTGCGTTGGTGCTAGGCAGCTAAGTTTAGTGACAGCGCTAGGGAAAACACAGGGGTGCGCCGTATTGGCTCATCCCTGCGTTTTGGAGATGTCGGAGCACTGCGCTGCCAAATTTGGCGCTGCTCCGCGCTCCAACATTTCTTTGTACATATGTCCCATAGAGACAAACACCCATAAACATATTTATGAAGAAATGCTATTGCCTAGGTTGGAGAAAAAAGTCTATCATCACACCCTTGACTAAATTAATTAATTTACTTTCTCATATAAATGTGCTAAATATTAAATCAATAAAATTGTAATTATGGAGGAGCTAATTTTGAAAAATCATGTTATTACGAAATATGTACAAACAGAAATATGACTACTTGATCTTTAATATTCCTGTATCACAAATTAAATAAAAATATTAGTTAGTGTTCCTAAAAACAATACGAGATAAAGAATAATACAATAAAAGTATAGGCAACATGTTTGTTGCGAGGAAGAAAAGACTAATGAATTGGAAATCAGGACTTGTTTTTAAGTGTGTCGTCAGTTTTCATTATAGCATGTCTTCACTATTTTCTAAATGTTTATAATATGTGTAAAACTAAGATTGTGACTACAATGACAAAGACTCACCACAAGAGTTGAAACGCATCAGATCCTCTCCTTTTTGTAAATAAACAGCATTGTAAGCAACTTTGCCACTTCTGTGAGCATGCTTTTTCTGTCGCAGAGAGACGACTAACTTAGAACATATGTATATATATTCCACTGAAAAAAACAAAGGTTAAAGTGACATTCTAGTTAGGTGTTGAAATAAAATAAAAACAAACATAAAAAAAAACAAGGGGCATATTTATCAATTTTTCACGCAATGCAATGCAGCAAGCCACCTTGCTGCGTGAATGGAAGAAGGCTTGAATGCGCCTTATTTAACACTATATAGTGCATTCCTGCTCTCTGCCTGCGCTGGCACACAACATGCTTCCCAGCGCCAATGCAGTCACCCTTGCACCATGGTGCAAGGGTGCCTGTGTTTTAGGCAGGATCGTCTTTGTGCAGGAAAGGACACTTTCCTACACAAAAACGAATCCACATTCTATGTGCGCTGCAGAATTCAGGTCTCGTAGAAAGAGGAGAAAACATGGAGAAATAAGCATATTTCTCCTCGTTACAACTCCCTCGGGAGGTGTAACATTTTGATGCATTCCCAGGTCTACCACTAATGGTAATTCTGGAAATGCTCAAAACAATAAGGGAGAGAGAAGCTCTGGAGTAAAGGCTATCCCACTCGGCTTCCTAACTAATGCCAAAAAAGTCAAGAGGAATGGAAAAACACAGTGTCATATCGAGGGATCTCTCTTTAAAAGTGTGTTAGACCCTCAACGATTATGTTCAGTCAGTGGTATGCTGTCTCACTGGCGTACTAATAACCGTTAGCATCACCATCGGGTCTATCCTCCACCAGGAGGAAATGTCTCTCACAACGGAGACAGTTTGGGATCCGTGACAAAGAGACTGTGTTCTAAAATTACCTCCTACTCCAAAAAAGCAATGTATTTATAAAAAATAGGGGTAGTGGTAAGGTTTAAAGAAAGATAGATGTGTATGAGAAGAAGTCAGATACCCCACACATCTACAAATAATTAATTAAGGTCAACATGTTTCAGCCTACTTGCGCCTGCTAGGGTCGGTGGCTTTCGTCAGGAATGTGCGTTTTCTATGGATCCCTTTCTAAAACCAGCTAGGACACTTTCCCCTGGTTACTGCTATGTTCTTGCTATGGAGAACTCAGAGAATGCCATTGTCTCTCCTAAAAGAAAGAAAGACAGTGAAATTCCTACATGCGCATTGTTCATAATATCATTACATTCGGCATCCTTGTTACATTCAGACCCTATTACTCCAACTGCAAATGCAGTGTGAATATAACAAACCTCATTATTCATAGATATACAGCACTGTGTGCAAAAGAAATGTGTGGTGGGTTAACAATAGAAGACCTCATGTGGGACAAAGAGAATAAATGCTCCTCCGTTTACCAGTATCCGGACTCCAGTACATCTAACTGGTCTTGTTATCTGATTAAAATGCTATTGGATTGCTCTTATGATGTTATAAAGAGAGTCAGGAAAAATAGTGAGGAGTGATCAGTGTGTGTATTGAGACAATCTTATTTTTCATTGGAAATGAGTTATTCCTCACTCATGTCGGCAAATATATCATGTCAGGTATGAGGGTTTCTAAACCCTTCTTGTCTAAAGGAAAAATAGTTCTCTGTTCAGCTGGCCACCATATTATAACATATTGTGGAGAGATGAATGCTCCACAACGGCAGCATGTCTTTATACAAGATCTTGACCAATCACTGCACGCATACAGACACAGTGGGAAATGAAATCTCTGAGATCTCCTGCGTGATAAACGATCACTCTGGTGAAATCTATGGGCTCAGCTAGTATGTAACAGTTTGTAGAAACATATCAGGGTGTTCATAAGGAAACCTGTGGGACTGTGGTTACCCATTTTTTAGAAACAGTTTGAATGAATGATTCCTTCTTGCATTATGTTTACTCTATTAATCTTTTTCGAAATGTAATTGATCAAATGCATAGTTGGTGTGCCTCATACAAATGAACATTCAAGAACATGCACTCTGTGTTTGACCTTATGACTCTAAGGGCCTGATTACAGGTTTGACGGAGTGGTGGCGGGACCGCCCCGCCGTTGCACCGCCAAACCCATGTGTGAATTGCCTGCCAGATTACGAGTTTTCTCATGTCTGCTAGGTGGTTCTTTGGCGTTCCCAGGGCAGTGCCTATGAAATAGGCACCGCAATGGTAACATCAATGTCAGTACCTGCACGGCATGGACTGCTGCAGTACATGTCGTGCAGGTACTGGGGTGCATGCGCCCAGGGGGGCACACAATGTGCCCCCCTGCATGCATCCCCAGGCCTGGAGGCTACAGGGTGGCCTTTAGGGCCCCCTTTGTTTCCTCTCCACCATGGTTTTCATGAAGGGGAAACCGCCATGAAAACGGTGGCAGAGAGGAAACTCATATTATGCTTGGCGGGACTGTGGCGGTCCCGCCAAGCATATTGTGGCCTCAAGACTGCCGCACCACTGCCAGGGATCTCTGATCCCTGGCGGTTGCAGCAGTCCCAGGGCAGTCCGACCACCCAAGTCATAATAGGGAGGTGGGAAAACTGCCACCGCCGCTACCATGTCTCTGGCGGTCCGTGGACCACCAGACTCGTAATCAGTCGTTGGGTGAAAAAAGGCTCTAAACAAGGCATGGCAAAATAATGATTCAAATACCTTCAAAGTTTACGAATAAAGCCCCATTGGTGACGGGGGCAGACTGATTGTGCTACAGAGAAAGAATGGTATAGTCTAGATTGGAAAGTTTAACAAAAGTACAAACGTTCTTAGATGAGCACAAGTAAAACAAAGTGTGCTGTGTGGTAAGATGCTTAGAATTAGAATGTAGGTTTTAGAATGTATGTTTTAAACATTCTCCTCTTGAGGTTCTGGTAGTGACCTGTATGTCAGTTACTACCAGGACATCAGGAGAGCTGGACGTGCCGTGTTGTGGGTGCTACATGTTGGAATAAAGCTTACATTTCCTTACCACTACGTGTGAAGACCCTCACTACATATTCGCGACAAGCGGGAGTGGTAACACATGTGCGCACCCATCAACCTGAAGAAGGATATAGGCATCCTCCAACGTCTGCAGCTGAAACTGGGCAACATTGGGCGTGTTCGCCATTTCGGCTTGGTGCTGTTGGGAATACTGTCTGGCCTCGAGCGCCCCTTGTCTAGGCCATTTCAGGGTGATTTTAAGCGCTTCTTTGCATCCGTAAACGCTTTCCAGGCTTGTGATTGCATTTAAACGGCGTCCATTCTCCTGCTCGTGCTGGCTCTGATGCGTATCACAGTCTTCCAGAAGTCTGTGCGAGCCTCATCATCATGTTGAGCACATTCAGCGGCCATCTTGGATTGGGCACTTTGGTAGACCCAAATTTTGAAACTGTTTGCTGGTTTCTGCTTTCTGGTTTCTACAGCGATTTCTCCTGGTGTGCTCCATCGGCTTGTACAAAGGTGACAGGCACACCTGAATTTAAGGGTTTTCAAGGTATTTTAATCCCAGTGACAGGCACACCTCCAAAACCACTGAGAGTAAGACTTTGCTTCTTGTGATTTGCTGGCTTTGATTTCCTCATTTGCCTGTCATCACTATTCCACTGTAATAGGCACACCGAAAAATTCATCAATACATTAATCCTCATTTAAAATAGTTTTCTCATTTAAAATTGTTTTCCTGTTAGTTTATTTTAATCTAAATCTGGAAGCCCTGTATTGATTTAGTTTTACACAGAATGGCTACAACAACGTCTCTACTCCAGTTTGTTCAGCCCCCACCTTTTCTGCAGTACCCGTGCAAACCACTGCTTAAGTGGAAGCAGTGGTTTAACTTATTCCAGAACTATTTAGTCACAGTGGATGCCACCAGATATTCTTCAGCTAGAAAATTTGCATTATTATATGGTAACCTTAGTCATGCTGTGCAAGAGGTATTTGATAATCTTCCTATTGCAGCACCAGTGCAAGCTCAGGCAGGAGATAGTGATGGTGATACTGATCAATATGAGGAAGATGTAGAGAGACTATGGAAACACTACTCTGAAGAACCCAGTATATTACTTGAAAGACACAAGTTTTTTAAACGAAAGCAGAATGTGGAAGTGAGTGTAGAGGAGTATGTCTCTGCGTTGAGAATATTTGCTGTTACATGCAAATTTGGGGCAAATATTGACACATGCATATGTGACCAATTCGTATTCAATTGTTACTCACGCAAAATCCAGGAAAGAGTTTTGGCGTGTAGAAACCCATCTCTTATTGAAGTTATAGATTTACCAAAAGGGAATAGAACGTTCCATGATTTCATTGAAAGCTTTGAATGCAGATGTGCCTGTGAACCGTTTGAGTACTAATGATGAGAATGTCAAAGAGTGCTGGGAGGCTTTATTTGCAGTTAGTGTATGTAGGAATGGGAAAGGAGAT
This sequence comes from Calotriton arnoldi, assembly GCA_963921515.1. NCBI lineage: Eukaryota > Metazoa > Chordata > Amphibia > Caudata > Salamandridae > Calotriton > Calotriton arnoldi. Next base: position 550,717 of record CAWUFW010010611.1, on the reverse strand, counting down.
GATACATTGAAAAGGAGACAAAATATTTACTGTTACAGGTGTGGGCCAAAAAATCACATTGGTAACAGCCTTAGCTGCCCTGCACTTGGAAAACGTTGTATGTCCTGTAAGAAAGTTGGGCATTTTCAAGCGGTATGTAAAAGTATTAAGACACCAGTTAAGGTCAACAGCATCAAATTTAATGAGGAAACAGTTTCAGAGAAATCTAACAATGTGATTTTAACAATAGAATGTAATTCCATTACAGGTTCAGAGGTTGTAAAAGGACCATTTGTAGAAGCCAAGATTGATCGGGTTTCTCTGCAAGTCATGGCGGATTCGGAATCTCCCATAACAATCTTGAGGGATTCTACATTTTATGAAGTTTTGGGTTATGATGTAAAACTTATCCAGACTGATGTGAATCCAAACGCCTTCAGAGAGAAGGATATCAAAATGGTTGGCCACTTTAATGCTAAAGTGGAATGTTTAAGTAGAGTTACGTCCACCAAGGTGTATGTAGCTGTTAAAGGGAAGAACATCATTGGGTGGAAGGATTTAGCAAGGATGGATCTGTATTTGGCTCCTGGATCTGAACAACCTGTCAGATTAGGTAAATGGATGGCGGATGGTATTGATGACTTGACCAATCATCATTCCCAAGTGGTTAGTGTTGATACAGAAGCAGAGAACTTTGAAAACATTTTATTGAAATTTTCAGACATCTTCCAGGAGAAAGTTGGTTTTGTTAAGGGCTTTGAGCACCATATTAAGCTCAAGCCTGATGCTTGCCCTGTTATCCATTGAGTATGCAATGTTCCCCTTAGCGTAAGGGAGGATTTAAACATTACAAGATTTGTGTTCACAAGGTACCATAAGGCCAACTGAGTCTTCCCAGTGGGTTTCAACCATAGTCGTAGTCAAAAAGAAATCAGGGGAGTTGAGGGTATATGCTGATTTACGTTCACTAAATAAAAATATAGTGGTTGATTGCCATCCTATACCCAAGATACAGAACGTATTGGCAAATCTAGGTGAGGCTGAGCTTTTTTCCCTGATTGATTTACGCTCTGCATATCACCAAATTACTCTGACACCGGTCGCACAGAAACTACAAAATTTGTTACACCATTTGGAGCTTTTGCGTACTATAGACTTCCATTTGGATTGACGTCAGCAGCGAGTGTTTTTCCAAAGCTTATGGATAAGCTATTTGGTGATATGCAGGGGGTACATGCTTATCAGGATCATATCCTGATATGTGCTAAAGATCGGCAGACTCATAATTGCATTCTGGACAAAGAATTAAAAGTATTGCCTGAAACAGGCATGAAAATCAGATGCAAGTGCCAATTTGTGGTGAAGCTAGAAAACCTGGGTCACACTATATCGTCATCAGGGATAACAGCCAAATTTTCCCTCATAAAAGCCATCAAAGAAGCCAAAGAAGCCAAAGCACCCAAGGACAGAGATAGCCTTAGGTCATTCCTTGGGCTTGCTGAGTATTACGCTAGATTTGTGCAAGGTTACTATCGCATAGTTTACCCTTTCAGAGTATTATTAAGGAAAGGAGTGAAGTTTGTTTGGAAAGAGGAATTAGAAAAAGTGTTTGGGGAGATCAAATATCTTATTGCTGTAGCACCCACTTTGAAGGCATACAAAGCCGAGTGTAAATCCATAATTACTGTTGATGCCAGCTTAACTGGAATTGGTGCAGTTCTCAGCCAGTGGGTTAGCTGCAAAGAACTGACTATTGGTTTTGCTTCAAGAACACTGAAACAGTCTGAAAAGTGCTATAGCACTATAGAAAGTGAAGCACTGGCTTGCATTTGGGAAGTGCAAAGATTTAGAGCATATATTTAGGGTTGTAAATTTGATTTGTCTGCAGATCACAAACTACTGGTACATATACTCAAAGGTAAAGGATCTAACAATACTTCTGCAAGATTGATAAGATTGTTATCCAAACTTTATGAGTATAGTTTTGAGATCAAGCACCTATCTGGAAGCATGAATTTCCAATCTGATTGCTTGTTGAAAATGTCTTTGAATGATGATGAGAATGAAATGTTTGAGGATACGGAGTGTGTGCTTGCAATTTTGGATGGAGTCAACAAATGCAAGGCCAAGATATCAGAGGACAGGTGGTTAGAGGCAAGCCAATTGAATATGAATTTGGGAAATGTCATGCAGTATATTATACAGGGTTGGCCTGAAGTCAAATGTTTACCTACTGATCTTCATACATTCTCTAAGATTGTAGATGAATTGTCAGGGGATAATGGAATGATTATGCGTGGAGAAGCATTTGTTACACCTGAGAACTTAACGGCATGAATTAATTGAATTAGCTCATCAAGGTCACCTGGGTATTTCCAAAACTTGTAAGATGTAAAACAATTTTATTGGTGGCCGTCTTTAGATAGTAATGTGAAAAGTATGATAGATAAGTGTTCTGATTGTTTGACAAACACTGGAAAATGAAGGAAACATCATTGCAAGCAGTGCCATATTCTGCTGCCACATGGGAGAAATTGGGTTTGGATTTTTCTGGTCCATTGTCTTTACTTCCGTCTTATATGAGATATTTAATTGTCCTAATAGACTAATATTCTAAATGGATTTATTTTTCATTTACTGACTCTCCCTCTACAAGTGCTGCCATGATATCTTTGGAGAATATTTTTAAATTGGAAGGCTCACCTAAGGAAATCATTACTGATAATGGTACTCACCTTGTGTCTGAGAATATAAAGACGTTTTTTAAGCAGCATGACATAAAACATCACAAGGTTGCTTCGTATTCTCCAAGTACAAATGGCTTAGTGGGGAGAGCTAACAGGATTATGAAAGAGGGAATGCAAACTGTGGCAACTTAAGGGAAGGATGTGGGTCCATTTTTGAAAAACAAAATGTGGAGTTATAATATTACCCCACATGGGACTACGGGTGAAGTTCCTTTCACTTTATTGAGGTGATGCAAGGTCCATACAAATTTGTTTCCAAGTTGGTTAAAAGATAAAATGGAGAGAGAACAAAATGTGCAATCTGTCAAGAGCATTTCATGTTCAGTTGCATGAAAACAAGTTGGGACGAAGGAGCACTGTGATCAGAAACATCATTTTTATAGCAAAGATTTCAGTATAGGAGATTGGGTCATGGTTCATAATCCAAGAAAAGTTAAGAAAGGTGATTCAAAACTTTCTTTACCAGTGCAAGTTGTGAGAGTTACCAAAGGCTCTATTTTGTTAGAGGGTAAAGGTTGGTGGAATTGGAGGCAACTGATCAAAATGTCCTCTGTACAAGCTAACATTATTAAATGTAGGAGATGTGTAGATGGTTAATCTGATTGGCAAATTTGGTTGCAATCAAATGTGGAGGTGGGCAATCACAACATTGATGTTCAAGTACCTATGACGACTGCAAATGATATGTCAGTTGCTGCCAGGCTTCAGGAGAGCTGGATGTGCTGTGTTGTGGGCGTTACATGTTGGAATAAAGCTTACATTTCCTTACCACTACATGTGAAGACCCTCACTACATGCTGATAATATGCCATTGTCTCCACTTACTCTAGCGCTGGTACTCCGTTCCATTAGCGGTCCCTTCCGTCCTGCATATTGGCGGGTCAAGACTCTGCAGGTTGTTTTAAAGGTGAGAGGTTATTCAACAGATGGAAGTTAATTACCACACATGCGCCAATCATCGTCAAAGAGATGGTGTTGCTCTTACCCCAGGGGGATCTCTAGTGTGCATGATAATAACCATAGAAAGAGGACTGAGTCTCAAAAGATTCACTCGCTTGCGGCTTACCCCCTGAGAGAGGGGAGAGTAAAACAAGCATTGGAATAGCCAATAGGTCTCGCCTTTTGGACCTTATAAGTGTTTAGCCAGAGCATACATGCCAACATTTTAGAAGAGTAAAGTTGGAGATTTAGAAATAATAATCAGGAGAATGTTTTTCTCCCATTGACTTCTATTGAGGCCTGATTCAGGTCTATTGGCATGTATGGGACTTTCAAGTGTGGGGCTGCAGTAACTGACATGAGAAATGCAGATATACATTTTTCCTCACCTGTCAGGAAGGAGCACGGAGAAAGCTCAATGGTAGGCAGAAAGAGTATGACAATTGTGCATTCGCCTGCAGGAGCATTTTACTGGCAGTTCATACTCCAAGTCACACAAAACCAGCCCCTGTCAGCTGTAGCCTACCAAGGAATTGGGTTTTTTGAATGCAGAAATCGAGAGGCAGGAGACTAACCTTGAAATCGATAGTCTCCCTCTTGAATCTGGAGCGTTGGCATGTGTGCCAGAGCTATTGGCTTTGCCAATGTCTTTAAGCTATGTTGTAGAGCATTGTGGCTTCTGCGCAGCATGTTGAAAAGTTATAATAAAAATGTCAATAGTTACAAATGTGTATTAATGACAAATTTTATTGTTGCCAGAGATGTGATCTGTAAGTTACACATAGATCTTCTTAAGAAGCTGCATTCTGATATTGGGCAATCAAACCAGATATCAGTGTGTATTAGAGGGTGAAAGGCTTCTCCTGACAAACCATAAAGATTAGAATTGAGCATACATATCCTTCCCCAACTTTTCTCACAGCACAGTATATAAGTGGATCAATAAAAGGATGCATGGAGAAGCTTGTAAACTGCAGCTCTACAAGCTAAATTAATCAGTACTGTTAAGCAGTACACTTCATTCACAGTCTACCCCTAGATGTTCACAACTGGGATTTGGTGCAATGATTAGAGCTTATTTCATCGACCTTTGGAAGATGCGACACGCATATGATATTTTCAGGGTGCCCGACTCTAGTGACATCTCCTCACAAAGGAAGGCCCAGTGTGATTGACAGCCTGCACAGTGCCCTCCTCGGTCCCATCAGTTCCTAGGGGGCTCCCGAGCAGCACGTGTATCATTATCTCAGAGCCGCCTCCATCAATATATTCCCTTTCCCAGCCATTTCCCCTCGGTCGGCTGTTTTCATAAGCATTGATTTTGCGTCGTGTAAAGCCGGAGATGTTGAAAAAAATGAGGCCGGAGGCCCACAGACCCCTGGACTGCTCTTGGCATGGTCCTCGCCTCAGCTGGTGCCTTTTTATTGACTTGCGTTCAGAGCTTTGGCATGGCATCTCTCTACACCGTGCCAAACAAAATGCGCTCTAAAGGTTCCATCTCTCCTCAGGGATGGATCTCAGAGCTAATTGGTGCTGCTCAGTGATCGCACCCGAAAAGGCAATTCCTTCCCTTCGAGCCCAATGAAACATACCTCTCAGAGGGCTACATGTATCAAGCTATTTAGCGTTCGCAAACAGGCCAATTCGCAGAATAGGTCCATTTGCGAACGCTAAAACGGCTTTTTATATGTTTCAAAACCCATTTTGCGATTCGGTAACCTGTTACCGAATCGTAAAATAGGTTTGCGATTCGCTATTAGGAAGGGGCGTGTTTAGGGCGTCCCTTCCTAATACCGAATTGCATCAGTATGTAGGAATGTTTTGTGACTGAAATGCGGTCACAAAACATTTGCATTTACACATTCGCAAATGGGAAGGGGTCCGCAAGGCAACCCTTCCCCTTTGTGAATGTTTGTTACAGCATTTTTTAAGAGCAGGAAGTGGTCCCACGGACCACTGCCTACTCAAAAAATGAAAAGAAAATTTTTCATTTTTGTCTTAGAAATGCATCCCGTTTTCCTTTAAGGAAAACAGGCTGCATTTAAAAAAAAAAAATGCTTTATTTAAAAGCAATCACGGACATGGTGGTCTGCTGACCCCAGCAGGCCACCATCCCCGTGATTTTAGCGATTCCTAGGGAGTTGCAAATTGCGATCTACCTCATTAATATTAATGAGGTAGAGTGATTTGCGACCCCCTAGGAATCGCTATATGATACTCTTACAGGCACATGCATCAAAATAGAAAATAGCGAGTTCCAAATAGCGATTTCTAAGGAATCGCTATTTAGAACTCCCAAAAAGCAATGCATGAAGAAAATAGCGATATAATACAGAATCGCTAATAATCGCAATCGCATTTTGCGAAATGATAATAGCGACGCGCAAAAGCAGGCATCCCTGAATGCGATAACAAAATATGTGAAATCGCATTTTGCGAACTCGCAAATTGCGATTTCGCTAAAAGCGCGTCGCACTGGAAGCAGGCTGATGACATCACAACAAGGAAGTCAGCCAGCCCATGCTTCATTCTGTTGCCAGTAACTGTGAGAGGAGGAAGCAGAGTGCTGAAGCACAGTTGGAGACAGCCCCAAAGTGTGTCTATCTGGAAGTGTGTGTTGACCACAATGGAGCAAGCAACAGGGGTGGAGCCTGCCACGCCCAGGAAACGCAAAGTAAAATTCAGCGAGAGAGAATTAGAGAACCTGATTGAGGGCGTGGCTAAGAGCCATGACAAGCTCTTTGAGAAACTGTCCTTGAAGGTGCCGGAGGCGGAGAAACGCAGGATCTGGCTGCACATCAAGACCAAGGTCAATGCAGTGGGGGTCACACACCGTAGTGTTGATGTCCTCAAAAAACACTGGCATGACCTGCGCAGCCGTGCGAAGGAGCGGATAGCAGCCTGCCTGAAGGAGGCAAGGGGTACTGGAGGGGGTCAACCAACAGTCCCCAACAACACAGCCCTGGAGGAGCTGGTGGAAGCCACAATACAGCCTGAGGCAGTGGTGGGAGTCACCCAGCTGGACACATCTGGTGCGGCCAGTACGTCACAAGGTGAGACGCATGCAACCTTTAACTTCATAGTACTGCCCATAAGTGCCCCCCACAGTCCAATCCCAGTGTACTAATCTAACTCCGGTCCACAATTTCAATCATTACCCAAATGCAGTGTGGGAGTTGTAGGCATGTCATGCATGAGGGAAATCAAACACAACTATGGCAAGTGAAATACACAAAAATTGCAGGCCTGTCAGTGAATGTGTTCAGTGATGTATTGAAAAAATGTCTGCACAATGTCACACGACACAAGCCCATACACAAATTAATATTGCACTGTTTGCTGTCACAGATGCCGCGGATGGAGACAGTGCCGACAGTGAATGTCTTTAAATCTCAGACACTCCAGCAGAGACTGACGTGGAGGCACCTGTAGCCCCAGCCAGAACAAACCCCGCACCAACAAAACGCAGACAACAAGTCCCAGCACTGCAACCCATGGAGTCAAATCCGGCTCCTGACGCAGCTCCTGTGACTAGCCAGCCACATGTGAGCCCCACACCTAGACCCCAGGCTCCGGTGCAACGTAGACGCAGGCGCAGCTCAATAGACCACATTGCTGTTCGGGAAGACCAAGGTCCGAATGTGTTCGGTGGCGTGGAGTCCCAGATGTTGCGGGTGCAGCGCCTGCAGGCAAGACACATGGGGGCAATACACATGCAAATGATCAAATTGGGCAAGGACCTCACAACAATGTCAGACAGTGTGCGGGCACTCACAACAGCGGTGGTGGATGGAAACCAGCAGACAAACAAAAGCATGCAGGAGCTGACCAGGGCGATGCTTGAGGGGCAAGCAGGGAAGAGGAGAAGACATCGCCTGTTAATGATGCGCATGGCTGGCTACACCCGGTCAAACAACCACCTGTGCAACGCCACTGCACTGTTGTCACGCAGGTCCATGGCCATGCAAATAGAAATGGCCCATTGCTCTGGGGATGTGGCCAAGGCCCTTGCACAAGTCACCACTGCTGTGGAACAGATCCAGGCTGGCACTGTTGTTGGCAGCATTGAAACGGGAGAGGAGGAAAGTGAGGAGGCATCCAGCCTTAGCAGCCTGTCGGTGCCAGGGGCCAATGCCCGGAGGCGCAGTACTCGCAGCAAGACACCTGCCGGTACACAACAGGGGGATGTTGTAGGTGAAGGTGAGAGGCGGTTGGGTGTGCGTGGCTGGAAACGCTAAAGTGAATTGTCCGTCGGCATGTGCTCATGGTGACGTAACCATGGACAAGACCATGACTGTAATGGTGTTCCAGGTCCTGGAATGTTTTACGTTGATGCTCTTTGCATTCTAACACAGTACTTGTTGGCACCTACTATGTGTGGCGCAACACATTGTAACATGTGCTCCTTTCAATTAAACAGTTATTGCTATCAGACAGAGTGTCATGTCTCATCATTACATACCTCAGAAATAATGTTGTGCAATATCATTGCGTCTCCTCTGCCCCTCTGCTGAGCTTGCCACATGCGCTTGTCATCTAAGTGCCGGTGGCTGGTTGTCCCCCTCTGAATCACTGTCCGATACTTCTATGTGTATGTCTCTGCGGGTTGCGATATTGTGCAACATGGCACATGCAGCCACTATCCTGCAGCAGGTCTCTGGCCAGTACTGTAATGCTCCACCTGTCTTGTGGAGTATGCGGAAGCTACTTTTCAGTATCCCAAAAGTACGTTCTATCACATTCCGTGTGCTGATGTGTGCAGCGTTGTACCTCTGCTCCTGTGGTGTTGCTGGGTTGAGATACGGCGTAAGGAGGTAGTTCCGCACTGCGTATGCGCTGTCACCTACAGGGTAGTAAGCAAAGTGTTAGCAACTGTTATGCATTGGCAAATGTTGAATTCGTATTGTGCAATAGTGTATGTGTTTACCAAGCAGGTGTCCTTCTCCAAATTCACCCCTGAGCAGGCGGGTGTGGATGCCACTGTGGCGAAATATGTAGGAGTCGTGGGTGCCCTCCGGGAATTGCGCAACTATCTCTGTAATGATGTGTCTGGCATTGCACACCACTTGCACATTGTTCGAATGATACGATTTCCTGTTCCGGAAGATGTATTCATTTTCAGCTGGGGGACATATGGGGATGTGTGTGCAATCAATGCATCCAATGACATGTGGGAAATGTGCTATTTGATAGTGGTCAAGTTTGGTTTTATTCAGTTCCTGTTGTGTTGTGGGGAAGGTGATGTGGGTGTGGATCCTACTCATCATGGCGTCCAGGAAGTCTCTGAAGAAACGTGACAGTGAGCTTTGGGATACCCCTCCTGCAACTGCTACTACCCCCTGGAAACTGCCAGACGCCAGTAGGTGCAGGCAGCATAGGACCTGGACATGTGTGGGGATGGCATGGGTCCTACGTGTCTGGCGCTGCAATAGTGGTTCCAAATCAGCTATTAGGTGTAGGATAGTTGCCCCGTCCAGCCTGTACTTAGCATTGATTTCATCCTCTGTCTGGCCCAGCAATGTGATCCGCACTCTAAATATCCGCTCCTGTATTCTCCTTTGGCGCTGTCCTGCTGCATGGATCCTCATCCTCCTCGCCATAACATAGAGTGCTGCCATTGTGAGAGGCTGCAGGGCCCTTCTGGGTGTGTTTAAATACCTTTGGGATAGGTTGCACCTGTGCATTTTTTTTCCTCTAGTTTACCACCTGTATGTGATTCCCCTTAAACTGCACTCGCAAAATAGAGATTTTTAGATTATTCGCTATTTGCGATATTTGATGCATATCTTTGCGATTCTCATTTTGCGATTCGCACCATGCTAGCGCTAATCTAGGATTCGCACTTCGATTTTGTATTTCTTGCTTCTCGCAAATTAGCGATTCCTTGTTTTTGCGATTTTGGCCGATTTAGCGGTTTTCTCTTTCATGCATTGCCAAAGCCTGTATTGCGGTCGCAATATCGTTTAATTTGCGATTCGCTATGTTTGCGCACCGATTTTGGCTTGATGCATGTGCCTGTTTGAGTTTCAAACCTAATTGCGATCCTCAAAAATTCGCAATTAGGTATTCCCAATTGACAATTTTGATACATGTAGCCCATCATTTTTTAGATGGTACAAAAAAATGTTCCTCAACTTTCACGTTGCTCTACCACAATCTGAACATTTCTTACCGTACCCAATGTCTGAGTAGTCGACCATTTTTTCACATTACTTGCTGCTTTATCCCTGGGATTGCACTGTGACATTCAGCATCCAGATCTCGGATGTCCAAGAGGGTTTGTTTAGATCTTTTTAAAAAACAAGTGCTGATGATAATAATAATGCTAGAAATCTCCACGGCAATTGGGACTCAATGTTTCTGTCAGGTGCCTAAGATTTTTTCAGTTTTACATATTTCTAAGTAGTTGTCATGATTTGGTTAAATTAAATGCACCTGGGTTAAGGTAACATATTATTGGGGTTTGTTAAAGGAAACCACATGGCTAGAAACATGGTGCATCTATGACATGGACTCCTACATGCTGTCAACAATTTGAAGTACTAAAACAAACAGAATGCCATAGCAGCTATGTGGTACCTGTGTGCACAGTATGAAACTTTTGAGAAAGATTAATAGGTTTGTAGTTGACATTAGTTAAGTCATGAAGGCTGGGCTGCTTCAAATCACCTGATAGGTCTATAGCTGTATAAGAACTCTCCCAATAATCGGAAATCTAAACAATAAATCAGCACACCGTCCAACAACTTCTAAATGACCACTGTATTTAATTTGCAACGGTCATTGCAGGTGGTGGTCTCTGGGACTCATTTTTGGGGACCTTGGCTTATTTTATATTAATAGAGTCATGTCAAGTGCTTGTAAATGCTAGAGTTTTGCCCTTCCAGGAAGCACGGAGGAAGTAGTAACTGAGTGCATGGACAGCAGCACAAAACAAACAAGAAACACATGCGCACTTCCTTCTTCAACAAGATGGCCGGTGCTGCTTTGGAACGCATATTAATTGTGAATTTCAAAGGAGTGCCAGCCATCTTAAATGCTGATCAAGAGGAGCGAGGATGTGCCGTAAGGGCTAGAGTGGTTCAAGTGTCAGCTGGAGGCTCAGCATCCCCTGTTTCTGGGTAAATCACTTAGGAGCTGATTACGATGTCGGGTGGACATCGTCTCGGTTATGGGACCGATCGACACCCGGTCAGCGGACCCGACCGACTAATTAGGATGTGACCGAACACTATTCGGTCGCATACCTATACTTTACAATGAGAGCATGTATTACGGCCGTTTACCAGCCGGAATGCATGCACCTGTTGTAAAATAGGAGGTGCAGTTCATCCCTGCACCCCGTGGCAGGCACCACAGGGATCAACCCCTCGGCCTCCAACCGGCGGCAAAGTCGAGTCCCGACAGCCTTTCTGTGTTGGAAAGGCTAGCACGGAAAGGCTGCCGAAACCCAACATTGTAATCCCAAGGGCGTAAAGAGTCGCCCTTGGGATTACTGGCCGCATTCCGACTGCCAGACGGGCTCTCCTAGCCTGCCGGAAGCCAGTCGGAATGACCGCTCGGATTCCTTTCCGACTGCCTCCATCAAAATGAGGCAGTTGGAAAGGGATCCGACTGGCATATTAAGATGCAACTGATGGTCGGAGCCTTTTCCGGCCGAATCATAATCAGCCCCTTAATCTCTCCGTGCCAGTTAATTCTCTGTGACTCCCTGTGTGTAATGCAACTGGTGCTCGTGTAAAGCGCTCCGATACCTTGGGGTGGAGTTTGCCATTATGTAAAACATTATTTAAATATGTGAACATGGGAAAGGCTTGCTGGGAGGATGAGGGGCCGCAATAGCATGAAAAGAAGCACATCGATTACAAACAAAGGAAAGCCTTCCAGGAGAATGAGGGGCTGCGGTAGGGTGTAAAAAAAAAAATGCAACAGTTCACCAAGAAATGGGAGCCTTGCAAAAACACCGCTGGGTTGGAAGCAACAAATAAAGAGATGTGCCTCCACAAATAGAAATAGGAAAAAATGGCAGGATACAGTACTAGGCAGATACTCAAGGGATGTGAGCAAGAGATGAGAAGGAAGGACATATACCAAAAACAAACCATATGGAATCAAGCTTTTACGAACGATGCTCTCATTAACAAATCAACAGTAATGGGCGGGCTGAAGGCCCATAGACTGGATACAGCAGGTCTCGAAGACAGCGCATGCACGCCTCCTTGGCTTGACCTACAAAGGGAGATTACCTATTGCTCCAATCAGGAAAAGGACCCGCAAATCAATAAAAGATCTTCAAAGTAGTGAATTATTATTCATTCCTATTCTTTAAAAATAAGCGTGATGAAAAATAGAAAGACATAAGGCATGTAAGTGTTTTCAGGGATTATGTACTTTCTAAAAGACTCATTTTAAGTGAGTTTAGTAGGGTGTGTGCTTTTTTAAAGGAGGGGAAGTATTGAGAATGTCCAGTACTTTGCTAGCTTAATGACATGTTAGTGAAGATATTATCATGAGGGTAACTCATCATGACCTAATGTAATCAAGAGGCTTATGGGGTCCAAGATGACATGGATTATTCTATTTGTCTGGCTAAACCACCAGCTGTACATGGTATGAAATTGCGAAAAAAGATTGTAAAAAGAGACTTTAAAAGTGTTTAAAAAAAGACGCTTTTTCAGATTACTTCAGCCCAAGGGGTATTATCATTCAGATCTTCGTGGAATGTGCCCAAACGGTAAATCCATTGCTGTTCTTTGCGTAGTAAGTTCCTCTCAGCATGGAAATCAATACTTTCTAGAATTTCTATTACCACCCATTTCAGATCGTTGGTGGAATGTTTTACACTAATGAAGTGATTGCTCATTTTTGTCGTAGATCTGTTACATCTGACATTACTCCTGTGTTCACAAATACGAGTCCTCACCTTCCTACACGTCATGCCGATGGAGCGCAATTTACAGGGGCATGTAGTCATGTATACCATTTGGGAACTATTACAATTTTTGTGTCTCCGTAGTGTCCATGTTATATTTGGCTTCAGGTCTAGTGATTTCATAGCTGTTGTTAGGTGACATATTGAGCATAATCTGCAGGGATAATATTCAACAATTGGGGAAGACCCCATATTGTCGAGATTGTTTCTTCCCTTCTTGTAGTTATTTTTGACTAAGTGTGGATCAGATAATCACGTAGATTTCTCTCTATTTTGTGGGAGAAGCATGGTTCAGGCCAGTTGAACAATCCTGAGTTAACTTTCTTCCAAGTTTTTCAGATGGTTGAAGGCTGCATTAAAAGTTGTCACACAGATTAGTAGCTCCTGATCAGGAGGGTTTGGTCGTTCCTGTAAAAGAACTTCTCTGTGTTAACTTCTAGCTCTCTTGTAGCACTTTTCGAGGATGTGAGTAGGATCATTTCTATATTCCGATTTTGTAGTCAGTGATATGTATTGGCTTTTGAAGTCTTTTACATTGGTGCAATTTGGCCTTATGCAAAGATATTGGCTATATGGTAAATTTTCCTTCAATGAGCGAGGGTGGAAGATATTAAATAATAGCAGATTATTTTTACCTGCTGGTTTATAGTACGCCCTTGTACCCAATTGGAAGTCATCAACAAAGAGTGTGATATCAAGGAAAGGCAGAGAGGTCCTGCGAACTTGGCTGGTGAATTTAAGATACCGGTCCCACGTGTTCAGCCAAACCAGAAAATCCTGAACTGCCAATTCATCTCCTTCCCATACTATCAGGATATCGCCTTTGTTGCATTTCAATAACTTTATCTTCTGTTGGTATGGGTTGGACTCTGTTAGAATGTTTTTCTCTTCCAAATGGCTGACATATAATCCCGCGAGACTAGAAGAAAAAGATGCTGCCCATAGAAGCCCCATGGATTTGAAGAAATAAAGTTTTGTCTTATTCCAAGTAGTTCTCTGTTAGTGCCATCTTACAACATTCCAAAATGAAGTGTCTTTAGGTTCGATATTGCCAATCTGTTTTGAAAAGGATGTGTTCAATTGTATCAATGGTTGCACTCTGTGGGAAGCTTGTATAAAGGCTGTATTTTACTAAACTTTGGAGGGTTGTACATAGGCTCCAACAGAATGTGTCTTTTCAGTGGCAAACGTATACCTGTCAACCTCTTGACTTAAATTTGCAGGCCATGTGACGTCTCAAGAAGGCTAATACCACTGAGGTGACTAGAAAAGTTTACACAAGTGTAGTGGGTTGAATTACTTTAAGTCCACAAACCCTAAAGGACAGTGTGACAATTATTGCATGATGTCTTTGGGTGATGTCATCAATGATGTAATTTGAGATGTCATGAGTGGTGTCATCAATGTCATGAGCGATGTAATATGTGAGGTTGAAAATAGTGCATGGTAGGGCAAAAGTTAGCACAGTAAACTGTAACTGGACAATTTCAAAGTTTTTTCTTTTTTAAATGTTTGTTTAAATCTTTATTTCAACACCTAACTAAAAATGTCCCTTAAACCTTCAGTGGTGTGGAATGTAATAAAATATCTACTTGTCGGACGGACAGGTTGCTTCATAAATCTACTTGTCCTGTAAAAAAATATACCTGTCCCATTGGTGCCATGTAGTACGGCACCAAATTACGGCAGCAATCTCATTATAAAAGAGTTCTGATAATAGCCTCTCTGATTGTGCTTGGGCTAATACTATAATAGGGCTTGAATACTCACAATTTCCTTATTTTCCCGCCTTTTTGCAGATCTACATACTGCGACTGGAGGTAGAGGTAAGCAATCGTTCCAGGGTTGGACTGCCCTTTTGACTCTATGCAATCCTACTAACTTGCATGTTTTAAGGGTTTTCACCAGTACTTCTCTAGTCTTTTCTCATACTGAGAAAGATGTGAAATTGACTCCTGAGAAGGGTCAGAAGTAAAACTTCTTTCAGGGTTGGGAAAAAAGTAGTTGGGGGGAAAGTGAACTTGTAAACGCTCAACAGATTTTCGCATGAGCAAATCTGCACATGGATATTTGCTCATGCTAAAATACAGTTCAAAATATTTTCTAGGAGTACGATTTCCTGGTCTACTTCTATAAATTCTTATGAATTCATGAAATGGGTAAAGCTGCACTAATGCAAAGACGTATACCATGGGTGCACTTTTGTGACTTTCTTTAAGAAAGGTTAATTAGGTCTGGGGTTAACCAAGATTTTATGTTTTTATTAAAATTCTACCTCTCTCTCTATCCACCTATCACCTTGCTTATTGTGAATGATCGCAACCTGCTCTTTCACAAGGAGCATATCAGCACACAAAATAGTTTTGTTCAGTGCCAGGAACTACTATGGCAATGTGTGCTTTTTGAGACCCAAAAATATTTTTGCTTTTTGCCAATGTGTGTTACAAAAGCTAGGGCCAGCAGCTCCTACAAAAATAACGTTTTACTAAAGCCATGTCAAAACAAGGCACGCATTGACAAAACCAAAGACTAACCACCAAAGCTTTTTTATTTTCATGTTTCCCATTATCTTGTTGAAACTGGTTGCATTGACTTTCCATTTTGAATATTTTTGGGAAATACTAGCATACATCTACACATTTTAATAAATGATGCTTCAAAGAAATTATACCTAAAATTTCACAGTAGTTTAGCAAAACGTTTTTTTCCTAGTTGTATTTTTTGTGAACATTTTATTTTGAAGACAAAGAATCATCAATCTTGATTTCAAGCTTCTACAAATTTTTAAATCTAATCAGAGAGTATTCTGGGAGCATTATACATAGCCTCATATTGTTAAACTTTGCAAACATGTGTACACATGTTTTTTACTGGAACCACTGTCAGTAGTGCAGTCCGCGCTTACAACATTTATTTAGAGCGCTCACTCTAATAATAAAGGCTTTGCATTAATGAACCATAAGTAAAAGTTCGAACAGCATTAGCGTATGGGTATAAATATTACTTCAACTGCAGACTTTTCCCATCCTTGCTCCATAATGGCGTACTGTAGTCGAGCAGCCAAAGGGTTTGTGAAAACTTATTGTCCTTGACCCCAAACAATATGTTCTGGGCATCGGGTTATAATAATTCCATACCCCTGAACCTTTGTGTTCCTTCAGTACATTTCTAGGGTTTTTAAAGTAAGCTAGGATCTTCTTACCATACGTAACTCTAATGGCACTTTAACCTTTGTTTTTTAAAGTGAATTTCAGTTTATTTTTAACATAAAAAATGGTCTTTATTACCATACTGTAGGAATGTTGCCTACCTAGCTGTTATGTAATGTAGAATGTGGAGAGTGAGGATTCCAGGTGCTGGCAGTTAGATAAGCTGTGAGCTGGCTGGAGGTCACAGGACTTGTACTGAATAAAAGAAGATTGTATTTCCACTGGACTTTGTGTAAATTACTACATATTTTGGCGACGAGCAACTGTGCAGGGGGCGGCCATCTGAGCTTGTACCTCTACCCCTGAAGAGTGTTGAGATACTCGACGAAGCTGCCGTAGCAGACTGTAAGTCATTTATTTCTTTAATGAGGATCTGCAGCGTGGACTAGGAAGTCGTTTCCACAGTGCTTTTTGAAATTTTTCTAAACGGAGTCAAGCTACTAACTAGACTGGAACTAAACTGTTAAGGAACTACTAGAGACTAAAC
The DNA here is from genome assembly GCA_963921515.1 of Calotriton arnoldi. Lineage (NCBI taxonomy): Eukaryota > Metazoa > Chordata > Amphibia > Caudata > Salamandridae > Calotriton > Calotriton arnoldi. Next base: position 534,424 of record CAWUFW010010611.1, on the reverse strand, counting down.
TGTTAATTTCTAGTTGATTCGCGTAATCGTGAGAAGTGCAGGACTTGGAATTATATTATGTATTGTGCATGTTACACACCAGTATTGGGACAGCCTTTATATTTAATTTGTTTTCTGCCTTAAAAATGACCCGTGGTCCGGCGCTGCCCCATATTGGAAGAGGCCTCTACATTTAACGGCTTGTACTTTGGCTCGCACCGTGGTCTTGCGCGCACTGCCTCACGCAAACATTTGTCCTAGAGCAGCACTCAAGCGCGGCCTCTCGCGTAATAAACAGTCCACGCTGATGTTTAAGCGTAAAAGGCCATTTATTAGGACCAGGCTGCACAACATATTAAATAACCAATAACATCAAATAACCAATAACAAAAAAACCCCAACATCGGGGGCGTGGTTTCGGCGCCGAGGAAATGGCGGCTTGTTGAGTTAGCTCCGTCCCCACGGTCTCTAACAAACTAAATATCCGGACATTTCAGCCGTTCCAGAGCTGCGGAGAAGTGTGGTGGAAGGCGGCGGAACAAACGACCCACCTGCCCGTCGGGGGACGGCTGACCTCCTGATAGTCAAGTCCGCTGGGTGGCTGACCGGTGCGGCGCAGTGGAGATCGGCGCTGCAGTGCGGCCTGGTGGAGGAGTGCCGGAGTAGGTGGTGTGCGGCATCGGGAGCAGTGACCGAGTGTGAATGATTTACACTCGCGGCGAGGGGTGAGGAGGCGACACCTGACACGCAGCGGTGCTCGCTGGTGACACCAGGTCCGGCGTAGCTCTATCCTTGCGCCGTGGGAGGGGCCAGGGCCCGAGATTGGAAGACGTTGACCGGGGGAGAGGAACCGGCGGCAAGTGTGCGGAGCGGTGATTGGGGCAATGCAGAGTCGGACAGCAGAGGACTGACTCCACGCTGCCGACGCTGCTAGTGAATCTCCAGAACCCGGAGGATATTGGGCGTAGCGCCATTTCTGGGACCCTTGGCAGCGAGTGCTAGCGGCCGGCAACGCGGCCACCATCCAGGACAGAGGAGAGTTTGTCTCCGTGAAGGGAGCCATCGGGAGAGCAGTGGGGAGCTCCGAGTGATTACCCGCAGTGCACTCGGCAGTAACGCTCTGGGTGGAGAGGCGAGCGGTGCTAGAAGGATAAACGTGCCTGCTGCTCGGTGGGTAAAAGGCGATGGGAACGGAGGGTGTGTAATGAGACGCTGGATGCTGCATGTATTAAGACGGCACCCGTGGTGGAGATAAGGACTGGCCGAATGGAAGGAGCAATATCATATAAAGGGCAACCGTGAGTACGTGAACCTATAGGTGTGGCGCGGTGGGCAGCCCTGTAGGCGATCTCTCCCGGCGCCGTGCTTGACCGCCTGCGGTCTGACTGATACGTGCTCAGAGGGGCCGCATAATTGGTGAGTACGTAGGCCAAGACGGCACAAGAAATATCGGCGCAGTGTGGAAAGTGGGTCCACTGACAACATCAAGGGGTTGGGAGAGAGACATTGGACCACGAGACGTTAACAGGAACGGTGCCCTGCCGGTGACGCGTGCGCCCTGGGACCGCCGCCCCACACAAACAGTAATAGTTGTCACAGAAGGGACCTGAAACTATACCGGTGAGGCGAGACGTAGGTCTCCTCGGGTGCCCGGGATTGGCAGGGGAGGATAGTCAACATGAAGCCCAAAGGCCAGGTCGTGGCGCAGGCCAACAAAATGGACAAGTATGCCATGCCGCTTACGACGGCCTCAGCCCAGACTGATCTAGCTGAAGGACAGAGTGAACCCTCACTGGCCGCCATCATGGCTGCAATAGCGGATCTTAAGGGCACAATTGATCCTAAAATTGATGCGGTCACACTGGATGTTAACTTGCTGCGTGCTGACTTCCGTAAGTTATCGGACAAAATGGCGGCTACAGAAACACGAGTCACGCAATTGGAAACCAGTGCACAGAGTTTGGAGGAGAGGGTTCAGGCCCTCACTAAACAGCAAGAAGGGATGGCGGCCAAGCTGGAAGACCAGGAAGGAAGGGCACGGCGGAATAACATTCGCGTGGTGGGCGTGCCGGAGGGAATGGAGGGGCCGAGCATGGACTTATTTCTTGAGGACCTGATCCTGAACCACCTAAAACCAAGCGCCTCTCCGTTCACTTCACATTGGAGCAGGCGCATCGCGCGCCCATTCCTAAGCCTAAACCGGGAGGCCCGCCGCGCACAATTATAGCACGGATTTTAAACTACCGCGATAGAGACGCTATCCTGCAGGCGGCGCGACAGTGCGGAGACCTGCTCCACGAGAATGCAGTGATTGGATTTTTCCAGACTTCACGCTTAATGTACAGCGCCAGCGACGTACCTTCGACACGGTTAAAAAGGAGCTGCGAAACAAAGCAATAAAGTATTCCATGATGTACCCTGCTAAACTGAGAGTGGAGGCTGAGGGAAAGCGTGGTTTTTGCAAATCCAGAATCTGCAATGGCCTGGTTGGAAGGGTGGCGCACTGTAGGCGCTAGCAAGCAATCGGGAGCATGGCGAGAGCGACAAAGGACGGCAGGAGAGGAGACGGACTAGAAGGGCGCCCGGAGGGCTGGCCTCCCACGCAAGTAACTATGTGATATGTTTCGACCCATGGCAGCTCACGAGGACTCTTAGCCGTGTAAAGACGACAAGAATACTATTGTCTTCCATATGCATGGTACTGGGGGCTTATATTGTTCACTCAGGCTGTCACGAACCTAGTGAGATTGAATAAGGTTGATGCTACTGGAACTGAATGCACATTGAGACCTGGGGGCGGGCGGCTCAAGAGTTAGGCACCGCCACCCCCACAGTTGTTTAGTTTGTTTAGGGCGACAGGCACTCTGCGAGTTGGGGTGGGACGAGTTGTTATGCTCTCCAGCAGGGTAGCAGGGAGGGGGGGCAAGGGAGGGGTTGTTGCAGTTATGCAGGGTTTTTGTTGTAAAGTCAGTACTTTTATACGGTCATTGAAGATAATAGAGATGTTCCTACTAGTGTGCCCCTCACCGAAACACCCAGTAGAGAGATGGCATTGCAGGAGCACCTAACTAGTCAAAAATCCACTCCGGGATCCCAGGGCGGGCAGCGAGGGGGTATGCACGGTTTGAATACCCTGGGGATATTATCTTGGAATATAAATGGATTGGGGAGTCGTATCAAACGTAGCATTGTACTTCAATATTTGCATCGACACTCCCCTAATGTTGTTCTGATTCAGGAAACACATCTTAGGGGTCAGAGGTACCGGGCACTGGATAGGTATGGGTATAAACTGGTGGCTCATGCCGGGTACACCTCGGGCTCACGCGGGGTTGGAGTCATGGTTAAGAAGGCAACTCCGCTGGTGGTGGACAAAGTTACACACGATCCGTTGGGTAGGTTTGTGGCTCTGACGGGGACTTGGGAGGGACAGACACTCAACCTGGTCTCCTGCTACATACCGCCGGCGGCTCGTTCGGAGGGATTTAAGGCGCTGGGGGTCTTCCTTGTAAATCTTCCTCCGGGGGTATTGGTGCTGGGAGGGGACATGAACTCAGTTATGGACCCAGGTCTGAGACAGAGACTCCAGAGTAGCTCACCTAAGAGGAGTGGAACCCCTTCTGGCATTCACGGAGGCGATGGGGTTGGTGGACTTGTGGAGGTTCCACAACCCAGACACACGACAGTACACATTCTACTCTGCAGCACATGCCAGCTACTCTCGACTGGACCATATACTGACACATAAGGGAAGTGAGGGTTGGTTCTCTAATACCAGAATCGGACCCCGAGGTATATCAGATCATTCCCCGGTTGAAATGACACTGAAAGGCACACCACGCCAATCTATCTTACCACCCAGACTGAATGCATGGTTCTTCCAGAATAGGGACAACGCACAAAAAGTTAAGGAAAGGAGCGCAACTATACTTCCAAGAGAATGCAGGATCGGTAGAAGAATGTAGCACTTTATGGGAAGCGTTCAAACCAGTAATAAGGGGATTCGTCCAAGACTGTATAGGGGCAGAAAAAAAAGAAAAGAAACTACGTTGGGATCAGCTGGAGTCGATGGTGGTAGACCTGGAGACACGCTACCTGGGAGGTGGGAGGAAAGATATGGATCTGGCACATTTACTAGATCTGTGGAAACGTGAGCTACAAGATATGGCGACTAGTGCTGCCAGGTCGACGGCCCTGGCCACGCAAAGGAGAATATACGACCTAGGAGACAAAGCGAATAAAATGATCGCTTGGCTTGAAAAGAGAGATAGAGAGAGAAGCTGGGTAGCCGGGATTCAAGATGGAGAGGGGACCATGCACTCGACAGGAGATGCCATTGCAGGGGTATTTGCTGATTATTATGAAAAACTCTACGACTCGAACCCCGTCAGAACTGCTAGGGATAGCTATGAGCTCTTATCAGAAATGCATCTCCCAATCTTGACACCAGACGACAGAGAATCAATAGACGGGGATTTTACAGAAGAGGAAATTATAGGAGCCATACAGGACCTGCAGGCAGGGAAAGCACCGGGACCCAATGGTTTACCGGTGGAACTCTTCAAATGTACTGCCACCACGGTGGCCCCACACCTCCTAGCTATGTTCAACGAAGCAAGGGAGCAAGGGTCGCTACCGATTGACCAGCGCACTGCAACGATAGTTGTGATACCCAAGGCTGGTAAACCAGCGGAGAAGTGCGGGTCATACCGACCGATCTCTCTGCTTAATATTGAGGTTAAAATTCTGGCGAAGGTCTTGGTAAATAGACTTTTGGTGCCCATCCAGACACTGATCCACCCCGACCAATCGGGCTTTATGCCCAACCGAAGTACTAGACTTAACCTGCGCCATCTGTATGGGGTGCAATACCTGGTCAAGTGTCACCCGGAAGTAGAGGCAGCGCTCCCTATCACTCGGCGCTCGCATGGCGTTCGATAGCATTGAATGGCACTATTTATTTGAAGTTTTGCCGAGGTTCGGCTTTGGACCAAGAGTTTATCTCGTGGATCCAACTGTTATACACGCAACCCATGGCAAGAGTCAGGGTCAATGGTTCGGTATCTCGTCCTTTCACCCTGCGGAAGGGCACCAGGCAGGGGTGTCCCATTTCCCCGCTCTTGTTCGGCTCTGGCGCTTGAGCCGCTGGCGGTGTGGGTCAGGGGGATCCTGTGATTACAGGAATAGGTGGGGGTGACCAATGGGAAGAAAGAATATCACTCTATGCAGATGATGTCCTCCTGTACGCAACGCGGCCGCGGTTTACCATCAACAGGTTGCTACAGATTTTTAAGCTATTTGAAGGGTACTCAGGGTATCAGATTAACTGGGACAAGTCCCTCCTGTATATGTTAACAAATGGGCCACCACCAGACCTAGGAGCCGACTCTAAGCTCCAGATCAGGACCAGCTTTAAATATCTAGGAGTACAGATTGAAAAAACAGATAGTGCGTTTGTGCTCGAGAATCTCAAACCACAACTCGATCGTTTGAAGGGTGACGTGACACATTGGAGGAAGCTGCTGATCTCCTTGATGGGAAGGGCAGTGCTCTTCAAGATGATGACCTTACCCAGGTTGTTATACATACTTCAAAATACGCCCTGTCCGGTGCCGGATGCATTTTTAGAGAGGTAGACAGCCAACTTAGGACGTTATTGTGGGATGGAGGGACGGCGCGGATAGCACTTGCGAAACTCCGGAAAGGAGTCTACGAGGGAGGGTTGGCGGTTCCGGATATTCAAAAATACTATTGGGCATCCCAGCTTATGGTCATTAATGATTGGGTATTTGCAGATCGAAACGATCCGGCCTACAGGAGTCGACCACTGGGCAATGGGGGACGAGGAGTTACCTGAAAGTACTGTATGGACCGAGGAAACAGGATGGACTGCCCATGCATACAAGACTAGTGCAGATGGCGTGGATAAAGGCAACACATTTTCTGGGCTGGACGGGGCGGCTGACAGAACAGACTCCTCTGTGGTCTAGTGTAATGCTTAGAGAAGTAGGGTGTCTGCAGGGCTTTGTGAAATGGAAGTTGATTGATATTATGAGGCTGGGAGATGTGAGAAAAAAGCAGGCCATATTATCATTCTTAGAACTACAGAAGGAATACCAACTAACACCCAAAAAACACTATAAGTATATACAACTGAAACACGCTATCGGTAGGCATATAAAAGATGGGGAACAGATCCCAGAATATAGTCCACTAGAGGATAGATTGTTATTGGACCCTATTCCGGAAAAGCCACTATCAGCTATATATAAGAAAATAGTAAACAACTCCCCAGACTTACTGCTCAAGGTGAGAGAAGCATGGGAATCGGATGTGGGATTATTAGAAGACGATGACTGGGCCGAAGCGGTGCAAAGCCCAAGAGAAGTGGCAATTAGAGCTAGGTTCAGATTAATACAGTTACGGATCCTGCATCGATCCTACTACACCAGTGTACTGTTGTTCCGCATGGGTAGGACCACGTCAGAAGAGTGTCAAAGAGGGTGTGGTCAGAAAGGGACGTTTTTCACACCTTGTGGGAATGCCCGATAATTCAGAGATACTGGTCCAGAATAGCGCATATTTTAACCGAAGTGCTTGAACAGCATGTCCCTGTGGATGCTAGGTGGCATGTATTGTGTGTGTCCGGAGAAATGACCTGGCCTAAATACTCTAAGATATGGCTGCAAGTCGCAGCAATGGTTGCTAAACGAAACGTGGCTAGAACATGGGGGCGGCCCGGCCGCCACTGGTTTCCCAGTGGAAGAAAGATCTGGACTGGTGTTGTATGGCAGAAAGAGTTGTATATGAAGGCCGTGGCTGCCCCCGAAATGGAGTAAAGTATGGCAGAAATGGGCCGACTACAGTGGCTTAAGGGAAGGGTTGGGCGACTGAGAAGGGAAGGACCCAGGGTGGGGGGGATCCACTATATTGCACACTATGAGGAATGTACATTAGATGGTGAACGTTATTGAGAAGATGTACTTTATTCCAACTATATGATGATGACAATGTAATGCTGACTTTGGTTTAATATTCACAATAAAAAGAATTTTAAAAAAAAATTTAAAAAAATAAAAATCCCCAACATCAACCTCTTCATCCATTCACTCCCTTCACACCACTCCGAACTCACCTCTCATTCCCCTCCATGACCCGTTCCATTCTTCATCCACTTCTTCACTTCTCTTCTAGCATCCTCCCCTGTATCACCTGGCATTACACTCATGCCTCCAGCCCCCCATCATTCACTCTTCCCCCCGAGGGATGGGTGCGCCCGTCAGTGACTCCCCCACCCCTCCCAAGTACCGCCAAACCCTGCAACCTGTCCTAAACTGGCACGCTCAGCCTACCCAGCTCCTGAACCCTAGTAACTGTAGGGCGGGTGGGTGGCCTTTCCTAAACCTAACCCTCCCGATGGTGCCAGAATGCAGGAAGAGGAAGTCACCTTCCTCCCCTGCATTCTTATACCCACCCCCAAACCCCACCCCTTGACCCCAGCCTGGCCCTCCTGCGCGAAAGACCCCGGGGGAAGACTAGTCTGCGACTCTGCTTCCCCCGGGGCCCACCAATGAGACTGCCTCGTGAACCGAGCTTGACTTGACATCTTCCCAAGCGGGTAGCAGGCAGCGCTGCTTGACTGCTTCGGTGGTTTGATATGTTTCCCAGCTTTCAGGCAGGCAGCGAGAAGCAATCAAGCAGGATTTCTTAAATAGTATACTGCATGTGCGTGCATTACCGCTCCCCTTCGGCAATTCTAGTGGGGTCAACATAAGGAGAAAAAAAAAAGAAGGAAGAGGAAAAGTGAAAGTGAAAGTGGAAACACGACTGGAAACACAAGAACAATAAATAAGTAAAAGAAGATAAGGAGGGAAGACGTTTAAATCCTTACCTGCATGTTGTTATGTGACTCTATCCTCGATAGAGGTGAAACTACTGAACTCATTGAAACAACAGAAGAAGGACTACAGTTATGAACATTGACAAAGGACCAATGTTCTAACTTCTTGCTCAAGGAAATAGAGGAAAGAACTTCAATAGGTTCAAGGAATGTTTTTTTTTTTAGATTATTTTATTAGCTAGTTATATTAGTTTGTTGTGTTAATTAATTGTTTTAGTTAGTTACTTTAGTTTGTTGTGTTACGTTACATTGCAGAATGGCTGAACAAGGTCTGATTGGCACAACCTGCTTTCTTGTCTACACTTAGAGAGCCAGCAATTCCATGGAAAAGAAGGAAAAATATGTTTTTTACCTACATGTTAGCTATCGGTGGCGATAAATATGGACCAATAAAAAAGCAGGCAACTTTTCTACATAATTTAGGAACTAAAGGAAGGAGGGTGTATGATGACTTACCAGAGGGTTCGTTGGGTGTGGGTGATGGTCAAGCTGCAAATGTGTATGATATATTGTTATTAATGCTTGATAAACGATTTATTCCAAAGGTAAACATTGTTTTTGAGAGACACATTTTTTCCGTATTCAAAGAGAGGGGGAGGATATTTTAAAATATGTAGCAGCATTGAGGGGTTAGCATTTACCTGTCAATTCCAGGATCTTGCAGATAGTTTGTTTAGAGATCAGATTGTACGTTGTACAAATAATAAGCGGGTTAAGTAAATATTGTTATCTAGGGATTCAAAATTGGATGAGACTATCCAGATTGCAAGGAGCATGGAGGATGCTGCAATGAGGTTAAAGGGAATGGATACGGGGAATGAGAAAGTCAGGGAAGTTATGGAGAAAGGTATAATTGAAGTGAAAGAAATGGAAAAGAAGAAACAGATTAAAGCATATGAAGCTAGTAGTGGAGTTGGTAGTGGCGCTAACTGTGGGGTGAATAGTGGAATGGGAAATGTGGCAAATAAGAATTCAGGAAATGAGCAGGTGATTATCATGTGTTATAGGTGTGGAAGTCCTGGACATATCAGTTCAAGTACTAGATGTGGGGCCAGAAATGTTATTTGTAGGAGTTGTGGCAGGAGGGGTCCTCTAGCTAAAGTATGCAGGACACGATGTTAAGATGGTAGAGAATGTATGTGAAGATATAAAAGAAGTTGTGTTGTCAATAGATCATATTATTGAACCTGTGCTGGAAGAGAATTATAGTGGAGGTGCAGAAGATGAAGGAAAAATAAAAATGGAAAGTACCTGCAAATTGGAGAAACCACATTGTATTGTGACCTTAGATGGAGTGAGGGTTTGAGTTTTGGTAGATTCGGGCAGTTTATTCATCCTCATCATTATGAGTACTTATGAAGACCAATTCAATGGGAATATAGGTGAGTTACAAGTATCTAACATGAAGGTGGTAGGATATGGTGGAAAGAGGATAGAGATCAAGGGGATGAGATGGATGGACATTGCATTCAAAAATAGTAATACAAAAGGAAAGGTTATATAACTAAGGAAGGTTCAGATCTTTTGGGGTGGCGACACTAGAAGGATATGAACATTTTTTGGATCCGAATGCTTATGAGCCTGTTATGACTATAGAATCAGTCAATGTACAGGAGTAACAAAAGAATGTGCAGAAGAATGTTGTGCTTGAATTTCCTCATGTCTTTTCAGAGAAATTATTTAAAGGCTTCACCCATGGTATAATTTTAAAAGGAAAAGCTGTACCTGTAGTGCACAAAGTTAGATCAGTGCCATGCATGATGAGGGAGCCTTTAAAAAAGAACTGGACAAATTGTTGGCAGAGAAGATCATAGACCCCATTGAATGAATGGTTGTCTCCAGTCGTAGTGGCTCCATAGGATGGTGGGAAGAATAACCTATGCATAGATTTGCGCAAGCTGAACAAGAACATATAGGTGGACAGACAACCACTGCCAAATATATACGAGATGTTGGGTGTGATGGGTGGAGGAAAATGGTTTAGTGTACTTGGCATCTCATTAGTGTACCACCAAGTAAATTTACACGCAGAATCTAGACCATTGGCTTCATTTGTCATGCCGGTGGGAGCTTCTAGATATTGTAGGATGCCTTTAGGCCTCGCATCTGCATCAGCTGTTTGTCATCGAATAATGCAGAGCATTTTTAGGGTATGGAAAAAGTCTTGTGTTTCCAGGACGACATCTTGGTGGTAGGTGGATTGGAAAAATAGCATGATGAGGTACTGAGAGAAGTTCTATCAAGGACTAAATGACTTTCCTTTTATGGGTTAAGATTTGGCTCTAAGATGATTTAATCTTTTCAAGAGATGTCATCAAAGACTGCTTAAAATCAGATAATGTTTTTAAGATTCCCTGGTTCCATTATCTGAGGAGAAAGGAGATAGGTCTTGAACACTTTTTCGAAAACCCTGAAAGTATTCCTCCAAATGCCAAGATCATTATTAAAGAGGTGAATCGCACTAGGGGTAACATGCATAATTGTAAGCATCGTGGCAATATGGGAGAGCCTTGCCTGTTACCCGCCCCTCTACAATTTGATTTCACTTTTTCTATCAACTCTCAGTTCCGATTTTATTTAACAAGGTTTTGTTTATGCACTGTGCTTTTTCTGCTGGCATTTCCACGCCAAGGAGGGTGGTCAGACAGGTTTACGTCCTGTCTGCGTGATAATTCCTCAATTCAAAGCCCTATGCACTTTGTATTATTTTGCACATTGTATAAATCGGTGAGATTTAGATTCTTATTGCCATTATTAAGAAACATTCACCCTTGTTCGTATATTGATGGTTTTAATTTTTTACAGTCATTAGCAACTGCTGAAATATGCTCTGCAGTTGTTAATTATATAAGGGGTTCTATTGCGTTTAGGAAGCACTATGAGTAAAATTGTATGAAGACTATTAGGATAACAGTTTGCTCCTAAACTGACTTTTTATGAAAATAATGACATGATATAGCTGGAATGTTATGATTAGTTTTTAGATTTTATTGCGTTTTTTTATGTATTGTATTTTATCTTGTGATGCTGTTAATCTTTTTATGGTTCTACTAGCAAAATAAAGTTATTTTGACTTGACTGAACAACGAGAGCTGACTATTAAGAAAAAAATGTCAATTAAAGAAAAACAAGGTGGATTATCTTGGGCATGAAATTTTGTCAATGGTATTAGGCCTAAGAAGAATATCATCCGAGCTGTGTCTAATGTACCAAGGCCTAAGAATAAGGAACAGGTTAAGTCTTGTCTGGGACTGGCAGAATACTGTTCTAAGTTTATATATAATTTTACTGAAAAAGTAGAGCCCATGCGAATGTTGTTGAAGAATAAGAGTGTATTTAAATGAGGTAAGGAATGTGAAACTGCATTTGATGAGATCAAACAATCCATTGTTGAGTCACCATTGCTATGCCGTTTTAAGGTGAACAACAAAACTAGTTACTATGGATGCCAGTAACGTTGGATTAGGAGCTGTGTTATCACAGAGGGTGAATGGACAGGAAAGGGTAATTGGATTTGCATCCAGAAGATTCCAGGGAGCGGAACGGTCTTATTCCACTATTGAGAAGGAGGCACTGGCATGCTGTTGAGGGATAAACCATTTTAAATATAACTTGTGGGGATTACCCTTTGTTGTCAGTACGGACTACAAACCGTTGCTGCACATATTGGGAAAGGATTGGAGAGTGGTGTAATGCCCAGAATAACGAGATGGTTACTGTCTGTAATGGATTTCAATTTTGTGGTGGACTATGTCAAGGGAAAGAAAAATGTTGTGGCAGACTGCTCGTCTGGAATGCCATTGGATGACAGTTTATATGTTGGAGATGGGAAAGAACATGAAGTTGTTGATATTTGTCATGTGAGTGAGTTTGCACTGACTGAAGAGGACTGGCGACAAGCTATGGCAGAGGATGAAGTTTATGGAGAATTGAAACGTTTCATAAATGGTGATTGGAATCGAGAATTTGAAGAAAGTGAAAGAATGAAACCATATAGTGTGGTCATGGAGGAGCGGAGTATTTGTGGTTTCAAGGTATTGAGATGTTGTAGTGTTGTTTCTCAAGGTAATCTGAGGGGTAGACAGATTGATATGGGACATGAAGGCCATTTGGGAAGAAGTTCAACTAAAAGAAGGTTGAGACAGTTTTTGTGGTGGCCAGTAATGGATACACAAGTGGAGGAGAAAGTGAAAGATTGTAGTGTATGCAGCAATAGTGATAAAAGCAAGATAAGTAGAGAACCACCTTTGAGTTGTACGGAGTTGCCTAAAAAAGCATGGGAACATTTGGCAATGGACTTTATTGGTCCAGTAGAAAAAATTGGAGGATGAAATAGATTTTTGGCTGTCATTGTTGATTATCATAGTAGGTGGTTTATTGTAAAAAGCATGGAACATATAAGTAAGGAATGTGTGGTGGAGTTCTTAAAAGAGGTTGTCATGGAAGAGGGATTTCCTAGAGTGTTAACCACGGATAATGGAGTGCAATTTACTTCTTTAGCAATTAAGAATTTCTTGTGCAAGATGGGTATTAAACATGAGAGAGTGGCATTGTTTAGGCCACAAGCGAATGGTTTAGTCGAGAGAGTAAACCGTATTATAATGGAAAACATACAGTTGTTGATTACTAATAGTTTGTCTTAGAGGGCTGAATTGGACAAAATGATGTGCGCTTATAGAGTTACTACTCATTCTGTAACAGGTGTATCCTCGTTGATTGCTCTCAAAGGGAGAGAACCTGCTACCAAGGAGTCACCAATGTGGTTTCAGGATAAGAAACAAGTGTGGGTTGATCGGAAAGCCATGAAAATGAGTAGTAACAAGAAAAGCAGGAATTGTGAGGAAGGGGGAAATCAAATGTTCTCAACCCAAGAGAGTGATTGTGGTGAAGAAAAATGTTGTTGTATTGGAAGATAGACAGGAATGGAGTTTTGGAAGTCTGAGCAAAGTGATTGGGCCTACTGTATAAGGACTAGAGGAGTGGTTCCACCGTTTTGCATGAAGTTCATATAAGAAATGTTCTTATTTCTTTTGTTTGCATAGTTATCCTTAGACTGTTAAGATCTTTTATATGGAAGTGATCTTCTGCTATTTTCATGATGGTAATTTGTATGTGTACATGTTTTATTTGCATATTTTGTAAGGGGAAAGATGTGTAGGAGTGTTCCCTACCTATCTGTGATGTAATGTAGAATGAGGAGAGTGAGGATTCCAGGGGCTGGCTGTTAGATAAGCTGTGAGCAGGCTGGAGGTAACAGGACTTATACTGAATTAAAGAAGATTGTATTTACATTGGACTTTGTGTAAATGACTGCCCATACCTATCTAAAATGGCACTTTTACCTTTGTTTTTCGGTGACATTCTGTTTCTTTTATCATATTCAGCTAAGTCTCCCGCTGCGCACAAAATTTGGCCAATCGCAGCTAGGGGGTTGGCCGCAGCACCTGACACCCAACCACCACCACCTCCATAGGCAACCAACTCCACTCTCTGGGATGTTGCCTGCACTGCCTGGCCAGAGGGCAGCCAACCCCACGGACTTACTCCCATTGTGCCCGCCACCCAAGTTTAACCCCAGTGTACCATGCTACTTTACAAGCTTGTACTACGGGAGGTCTGCTCTGGATCCCACTGGTGTACTGTAGTGCCTTTGTTACGAATTTTTTTTTAATTTATTTTTGCCTCCATATATCATATTTTTTTTACATTTTAAGGACATGAGTCCTTAACCCCTTCGGTGCTTATGACGAGACCAGCTCGTCATGAGTCACAGTGGAGCTGTGCTCATGACTAGCTGGATCTCGTCATAACAAGTCTTGCACACGCCCACGCGTGATTAATTCCCCGTCTGTGCGGGAGAATTAATGAGTGGGCGGGTTTGTGGCGAGACCAGCTCGTCACTGAGCACAGCTCCACTGGGACTCATGACGAGCTGGTCTCGTCCGCAGCACCGCGACGCCGCATTCACCCCCCCCGCCCCCCGCACCCGTGGGGGAATTACCCCCGCAGCGAAGGGGTTAAGTATTGAAGTGCCAGCTGCACCATTTGTCACTCGGTTGTGGCCAGACAATGAGATCATTCGGTACTTCTACCAGCTCCGTGGCACTGAAATTCCTGACAAGAGAAAAAGCTCACTCGGCCAATCAGAGGGCCTGATTATTTTAATTCGCTGTTCAGCATGAGTCACGAAGAACCAACCATCCAGATATTCCTAGATTTTTAAACCCTTCAAGCAAACCCTAGCACTTCTTTAAACACAAATTTCTCAATAGCAGCTGAACTATTTTACACAAAATAATAAAAAGCATGGTTTCTGAGTAAAGTTAAAAAAATTTGCCAAAGTTGGTGTAATTCCATTCAGCTGTTTATTCTGTATAGGAGAGCACAGTTTCCTATGGGATTTAACATGGGAAATCAATGTTTTTTTCCTTGGCCCCTGCTTGCGGGTTCAGCACAAGACTTTCCAGGAAGGAGCTGAAATGGATGAACTTCTTTTTGGAAAGTTTAAAGCAGGTCCTTCAAATGGCACCAAGGTTATTAGTATAACAAAAATACTCTTACTATTGAAAGTCTGACCTAACTATAACCACTCAGTGATGGCCGCCAGTGTGGAATATTTTCATTGAAAAAAATACACACGCTAAAAACTGAGTTCTGGTTCTGGCTCAAGGTGTAAAACAACTGAAATTTGCCAGTTATGGTTTTCAGCACACATAACACCTGCTATACCTTGCGCCACCAGCCATGTTGTTCTCCTTATAACTGGGAAGAACATTTACACACTGCCATTGGTTCAGACACACTCTTCAGAATCTCATAGGCACAGACTCACAAGCAGTGGTTGACACAGGGATAAGCATGTGCATACTGTCACTAACTCAGACACAAACTGATGTACTCATAGATGCAGGCTCACACAAGGAGTCTCACACAGCAACATACATTTACACACTATCACTTACAAACTCATAGAAGCAGTCTACCATGCAGTGGCTGTCACAGGGACACACAACACATTTGCACACTATCACTGACTTAGACGCACACTCACATTCTGATCGACATGGATTCTTACAGAAAGTACACACAGGGACACACATTTACAAACTGCGACTGAGTGAGACACATACTCACATACTAGTGGCCACAGAATCACACTCAGAGTCTCGCACAGAGACATGCATTTGCACACCATCACTGTCACTAACATACTCAGTCAGACTCACACACAGAGGTACAAACAAAGACAAATTATTTCACTTCCACTGACTCTGAGACACACTAATGTCCTCATTGATGCAGACTTTCACACAGAGTCACACATAATGACACACATTTTTCCACTGCTGCTGAGTGAGACACACTGTCACAAACAAATGGACCCAAACTCACACAAAGAAGCTCACATAGGGACACGCATTTGCACGCTGCCATTGACCTAGACACAAATTCATGTACTCATAGATGCAGACTCACGCAAAGAGGCTGACACAGGCTCACAAATATGCACACAACCTTTGAGTCAGATACACATTCATGAACTCATAGATGCAAAATCGCACATAAAGGCTCACAAAGGGATAACATTTACACTCCACCAGTGACTCAGACACAAACTTATCAACTCATAGATGCAGAATCACACACAGAGGCTCACACAGGGAAAAATATTTGCACACCACCAATGATTCAGATCAAACTTATAAACTCATTGGCACAATAAAGGAGCACACCTTGGCGCACTGAATCAGACATTTACTCAGATACTCATAGATGTGGAGTAAGACATAGAGGTAGACACAGACTCACACAGAGCCACACACAGGGACACATATTTACATACCACCCCTGAATAAGACACACACTCACATACTGTTAGACACACTTGACAAACAGAAGCTTACAAAGGGACATGCATTTGCACACCACCACTGACTTAGGCACACACTCACATATTCATAGATGCCGACTCACACACAGTTACACATACTTTGGCATGCATTCACACACTGCCGTGGACTCAGATACGCACTTACATACTCAGAGATGCAGGCCCTCACACTGAGGCACACACACTAAGAAATGCATTCACCCACAGCCACTGTCTCAAGCACACACTCAAGTATTTGTAGATGCAGACTCATGCACACAGACACACATAAGGACAAACATTCATACACCACAAGTGAGTAAAACACACACTCATGTTCTCATAGATACTGAGGCCTATTCACAAACTTATTTTTGGAGTTCGTGAAGTAGTACAACAGTAGAACTACTCACATTAGGGTGACCAGGCATCCTGGATTTGCCGGGACAGTCCCGGTTTCTCACCAGCTGTACCGGCAGATTTCAGCAAATTTCACTTATGTTGGTTTTCAGTGAGTGTTGACTGAAAACAGAGGGAGGCAGGTTTATTTTGTGTCCCAAAGCAGGACTAGTGAGCAGTTTATCTGAAAGAAATGTAATTACCAGATATGATTCTGGGTTTAAAACCTTGGTGTAAAATTGAAGTCCTTCTTTTACTTTTGTAAAGTGTCCCAGTTTTTAGTTCCCAAAATCTGGTCATCCTAACTCACATGCTGCATTCAATTCTCAAACTTAATGGCTGCAGATCTTCGCCTCAGCTGTCTTTTCTGTGTGGAGATCTCTGCAGACGCACATATACATTTTAGTAATAAATGTGGGACGAGCCTTGGGGAGTGGCTGGAAAATGGGGAATATTGCCTACTAAGTAGGAGGGATTAGAGAGGAGAAAGGAAGGTCTTAGAAAGGGGTAAGGAGGGGCATAGAAAGGGGCATGAAAATACAAACACCCACCCACAAACAAGTAAGCCATTGCAATTCAAAAACTGCACATCTAAAGTTGCTACTGCTAAAAACGATCCAAAACAGTAGTACTCCATCCCAGTACTGGATTAAGTCCAGCACTACACACGGCCATTCACAGGTACTGAAAAAGCACTCCTGTAGAAAACAATGGCAGCAAGGATTTAAAATATTATGCCAATAATGTTAAATAAATCAAATCAAATAATTTCGAAATAAAAATTACACACACACACACACACACATATTGTTTTAAGTGTTAAAAGATATATAGATTTCCTACACTAAATATTTAACCTTTTCTTTCAATATAATTAAATAACACATAGGATGGCATAAACAATTGACACAAGTAACACCCATTTGGAGGGGCAATTGAATCCACAGGGTGCGGAAGTTGGGACCATTTAGCAAATGGTACTCCCTGGAATGATATGATGATGGGTTGGGATTTGCAGACCTCAGATGATATTACCAGGCCGCACACCTACTCTTTATAAATGGTCGGTTATTAGTGGATAGAAAGGAACCGGTGGTGAAGCTAGAGGTGGTGGCGATTGGGTGCTGTATTTGCTGTTCCAGCTATATGGTTTTAGGGTCTCAAGTGTCCTGCCCTCAATCTAGCACCAAGCCTTGAGAGAAATGAAATGGCATAGTAAGATGACCACCGAGTCTCCACTTTACATGGAAAATGGCTTCCGGCAGTACCTTATTTGACAGGCTTTTCCGGGTGGGTCTTTGTACGGACATTTAAGATGGGTGATGTTTGGGAGGCCTCCTTTATCAAGACATTTTCTCAATTACAGGAGGAACTTGAATTGCATAAATCATAATTCTTTATGTATTTACAGATCAGACATGCTTTGGACATCTCCAAACCACAGCTCATATCACTCCTATACTTTAATCCATTTAATTCAAGACTGCTTATTGAGTGTGCGGGGAAAAAAATCCATCTCAACACTATATGGAGCTTTAGTGATAAACATGCCTGACCCCCTGCAATCCTTCAGAGAACAATAAGAGATAGATATGGTTTCCCTCGAAGATGTGGAATGTTTGGAGGCAAACATGGCTGCTAAGGAACTGGTGATAGCAGGCAGGCTTTGCCTGATACAGTTGAAATATTTTCAGAGAATTTATTTTACACCAGAACACCTCCACAAAATAGGCAGGAGTCAATCCTTGATGTATGTGCGATGTGAGGTGGAGAGGGGGGCATTCCTTCAGGTAGTTTGAGATTGCCCAGTGATCAATACATAATATTTGAGAATTCACAATCACCTTGCTCAAGTGACAACGTGTGGCATTCAGATGGTTATAAAGGGAGTTTTTGGGGAATAATGCCAGGGAAGGATAGAGCAGGGTGTAATAAAAACTGGTGGCGGTCAGCCTAACAAATGCTAAACGGGGGCTAGCTCGAACCTGGCTGACACAGTCCGTCCTGATATGAGAGACTGAGTGAGAGCCATGGACTTTTGTGCCACAGCGGAAGAAAGGATTTATAGAGAGGGGCTGCTCTAGGAAATACAATAAAATCAGTGGGCCCCAGTCAGACAAACTCCAGCAGGAGTAGCCCACTTCCTGCATGGAAATGGACAGAATAATCGTATTGGTCTGCGATTGACAATAGTGTGTGTAATGGTCATATGTGTGTTATCATGTATTTTCTGGAGTACTGCAACCTTCTCTGTTGTTTGGAGGGATTTATCCTACATCACATTTTATTGACAAAACAGCAATAAAAGAGTTAAAAAAAGACTGGGTCAACGTGATGGACTGATGTGCACTTCTGAGAAAGAAAATTACAATGCTCAGGGTTGCCCGCATAGACACCCAAAGATTTGGGGTGCCGGGAGGGATATTCTCAACCAACTATCATGTAAACAGCAGCTACTAAAAGCATCAGCCACACTGAAATCACAAATCAAAACTCTCACATTGGACACCATGGCTGCCCTAGATTAACCTGGACACATGACCATACATAGCCCCACGCTAAGGGAGGAATTCAGACGACTAATGTTTAAAAATTGTACACAAAATTGTTTTTCTTTCTGTGTAAAATACTTCATTTTGTGACTTCATGGACATATTTATTGTTTGCCAATGTTATTTGTTATTTGTCATGTTCTAGTAAGAGCTATGTTGAAAATCCAATAAAGAACGCTATAAAAATCAACTTTTGAACTTTGAGTAACAGATTGCAATGAATGAAAATGTATTAAACATATTTGCTTTAATAAGATGTTCTAAATAATAATTAAATATAAAAAATGCTAGTGTAGGTGGGATTTTTAAATTATTTTATATAATATTTTAAATTACATTTATGCATTTTATCTATTTAATAATTTCATTTGATGAATTAATGTCCTATAGCATTGTATATATTTAGTTCTAGGTTAATAACAGTTAACTTAAATTTTGTTTACATTAAAATATTTGTATATACTCAGATGCAGACTCACACACAGGAACGCACATTTGCACACCACCATTGATTCAGACAAACATTCACATGCTCATAGACGCACACTCAGTGACACCCATTATCACGCCACCACTGACTCAGACACACACTTGCGTACTCATAGATGGAGACTCACACACAGAGCCACACATAAGGAAACACATTCCCACACATCAATAAGTGATACACACACTCATGTACACATTGATGCAGACTCACATGCAGATGTACACATAAGGACACACATTTGCACACAGCAGTGAGACACACACTCAGGTACTCTTAGAAGCAGACTTACACACAGATGCACACATAAGGACACACATTCGCACACCACCACTGAGACACACACTCACTTACTCATAGATGCAGACTCACACACAAAGGCTTGCACAGGGACAAGCATTTCTACACTGGTACTGACCCAGAGACACACTCACATACTCATAGACACAGACTAACCACAGAGGCACACACATTTGCATACCACCATTGATTCAGACATATACTCAGGTACTCATTGTTGCAGACTCAAGCACAAAAGCACACATAGGGAAATCATTTCCACATTGCCATTGACTGAGACACACACTCATGTTTTCCTAGATGCCAACTCATATAAAGAGGCACATACAAGAACATGGATTTGCACACCACTACTTACTCAGACACATACTCATGAACTCATAGCAGCAGACTCACACTCAGAGACTCACACAGGGACACTCCCGGCACACTGCTACATGCTCACACACACACACACAAACTCATAGTCAATGCCCTCACTGCCTCATGCTTCCATACCCTGTAGATGCTGAGGAAGATTTCCAAATGGTTCCCAATCAGCACCTGGAAAACCATCGCGTACACACTGGTCATGAGCAAGATGGACTATAGGAACACCTTCAATGCTGGGATCAACAAAAAATCACCAGAAGGCTGCAGACCATTCAGAACTCAGCAGCCAGAATCACTTTCAACCTCCCACACCACAGCCACATCACACCACACCGGAAGGAGCTCCACTGGCTCTCCATTCACAAATAAGCACAATTCAAACTCCTCACCCACACTTTCAAGGCACTACATAACACTGGCCCAGCATACCTCAACAATCGCAGCTGCTTTTACAAACCTACCAGAAGCATCCACTGGTCCAGGCTCTTACCTGCACAAATTCCACGCATATGGAAAACCAGCTCCAGCGGTCGAAACTTCTCTTACGTTGCTCATAAATCGTGGAACGACCTGCCACAACACATAAGAGCCTCCTCCTCGCTTCTTGAATTTTGCAAGAAACCAAAGACCTGGCTTTTTGAGTAGTCCCACTATCCCCTAGGTGTGCTAGACTCACACCTGCTCAGCTCCCAGATACCCTCCAGGATGATAGTGCACTCTACTATTCAGTCACAGGCTCACATACACATAGACATAAACTCACACATAGGCCATACACAGGGACACATGTTTGCTCACTGCAACCACTAAGGCAAACCCACGTATCTTTAGAGGCACACTCACATACAGAGGCTTACACAGGAACATGCATTCACACACAGCCACTGACTCAGACACACACTGGTGTAATCCTAGATGCAGTTTCACAGACAAAGGCACACAGAGTGACACACATTTGCGCACTGCCAGTGACTCAAACACACACCCATAATTATAGATACAGACTAACAAGACACAAAGACACATTCAACCACTCCCACAGACTCAGACACACACTCATACTCCTAGACACAGACTCACACACAGATGCACACGTAAGGGCACACATTCAAATGTCACTACTGAGTGAGATATGCACTCACTCACATGTAGCTGCAGAATAACACACAGGGGCTTGCATGGGGACCTGCATTCACACACTCGCATACTCAAAGTCACAGACTCACACACAAAGAGAAACTTGCACACCACCACTTACTGAGACACACACTCAGGAACTCATAGACATAGACTCACACACATTGGTGGACAGAGGAAAATACATTTGCACACTGGCACTGACGAAGACGCACACTCACGTACTGATAGTCATAGACTCACACACAGGGGTACACACATATGTATGCACCGCCATTGAGTTAGACATACCTAAATCCTGTTAGATGCTCACTCACACACAGAGGCTTACACAAGGAAATGGATTTACACACCGCCACTGACTCAAACACACACTTGTGTATTGTTGCAAGGTGGAATATTAGGTGGTATGGCTGGGAGGTTACTTACTGTACAATATTCTCACAATGCACAGAGATGGACCTTAGATTCAACAAGAATAACCCTTAGCTCAGTCCTGGTAGTGTGCTAAAGAGCAGTCAGGCATTACTGGAGGAACATGTGTTAAGCGTTTTACAGTACCATGATGGTGCATAAGTAATTGAGACAACTCGAAAGAAATCTGACATCAATTTATAAAAATAGACCTTATTTTTTTATAAATATAGACACCAAAACGAACTTTGCATCATACATACAACTGGAGTTGTGGATTTTCAAAGTGTTAAAAAATAAATGCAGTAAATCTTTCAAACTGGTCTTATTGAAGTCAATGTGGGAAAACACAGGTGATACTCGGTCACTTGCAGGGTGAGTTCAAATGAACCCTCTTGTGGATAAGGTCATGCGGGTCCCTGGACCAAGTTCCAACAGTTGTTACTTTGTTATTTTGCCCAGGGAGTCCAGGTGCAGAGGTGACTTGGCTGTCCTTGGTACTGAACGGGATCCGTGGGAGCTGCCAAACTTGCAGCACTGGACAAAACCACACTTGGAGATGAGTTCCACTCTACCCACGGAGAGTAGAGGCCTTTGTAGTCCTAGGACCTGGGTTCAACAGCTGCCTTTCTTGTACCTTGCTCGGCGGCTCTGGGTGAGAGGTAGCTGGCAGCCTGCAATCACCGGGGGCAGGTCGCGCCAAAGATCCTTTACCACACACTCGACGATTCCAACTGCAGGATGCAGGAACACAGCAGAGGGGTCATTGCTGATGTCGGTCGCTGTCGCTGTGAGTTGCTCTTGGGCTGGAGATGTCACTCAAGGGGTCGATCACCCAACTGGCGATCACCAAGCCTTGGCTGCGGCAAATTGAGCCCACGGTTACTTCGGCGGCTGGAGTTTGAGAGGGAGTGGAGTAGTGGCTTGAAACTTGGTAAAAGCTTAGCTACCACTCCAGGCTTGCAGGACACCACTTCTCTTTAGGCTCACTTTTGACAGGCCCAGCAGGTCGCAATTCTTGACACTCAGCACTTCGATTTTCCTGCAGCTTGCAGGGGACTGGTTCCACCAATTCAAGAGAGTCTGCTAAGGTTTCTGGTGTCCACTGGAGTCCCTATTACTGGAAGCAATGAGCTTCTGCCACAGACACACGCCGAACACATGGTTCCAGGATATGGTCTCTTCAGGACACTTAAGTGTCCTCTCTTTGCACTGCGGCAGAGTCCAAAGTCCTGTTGTCGGAGTCTGCATCTTCTTTGTGCCTCTTCTCGGATTCAAAGTCAGGACTGAAGTTCTGAGGTCAGGGAAGCCCCTTTAACCCTAGTTTAGGGATCATTAAGGGTGTGAGGGACAGTGGCCAATAGGCTACTGGTACCTGAGGCTAACCCACTCCTGAGGTGACAGCATCCCGTGGGTGTACATCACCTTTCTACCCGAAGTCCTCTAATTTAGGGTCTTCTAACATGGCAGAACCTTTCCTTGGCTGTACAGACCTCCTAGCCCACGCTAAAGGTGTGGCTAGCCTTATGGAGGTGTACACCTTCTGAATATCTAGTTTTACCACCTGTTGGGCTGGACAGGGCGGGAAGGGATTTGTCCTCGAGTGGGGGACATGAATTTACACATCAAGAGCAGTGAAAGCCTTGAGGTTCACCTCTTTAATGACTGTACAAACTAGCCATCTTGGCGGAAGAAGGTGTGACCTCCTTCCTGTCCAGGCCATTGTCTCCAACCTGGTGAAGTGCTAGCACATCCCACCAGGAGGGCAGACTTTTGTCTTGGCGGCAAACAGCTCGGGGAAGCCCGCCAAGGTACTGGGTCATTGTATCCTAGGGGGGCACCCACTCAGGGTGGCACCCTGGTGCATGCCAGCTCACCCTTGACACAAGTATCATGTTGGGGTGAAAAAGCAGTGTTTGACACCAAGCATGACACAATTTGGTCATTCCATAAAGGAGCTGGTTATCTCAAGTTTCCTTGATAGCCAGCCCATATTACTCTATGGACCGCTGGTCACTTACAGTAAAACCTTGCTTTACAGGGTTACTGGAGGGATATATATGTATAAACATATATATCTGCACCTTTAATATAATACACTCTACCTCCTGGGCTTAGGAGGACAATCTTAAGAGTGACTTACTTACATTAAGGCAGTGGTGTGGCTCTGCAGCACATGGTGTGTGCAGAGTCACTCTCGAGCAGACAGGCTGCTCGTGCTGGGTTGCAATGGCAGACCTGCAGACACACTTTTATTTGGGTCACACAGGGTGGCACAATACAGTGCTGCAGCCCTGGGGATCCCCTTGCCCTGGGTACCACTGATGCTCTATATTAGGGACTTTTAAGGGGGAAAATGCTTTGCCAATTGGGTGTACCAATTCACATTACTTTTAGGGGAAAAAGCATGGGCAGTGGTATCTGGTTAGCAGGTCCAAGTGCACTATCAGAGTCAGAAGTCAGCATCTAGCAGTTCTAATGGGGGCAAAAAGTGGGGGGCATCTGTAATGAAGCCCAGTTTCTAACATGTACTCATAGACAAAGACTCACACACAGAGGTGCAACACAGTGACACACATTAACACACTGCCACTGACTCAGACACACACATAATTATAGACACAGACTCACACACTGAGGAACACACAAAGAGACATTCGCCCTCGGCCATTGACTTAGACACACAATTATGTATTTATAGGTGCAGACTTACACAAAGAGACACACATTATCACACTGCCTCTGAGAGAGACACATACTCGTACTCAGGTGCAGACTCACTCACAAATATACACATAAGCACACATTCAAATCACCACTGAGTGAGACACGCACTCACTCACTTATAGACACAGACACACAGAGAAGCTTGCACGGGAGTGTGCATTCATACACTGCCACTGACCTGGACACATACTCATAGACACAGACTCACACACAGAGGCACACACAAGATATACATTCACTCACTATCACTGACTCATACTCTCATGTCCTAATAGATGCAGACTCACACACAAAGGCTCCCACAAAGACACACTTTTGCACACCACCACTGACTCATGGATACGTGTTCACACATCTCTACAGCCTCAGATGCAAAATTGCATACTCATAAAAGCAGATTCACACAGAGAGGCACAATCAGCAACACAAATTTGCATATTGCCACACAGACAGACGCACACCTATGCACTCGAAGACAATACCACGGTGTTGGAAATCACCATCTTTTTAAGTGGTGTACACCCAGATATTTGCCTGAACTGTTTTTGCTGACTGTAGAACTCTGTACACTCTAGCCCTGCTAACCAGTGGTAAAGTGCATATTCTTCCCCTTTCAACATGATGAACTTGGCATATGCCTGATTGGCATATTTAACTTACCTATTAGTAAGGGATAATCTTTATTGGGACCATACATAGTATAGATATAGAACTCCAGTGTGTCCATTTTTAAACCTATTATTACACAGCAACAGCTAGAAATGACAATGCTATAGAAGACTTTCAGAGAAGGGTCAAATAAAGGTACTAAGTTGCCCTTTACTGAGGCTGAGAAGAGGCATAAACAAATTTGTCGCCTAAAAAGTGAAAAGATGGCTTAATCTTGGAGGCCGGCTATGCTAGGTTTCAAATGTGCAAGTTCATATTTAACTTTATATTGTTTTCTTTGCCTGTTTAGCCCTTTAATGTTGAAGGTAACAGTCCTCGAAACCTTAGACTTGGATATATTTCTTCAGATATAATCTCATCAGGCATTTGGTTGCCCTTTTTCCTTCTTTTTTATCCCTGACCCTCCTCTTGCCCATCTCTCTATTCTCACCCTTCAAAATGCTCCCCTCTCCTTCCTTCCCTTCCCTCCCTTCCTTTATAAGCAGATAATAACCCCTTCCTTGTGGTGTAATACAAAAAAAGCATCTAGAAGATGGGAGATGAAAAAATCAATCATGGCTTGACCCTCCCCTATTGTAAACACTCTGGGGCAGATATTTTAAAAAGGCACGCAATGCAGCGCAGTCCCCAAAGAGGCTGGGCTGCGCAGCGAGACAGGGAGGGGGCAGGAGAGCGCAATATCTACAGAGTTATGGCTCCCTCCTCCCCTTTCCCTAGAGCCGGTGCTGATTTCAGCTGCTGTGCACCACACACACACCTTAGACCATAGAGCTAGAGTGCGTACCTGAGTCTAGCATAGGTTTTGTACAGGAAGGGTACCCTTCCTGTACAAAATACTATGCCTAGACAAGTTTCAACACTTTTCCCACTTTGTATGATTGCTGCACAGTGCTGCACGCATGCAAAATCGGAAAAGAAAGGAGAAATCAAAACATTTTTCCTGTTAGCGGCACTTTTGAAGTGGTGTTAACTTTTGGCGCTAAACCCTGTCTACAATTGTTTGTAAATAGGGTTTTGCTTCAAAAGGCATGGGTGGTAGCATGGGAAGGCCCATGTACCACCCATGTAAAGCCCCCTTGGCGCTAAGTAATGCAAAGCAGTGCTTTGTGCTGCTTTGCGTTACTTTCAGGGTACTTTCCAGCACAAAACAAGTTTTGCACTGGAAAGTAAATTGGTAAAAAACATTTTGTGCTAGTTAGCGTCACTTTTGTTACGCTATCCCAGCGCAAAATATTTGAAAATCTACCCCTCTGTTTTCTGTTTTCTCTGGTTTTTTTAAATACAAGGACCTTTTATTTTGATATGAATGTGCGTTAGTCAAATAATTGAGAAATACACAACCGTGATTTAATTAAATGCACATTCATAATATATTGTTTGGTTCTTTAGTTGTTTCATGCAAATATGATAATCAAGCGTATACGAATACACTTGTGTTATTTAATCATTTCTGCTGAAGCATATCATTGTTATCCATTATAAACAAACAAGGGCAGGTTAGTGCTTGCATGTCACGTATTGTTGCTCTTCATAAACACTGTTTAATAATTTGAAAAAGCTAGAAGAGTATTTCACTACTTCTTATTTTTTTTTTTAACAATGGTTAACGTGCCTCTGAGTGGTATTAAAGTAAGCACCCAGAGCTAGATGTTGGAAAAGAGATCTTCACAGCAGCGCTATCACGACAGCCCCTTCAGCACCCACTTTAGTCGAAGGTTGCAGCTGAGCGGCACGTGGCCTTCACTGGTTACCCGAGTGGCTGTGTTTGTTCTGATACACACAGCTGTTTGGTGACGGAATTATCAGGCTTACTATTTAGACAGAACAATCACCCTGTTGTTCTGAACCAGGTATAAGAGTTTGCACCTTCTTTAAAACTCAAGGCAGGCTGGTTCCTTACTAATCTGCTAGAACAACCATAATAACCGGAAGTAGCAAATTAGGGTATTACTGCTGGAAGTATCATAACCATGTTAGAACATTTCTTGCCGTTCACGTTTTTATTTACTGCTTTATTGTTTATATTACATGTGGTTACAATTTATATTGTATGCACTAGATTGGGCATTTAAAATAAACGTTCTAAAATGCATAATATGTTTCTGGTGTCCCCTGAGTGTGTGATTTATTTGTGAAACAGCATTTGGGTTTCTGCTGATTGTCAATGACCTATCTGATGGGACTGGTTGTTACCAGAAACAGATCTTACCCAAACATTGCTCAGTGGGTCCTGCACTGGCTGCAGTGAAACTGGTGTTCTGATTCGGGTTGGTACATTAACTGAGTCCTTGGTGTGAGAGGTTCAGAACATCGATACCTGTTCTCTTGAAAGCTTTAGAAACGTACTGCTGTTCCCAAACACAACAAGTTCCTTCATTTCCTCTCACAGGCCATTCTACATTATACATTACAGCCCTTTTCAAGGCTGACTTATCAAGGAAACAAATATTGAAGCTGGTCAGGGAGTAATATAGGTCTAGTTAAGAATGGTGTTCCTTTTCAATCTATCCATATCTAGCCTAGAAAACTGCCTTGCAGCTGAGGGAAATGCGAAATTGGATTTATGAATTAGTTCTTTCCATCCTTGCCATGTTGGTGGGTGGCTCGTCCTTTAAAATAAATTGGCAAAGACTCTTTCATACATATTCGGAATCTCAATAACTGAGACTTTTTATAGCTCAACGTCAATCTAAAATGAGTTTTTTACGCCACACGAATATTTTATTTTAACTATTATTTTCACAAAAAACTTCTAAAACAATGTTATTGTTTTCAGCACGTGTATTCAAATAGACACCTGTGCTGCTACAGTACACCATACATTTTGCAGGTAAGATGGGACTTTAGAGACAGGCATGTCATTCAATGATAGGACATAAGGAGATGGACACAGGATCAGTAACACAGTGAGGAGCATGTGTTAGAAATGCCAACTGCATCCTTGGGGTACATTGCATCGGAGAGAGTGCCTCTTGCTGGGGCATCAGCCAGCTTGGATTTCTTTGCTTCCATTTCCTGACTGCATCCTCTTCACAACCAGGTACACATATTAGAATCTGCCAGCCTTGTTCCACAATTAATCTTGTGGAGTGTGTGGGGTAGAAGGATGAGAAAGGTAAGGGGTAGTCTAATACTTAAGATGCTAAAAAGGATCTGGCCATCGGGCTCCCCAGACGACTCCAAGTCCCAAAGACATCTGACATATGTCACAGGGTGTGCTAAGGAGAAGTGTTAAATTCTGGATATAGGATAGATGGCACAGATCCTTTTAAGGACAGGTGAGAGAGCCTCTGTATTAAAGACAGCTGGAAAAGTGTTTCTATAAGTGACAAGTGACATTGTTTTTGGAATAAGGACAGGTGATAAAGTCTGTTTAAAGAACAGCTGGTGCAGTATGGGTATTAGACAGACCCCACATTTCTTACACTAAGGCCACATGCCATAGGGTTTCTTATGGACAAAGATCACAGGGCAGATTTACAAGAAAGTGACACATCTGTAGAGATGTCAGTTTACCTGCCACAGCCTGCGATACCCTTGCGTCACCATGGATGCGCCGTATTTACAATACTACACACCATGGCGCAAGGATTGACAGATGCTTCAGAAATTCTGACGCAGCTGCTGGCCCAAATGTCACGCATTGCTGGAGTCGTGTCGCAAGCACGACGTAAGGTTGACGCAGTGGCGTCCTAGAAGAGGTGCAGTGAAATCTTGTAGATTTCACTGCGTCACTTTTACGAGGCTTTCCTGTGTGGGAACGCCCACCCTGCGTACATTATACCTGACGCAGGTATAATATGACGCAGGGCTTTACAACGTGACGCATCTCCCTAGATGCGTCACGTTGTAAATTGGCTGCATTGTTTGTGCTGACGGTGCGTCAAAAAAAGTGACGCAATGGCAGCACAAGGATGCGCAAGGGGCTTGTAAATCTGCCCCTCCATCTGTAATAAGCACTAATGATTCTTTCTGCACTACAGAGGGGCTTGACAATCTAGGCGTTAGATACTTGGGGGACAATGTGAGTATTAAGGACAGGTGGCATTCTCTGTATACGGGAAAGGAGGCACATTCTCTGTATTATGTTCAGGTGGTCCAGTCTATTTTAAGAACAGGAGATGGAGCTTCGTGTAAATGACACGTGGCAATCTCTCTGTGTTAATAGACAAATTGTACAGTCTATTTTAAGGCGAGTGGCCTGGTCTCTGTATTAAGACAGATGGCACAGAATGCATTTTAGATATGGCAGAGTCTTTACATTAAGGACAAGTGCAGCCTGTGTAATAAGGACTATACTATAGTATACTATACTATACTAAGTGTCATGTCCGTCGCATAGTCCCCCCTTAAAAGAAGCATACTACGGGGGCGTGGTCAAGATGGCGACTGTGTAGGACGTGCCTACCCGTCGCTCCTGCTCCTGACCTAGGCCCGGGACCATTAGCTCTGCCAAAATCGCCCCAAACCCCCCGGTTGGCACCTTAGCACCCACCTCGGTGCAGCGGGAATCCCTGGACCCTCGAAGCCGCCCCTAAATCGCAGCGGTGACCGAAAGAGAAGAGAGCCGCGCTGAGCAGGCCGAGGTGGCCGGTGGCTGACAAGGGCGGCGGAGGCGCTCGGGTGCCGGACTGTCCCTGCGCGCTGCGGGGGCTGGGGCTACCGCATCCCAAGACCGGAGGTGAGCTGAGGAGGAGCAGAGCCCAGAGGGGGCACACCCGGATCCAGTGCAGCTGCCCCTGCGGTGCAGATGAGCACCAGAGTCGGGAGAGGCGGGAGGACCGAGCGGAGTGGTGGGCCGGCCCCCCTCGCAGGATGCCAGCAAAACGGCCAGCCGCCCATCACGAACAGGTCGTGGTGCCGGATGGGGCCACCCCGCCACTCCGCTGATCGCACCGAAATTAGCCTTCCCTCTTCCCACACCAAGGCGGCCAGCTGACGGCGGACCTGCCAGTGACACGGCTGGGCCCAGATATTGGAGACTGTTGGTGGTGCTCATCTCCCTGCTGAACCCAGCTGAGCCAGGAGTGAGCGGCAAGTGAGCTGGGAGAGCCCCGAGACTGCGGCGTCTGGCCGGCGCGCGCCCGCCGCGGCGGTGGCCACGATGAGGAGGTGACCGGACCTGGCACTGCACTGCGGAGGAGCGAGCCCTGACTGTTGCGGGGGTAGTGCGACCACCATAGCCTGCGCCATTGCTCGGCCCTGGGCCGGCGGAGAGCGGGGACAGCGAGTCTGAAGGCGCCGCCTAGTGCCCATCCTCAGCCACCCACCCGCATCGCCTGGGAGACACCGCGGGGTGCATGGCGCTCTGATTGGGGGCCTACCTGGAGCCTTGTAGGCAGCGGCTGGGTGAGAACCCTTGGGGAAGACGAGAAGCTCGTAGGCAGGAGCAGAGGCCTCTCTGAGACTGGGGTAAGGAGTACTCAATGCGTCTACCCGGCTGACACAGCGACAGGATGGTGCAAACAGCCGCCGCATTCAAGGCCCTGAGCGCGGCCTCGCCAACGCAGTCAAGCAGAGACTCTCCCACTAATTCTCACTGTGGAGACGCCGGGACGCGGGTGGGCCCTCTGCCCAGCAGCGGCCCTGATGCCCAGAGTCCTGCAGCTGTGTGGGAGCTTCACAGGGAGGGGGGACACCTAAAGCCATGCGCTGAGGCCACGCAGTGTGGTAGCGAACTGCTGAGGGCACTAGACACGACGCAGGTGCGACGGTTCGCTGGCACGAATGAGATCCTGAGCCTGGCGGTGCTTTGCAGGCGACGGTGGAGCCCTCGGCTGGGGGCCGGTTCGCACTGTCCAGAGCCGGAGGTAGAGCTTCGTTAACCCTTGCAAGAGAGCGCTGTGGGCGGCCGAGTCCTACGTCAACCAACACACAGTGTCGAGGTCGCCTGCCTGCGACAAGATGGCAGCCGCCACCAAACAACGAAAGGAGAGGTCAGTGAAGGAGCTCCTTTTTAAACCGGGGTCAGGAGGGCCTGAGACACCCAGGGCGAAGGGGGGTTCCCCGACGACTCAGGGTCAGGGTGACGTTGATGGTCCAGTCACGCCTGGCATCCTCGAGTCCCTATTCGCTACCCTCACCGGGGAATTCCACACGATGAAAAAGGAACTGACTGCTGAGCTCCGCGAGCTGCGAAGGGACATTGATTCAGTAGGGGAGCGTGTGGACGACCTGGAGACACGAACAGCAGCCAGGGACGAAGAGGTGACTCACCTTCAGCAAGAAGTATTACGCCTACGGGAACAGCAACTTGACCTCCAGGCCCATGCGGAAGATTTGGAGAACCGTTCCCGACGGAACAACATCAGGATCCGGGCGGTTCCGCAGGGCCTGGAGGGGGAAGACATCGAGGGCTTTGTCGAGGCCTTTTTCCGGCACATCCTGGGAGCCCCTCCGGAGCAACGAATCAAGCTAGACCGGACACATTGGGTCAGGCCCAAACGACCAGCCACAGCCCCGCCTCCAGACATCTTGACCTGTGCCCATAATTTTCAGCTCAAAGAGCGTATCTTACGAGAGGTCCGAGCTAAACACCCTCTTGAGTACCGATCCTGCAGGCCTCTCCTATTTCAGGACTTGGCAGCCTCTACCCTGCAGAAAAGGCGGGAGTTTCGACCCGCCACAGAGTTTCTCTGCTCCAACGGGGTCCCCTATTCTTGGGGACACCCATTCAGCATTATTTTTAAATGGGAGGGCAAGCTGCGGCAGGTGCATTCTCTCCGGGAGGCGGCGTCCCTCCTGCACCTGCCGGGCATGGACGACGCCGCACCAGAGAGAGAAGCGTCTCCAGGCACACGCAACAATACAGCAGGATGGCAGCGAGTGGGGAGGTCCCCCTCACATATCCGCCCTGACCCGGAGGCCATGGCAGAGGAACGCAGGGCTGTCCTGAACTCATTGGCCGGGAACTCTCATGCGGCTGACTGAGGTGATGGGGCTCTGATACATTTAGCTAACTTGCCACCGGGATGTGCATCGCCTTAACGTCCTGGGGGGCGGGGGCGGTGGGTGTTTCCTGCAGTCCGTCTTACGTTCCTCCATGGGTCTGAGTGCCCAGGACAATGGTAAACCTTCACTGTTTTCGTTAAATGTTATATGTTCGGGTCTGATTAGTTGGGGTTCCCTTCTTCCCCCCTCACATTGCCGTAGTTGGATCCTTGACGTCATGGGCTTCATTCTTTACACCTGGGCACAGATGGGTGTGGTGCGGGTCTTGTGGCATCTCTATGGTTTCCCTGGGGATGACTGATATTAAAGTAATATCCTTGAACGTCAAAGGGCTCAATAACCCTGTTAAACGACGAGCCATCTTGTCATATTTGGAGAACTCGGACGCTCACATCTGTCTTCTGCAGGAGACACATCTCTTACCCACAGATACACACCGACTGCGCTCTAGGGCCTTCCCCCACCAGGTTTTTTCTTCCCGGGCCACAAAGACAGCGGGGGTAGCCATTTTGGTCTCCAGTAAATTCCCAGGCCGCATAGGCGACAA
This sequence comes from Calotriton arnoldi, assembly GCA_963921515.1. Taxonomy (NCBI): domain Eukaryota; kingdom Metazoa; phylum Chordata; class Amphibia; order Caudata; family Salamandridae; genus Calotriton; species Calotriton arnoldi. Next base: position 502,120 of record CAWUFW010010611.1, on the reverse strand, counting down.
ACAGGCGGAGATAAAGGGCCGGCTGTTGGCATACTCCTTTACGCTGGGCACATCTAGTTTCACAGTCTCCACGGTCTATGTCCCTAACGAGGGTCAGGAGGGATTCCTGAGGGATGCAGTGCACGAGCTAGCCGGCTTACTGGACAGGTCGATTATACTGGGAGGGGACTTCAATTTGGCCTTTGATGACTCAATCGATAGATCGGTGCAGAGATGGGGCCAGGCGGGAGCACTGTCCACTTCAGGGAAACGTTTGTTGAGTGAAGAGGGCCTTACAGATGCCTGAAGGCTTCGACACCCGCACTACAGGGAATACACATTCTACTCACACCCTCATAAGTCCTATGCCCGGATTGATTACATCCTCACATCGGATACAATGACCCAACGACTGCAGGCAGCCGACATATCCCCGTGCCCACTATCCGACCACTCTGCAGTGCAGATTACGCTGACCTTTTTCACTGTTCGCTCTACCCGTAGATTCTGGCGCCTGCGTGAAACTATGCTTCAACGCCCCACAGTGGTCCAGCAGATTGAATCTTGCATTGCTGCTTACCTTGCCCTTAATGATACCCCTGCAATGCAGATGACTACCCTATGGGAGGCCTTGAAAGCAGTTGTCTGAGGGGAATTTTTGGGTATTGCAGCTGCGGATAACAAAGCTCAACGTGACAAGAAGGAACGACTTAGCAGGGAGGTGATTGAATTGGAACGCATTCACCAATGGACTGGGGCACCTCGAGTTTGGAGACAACTCAGGGCAGCCCGAGCACAGTTGGCGGGCCTAGACGTGGACAGGGCCGAGTACTGAAGCACACGTTCTACGTGGGAGGAGATAGATGCGGTAGGCTTTTGGCCAACAAGTTACGGGCGCAAAGGCAACTGTCCCGTGTCACTGAGATTCTGGATCGGCAGGGTCAAGTGCTTGACACTGACTGCAAAATCGCGGACGCATTTCGTTCCTTTTACGAGGACCTATATACGGCACAGTCATTACCAGCCCGATGGTCCAGCACAGTACCTCGAGGGGGATGCGATGGCGAAACTCACACAGAGTCAAGCCGATGAACTTGGTGCCCCCATTAGAATTGAGGAAGTTATTGCAGCCATCTCTCGCTTAAAGCTCCACAAATCCCCGGGACCGGATGGCTTTTCTTCCGTTTTCTACAAGAAATTTTGCCCAGTCCTAGCTCCACTACTGGTACGTCTCTTCAATTCCATAGGGCCGGAGACGACACTGCCCTCCACCATGCTGGAGGCCTTGATTACGGTCATACCCAAGCCTGGTAAGGATCGACGCTTATCTGCCTCCTTCCGCCCTATTTCGCTTCTCAATGTTGACTTTAAACTTTTTACCGGGATTGTGGCTCGGAGGCTCTCTTCTCATCTCCCCGGGCTGATAGACCCCGACCAGTCTGGGTTCGTACCCAGCCGCCAGTGCTTAGACAACACCAAACGACTTCTCCACCTGGTGGACCAATCGGAACGTTTTCCGGCGGAGCGTAGGATCTTTATTGTCGACGCCGACAAGGCGTTTGACAGGGTCCATTGGCCCTATCTCCGGGCCACCCTGTCTCACTTTGGTCTCCCAGACCGGTTTATTCAGTGGGTGTTCTGCAGCTACGAGAATCCCGTCGCCACGGTGCGAGTGAATGGGACTGCCTCGAGAGACTTCCCTATCTGCAGAGGGACGCGGCAGGGTTGCCCCCTGTCGCCACTCCTCTTTGCTTTATATATGGAGCCTATGGCCCAGAGGGTTCGCGCGGACCCTGCCATCAGGGGTGCACAGTTCGGGGGGACGGAGCACAAGCTGAGCCTTTATGCGGACAATGTGGTGGCCACACTGGAGCAGCCTAGGGAGTCCTTCCCGACCTTCCTGGCAGAGCTCGACAGATTTGCCTGTCTCAGGGTTCAAGATTAACGTGCACAAATCTCAGGCACTTGCTCTCGCACTAGCTCCCGATATGCTACAGCTCCTGCAGCGATCATACCCTGTCCAATGGGCCCGGGAATCTCTCCCATACTTGGGAATGCAAATCACTGCAGCCGTCGACTCCACTAAAGCACTGAACTACACAGCTTAGCTCCAGCAGGTCCGGGAGAGTCTCCGGAAATGGAGGCCACACGCACTGTCCTGGTTGGGCCACATTGCGGCAGTAAAAATGGTAATTTTACCTAAAATCCTTTATGTATTCCACACACTGCCACTGGTTCCTCCAACTGGGGTTCTACGCTCCTTACAACGGGACATGGAACGCTTTATTTGGCGCGACCAACGGGCTTGCATGGGTAGGGAACTAGCTTATTGCAGCCCAGATGAGGGGGGACTGGGGATTCCGGACCTAGTGGACTATTGGCGAGCGGCCCAGCTGAGGGCACTGGTGGAGTGGTCTCGCCCGGAGTCCGAAAAGCACTGGCTTTTCATGGACCGCTCTCTGGCCGGCCGATCTCTTTGGGGCGTTCCTTTTCTGGCTCGGACCGGGAGACCTCTCAACCTGTATCTCTCGGAGGTGACATGTCCCGCACTCATGGCCTGGTACAGAGTAGCCACCGACCGAGGGCTAACCACCATTCCCTCCCCGATCACACCCATAGTACGCAACCCTGACTTCACGCCGGGGCTGGATGAGACCGGGTTCCGACACTGGACGGGAAAGGCAAGCCGATCCATTGGTCACTTTTTCGACCTTGAGGGCCCCAGATCCTTCACGGATATGCGCAGAGAACAGGGCATACCCGAAACTGAGCGATATCGGTACCTACAGATCCGACACTGGGTTCTCCAGGGCGAAATTCGCGCGGGCGCGGAGAGACACCTTACTCCCTTTGAAAAATGGCTCCTCACCCGACACACAGACGCTCGCCTGACCTCGGACTTATATAAATTTGCACGACCTGTTTCTGGAGAGGGGAAGGCTCTGGGGCAGCTACGGTGGGAGGAGCTGGGCAGGAAACTAATGCAGAGGGAATGGTCAGCAATCTATTATAGGGCCCAGCACACGGCTCGCAACATGGCCTCAACTGAGACTGCCACTAAAGTGGCTTCCTATTGGTATTTAACTCCTGTACGCTTACACCATGGCAACCCCTCTCGAAGCACCCTCTGCTGGAGAGCATGCGGCTCCCTAGGCACACTCACTCACATCCTTTGGGAGTGCCCATTGCTGGGGGACTTTTGGCGACAGACTCTGGACGACATCGACTCTCACTTTGACACTCAAGTCCCACGCTTCCCTGCGTATGTCATTTTAGGCCTTCCGAATGCTCTCACATTTCCCCTTAAATCCAGAAGGGGTAAACAGATGGCCTTCACGTTAGGGGCTGCAGTTCAGAACATCCTTACACACTGGGGTACTACGACGATACCAACACGCCTAGGCTGGCTCCATAGACTGTGGGGGATCTTGGGGATGGAGAAAATCTCGCTCGCCTTAGCTCATCCAGAAGCGTCCTTCCACGACCTCTGGGAACCGTTCCTTACACTACTCACCTCCGAGTTTATGGAGCTCACATGCCCTAAATACTTAAGACTCTTACGACTCGCAGATCCGCCGCGCCCATTGGACCCGAACGCCACCAACACCTAATGGCCCACGCTGCTACTACACACCATCGACACACACCTGAGGCCCACCACACTTGGACACAGATTGCTGAGGAGGGGAAGGGAGGGAGGGGTGGGGTTTCTTTGTTCCTTTCCTTGTTATACTTTCTAAGCCAGACATATGGATCTAAAGCCGGATTGCAATCCGATGAATGTGAGGCACCTACTGGCCTGTTGCACTTGATTTTGAAATATAATAAAAGAAATTTAAACAAAAAAAAAAGAAGCATACTACTCAAATAGATAAGTCTTGAGATGTTTCCTAAAACTGAGTTCTTCCTTCATCTTTCTTAGTGGTGGTGGCAGAGTGTTCCAAAGTTTGGATGCCAGGTCTGTGAACGACGTCCGCCACTCCTTGCTTTCTTGACCATGGACACTGTGAAAAGCCTCTGATCAGCAGCTCGTAGAGGACTTTTGGGGCTGTAGGGGCTTAGCAGCTGCTGTAATAGATGTGGGGTTTTGTTGTGCATTGCCCGATGGGCTATGCAGAGAGATTTGAATTGGATTCTCTTGGATACTGGCAACCAGGGAAGGGATGCCAGGAGGGAGGTGACAGAATGGTGTTTTCGGATTTTTAGCAGAATGCGTGCTGCAGCACTCTGGATCACTTGGAGCCGCTTAACAACAAAAAGAGGTCTGCCCAAGTATAGTGTTACCGTAGTCCAGACAGACCGCACAAGGCCCTGGACTACCGCTCTGCGGGTGGCAGAGGGAAGCCAGCTCAGAACCTTCCTAAGAGTCCTGAACAAGCCGAAGTTTCCTCACCTGAACCTCCATAGTGAGGTTACTATTGCTCCAGAAGCCAAGCCTTTTTATTTCTGTTTTTCGAGGGGAAAGGTCTCCTAGGCAGTCGGGCCAGCATAGTTCTGTCCAGCGGTAGGGGTTATTTCCAACTACCAGCACCTCGTTTTGTCTCCATTTAGTTTCAGACTGCTGTTCGACATCCAATCAATAACTTCCCTCAAACAGGCAATTAGTTGATTGGAAAGTGCTGCATTGTCCGGAGTTGATGAGATGATAATTTGTATGTAATCAGCGTATGACATCATTGAGAATCCGTGCCCAGTTATATTATCTGCCAGCTGGTGAACATAGACATTTCTATGACGAGCTGTGGCACTCCATGTTCCAAAACCTGTAAGTCTGAGCAGAGAGTTTCCTCACAGGCTTAGAAATGAGGCAAACCATTTGAGAGCCGTACCCTTGATGCCTGCTTCTTCCAGCCGTTTGATAAGTGTTGAGTGGGACACAGGCCCGGTTCTAGCGGGTGGGCCGGGTGGGCCAGGCCCACCCAAACATGAGCCTTGGCCCTCGCAGTGAATCTGCCACCGATGTACAACAACAATAAAAAATGTTCAGATAACTGGTGATTTATGATCCTGCTGCAGAGCAACCATTTGTCTGTTGGTAGTTTTTAAATGCAGATAAACTGAATTTTATTGGGATAGCTCAGTGGGTTACTGCCTTTGTCACAGATATCCTTGTGTTACTTGAAGTTCAGAAGTTACTATGCTAACATAGGACAGTGACCTATGAACTGTCATCAAAGAGCTGCATACAAACTTCGCTTTTATGTGTTGTGATATAGTTAGAACTTCTCCAGTCTTTCATTATTCTAATGTTGCTAAAAAGAGTTTGTTTGGGCAGTTATACATTTTTATCAGTAAAGACAACCCCCAACCAATGGAGTACTCTTTAAATCCTGAGTTTGTGCTTCTCCAGACCAAACCCTCGTAAAATATATTGCCCGCCAGTATGGATGACGTGATTTCTACACCTTGTAATCCTCATTGGCTTATGTGACATTCCCCGTAGACTGATTTATTGTCTCTGTATAATGTGTGCTGTGATGTAAAGTACTGTGACACCCTACACTGATATGAGTAGCGCTATACAACAAATGAAATGGATATGAGAGAGAGGCAACGGAGAGATGAGGGCACTAGTGGAGGGTGGCAGTGAGGGAATCCGAGGAGGAGGTCATGGGGTGGGGGGAGCTACGGAGAGATGAGGGCGCTGGTGGAGGGTGGCAGTGAGGGAATCCGAAGAGAGAGGTCACGGGGTGGGGGTGGAGCTACGGAGAGATATGGGGTGCTGGTGGAGGGTGGCAGTGAGGGAGTCAGAGGAGGAGGTCACGGGGTGGGGGAGAACTACAGAGAGATGAGGGGCCCTGTTGGAGGGTGGCAGTGAGGGAATCCGAGGAGGAGGTCACGGGGTGGGGGGGAAACTACAGAGAGATGAGGGGCACTGGTGGAGGGTGGCAGTGAGGGAATCCGAGGAGGAGGTCACGGGGTGGGGGGGAACTACAGAGAGATGAGGGACACTAGTGGAGGGTGGCAGTGAGGGAATCCGAGGAGGAGGTCATGGGGTGGAGGGGGACTACAGAGAGATGAGGGGCATTAGTGGAGGGTGGCAGTGAGGGAAGCCGAGGAGGAGGCTATGGGGTGGGGGGAACTACAGAGAGATGAGGGGCACTAGTGGAGGGTGGCAGTGAGGGAAGCCGAGGAGGAGTTCATGGGGTGGGGGGAACTACAGAGAGATGAGGGGCACTAGTGGAGGGTGGCAGTGAGGGAGTCAGAGGACATGGGGTGGGGAGGTAACTACAGAGAGATGAGGGGCACTGGTGGAGGGTGGCAGTGAGGGAATCCGAGGAGGAGGTCATGGGGTGGAGGGGAACTACAGAGAGATGAGGGGCACTAGTGGAGGGTGGCAGTGAGGGAAGCCGAGGAGGAGGCCATGGGGTGGGGGGACTACAGAGAGATGAGGGCACTAGTGGAGGGTGGCAGTGAGGGAAGATGAGGAGGAGGTCATGGGCTGGGGGGGAACTACAGAGAGATGAGGGGCACTAGTGGAGGGTGGCAGTGAGGGAATCAGAGAAGGAGGTCATGGGGTGGGGGGAACTACAGAGGGATGAGGGGCACTGGTGGAGGGTGGCAGTGAGGGAAGCCGAGGAGGAGGTCATGGGGTGGGGGGGTGCTATGGAGAAAAGAGGGGCACTATTGGAGGGTGGCCGTGAGGGAAGCCGAGGAGGAGGTCATGGGGTGTGGGGGTGCTATGGAGAAAAGAGGGGCACTATTGGAGGGCGGCCGTGAGGGAAGCCGAGGAGGAGGTCATGGGGCGGGGGGTGCTATGGAGAAAGAGGGGCACTATTGGAGGGTGGCCGTGAGGGAAGCCGAGGAGGAGGTCATGGGGTGGGGGGGAACTACAGAGAGATGAGGGCACTGGTGGAGGGTGGCAGTGAGGAATCCGAGGAGGAGGTCATGGGGTGGGGGAACTACGGAGAGATGAGGGCGCTGGTGGAGGGTTGCAGTGAGGGAATCTGAGGAGGAGGTCATGGGGTGGGGGGAACTACGGAGAGATGAGGGGCGCTGGTGGAGGGTGGCAGTGAGGGAATCTGAGGAGGAGGTCATGGGGTGGGGGGGCTATGGAGAAATGAGGGGCACTAGTGGAGGGTGACAGTGAGGGAAGCCGAGGAGGAGGTCATGGGGTGGGGGGGAACTACAGAGAGATGAGGGGCACTAGTGGAGGGTGGCTGTGAGGGAATCCAATGAGGGGGTCATGGGGTGCGGGGGACTACAGAGAGATGAGGGGCACTGGTAGAGGGTGGCAGTGAGGGAATCCGAGGAGGTGGTCATGGGGTGGGGGGGAACTACGGAGAGATGAGGGGCGTTGGTGGAGAGTGGTAGTTAGGGAGTCTGAGGAGGAGGTCATGAGGGGGAGGGGCTACGGAGAGATGAAGGGCACCGTTGGAGGGTTGTAGTAAAGTTATCTACAGAGAAAGAGGTCATTGGTGGGGCGCCAAAAAAGACTTTCGGACCAGCACTAAAGCCGGCCCTGTCATGGCCTTTCTGTTTTCATTTATTTAATTAACAGTCGGGTGATTAGGACAACTGTGGAGCATACTTTAAAGTGCATGCTAATTACATTTACTGCTATATTCAATGTTTCAAGTTTGAAGGTGATTTTACTATTGTTTTTTACGGGAAACAACCTTTAGAACGCATGCATTACATCGCATGCCATTAGATCGCGGTTTTAACAACGAAAGTCGTTACAACGACTTGCACTGGAGGGCGCTATAGGACAAGGTGTAGTTTAAATTACTATCCAACACCTTCCCTACTGTACGTAGGCTGGAGTTGGAATAGTAAATTAAACTACTCCTAAGTCCAGCGCCCTCCAACGCAAGTCGTTGTAACGACTTGCGTTGTTAAAACCGCGATCTAATGGCATGCGATGTAATGCATGCGTGGTATCGTCATACATCCGTTTTTTACTGGGAATAATGAAAGTGGAACCAAATGGTGGCTGATATGGGGCTGGGGCCCAAGGTCAGCTGTGAGATAAGGTGCAATGGAGAGGGTGGTAGAAAAGTGGATAATCAAGCCTGTAAGGGAGTGCGCTGCAGAGCCAGGGGTCAGGTGGAGGTAGTAATGAAGAGGGTTTCTCCCTGAAGGCTCGCACAGAGGGAGCCCGAGTAGTGTCACTTGCCTGATACTCCCAGCTTAGAAACCTCCTCTTCCCATCAAAGGGACATTACATGGAAAAAAAGCACTTTTTGAGAGTGATAACATTTAGAAAGAGACTTGGAAAAGAGTGCATTTTACAGTGCCTTGTAAGACTAAGGAGAGATAAAGGAGGGCCCAGAAGCAGGCCTGGCTAGATATATAAGCGACAAATCGGGCCAGCAGTGGCCCACCTGAATGCACCCTTGGCCCACCCAAATAAAAATTCCTGGAGCCAGGCCTGGTGGGACACTGTGGAAAGCGGCGCTTAAGTCCAAGAGTATAGGACCAGTAACAGCTGGCCTTAAAGAGGGCACCACGATCTTAGTAGTTAAGTCAGATGCAAGTGTTTTTTGCATTCGAGGCCTGGCGCAGTCCACATGTTGAGCACAGGGGAGCACAGTATCTATTAGGGACCGGTGTTACAGTCTTTGATGGAAGTCTGTGCTAAAGGCATGCGGCACAGTCTTTGCATTAAGGACAAGTAGCTCACTCTGTGTAGCAAAGGCTGGTGTGCCACCAATCGGTGTTAGGGAACAGCAGCACAACCGAACGTTTGTTTTGTAATTGTGTGCAGTAAGGACAGTTGACTCGGTCTCTGCATTAGAGAAAGGTGGGTGGCCTCTGTGTTACGGGCAGGTGGCACATGCCACTGTCCTAGGGCTCCTCTTATAACCCTCACTGTCCCAAGATGTATCCCACGCCATAGTCCTCTGTAAACACAAGGTCCTCGGCCCCTCGCTCCTCCACAGACCCGGACTCCCTCTAATAACCCGCCTCCCCCCAAACGTGCAGCCCAGAGACCCTGTTACTTAGATTTGACCCTTTACAGCCGGCTTCCGTGTCCCCCATACCTAACCGACTGCAGCCGGGGCCCAGTAAGCTTTCCATGTTCACAGCCACTTTGGAAACTTCATGAGTGGTGCATAGTCACATCAATTGACCCTGTCATTCCGATATTGTTTACTTATCTCGTGTATCTCACAACAATCTGCCGACCCCTCATGGGAGGACTGCACTTTGAACCACAGCCGCCTCGCCAGCAGAGGTTTGCAAGTGAGAGGGGTCACTGTAGTGCCAGATCACAGCAGTGCGGCCAACTAGGGTTATAACTCCAAGCTGCTGACAGAATATAAACACGGAATGCGCAAGTTTGAATACATTCTGTGCAACCCCATTGAGAAGCCCACAAGGAGGTGGGGAAACTGCCTCATGGGCTAATATTTTTCCGTGCAAACCCCTGGGGTATACATTTTGAAAGCCACTTTTTGATTGGTTGTTGGGGGAATGCCCTCTATTTCTGGAAGTACTTTGAAAACGGGAAGGACGCGTGCTGCACACTTGGCAGGACCCTCTGTACACATTCCGGCAGTAAAGTTCACCACCCTGGCATACGCTCCTGCTGTCTTTGAAAACAGATGTACAAGGAAAATGGCCTCGTCGCACGATGTAAAATCAATAAAACAGATTGTGTGGAGGACATTCAGCCTCCGCATTGGTTAACTGACACCTGGCTGGTGGCAGCCGCCCCGCGCCCGTGCCATAGCAAGCCTGCTGAAGTGGAAAGGAAGCACAACAGTTCTTCCCTGCCAAGTCGACATGATACTGTTTAAACTGCACAGACGTGTTATTTTGCAGTACACAATGAATGCTACTTATCCGGCTGTCCGTGGAATCTAATGACATCATCTGGCAGGATCACAATAAAATAATGGGGCATATTATCAACGTGATTATCGCCGCTTTAGCAGGACTTTTTCCCGCTAAAGCGGCGATAATTCAATCGCCCTATTAGCAAGCTGTCGCTAACTGCTGTTAGCGACAGTTTCTAAGCGATAGCGACCGGGTTGGGTGCCGCTTTGCATGCCAGCGATATTTATCGCTAATGGCATGCAAAGTAGGCGTTCCCAACCTAAAAGCGACTGGAAACAGTCGCTAAGGTCGCTATCGCCTATTAGCGAGGCAGGGGAGGTGATTAACGAACCAGCGCTAAACACGTTTAGCGCTGGTTTGTTAACGCCTGGTCCAAACCTGATTAGCCATGTAATCCAATGGGAGGTGGATTACATGGCTAAATCCCCTCGCCCTATTACCAAGCTAGCACTGGTCACAGTGTGAATATCGCTTGTTTTCAAGCGATATTCACACTGTTCTCCAGGTTTCTATCGCTTTGGAGATAAGCGTTGCTGATAGCACGCTATCTCCACGATAGAAAACCTGCGATAGCCGGCGATAATTATCCTAGCGCTAACTGCGCTTAGCGATAATTATCGCTGGTTATTGCTAATAGGCCCCAATATCATTAAAGCATAACACATATTTGAAAAGTACTCCCATCCCAAAAAAGTGTTTAATTAGAAAAATACTCGAAAACCTGAAAGACTTTGGGGCATATTATCAACGTGATTATCGCCGCTTTAGCGGGACTTTTTCCCGCTAAAGCGGCGATAATTCAATCGCCCTCTTAGCAAGCTGTCGTCAACTGCTGTTAGCGATAGCTTCTAGGCGATAGCGACCGGGTTGGGTGCCGCTTTGCATGCCAGCGATATTTATCGCTAATGGCATGCAAAGTAGGCGTTCCCAACCTAAAAGCGTCTGGAAACAGTCGCTAAGGTCGCTATCGCCTATTAGCGAGGCAGGGGAGGTGATTAACGAACCAGCGCTAAACACGTTTAGCGCTGGTTTGTTAACGCCTGGTCCAAACCTGACTTAGCCATGTAATCCAACGGGAGGTGGATTACATGGCTAAATCCCCCTCACCCTATTACCAAGCTAACACTGGTCACAGTGTGAATATCGCTTGTTTTCAAGGTTTTCTATCACTTTGGAGATAAGCGTTGCTGATAGCACGCTATCTCCACGATAGAAACCTGCGATAGCCGGCGATAATTATCCTAGCGCTAACTGCGCTTAGCGATAATTATCGCCGGTTATTGCTAATAGGCCCCTTTATTGTTTGGACAAAAAAGGTCCCGTATGAGGAGACCAGTGCTTTCATGACCCGTGTGTTTCAACGAGTCGGGGACTTTGCGGCCATCTTCTGTACCTGTTCAAGGACTCTTGCTAATGGCGCATCACTACTCTTGCTAATGGCACATCGCTGCATGTAATATTTGTTAGGCACGCCAGGTCACACAGACTCATAGCAGGGCACATTTTTACAAAACCCAGTAAAAACCGGAACATATTGCGCTTGACTAAACTCCAAACCAAAGCTTAGAAAAAGATTTTTCGTTTTTATTTTAATGTAAACACTAGTTTAAAAAATACACCATTCAAAAGTACGAAAACGTGCATTTAGAAAGCCGACATTTTCATTGTAACCACAAGAAAATGCATACGTCTATTACATCTTTTTTTTTTTTAAAGTTCCTCCGTATGATAAAATGGTAACAACAAAACCGGAGTACAAAAGCAGGTTTGCTTTGCGCCTGTCATGTTGTTTTTAAGGTATCGTTCTTAAGCACAGGTCGGTGTGGGTAAACAGAAGGTAGATAACACTGACAGAAAACATGACAGCATGCAGCCAAATATAATTGCAAACAAGTTGTTTTTGACTATGTGCATTTTTTTAGTCTTCCAAAACTGCGCAAACCAGACAGAGGCAGCGAAACCTGAAGAAAAACTATTATAACAGCCATTTAGGTGCAAGGATTTGTTAAAATAAAATATTGTGTCTATTGAGACTTACTTAAGCAATTGTCACAGGAACCAATGTTTGGCAGAAGCAGAGGTGTTTCAATCATAAAAGGTATGTTTTGCAACTTATTCTCGACATGTTTGCTTTTTTAATATCTCTGCAGAGACAAGTAAGGATTATTCAGCCAAAGATTTCTGGACTCAACCCCACTTTAAATCAGTCTCTTCAAACGTAACATGCCACTCATTGGATGGCATGTGTATTGCACATGGGACAAGTAGATTGTGCTCTTATTGTTAAGACATCCGTCCACTTGAATTTTACTAACCTTGTAATCCAGATGTTTTGTTTATACTTTTCACACATGCTATATTTAACTACACGTGTTAAATAAATAATTAAATAATTTTAAAAAAAAATCATAAAATGAAAACGATACAGAAAATGCATCTTTTGGGAGCACTCCATCAAGCATTAAGCATAATACAATGTATCTTCTACTTTTTCATTGGTATTTTCCGCCTTAAGGTTGCATTGCCATTACATTTTCTATATCTCATAAAAGAAACACCTGCTTTAAAAAGACTGGTTTTAGTAGGTAGCTTTGGCTACCACTTGGAGGCAATATCAGTGTATTCTCGGTGTTAGTGAAGGCCCAGACTAACGAGGCGTGCCTGTGGTGAGATAGGTGTCACTTTATATCTGTGAAGTCTGGTTATAAACATGAGCTACTCTCCCTTACAGAACATTACAACCAACTGCTGGTGATGTCATCCACCAATAAAGCCACAGTGTTCCAAAAAGGCAGACTTTCTCTTACTCTTTTTACTGAGAGGGTGAACATTCCAAGGAGACATGTGAACTCTATGGGGCATATTATCAAGCCCTTTATCGCCGTGTTAGCGGCACTTTTCTGCCGCTAATGCAGCGATATTTTTATCACACTATTAACAAGCTGCAGCTAACGGGCCTTAGCGTGAGTTTATTAGCGATACCGGCCGTTTTTTTACCTCTAAGCATGTCAGCGATATATATCGCTAATGACATGCAAAGTAGGCGTTCCTGACTAAAACTCCATTGAAACAGTCGCAAACACAACTTCCCCCTATTATCAATGCCCGCGAAGCGATAGGAAAATTCGCGCTAACCGCGCTTATCGCTGGAATTTAACGCCTGAAAAAAACTTGCCTTAACCATCTTGTCAATGGGGGGTGGATTGTTGGGTTAAGTATACACTTGCCTATTAGCAAGCTTTTCATTAGTGCTGTTAATTTAGCGCTGGAATTCTCACGCTATTGCTGGTTTTACACGCTATTGCTGGATTTCCTATCGCCTTTGCGATACGCGTTGATAATACCGCGCTATCACGGCGAGGAAATCCAGCGATAAAAAAACAGCGCTAAGCGCGATTTGCGATAAATATCGCAGATCCTTGATAATATGCCCCTATATCTTCCACTGGTCACGTTAGTAATTAAGATCTTCAATGGCTGCTGTGGGGAGTTCTTTCTTTATTAGGTTAAGTGAAACAATTGGACAGAAAACGGCTAGGTCGGTTAAGAAGTTCACTTTCCTCCCGGGTTCTTGTGAGACCTTCTCACTTACTTTTGGTGAGTTGGTTGGCTTTGTGAGGGTTGTTTTTTGGTGGCTACACATGAGTGAAGATGGGCCCCCTATGCCGATAAAAGAGCTTAGGGATTTGACTGTTGGTGGCAGGTGAGGTCCAGTCTTCCATTTCACCGATGCAATGCCCAACAGACCTACACAAAAAAGGAGCCGAAACATTGGAGTAATGGTTGGAGGGAGTTTCCTAAACACTTTTTCTAGAGGTCGTAGTAGACCCACCAGTGAGGCAAACATGTTCGCCACATTGAGCCATACAAAATCCGTTTTTAGGTCGAAGCCTAACAGACAGCACACCTGTCTGGTTGCAAAGACATGTTGGGGACATCCTGAAAGCTTATCTAGAAATGGATTTCATTCATTGCTTATCATTAGGTTTTGGTTTTGTCACTGACAGTTGCTTTCTTTCTACTCACTGGCTTTATTGTTTTAGCGGGTATATAAAGGGGGTTCACTGTTCCTTAAGAGGAGAGTTCAAAGTGGAGAAAGAAAAAGGAAAAGGTGTCCTGTGCTACTCTATGTGTGGGGACAGTGTGTCCTCATCATGATGCCCTCACACACCCCGAAGGATGTCACGCTTCATCATTGGGCTTGTTGCTCCTCGTCGGGCCGGTGCTGCAATGCCCTACGGGTCCCCCGAAGGGTCTCTTTTTCAGAGATCTTTTGATGAAACAAGCCGTTTAGGTGCATGCGTGTGAGTGGAAGTGAGGTCTCAACTAGTGTGTTAAAAAATGACTGGAGGGAGAGTGGCTATTATTTATTAAACACAGTGACCCCCCTTTATATACCAGTTACCAATCGGGAGCAAGGGTCACTGGACCTAACAATCAGCTCCCACCGTCCCCCCTCTCTTTTTGATAAATAGGTTTATTGTTTTAGCCCCTCCAGAATATCTTTGTTCCTCCCATGGAGTGTAGCTTCTTTACCATCTCTCTGATTGGCTTCCTATTTTCTTGCAGGAGTGCTTTGTGAATTTTGCTAAATCTTTTCAGGGTTTTTAATAGTGTGTGGTATGAATGTTATCTGGGTTTAATGTAAACGTTCTGAGATGCAGCTGTAAAACTATCATTTTTTAACATAAAGGGCATTGTTCGTGAATAGAGTTCAAACACGTGCTTCGCTTTATGTTTCAATTTTGATGGTTTTCAAAGGAATGTTTTCACAGATTGACATTTGTTCAAATACATATCCTATAGTATGTTTATCGAAATTATAAAAAGTGAACTTGTTTGGTAAAATGAATGTCTTTTTGGCTAACACAGCAAATGTATTTGTCAGAGAGGACTTTTCAACATGAAGCAGATTAATCTGTTCCTCCATTTAGCACTTCGGCTGTGTCGGTCAGTGACATCTGCACAAGTTAATTTAAGGGCGTACACATTGGACCAAAGAGAAAACTGATGGGGCCATCTACAAAGGTTAATCGATAAGTCTGTGTGTGTGTATGTTTGCTTAAAATATTTAAATCTGACTTTGTACGCATCCTTAAATATAGACAAACAAGGCTGGTCACAGTGAAACGCGTTCGATGTAGAACGACTAAATAAAGATTTTAAAAGCTCCCACACGGCGTCTTCATCCCCTTTGTCTGAAGAAGATATTAGTTATATATATATATATATATATATATATATATATATATATATATATATATATACCTACTGGCGGTCGCCAGTAGGTAGTTATAGTTAGGACCTAGTTTCCATAGGAAAAGTGTTTTTTGCTTTGCCAATATCTTTGGCGCCGTTTGACGAATCTATGTGAAATTCTCAAAACTAATGGGGCGCTCCGGGCAGCTCCTGTCTTGAAAGCTTCAGGGTGATTCGTCAAGCGGGGGCCGAGAAAAAAGGGGGGTCTCAAAACGCGTTTTCTCCATGTTAATTTCCATAGGAAACTTTTGTCACAGCTACAGCCCAAACTGCTGAACGAAATTACAACAAATTTGGCAGAGAGGTAGCTCTTTGTCCAGAGTGCACTCTTTGCTTTAAATAGTGTAAATCTGTTCAGTAGTTCCTGAGAAATTCAAAAATAAAAAAATATTGATATCTGGTGACCGCGGTGGATCTGCGAACCCTCCCGAGCACGAGCTTGATTCTGATTGGTTGCCAACACTTCAAACCAGGAAATGTTGGCAGCCATCTTGTGACTCGGTTGAACCGAGTCACAAGAAAACAGCCTAGGCCTGCTTGGGGGGCCCACAGGGACCCCAAAAGCCAAAAAAAAAAAAAAAAATTCGGCGGGATTCACGTAGGGTCCGCAAATCCGGCCGAAAATGTTCAAAAAAACAAAGTGCGGTCTCCCGCACTTCATTTTCTTGAAGCCCCCGGGTGGGCCAGGTCCCGGGGCAATGTTTTATAATGGTGTGGGGGCCTACGGGGGCCCCTGCAGCCCTGTGGATTGCCACCTCCCCGGGGCTTTGTTTTTTAATATGCGGGGGCACGCGCACCCCGCAACCTCGGGGACCGCCACCTCCCCAGAGCTTTTTGTAAAAAATGCATGGGGGGCTCCTGCCCCCCCACGCTGCCCCGGGGACCGCCACCTCCCCAGGGCATTAAGTATTTTTGGGTGGGGGGCCTCGTGGGCCCCGCCAAGCCCCGAAGACCGCCACCTCCCCGGGGCTTTTCTAAAAAAATTCATGCGGGGGGGCTCCTGCCCCCCCACACTGCCCCGGGAACCACCACCTCCCTGGGGCTTTAAAATTGTTGGAGGGGGCCACACGGCACCCCTCATGGAGCCCGCCTTGGCCCTGGGGACCGCCATCCCCCAGGGCTGGCTCCAGCAATGTCCCGGGGTGCCCACCCCGGGACATTGCAGTTTGTTATGGCAGGGCAGAAGCACTGCTCCCGCCCTGCCATAGCAAACATCTGCTTCGATTCATGGAAGCGAAGGCAGAAAAACTGCTCTTGCTTCCTTGAAGCGAAGCAAATTGCTTTTGGACAAGGGGAGCTGCATATCAGCAGCTCCCCTTGTCCAAAAGCAATGCTGGCTCCCGCAGCAGGCGGGGAGCCAGCAGGGATCGCGGGGGCATTGGGTCTCCCCCACGGTCCCCAACATGAGGCCAAGCCCCGGGGGATGGGGTCCTCGGGGCTGCAAATGGCCCAGGAGGGGGGCATGTGGCCCCCCCTCCCTCAAAATAAAAACAATTAAAAAAAGAGGCAGAGCCCCTGGAGATGGGGTCCCCGGGCCGCACGGCCCCCCTCCTTAAAAGAAAAGTAAAAATAAATAGAGGTGGCCATGCCCAAGGGAATGGGGTCCCCAGGGGCCAAAATCGGCCTCGGGAGGGGGCCCCCTACCCGTTTAAAAAAAAAATCAAATGGGTCAGGCCATTGGGGAAGGGTCCCCAGGGCTCAAACATATTAAGAGAAGGGGGGCACACAGCCCCCCTTCTAAAAAAAAATAACAGGAAAGAGAAGCTGGCATCTCGCGGAGGCCTCGCCCCCTCCCTGCACCACTCTACAAACGCGCCTCCTGGGGCATTCTGGGTTGGGGGATTAAGTCCCCTTGAATTCTAAGGGTCCTTAGGGGTCAACTAGCCCATCAGGTACCTCCAGTAAGCCCCATACAGTGGGATTGCTGAGAGGTGGTCCGAGGCCATGCCCCTTTTTACACCACTCTGCAAACATGCCTCTTGGTGCACTGCTGGTGGGGCGATGAGGTCCTCTTGTGTCCTGAGGACCTCAGGACTGAAGTGGACTTCATCCCGCGAGCAGCAGTGCACCAGGAGGCACGTTTGCAGAGTGCAGTAAAAAGGGGGCATGGCTTTAGACCACTCTCAGCAATCCAGCTGTGTGGGGCTTACTAGAGATAACAGGAGGGCTAGTTAGCCCCCAGGGACCCTCAGGAGGCAAGGGGACTTCATCCCCCAACCAAGAGCGTGCCAGGAGGCGCGTTTGCAGAGTGGTGCAGAAAGGGCACGTGGCCTGTGTACACCTATCAGCAATCCCAATGTGTGGGGCTAACTGTAGGTAAGAGGTAGGCTAGTTGGCCCCTAAGGACACCCAGCAGCGAAGGGGACTTCAATCCCCATCCAAGAGCGCACCAGGGAGCGCGTTTGCAGACTGGTGGGAAAAGGGGGCGTAGCCTGCTATGAGAACTTACCAATCCTGCTGTGTGGGACTTATTGGGGTAATTGGAGGGGTAGTTGGCCGCCAAGGAAGTCCTTGGGGGCCAACTACCCTCCTGTTACCTCAGTAAGTCCCACACAGTGGATTGCTAAGAAGGTCTTCGGAGGACACGACCCTCTTTGTCCACCACTCTCTAAACGCACCTCCTGGCACACTACTGGTTGGGGGATGAAGTCCACTTTACTCCTGAGGGACTTTGGGGGCCAAGAAGCCCTCCTGGTACCTTCTGTAAGTCCTATGCAGCGGAATTCCTAAGCGCTGGTCGGAGGCCCAGCCCCCTTTCTCCACCACTCTGCAAATGTGACTACTAGTTAAATAAGCATTTGCAATGTAATAGGTCTCGCATTTGCGAGAGGTAGAGCTGTTGGTGTTGTAAATGTAAAAGTTTTTTACTAATGTTTTTGGGAGTGGAGTGGATGTACGTTATGTGTAGTGAAATTATGTGGTATGTTGTGCAGTGAAATTATGTGGATAGAAAGTATGTGGTATTTAGTGTATAGGAATTATGTAGAGTGGGATTATGTGTTATGGAGAGTAATTATGTGGTATGTTAGTCTGTGCTGTGGAGTGGTAACCTCAGGTTTAGTCTTCCTCGTTTCCAGAGAAGCTAAACTATAAACTCAATGAGACAAAAAAGAGAAGGAACCACTGAGGAGCACTTCTAGACCTAGTCAGAGATATGAGCAGGGCCACTGGAATTATGCGACTGTTTGGCTGCACCGACTTTCGCACAATTATATATTTTCCGCATTTGCCACATAATCCATTATCTGCTGCATAACATGCAGATTTGAACAAAAAAAACTTGTTTCTAGCTCAAACGGCTCAAACGTTACCAAAAATACACCGACAAGTGTTATAGCGTGGTGGAAGGCCCTTTGCAAACCTAGAATGGTCACCTCTTACTTATTGCTAAATGTGGGTGTTAAATTGGTACTAATGGTGTGAAGACCACTGTTGCTTGTTTCTGCACCTCTTTTGCTTCTTTCTGCACTTCTCTTGCCTGTTTCTGCATCCCTCTTGCCTCCTTCTGCACCTCTGTTGTTTCTTTCTGCACTGCTCTTGCTTCTCTCTGCACCTCTCTTGAAAATGTCTGTACCCCTCTTACCTCTTTCTGCACCCCTCTTGTCTGTTTCTGCACCTCTGTTGGTGCTTTCTGCACTTCTCTTGCCTCCGTCTGTACCTCTGTTGCTTCTTTCTGCACTTCTCTTGTCTCTTTCTGCACCCCCCTCCCTCTTTCTGCCCCTCTGTTGCTTCTTTCTGCACTTCTCTTGCTTCTTTCTGCACCTCTCTTGCTTCTTTCTGTACCCCTCTTCCCTCTTTCTGCACCTCTGTTGTGTGTTTCTGCACCTCTCTTGCCTCTTTCTGCACTTATCTTGCATCTTTCTGCAGCCCTCTTGCCTCTTTCTGCACCTCTCTTGCCTGTTTCTGCAACTCTCTTGCCTCTTTCTGCAGTTCTGTTGCCTCCTTCTGCACCTCTGTTGCTTCTTTCTGCACTTTTCTTGCCTCTTTCTGCACCCCTCTTGTCTGGTTCTGCACATCTGTTGGTTCTTTCTGCACTGCTCTTGCTTCTTTCTGCACCTCTCTTGCAAATTACTGCACCCCTCTTGCCACTTTCTGCACCCCCTCTACCCTCTTCGTGCACCTCTCTTGCCTCTGTCTGGACCCCTGTTCCCTCTTTCTGCACTTCTTTTTCCTGTTTCTGCAACCCTCTTGCCTCTTTCTGCACTTCTCTTGCCTCTTTCTGTACCTCTGTTGCTTCTTTCTGCACTTCTCTTGCCTCTTTCTGCACCCCTCTTGCCCCTTTCTGCTCATCTGTTGCTTGTTTCTGCACTTCTCTTGCTTCTTTCTGCCGCCCTCCAGCCTCTCTCTGCACCCTTCTTCCCTCTTTGTGCACCTCTCTTGCCTCTTTCTGCACCTTTCTTGTCTCTTTCTGCATACCTCTTGCCTCTTTCTACACCTCTTTTGCATGTTTCTGAAACTCTCTTGCTTCTTTCTGCACCTCTCTTGCCTCTTTCTGCACCTCTGTTGCTTCTTTCTGCACTTCTCTTGCTTCTTTCTGCACCACTTCTCCCTCTTTATGCACCTCTCTTGCCTCTTTCTGCACCTCTCTTGCCTCTTTCTGCACATCTGTTGCTTCTTTATGCACTTCTCTTGCTTCTTTCTGCATCCCTCTTCACTCTTTCTGCTCCTCTCTTGCCTCTTTCTGCACTTCTCTTGCTTCTTTCTGCACCCTCTTCCCTCTTCCTGCACCTCTGTTGCTTCTTTCTGCACTTCTCTTGCTTCTTTATTCACCTCTCTTGCCTCTTTCTGCACTTCTCTTGTATCTTTATGCACCCCTCTTGCCTCTTTCTGCACCTCTCTTGCCTCTTTCTGCACCTCACTCTCTTCTTTCTTCACCTCTCTTACCTCTTTCTGCACTTCTCTTGCCTCCTTCTGCACCTCTGTATCTTCTTTCTGCACTTCTCTTGTCTCTTTCTGCACCCCTCTTGCCTCTTTCTGCACCTCTGTTGCTTCTTTTTGAACTTCTCTTGCTTCTTTCTGCACCTCTTTTGCTTCTTTCTGCACCCCCCTTGCCTGTTTCTGCACCCTTCTTCCCTCTTTCTGCTCCTCTCTTGCCTGTTTCACAACTCTCTTGCCTCTTTCTGCAGTTCTGTTGCCTCCTTTGGTACCTCTGTTGCTTCTTTCTGCACTTCTCTTGCTTCTTTCTGCACTTCTCTTGCCTCTTTCTGTACTTCTCTTGCCTCCTTCTGCACCTCTGTTGCTTCTTTCTGCACTTCTCTTGTCTCTTTCTGCACCTGTCTTGCCTCTTTCTGCACCTCTGTTGCTTCTTTCTGCACTTCTCTTGCTTCTTCCTGCACCTCTCTTGCTTCTTTCTGCACCCTTCTACCCTCTTTCTGCACATCTCTTGCCTCTTTCTGCAACTCTCTTGCTTCTTTCTGCAGTTATGTTGCCTACTTCTGCACCTCTGTTGCTTTTTTCTGCCTTTCTCTTGCTTCTTTCTGCACCTCTCTTGCTTCTTTATGCACCCCTCTTGCTTCTTTCTGCACCCTTCTTCCCTCTTTCTGCACCTCTCTTGCCTGTTTCGGCAACTCTCTTGCCTTTTTCTGCAGTTTTGTTGCTTCATTTTGCACCTCTGTTGCGTCTTTCTGCACTGCTCTTGCTTCTTTCTGCACTTCTCTTGCCTCCTTCTGCACCTCTGTTGCTTCTTTCTGCACTTCTGTTGTCTCTTTCTGCACCCCTCTTCCCTCTTTCTGCACCTCTGTTGCCTCTTTCTGCACCCCTCTTCCCTCTTCCTGCGCCTCTGTTGCTTCTTTCTGTACTTCTCTTGCTTCTTTCTGCACCTCTCTTGCTTCTTTCTGCACCCCTCTTCCCTCTTTCTGCACCTTTGTTGTGTATTTCTGCACCTCTCTTGCCTCTTTCGGCACTTCTCTTGTATCTTTCTGCACCCCTCTTGCCTCTTTCTGCACCTCTGTTGCTTCTTTCTCCACTTCTCTTGCTTCTTCCTGCACCTCTCTTGCTTCTTTCTAAACCCCTCTTGCTTCTTTCTGCACCCTTCTACCCTCTTTCAGCACATCTTTGCCTCTTTCTGCAACTCTCTTGCCTCTTTCTGAGGTTATGTTGCCTACTTCTGCACCTCTGTTGCTTTCTGCCTTTCTCTTGCTTCTTTCTGCACCTCTCTTGCTTCTTTATGCACCCCTCTTGCCTCTTTCTGCACCCTTCTTCCCTCTTTCTGCACCTCTCTTGCCTGTTTCTGCAACTGTCTTGCCTTTTTCTGCAGTTTTGTTGCTTCTTTTTGCACCTCGGTTGCTTCTTTCTGCACTGCTCTTGCTTCTTTCTGCACTTCTCTTGCCTCCTTCTGCACCTCTGTTGCTTCTTTCTGCACTTCTCCTGTCTCTTCCTGCACCCCTCTTCCTGCACCTCTGTTGCTTCTTTCTGTACTTCTCTTGCTTCTTTCTGCACCTCTCTTGCTTCTTTCTGCACCCCTCTTCCCTCTTTCTGCACCTCTGTTGCGTGTTTCTGCACCTCTCTTGCCTCTTTCTGCACTTCTCTTGTATCTTTCTGCACCTCTCGTGCCTCTTTCTGCACCTCTCTTGCCTCTTTCTGCACCTCACTCTCTTCTTTCTGCACCTCTCTTGCCTCTGTCTGCACTTCTCTTGCCTCCTTCCGCACCTCTGTATCTTCTTTCTGCTCTTCTCTTGTCTCTTTCTGCAGCCCTCTTGCCTCTTTCTGTACCTCTGTTGCTTCTTTTTGTACTTCTCTTGCTTCTTTCTGCACCTCTCTTGCTTCTTTCTGAACCCCTCTTGCCTCTTTCTGCACCCTTCTTCCCTCTTTCTGCTCCTCTCTTGCCTGTTTCGCAACTCTCTTGCCTCTTTCTGTAGTTCTATTGCCTCCTTCTGCACCTCTGTTGCTCCTTTCTGCACTTCTCTTGCTTCTTTCAGCACATCTCTTGCCTCTTTCTGTACTTCTCTTGCCTCCTTCTGCACCTCTGTTGCTTCTTTCTGCACTTCACTTGTCTCTTTCTGCACCCGTCTTGCCTCTTTCTGCACCTCTGTTGCTTCTTTCTGCACTTCTCTTGCTTCTTCCTGCACCTCTCTTTCTTCTTTCTGAACCCCTCTTGCTTCTTTCTACACCCTTCTACCCTCTTTCTCCACATCTCGTGCCTCTTTCTGCAACTCTCTTGCCTCTTTCTGCAGTTATGTTGCCTCCTTCTGCACCTCTGATGCTTCTTTGTGCCTTTCTCTTGCTTCTTTCTGCACCTCTCTTGCTTCTTTATGCATCCCTCTTGCCTCTTTCTGCACCCTTCTTCCCTCTTTCTGCACCTCTATTGCCTTTTTCTGCAGTTTTGTTGCTTCCTTTTGCACCTCTGTTGCTTCTTTCTGCACTGCTCTTGCTTCTTTCTGCACTTCTCTTGCCTCCTTCTGCACCTCTGTTGCTTCTTTCCGCACTTCTGTTGTTTCTTTCTGCAACCCTCTTGCCTCTTTCTGCATCTCTGTGGCTTCTTTCTGCACTTCTCTTGCTTCTATCTGCACCTCTCTTGCTTCTTTCTGCACCCCTCTTGCCTCTTTCTGCATTCTTCTTCCCTCTTTCTGCACCTCTCTTGCCTGTTTCTGCAACTCTCTTGCCTCTTTCTGCAGTTTTGTTACCTCCTTTTGCACCTCTGTTGCTTCTTTCTGCACTTCTCTTGCCTCTTTCTGCACCCCTCTTGCCTCTTTCTACAACTCTGTTGCTTCTTTCTGCACTGCTCTTGCTTCTTTCTGCACCTCTCTTGATTCCTTCTGCACCCGTCTTGCCTCGTTCTGCACCCTTCTTCCCTCTTTCTGCACCCCTCTTGCCTCTTTCTACACCCTTCTTCCCTCTTTCTACACCTCTCTTGCCAGTTTCTGCAACTATCTTGCCTCTTTCTGCAGTTCTGTTGCCTCCTTCTACACCTCTGTTGCTTCTTTCTGCACTTCTCTTGATTCTTTCTGCACTATTCTTGTCTCTTTCTGCACTTCTCTTGCCTCCTTCTGCACCTCTGTTGCTTCTTTCTGCACTTCTCTTGTCTCTTTCTGCACCCGTCTTGCCTCTTTCTGCACCTCTGTTGCTTCTTTCTGCACTTCTCTTGCTTCTTTCTGCACCTCTCTTACTTCTTTCTGCACCCCTCCTGCCCCTTTCTGCACCCTTCTACCCTCTTTCCGCACCTCTCTTGCCTCTTTCTGCAACTCTCTTGCCTCTTTCTGCAGTTCTGTTGCCTCCTTCTGCACCTCTGTTGCTTCTTTCTGCACTTCTCTTGCTTCTTTCTGCACCTCTTTTGCTTCTTTCTGCACCCCTCTTACCTCTTTCCGCACCCTACTTCCCTCTTTCTGCACCTCTCTTGCCTGTTTCTGCAACGCTCATGCCTTTTTCTGCAGTTTTGTTGCCTCCTTCTGCACCTCTGTTGCTTCTTTCTGCACTTCTCTTGCTTCTTTCTGCACCTCTCTTGCCTCTTTCTGCACTTATCTTGCCTCCTTTTGCACATCTGTTGCTGCTTTCTGCACTTCTGTTGTCTCTTTCTGCACCCCTTTTGCCTCTTTCAGCACCTCTGTGGCTTCTTTCTGCACTTCTCTTGCTTCTTTATGCACCTCTCTTGCTTCTTTCTGCACCTCTCTTGCCTCTTTCTGCACCCTTCTTCCCTATTTCTGCACCTCTCTTGCCTGTTTCTGCAATTCTCTTGCCTCTTTCTGCAGTTTTGTTGCCGCCTTCTGGACCTCAGTTGCTTCTTTCTGCACTTCTCTTGCTTCTTTCTGCACTTCTCTTGCCTCTTTCTGCACCCCTCTTGCCTCTTTCCGCAACTCTGTTGCTTCTTTCTGCACTTCTCTTGCTTCTTTCTGCACCTCTCTTGCTTCTTTCTGCACTCCTCTTGTCCCATTCTACACCCTTCTTCCCTCTTTCTGCACCTCTCTTGCCTGTTTCTGCACCCCTGTTCCCTTTTTCTGTACCTCTCTTACCTGTTTCTGTAACTCTCTTGCCTCTTTCTGCAGTTCTGTTGCCTCCTTCTGCACCTCTGTTGCTTCTTTCTGCACTTCTCTTGCCTCTTTCTACACCCCTCTTGTCCGTTTCTGCACCTCTGTTGGTTCTTTCTGCACTGCTCTTGCTTCTTTCTGCACCTCTCTTGCAAATTTCTGCACCCCTCTTGCTTCCTTCTGCACCTCTATTGCCTCCTTCTGCACCTCTGTTGGTTCTTTCTGCACTGCTCTTGCTTCTTTCTGCACCTCTTTTGCCTGTTTCTGCAACTCTCTTGCCTGTTTCTGTACTTCCCTTGCCTCCTTCTGCAGCTCTGTTGCTTCTTTATGCACTGCTCTTGTCTCTTTATGTACCCCTTTTGCCTCTTTATGCACCTCTGTTGCTTCTTTTTGCACTTCTCTTGCTTCTTTGTGCACCTCTCTTGCTCCTTTCTGCACCCCTCTTTCCTCTTTCTGTACCCTTCTTCCCTCTTTCTGCACATCTCTTGCCTCTTTCTGCACTTCTCTTGTCTCTTTCTGCACCCCTCTTTTCTGTTTCTCCACCTCTAATGGTTCTTTCTGCACTGCTCTTGCTTCGTTCTGCACTCCTCTTGCAAATTTCTGCAACCCTCTTGCCTCCTTCTGCACCTTTGCTGCTTCTTTCTGCACTTCTCTTGCTTCTTTCTGCACTTCTCTTGCCTCTTTCTGCACCCCTCTTGCCTCTTTCCGCAACTCTGTTGCTTCTTTCTGCACTTCTCTTGCTTCTTTCTGCACCTCTCTTGCTTCTTTCTGCACTCCTCTTGTCCCATTCTACACCCTTCTTCCCTCTTTCTGCACCTCTCTTGCCTGTTTCTGCAACCCTGTTCCCTTTTTCTGTACCTCTCTTACCTGTTTCTGCAACTCTCTTGCCTCTTTCTGCAGTTCTGTTGCCTCCTTCTGTACCTCTGTTGCTTCTTTCTGCACTTCTCTTGCCTCTTTCTACACCCCTCTTGTCCGTTTCTGCACCTCTGTTGGTTCTTTCTGCACTGCTCTTGCTTCTTTCTGCACCTCTCTTGCAAATTTCTGCACCCCTCTTGCTTCCTTCTGCACCTCTATTGCCTCCTTCTGCACCTCTGTTGGTTCTTTCTGCACTGCTCTTGCTTCTTTCTGCACCTCTTTTGCCTGTTTCTGCAACTCTCTTGCCTGTTTCTGTACTTCCCTTGCCTCCTTCTGCAGCTCTGTTGCTTCTTTATGCACTGCTCTCGTCTCTTTATGTACCCCTTTTGCCTCTTTATGCACCTCTGTTGCTTCTTTTTGCACTTCTCTTGCTTCTTTGTGCACCTCTCTTGCTCCTTTCTGCACCCCTCTTTCCTCTTTCTGTACCCTTCTTCCCTCTTTCTGCACATCTCTTGCCTCTTTCTGCACTCCTGTTCCCTTTTTCTGCACCTCTCTTGCCTGTTTCTACAACTTTCTTGCCTGTTTCTGCAGTTCTGTTGCCTCCTTCTACACCTCTGTTGCTTCTTTCTGCACTTCTCTTGTCTCTTTCTGCACCCCTCTTTTCTGTTTCTCCACCTCTAATGGTTCTTTCTGCACTGCTCTTGCTTCGTTCTGCACTCCTCTTGCAAATTTCTGCAACCCTCTTGCCTCCTTCTGCACCTTTGCTGCTTCTTTCTGCACTTCTCTTGCTTCTTTCTGCACTTCTCTTGCCTCTTTCTGTACTTCTCTTGCCTCCTTCTGCACCTCTGTTGCTTCTTTCTGCACTTCTTATCTCTTTCTGCACCCGTCTTGCCTCTTTCTCCACCTCTGTTGCTTCTTTCTGCACTTCTCTGGCTTCTTCCTGCACCTCTCTTGCTTCTTTCTAAACCCCTCTTGCTTCTTTCTGCACCCTTCTACCCTCTTTCTGCACAGCTCTTGCCTCTTTCTGCAACTCTCTTGCCTCTTTCTGCAGTTATGTTGCCTACTTCTGCACCTCTGTTGCTTTTTTCTGCCTTTCTCTTGCTTCTTTGCACTTCTGTTGTCTCTTTCTGCACCCCTCTTCCCTCTTTCTGCACCTCTGTTGCCTCTTTCTGCACCCCTCTTCCCTCTTCCTGCACCTCTGTTGCTTCTTTCTGTACTTCTCTTGCTTCTTTCTGCACCTCTCTTGCTTCTTTCTGCACCCCTCTTCCCTCTTTCTGCACCTCTGTTGCGTGTTTCTGCACCTCTCTTGCCTCTTTCGGCACTTCTCTTGTATCTTTCTCCACCCCTCTTGCCTCTTTCTGCACCTCTGTTGCTTCTTTCTGCACTTCTCTTGCTTCTTCCTGCACCTCTCTTGCTTCTTTCTAAACCCCTCTTGCTTCTTTCTGCACCCTTCTACCCTCTT
Organism: Calotriton arnoldi; assembly: GCA_963921515.1. Lineage (NCBI taxonomy): Eukaryota > Metazoa > Chordata > Amphibia > Caudata > Salamandridae > Calotriton > Calotriton arnoldi. The sequence continues at coordinate 475,819 of CAWUFW010010611.1, read as the reverse complement.
TCTGCACATCTCTTGCCTCTTTCTGCAGTTATGTTGCCTACTTCTGCACCACTGTTGCTTCTTTCTGCCTTTCTCTTGCTTCTTTCTGCACCTCTCTTGCTTCTTTATGCACCCCTCTTGCCTCTTTCTGCACCCTTCTTCCCTCTTTCTGCACCTCTCTTGCCTTTTTCTGCAACTGTCTTGCCTTTTTCTGCAGTTTTGTTGCTTCCTTTTGCACCTTTGCTGCTTCTTTCTGCACTGCTATTGCTTCTTTCTGTACTTCTCTTGCCTCCTTCTGCACCTCTCTTGCTTCTTTCCGCACTTCTGTTGTCTCTTTCTGCACCCCTCTTCCTCTTTCTGCACCTCTGTTGCCTCTTTCTGCACTTCTCTTGCCTCCTTCTGCACCTCTGTTGCTTCTTTCTGCACTTCTCCTGTCTCTTTCTGCACCCCTCTTCCCTCTTCCTGTACCTTTGTTGCTTCTTTCTGTTCTTCTCTTGCTTCTTTCTGCACCTCTCTTGCTTCTTTCTGCACCCCTCTTCCCTCTTTCTGCACCTCTGTTGCGTGTTTCTGCACCTCTCTTGCCTCTTTCTGCACTTCTCTTGTATCTTTCTGCACCTCTCTTGCCTCTTTCTGCACCTCTCTTGCCTCTTTCTGCACCTCACTCTCTTCTTTCTGCACCTCTCTTGCCTCTTTCTGCACTTCTCTTGCCTCCTTCTGCACCTCTGTATCTTCTTTCTGCTCTTCTCTTGTCTCTTTCTGCACCCCTCTTGCCTCTTTCTGCACCTCTGTTGCTTCTTTTTGTACTTCTCTTGCTTCTTTCTGCAACTCTCTTGCTTCTTTCTGCACCCCTCTTGCCTCTTTCTGCACCCTTCTTCCCTCTTTCTGCTCCTCTCTTGCCTGTTTCGCAACTCTCTTGCCTCTTTCTGCAGTTCTATTGTCTCCTTCTGCACCTCTGTTGCTTCTTTCTGCACTTCTCTTGCTTCTTTCAGAAAATCTCTTGCCTCTTTCTGTACTTCTCTTGCCTCCTTCTGCACCTCTGTTGCTTCTTTCTGCACTTCTCTTGTCTCTTTCTGCACCCGTCTTGCCTCTTTCTGCACCTCTGTTGCTTCTTTCTGCACTTCTCTAGCTTCTTCCTGCACCTCTCTTTCTTCTTTCTAAACCCCTCTTGCTTCTTTCTAGACCCTTCTACCCTCTTTCTGCACATCTCGTGCCTCTTTCTGCAACTCTCTTGCCTCTTTCTGCAGTTATGTTGTCTCCTTCTGCACCTCTGTTGCTTCTTTCTGCCTTTCTCTTGCTTCTTTCTGCACCTCTCTTGCTTCTTTATGCATCCCTCTTGCCTCTTTCTGCACCCTTCTTCCCTCTTTCTGCACCTCTATTGCCTTTTTCTGCAGTTTTGTTGCTTCCTTTTGCACCTCTGTTGCTTCTTTCTGCACTGCTCTTGCTTCTTTCTGCACTTCTCTTGCCTCCTTCTGCACCTCTGTGGCTTCTTTCTGCACTTCTCTTGCTTCTTTCTGCACCTCTCTTGCTTCTTTCTGCACCCCTCTTGCCTCTTTCTGCATTCTTCTTCCCTCTTTCTGCTCCTCTCTTGCCTGTTTCGCAACTCTCTTGCCTCTTTCTGCAGTTCTGTTGCCTCCTTCTGTACCTCTGTTGCTTCTTTCTGCACTTCTCTTGCCTCTTTCTACACCCCTCTTGTCCGTTTCTGCACCTCTGTTGGTTCTTTCTGCACTGCTCTTGCTTCTTTCTGCACCTCTCTTGCAAATTTCTGCACCCCTCTTGCTTCCTTCTGCACCTCTATTGCCTCCTTCTGCACCTCTGTTGGTTCTTTCTGCACTGCTCTTGCTTCTTTCTGCACCTCTTTTGCCTGTTTCCGCAACTCTCTTGCCTTTTTCTGTACTTCCCTTGCCTCCTTCTGCAGCTCTGTTGCTTCTTTATGCACTGCTCTTGTCTCTTTATGTACCCCTCTTGCCTCTTTATGCACCTCTGTTGCTTCTTTTTGCACTTCTCTTGCTTCTTTTGCACCTCTCTTGCTCCTTTCTGCACCCCTCTTTCCTCTTTCTGTACCATTCTTCCCTCTTTCTGCACCTCTCTTGCCTCTTTCTGCACCCCTGTTCCCTTTTTCTGCACCTCTCTTGCCTGTTTCTGCAACTCTCTTGCCTGTTTCTGCAGTTCTGTTGCCTCCTTCTGCACCTCTGTTGCTTCTTTCTGCACTTCTCTTGTCTCTTTCTGCACCCCTCTTTTCTGTTTCTCCACCTCTAATGGTTCTTTCTGCACTGCTCTTGCTTCGTTCTGCACTCCTCTTGCAAATTTCTGCACCCCTCTTGCCTCCTTCTGCACCTTTGTTGGTTCTTTCTGCACTGCTCTTGCTTCTTTCTGCACCTCTTTTGCCTGTTTCTGCACCTCTCTTGCTTCTTTCTGCACCTCTCTTGCAAATTTCTGCACCACTCGTGCCTCCTTCTGCACCTCTGTTGGTTCTTTCTGCACTGCTCTTGCTTCTTTCTGCACCTCTTTTGCCTGTTTCTGTAACTCTCTTGCCACTTTCTGCACCCTCTTCCCTCTTTCTGTACCTCTTTTACTTCTTTCTGCACTTCTGTTACCTCTTTCTGCACCCCTCTTGCTTCTTTCTGCACCTCTGTTGGTTCTTTCTGCACTGCTCTTGCTTCTTACTGCACCTCTCTTGCAAATTTCTGCACCCCTCTTGCTTCTTTATGCATCCCTCTTCCCTCTTCTGCACCTCTCTTGCCTCTGTCTTCACCCCTGTTATCTCTTTCTGCACCTCTGTTGCCTGTTTCTGCAACTCTCCTGCCTCTTTCTGCAGTTCTCTTTCCTCTTTCTGCACCTCTGTTGCTTCTTTCTGCACTTCTCTTATGTCTTTCTGCACCCCTCTTGCCTCTTTCTGCACCTCGGTTGGTTCTTTCTGCACTTCTCTTGCTTTTTTCTGCATCTCTCTTGCTTTTTTCTGCACCCCTCTTGCCTCTTTCTGTACCTCTGTTGCTTCTTTCTGTGCTTCTCTTGCTTCTACCTTTTTGTACACAAATTTACAGAGTATGCTGTTTGAAACACAGGTATTCAAGCATTTGTATGTTTATTTTGATGTAACATGTCACTAAGTAAAAGCAGAGACACACCCCTGCATACCTTCACAAACTTGGTCAGACTTACAACAGTGATAGGGTTAGGATTGCTGGAGAAACAAGCTTTGACAGTGGACCCTACAGGGACCTAGCACATGACCCGCTATCCCTAATTGATATACATAGGGTGGGAGTCCCCAACGAATTATGTGTGCACACTGCTGATGCACCCACTGTCACGGTGCAATCCAATACAGGATTTTAACAATTTCAAATCATAGCAAAGGTGCACCACTTAACAGGAAAGCAAGACAGACACATAACAAATTATCAGGTCCGTGTCCATGAAAGTTTTCTTCAAGTTCTTCTTTTATTCAAGGTGTATTAAAAACCAATCATATTTGAAAAGAACAGCCGACGCGTTTCGTCCAGACAAATGGACTTCTTCAGGGCTGTAAATTTGACAAATATATATACATATATAAATATAAAACACTACACAAATTCTCAGACAAAGACTTTACACAATTAAAATGGTACTGCACAATACAAACATTAAGACAGGACTACTATGTACATGAGTTTTATCACGTTAAATAACCATCTAACCAATAAGTCACCAAGACATAACATCTAACAAACACATTTATATCAAAGCTGTACATAGACTTACATTTAAAACTGAAAACACCATTGTATAATATTGCAAGTAAATAGGTATAGACGGAAATATATAGCAAAGGGAGAGGGTAGTAGATGAGAAGAGGTTAAAAAGACTCAGTAACGAAAGAAACAGATAGAATATAAAAAAAAGGAATAAATGTATCCATGCTCAAAAGAGCATGAATACAGGGAGAGGGATAAAGAGAATAAAAGTGCAAAATATTTATCTCGCAGAGGAGAAGGAATATACACATAACCAGAGTGTCTATACCCAAAAATAGAAAGCCAAGAGTAGTCCATTTCAAAGAGAAGGAAGGGAAAAAGAAAAACTATGACTAATAACGCACCCGGAGAAGGACATAAGTGTATAATCAATATACCCACCATAGAAGAGAGTGAGGGCACTCCTGAGGAATATCAACAATTAACATCAGAGTGTCCGTGGTAGGTAGAAGCTTCGAACAGGATGGCAAGAGTTCGTTTCAACAATAACTATACAGGAACAAAAGAATATGATAAGACTAAGTGACCCCACTAACAAGTCTGACTAGCTGTGCGTCAAGGTTAAGTGTTAATAGCACTATTATAGATACTCACTTATTAAAACAACAATATGTGCTTCACTTAGGAGCAAGAAACGCCAAGGATACGGTAACACCAGCAATTGTAAATCTAGCAGTCTCACCACAATAGGTGGGCCGAAACTACAAAGGACAATCACCAGATCCAACCTGTAAGGAAGAAACCATAATGGGTATATGCCAAGTAACTGACTTACAGCAGATCTGCAAGTGTAGTGAGGAAATATTGATGGCGCTATTTTAGATACTCACTTGTTAAGACAACAATATGTGCTTCACTTAGAAGCAAGGAAAGCCAAGGATACGATAAAACCGGCAGATATGAATCTAGCAGTCTCACCACAATAAGGTGGGCCGAAAATACAAAGGACAATCACCAGATCCAACCTGTAAGGGAAAAACCATAATGGGCATATGCCAAATAACTCACTTATAGCAGGTCTGCAAGTGTAGTGAGGAAGAGGGAAAAAGGATGTATAAATCCCACCGTATATGGCGCCCGCGGGTCCAAACATAAGTATAACTTATTTTGAACAGCAGCTCCAAAAAATCCCACTTAGTTAGACACCAACGCCTCTAAGCAACATACTTCGTAATGCCCCAATAGCCGACAGGAGAGCTGTCAATGCCATTACAGGGCGTATAGGGCAAATTTTCACGCATGGCTCATGAAATATTACACGTGGAGATGTAACAACGCCAAACAGGGGCTCAAAAACGGCCCGGTGAGTGAATTAAAGAATATATCCCCGTGCAGTAGCACGCATGAAAGGTGACACCCCCATTAGAGGAAGAAAATGGACCCCATCTTATGGATACATAACATCTATATGAGAACAGCGAAATAACGTGAACCTTAAGAGGCGACGAAGAGGAGAGATCCCACCCGCCCCGTTTGGGAATACAGCAACCTCAGCGCATGGTATGATAGAAAAGCCCTGCCCAATAAGACATAAAGTTTAAGTACTTAAAAGGCAAGGTCTATCTATAAGATACAAGTCACAGTAGAGGGACGCGGTGTGCCTCCTTACCTTAATAGGGCTGAAATCCGACCTAAGGACGCCTCCTGCAAAATAATAACGGTAGAGAAATGCCGTTCATTCTCAACCTCATTTAAATAGCCCGCGAAGGTATCGCAACAAGACACAGCTGTGATCGGGGTATCCCGGAGACAGGAAGTTACGTCAGAAAACAATGAGGATGTAGATTTGGCTGCCATCTTGAAATGGTAACAGATGATTGTATCGGCTCCACCAAACCTGATCACCAGCTGTGATATAATGCGAACACAGATACGAGAAACCCACACACACCTTCAGGTGGATATAGGCATCAAGAATAAAGTTCTGCCGCTTGGTGATCAAGACACGCGTTGGTCAAGACAGGAGGGTCCTGTCAGGGAAGGAATACGCGGTACTAACCAGAGTATCTGAGGGGCAGCCATCTTAGAGTGGTGCTTAATTAAAGCTATATAAGGGAGTCTAATACAACTCTAAAATCACAGTTCCAGAGGTAATGAGTATTATATAAGTCTTTACAGGGGGGTTTACTCGAATTCAAAATTCAATTAAAATACTAAGGCAAAAACAATATATTGAAATTGGTCAGGGTCTATGCACATGTATAATATATAGAGCCAAGCACATAGCCAATTTGCACAGCTAGAACATCAAGAATAACCAATATATTGGACAAAGAATTCGAAACATATAATGTCAAAATAGACATGACAGTATCCATGTCATTACTATGTGTTCACATGAGATCTTCCTATGTGCGAATAAAGTATTGAAAATTAGGATTACCAAAAAGTGAGTAAACATGGTCAGAGGCAACGAGGAAGTTCACAAGCAGTCCATTGGATGACACAGGATTAAGGATAAAGTATTCTCATTAGTAAATATCCCATTATCCAAGAATCTTGTTGGACTGTAAGGAGAACAACGGACTATAACTTAAAAAGTGTGTACAAAGAGAGTAGGAGCAAGACCACGAACAATAAGGGAAAGTGAAAAGGGACAAAGGGGAAGAACAGATACAAAGAGTGGGCATAAATTTTATATATAAAGACCAGTTGTCAGATTGCAAACAATTGTCAGATTACGAACAGTTGTGACTAAGAATGATTCATACGGTACTGCATTGACAGATGTATCACGATGCATAACTACTAGAACCATATTAGTAACATACAAGCTATTGAGGTAAGAAACATGACCATACAAGCTGAGCCCAGGCTTCATTTCCAGTTTGAAACAGTATTAGAGATGTGAGATTAGGAATGGTACCCCCACATTTACAAAAAATAATGCATTTCTTCATCGCTGTTATGACCCAGTTCTACACTGTGGAGTTTGCAGATCCAACCTGCTTCGTTCTTCCTTAGGGACAGTTCCCTGTCCCCCCCTCTCGGGTTGGACGGTATATGATTAATACCCATAAACCATAATTCATTGTCAGATGGATGGTTTTCTTGCATGTGAAACGTCATGGGGTATTTGTGATCACCATTGCGTATCGCACGCAAGTGTTCCTGAACTCTCATTTTCAGAGGTCTTATGGTGCTGCCCACGTAGATCTTATTGCATGGGCAGCCCAGGATATAAGTGACATATTTCGTATTGCAATTAATTAAATGGTTGATGTTGTAAATTCGGCCAGTATTGAAATTGAACGATTTAGATTTATCTTTCCCTAATTTACAGATGTTACAATTTTTGCAGGTATAGAAACCCTTGGTTGTATGAGACAGCCAGGTATCCGTCCTTGGTGTAGTAATGTAGCTGGGGCATAACAGATTTCTCAGATTCTTACCCCTCCTATATGTCACTCTAGGTCTAGGGGCTAGAATCTCTTTTAGGCTCGGTACCTCAGTGAGTAGGTGCCAATGTTTCCGCAGTACATTGTACACCCTATCACTCTGATTGTTAAATTGCGTATTGAAAGAGACTGGGGCCTTCTTGGTTTTAATGGGGCCCTTGGGTTTAAGGGTGGTATCCCTGGGCATTTTAGAGATCCTCCTTTCTGCCTCTGCCAGTTTACCTGGGAGGTATCCTCGTGCTAAGAATCGTTGTTTGGTCTGTTTAATATTCTCGGAAAAGTTCTCTTCTGTGCTACAGTTCCTCCTCATACGTACCATCTCCCCATATGGGATGTTATTGATTACATGTCGGGGATGTGCACTACAAGAATGTAAGGTGCTGTTACAAGCAGTGCTCTTACGATGAGTGGTACTCTGTATGCAATTGTTTTGGATGAAAAAAGTTATGTCCAAAAAGTCAATTTGTTCACCACTAAAGTTAATGGTGAACCGTACATTAATGTGAGATCACCTACGGATTTGGCACTTGCAACAGGGCTGGACATATATGGAAGTGAACGTACTCCCTATAAGCCTAAATCAGTATTCATTCCCATTATGCCGAAAGATGGATTAGACATTTTTGCGGAAAATGTCGTTAAAGACCTTAAAGAACTGGCAATATTATCAAGCAAAGATTTCACACGAACAGACCGTAATCGAAGGATACAATACAATGATCTTGTCCAGAAAATAAGAGAAAGACAAGACATTGTAGTTCTTTGGTCCGATAAAGGTGGCAATGTGGTGCTCTGGCCATTAGACAAGTACAATTTGGAGGCGCAAAAACAACTGCAAGACAGGGAGTGCTATAGCCGCATTAGCCCTACTAACATCTTTGGTATCAAGGAGAGGTTCCATAAAGCACTCTACGGATGGAGGGGGGAGGGACTTATCTCCAAGCAAGAATTAGAATTTTTTTTAAATGACTGTCCGGTGACACCACAATTGTATCTTATACCGAAGATACATAAAAATGCAACTGATCCTCCGGGTTGACCCATCATTGCCGCAATAGGAGGATTCTTTGAAAATGTGTCCAGATACATCGACCATTTCCTTCAACCGTGTGTCATTGAACTACCCTCGTACATCAGGGATACGGGGGATTTCCTGACAAAAATCTATAATATGTTTTGGAAGGAGGACTATGTGTTCTGTTGATGACACTAGATGTCAATACGCTATATACTAGCATCAGACACAGAGATGGCCTAAATGCATTGGGTTACTATTTGGGGAAAAGACCCATACACCTGTATAAACATACTCTGATGCTATTACAAATGGCTGAGTGGTGCCTCGACAACAATATCTTTGTTTTTGATAAACTCTTTTACAAACAGCTACAAGGTACAGCCATGGGTACCTGCTTCGCCCCCAGCTATGTGAATTTGCATATGGGCTGGTGGGAGGAGCAGGTACTCATGACAACACAGAAACAAGCAATGACAGAAAACATCAGTCTATTTGTGAGATGTATAGATGACATTTTCATCATCTGGCAGGGTTCTCAGGAAGATGCTTTCAAATTTGCTGAAGATTTGAATACCAACAACCTGAATTTATCCTTCACATGTAACACCAGTACAGAGTCCATACACTTTTTAGACCTAGAAATATTTGTGGAGAATAATAAGATACACTCTAGGACATATAGAAAGCCTACATCAGGAAATTCTATTCTTCACGCAAGTAGTTTCCACCCCACAAGACTAAAGGAGAGCATCCCATACGCTGAGTGCCTCTGTTAGACCTGGCATCCTTGGCGTGGGTCTCCCTTCCATTTTTTCGTAATGCCTCCACTGTTGCCGATATGTTTTTGCTGGACTAGATGCTCATGGGCACTTTGCCGCTGCTAATCAGTGCCAAAGTGCAAGTGCTCCCTATCGTTAATTGATATATGTATTAGTGACTCCATGATTGGATGATTGGTTTACTTGTCAGTCCCTAGTACAGTGCACTCAGTGTGCCCAGGGCTTGTAAATCCAATGCCGCTGGTGGGCTTGCAGCACTGGTTGTGCCACCCACAGAAGCGGCTTGTAAAATGTGTCTCAGGCCTGCCATCGCAGAGCCTGTGTGCAGCCTCGGGCTGCCATGTCGACTTGGTGAGTACACCCACTTACCAGTCCCTAAACCTTCCCTGTACTGCATGTTGGTCACCCCTAAAGTAGGCCCTAGGGCAGGGTGCATTGTAAGTATAAGGTAGGACATGCCCTGGTGTGTGTGGCATGTCCTAATAGTGAATTACAGCCATTTTCGTTCTTCACTATTGCAAGGCTACCTGCTCCCCATAGGCCAGAATGGGCAGACTGACTATTACACCTTATAATCAGAACTGACCCAGGGAACATGGTAGAAAAACGAATTTAGTATGCCTGAACTCAGGATGATAAAATACATCTTTTAGTGAAGTTGGTTTTAACATTCTGTGTTCGAAAATACCACTTTTAGAAAGTGGGTATTTTCTTGCCTAACTATCCAAGCCTGCCTCTGCTAGGTTGTGTATTCCTTGTCTGGAGATTGAGTGACAGGGGCTGGGGGTGGCTACCGGAGACAGGGTGAGTCAGCGCAGGGCTGAATAGAAAGATTTGCATCCAGAGTGGAGGGAGGAGTTGCACCTGGGTCTGAATAGGGCTGTGCCTGCCTTCCACAATGCTGGCTCCACCTCCTGCCGGGCGGCTGAGCACTCTGCCCCACATTCTGAAAGGAAAGAAGGAGTCAGAAAAACAAAGTGCTCCAGAACTGACCAGAACTGGTTTTGGACTAGGCAGAGGCCTCTCTGCCTCCAGAGAACAAAGAGAATCAGGGTATAAGAGGGGCACCCAGACCCCAGGAAGATTAGATCACTTTTGGGAACAAGAAGAAACCTTTACTGAGGAGCGGAACCAAGAAGAAACTGAGGAGAAACTATCCCTAAGCCTGAAGTGCTGCTTGGGGGATTGGCCTGCAGTGGTTTGCCTGACTGCCAAAGAGAGGAGAAAGGAACTTTTGCTTTGCTGTGACTTTCATCAACTTGTGAAGGATCTCCAAGGGCTTGGAAGAGAGCTTGCCCCCTGACCGAAGTCCCAGGACCATTGGACTTCACCCCCTTTGTGAATTGCTGCTGGAAACTCTGTTTCAGTGGCTACAGAGGTAGGGAGCTGTGACCGACTCTCACGACCGACTCGGTGTCCTGCAAGCACCGCATCGAAGCACCGTCTCGCCCTGCAACGCACGGCCCTGGTCTCACCGACTCCGTCAACGAGCCGCTGCCTGCACCGCATCGAGGGACAACGCGTCCTGCAACGCTTCGCTACGCCGAATCGAACTGGTCCGACCGACACGGTCACTGCTGCTGAGTTCGAGTCCTGTGACCGCACCGGAGTTGGGCACCGCTCGCACGCTTTGCGACGCACCGCCCGACTCGCACCGCTGTCCGGACTGATCGACGCCAGCTCCTGAATCCGGCTCCGCCGCCGCACCGCAACCTGCCAGCACCGCATCGAAGCACCGTCTCGCCCTGCAACGCACGGCCCTGGTCTCACCGACTCCGTCTCGACGACGTCAACGAGCCGCTGCCTGCACCGCATCGAGGGACAACGCGTCCTGCAACGCTTCCATTTTTGCATCGCGACCGCGACGAACAGCCATCCGGCTCGCACGCCCGTGCCTGCCGCTTCAAGTAAAGGTACTGTGACCGAGTCTGTCTACGCTGTGTTGGCCCGTCTCGACGCGGTCAGCTGGATTTGTTAGACTCTGTTTGTTCTCGACATCGCCGTAGCCGGAGGAGGCTACCGACTCGCACAGAACCTTGAATTAAGCCTTTTTGATCAGAACTAAGTATTCTTAACAGTATTGTGGATTATTTTTGTCGTTTATGGTCTTGTGATAAATCTATATAAAGTATACCTATTTTTATAAATATATAACCTGTGTGGTGTCCATTTGTAGTGTTGTCACTTGATTACTGTATGTGTTCACAAATGCTTTACACACTGCCTCTGAACTAAGCCTGTCTGCTCGTGCCAAGCTACCAAGAGGGTGAGCAGGGGTTATTTCGAGAGTGTACCTACTCTCCCTGACTAGACGCAAGGGTCCCTATTTGGACAAGGGTACATACCTCTGCCAACTAGAGACCCCCAAATCTAACATTGGTGGTCAGCGGTGAGGATTCTGGACTTGCATTTGTGACTCATGTACAGTGATTGGTGAACACTACTTAGTGAGTGCAGACCAAAACGCAACCACATACTTTAATAGCATTTTTTCTGGGATTTCCTATTTTTGCAAATGCCAAGTTCAGTCACTATGGAGAAACCAGCATCAGTAGCCTCTGTTGAATGTGATTGGGAAGAAGAGAGGCTAGAATGCTACACCCTTAAGCAGCTCAAGCAATTCTGCAAAAAGTTTAAAGTGTCCATGACCGGGATCTCCAGGAAGGAGGACCTCCAAAAGGCGCTGAGGGCCTGGGTCGAATCAAGGAGTGCCCCTGTGGAGGGGGCTGAGAATGCAGAAGGGCAGCTGGAGGGGCTATTGGGTCTAGGGGCTAGAAGACCACCTTCCCCAGTAGGTAGCAGTGTTTCTGCCAGAGGACTGTCTCCAGAGGAGTTGGAGGACAGGAAAGAGAGTAGGGTGCACGAAATGGAGCTGACCAAACTCAAGCTGAATAAGCAGTTAGAATTCGAAATGCAAACAAGGAAATTAGCCCTAGAGGAAAAGAAAATGCAGTTTGAACATGAGAAAGTTTTGAGGGAGTTGGAATTGAAGGCCAAGAGCTTAGAGATTACTCCCTCTGGTGGCAGTGTACCGCCTGTGCCTGTTGAAGCTAGGGTGTATATTCCCAAAGATGTGGTGAAGGAGTTTTTTAAAAATGACGACATAGGGCAGTGGTTCAAAGCCTATGAGGTAGCCATGTCTTCCCACCGGGTCCCTGAGAAGGATTGGGGAGCGGGGTTGTGGGGACGGTTCCTCAGTGAAGGGCGGGATACCTTGTTGGATTTGCCCTCTGAAGTCTATAATTCGTACAGCCACATGAAGGATGCCTTAATGACTAGATATGGTTTGACCCCTGAGCTTTATAGGCAAAGGTTCAGGAACTGTAGTAAGATTGAAAGCAGTACCTGGGTTGAATATGTGACCTTCTTTTGCAGAGCCTTGGATGGTTGGGTAAAGGGTAGCAAAGCGACTGATTTTCAGGCGCTCTTTGATTTGATTGCCTGGGAGCACTTGTCCGGTAATTGTTTTCCTGAGCTACGCCAGCACCTGATTGATAGTAAGCTGACTAACCCTAGGCAGCTTGCTGAGGAGGCGGACCGCTGGGTGAGTACCCGGGTCCACAAGGGTCACGTGGGAGACTCCGCCAAGGGTGGGCAGGGTCCCCAGCAGAAGAGTGGGGGACAAGGGTAAACAGAAGGAGTTCCATAAAGGGCCCCAAAGTAGACCCCAAGGGAACCCAGGGAAAGGTTCCCAGCCTCCCCCTGAGAAGAAGCCAGTGGCCCTGACAGGCCCCCTGTTCACCAGGGACCACTGGTATGTTACAAGTGTGGCGCCCCTGGCCACAAGGCAAACGATCCTCGTTGCCCTTTGCATGGAAAACCAGCACCCACCAGTGCAGTCCCCCGGCAGTTGGCTAGTGTAGCCCTGGGGGAGGAGTTGGGTGCCCAAGGTGGGGGGATCCCACAGTGTTTTCCCTTGTCTCATTAGGAGACTCTGAGATGGTCCCTAGGACCCCGCTGCCTGAGAACACTAAGAAATACAGGCAGTGGGTGACCATCAATGGCCATAGGGTGGAGGCTCTGAGAGACACAGGAGCCAGTGTGACAGCTGTCAAGTGTCACCTGGTGTCTAAAGAGCAGGTTATCCCTGATGCATTCTATCCGGTTGTTGCCGCTGACAACACAGAGAGTCACTGCAAGGTGGCTCAGGTTCCCTTTGAGTGGGGGGTCTCGGGTACTCTTCAAGTAGCTGTGAGGCCAGCCATGCCTGTTGACTGTTTGTTAGGGAACGATTTGGAGAGCTCACCTTGGGCTAAGGTGGAGCGGAGTGCGCATTTAGAAATGTTGGGCTTGCCTGATTGGGCATGTGTGACCACCCGGTCAATGGCAGCTAAAGGTGTTCAAGAGGACCTGGAGCCTGAGAGGGAGGCCCAGGTGCCTGCCGGAGAGAGAGGGAGGCAGGGGCGCGGGAAACCGGCCCCCGAGGTTCCCACGGTCCAGGAGGAGGCAGACCCTGAGGGGGATGCCCTGGAGCCTACAGGGGAACAGGTAGCTGAACTGGGGGACCTACCTGAGCTGACCCATTGGCAGCAAGAAGGAGGACCCTCCAGGGAAGAGTTCTGCAAGGAGCAGAACACATGCCCTTCTCTCGTGGGTCTGAGGCAACAGGCCACAGACCAGGCAGCAGGTGATCAGTCTGGATCACATTGGGTTTACTGGGAGAATGGTCTCCTGTATTCAGAGCCTAAGGTTGCTGAGCCTGGGTCAGCCCGTGTGCTGGTGGTACCCCAGCGCTTCAGAGCCTTCCTACTGGGGTTGGCTCATGATGTACCATTAGCGGGACATCTGGGGCAGGACAAGACCTTTGACAGGCTTGTTACCCATTTCTATTGGCCCCAGATGCGCAGGAGTGCCGCCACTCACTGCAGGACATGCCAGACTTGCCAGGCAAGTGGAAAAGTGGGAGGAAGCACAAGGCTCCTCTCCAGCCATTCCCTGTGGTCAGCACCCCCTTTGAACGGGTGGGTATTGACATTGTGGGGCCACTGGACCCCAAGACAGCCATGGGCAACAGGTTTATCCTGGTCTTGGTGGACCATGCCACCCGGTACCCTGAAGCCATCCCTCTGAGGACAGTGACGGCCCCCGTGGTGGGACGGGCACTGATGGGAATTTTCTCACGTGTGGGATTCCCTCAAGAGGTGGTGTCTGACAGAGGTACCAACTTCGTGTCCAAGTACATGAAGTCCCTGTGGCAGGAGTGCGGTGTAACTTACAAGTTCACCACTCCTTACCACCCTCAAGGAAATGGTCTGGTTGAGAGATTCAACCGGACCCTCAAGGGCATGATTATGGGTCTGGAAGAACCCATGAGGCGTAAATGGGACGTCCTCTTACCATGCCTGTTGTTTGCATACCGGGAGGTGCCACAGAAATCTCTAGGGTTCAGTCCCTTTGAGCTCCTCTATGGACACCCGGTGCGAGGACCTCTGAGTTTGGTCAAGGAAGGCTGGGAGCAATCTCCCAGGAAACCTCCCCAGGATGTATACAGTTACATGCTGGCCTTCAGGAACCAGACTAGGCGTTTCAGAGAGCTTGCTGAGGCAAATCTGGAAGCCAGCCAGGAGGAGATGAAGCGGTGGTACGACCAGAATGCCACTCTGGTAGAGCTTCAGCCTGGTCAGAAAGTGTGGGTCATGGCCCCTGTGGAGCCCTGTGCGCTCCAGGACAGGTGGACCGGCCCTTTTACGGTGGTGGAGCGCAAGAGTCCAGTTACCTATTTGGTGGACTTGCAGTCTCCCAGGAACCCCTTGCGGGTCCTGCATGTGAACCGCCTGAAGCCCCACTTGGAGAGGTCCCAAGTGGGCATGCTCTTAGCGACAGATGATGGAATGGAGGAGGAGACCGAGCCTCTTCCTGACCTCCTGTCAGCCCGAGAGCAAGATGGATCAGTGGAGGGAGTAAACCTCTCTACCTCCCTGACACCTGAGCAGCAGGGTGACTGTCGCCACTTGTTGGGACAGTTCCCTGACCTGTTCTCCCTGGTTCCCAGTGTCACTCATTGGTGCGTCCATGATGTGGACACTGGGGACAGTCTTCCTGTGAAGCACAAGGCTTACAGGGTGACTGACAGGGTCAGAGCCTGCATCAAGGAGGAGGTCTCCAAGATGTTTGCGCTAGGGGTGATTGAGTCCTCTAACAGCCCTTGGGCCAGCCCCGTGGTCTTGGTTCCAAAAGCTGCCGCGCCTGGTGCCACACCAGAACTCCGGTTCTGTGTGGACTACAGGGGACTCAATTCCGTCACCAGGACTGACGCCCACCCCATCCCCAGAGCTGATGAGCTCATAGATCGGTTAGGGGCTGCGCGGTACCTCAGCACGTTTGACTTAACGTCTGGATACTGGCAGATCGCCTTGACTGATGGGGCAAAGAGAGGTCAGCATTCTCCACACCAGATGGGCACTACCAGTTCCGGGTGATGCCCTTTGGGATGAAGAATGCCCCTGCCACCTTTCAGAGGTTGGTCAACCAGGTGTTGGTTGGACTGGAGGATTTCAGTGCCGCCTACCTGGATGACATCGCAGTGTTCAGTGCCCGTTGGGAAGAGCATCTGCGCCACCTCTGGGAAGTGTTGATGGCGCTGCGGAGGGCAGGCCTCACAATCAAGGCGAGTAAGTGCCAGATTGGGCAGGGTTCTGTGGTGTACTTGGGACACCAGGTTGGGAGCGGCCAGGTGGCGCCCCTCCAACCGAAAATTGATACCATTCTGGCTTGGGAGCCCCCAAGACCCAGACAGAGGTGAGAGCCTTCCTAGGACTCACCGGGTATTACCGGAGATTCGTCAAGGGGTATGGCAGCATTGTTGCCCCCTTGACCGAGCTGACTTCCAAGAAGCAGCCCAGGAAAGTGATTTGGACTGACGCCTGTCAAAAAGCTTTTGACACCTTGAAGACTGCCATGTGCACGGCGCCTGTGCTCCAGGCACCCAACTTCTCCAATGAGTTCATTGTTCAGACCGACGCTTCAGAGCATGGTGTAGGGGCTGTTCTATCACAGATCAATGAGGAGGGCCTAGACCAACCTGTAGCCTTCATCAGTAGGAGGTTACTTCCCCGGGAACAGAGATGGAGTGCTATTGAGCGTGAGGCATTTGCTGTGGTCTGGGCACTGAAGAAGCTGAGACCATACCTGTTTGGGACTCACTTCCGGGTTCAGACAGACCACAGGCCCCTCAGATGGTTGATGCAGATGAGGGGTGAGAATCCAAAGCTGTTGAGGTGGTCCATTTCCCTACAGGGGATGGACTTTACGGTGGAACACCGCCCTGGTACAGAACACGCCAATGCTGATGGACTGTCCAGATTTTTCCGCCTTAGCGATGAGAACTCCCTAGGGGTAGGATAGTTCTCCCCACATTTCAGCTGGAGGGGACACGTGTTAGACCTGGCATCCTTGGCGTGGGTCTCCCTTCCATTTTTTCGTAATGCCTCCACTGTTGCCGATATGTTTTTGCTGGACTAGATGCTCATGGGCACTTTGCCGCTGCTAATCAGTGCCAAAGTGCAAGTGCTCCCTATCGTTAATTGATATATGTATTAGTGACTCCATGATTGGATGATTGGTTTACTTGTCAGTCCCTAGTACAGTGCACTCAGTGTGCCCAGGGCTTGTAAATCCAATGCCGCTGGTGGGCTTGCAGCACTGGTTGTGCCACCCACAGAAGCGGCTTGTAAAATGTGTCTCAGGCCTGCCATCGCAGAGCCTGTGTGCAGCCTCGGGCTGCCATGTCGACTTGGTGAGTACACCCACTTACCAGTCCCTAAACCTTCCCTGTACTGCATGTTGGTCACCCCTAAAGTAGGCCCTAGGGCAGGGTGCATTGTAAGTATAAGGTAGGACATGCCCTGGTGTGTGTGGCATGTCCTAATAGTGAATTACAGCCATTTTCGTTCTTCACTATTGCAAGGCTACCTGCTCCCCATAGGCCAGAATGGGCAGACTGACTATTACACCTTATAATCAGAACTGACCCAGGGAACATGGTAGAAAAACGAATTTAGTATGCCTGAACTCAGGATGATAAAATACATCTTTTAGTGAAGTTGGTTTTAACATTCTGTGTTCGAAAATACCACTTTTAGAAAGTGGGTATTTTCTTGCCTAACTATCCAAGCCTGCCTCTGCTAGGTTGTGTATTCCTTGTCTGGAGATTGAGTGACAGGGGCTGGGGGTGGCTACCGGAGACAGGGTGAGTCAGCGCAGGGCTGAATAGAAAGATTTGCATCCAGAGTGGAGGGAGGAGTTGCACCTGGGTCTGAATAGGGCTGTGCCTGCCTTCCACAATGCTGGCTCCACCTCCTGCCGGGCGGCTGAGCACTCTGCCCCACATTCTGAAAGGAAAGAAGGAGTCAGAAAAACAAAGTGCTCCAGAACTGACCAGAACTGGTTTTGGACTAGGCAGAGGCCTCTCTGCCTCCAGAGAACAAAGAGAATCAGGGTATAAGAGGGGCACCCAGACCCCAGGAAGATTAGATCACTTTTGGGAACAAGAAGAAACCTTTACTGAGGAGCGGAACCAAGAAGAAACTGAGGAGAAACTATCCCTAAGCCTGAAGTGCTGCTTGGGGGATTGGCCTGCAGTGGTTTGCCTGACTGCCAAAGAGAGGAGAAAGGAACTTTTGCTTTGCTGTGACTTTCATCAACTTGTGAAGGATCTCCAAGGGCTTGGAAGAGAGCTTGCCCCCTGACCGAAGTCCCAGGACCATTGGACTTCACCCCCTTTGTGAATTGCTGCTGGAAACTCTGTTTCAGTGGCTACAGAGGTAGGGAGCTGTGACCGACTCTCACGACCGACTCGGTGTCCTGCAAGCACCGCATCGAAGCACCGTCTCGCCCTGCAACGCACGGCCCTGGTCTCACCGACTCCGTCAACGAGCCGCTGCCTGCACCGCATCGAGGGACAACGCGTCCTGCAACGCTTCGCTACGCCGAATCGAACTGGTCCGACCGACACGGTCACTGCTGCTGAGTTCGAGTCCTGTGACCGCACCGGAGTTGGGCACCGCTCGCACGCTTTGCGACGCACCGCCCGACTCGCACCGCTGTCCGGACTGATCGACGCCAGCTCCTGAATCCGGCTCCGCCGCCGCACCGCAACCTGCCAGCACCGCATCGAAGCACCGTCTCGCCCTGCAACGCACGGCCCTGGTCTCACCGACTCCGTCTCGACGACGTCAACGAGCCGCTGCCTGCACCGCATCGAGGGACAACGCGTCCTGCAACGCTTCCATTTTTGCATCGCGACCGCGACGAACAGCCATCCGGCTCGCACGCCCGTGCCTGCCGCTTCAAGTAAAAGGTACTGTGACCGAGTCTGTCTACGCTGTGTTGGCCCGTCTCGACGCGGTCAGCTGGATTTGTTAGACTCTGTTTGTTCTCGACATCGCCGTAGCCGGAGGAGGCTACCGACTCGCACAGAACCTTGAATTAAGCCTTTTTGATCAGAACTAAGTATTCTTAACAGTATTGTGGATTATTTTTGTCGTTTATGGTCTTGTGATAAATCTATATAAAGTATACCTATTTTTATAAATATATAACCTGTGTGGTGTCCATTTGTAGTGTTGTCACTTGATTACTGTATGTGTTCACAAATGCTTTACACACTGCCTCTGAACTAAGCCTGTCTGCTCGTGCCAAGCTACCAAGAGGGTGAGCAGGGGTTATTTCGAGAGTGTACCTACTCTCCCTGACTAGACGCAAGGGTCCCTATTTGGACAAGGGTACATACCTCTGCCAACTAGAGACCCCCAAATCTAACAGCCTCCGAATGAAGCGGAACTGTAGCACGGAAACAGGTCTGAAGGAATCAACTAAAGATTTGTTTCGAAGACTAGAGTCCAGAGGGTACAGCCCCAAAACACTAGCTGCTGCTAGTGCTAAAACTAAAAGTGTGAAAAGGGAGGATCTACTATTCAATTCCACCAAGAGTAAGGAGAAGAAAAATAGCAGTAGCTCCATAGGAACCCCTAGACTCATCACAGGCTACAACACATATCACACAAACTTGAGAAAGATACTACATAAACATTGGCGGACAGTTCGTAGTGACCCGGTTATCGGCCCTACCTGCGCCAGAGCTCCTCAGATATCTTTCAGAAGAGCCAAGTTGATGCGGAGAGAGCTTGTATGTAACTCACCTACTATTAGAAAGGGATCTGACTGGTTGAGATTGCATAGAGGCTTCCAACGATGCCCAAAATGTAAAGCTTGCAGGCATGGTGTCAACACCAGAATAGTTCAAACACCTTTTAGACAGGCGCCTTATGAAATTCAAGGTAGCTACACTTGTAAGAGTGACTTTGCTGTCCACGTCCTTCAATGTACTTGTAACAAACAATACGTGGGCAGCACCATCCACCCTGTACATGTCCGTATATTACAACACCTACGGGCTATTACCAACGATGATCATAGCTACCCAGTCGCCAGACATATAAACGTGTGCCATGGGGGAAATACTAAAGATCTCTCCTTCTTTGTGATCGACACTGTCCCCAAAAATCTGAGAGGGGGCAATAGACAGTTGGCGCTTAGGAGGTTAGAATCAAGATATATTATCCTATTGAATTCTAAAATCCCGAATGGTTTGAATGTAGACGAGGCGCTAACTGTACATTTATAGCCCTTTGCTGCTTGTCCTGTTCCCTGACCAGCCCCTTTTCATTAGGCCCATTTTCACTTTATTTTTAGTATTTAGCACTCGTTAGTTGTAATAGGTTTCAAACTCTAACTTAATTGGCTCTGTAGTCCCCTTACTCACCTCTAGTAGCAACTTGGCTACCCACACTGTAATGGATTTCCTGCATAAGCCCACTTGGGCGATATTCTCTTAGTTTCCGTTATTGGGCCAGTCTTAGATGCAACCAAGAATTGTGGAGTCATATGTACTGTACGTAAGGTTTTGGTCATATGCAAGCATCTGAAATCGCTATTCTGGCACACTTTGCCTTTGCCATGAATTTTGGAATTGGTCAAATGCTGTTACAAATCTTAGTTAAATCCCAACATAACCTGTGTTATGACTTATGCACGAGCATTGGGTCAAGAAGAAATTGATGCAATTTCAGTCTTTCTTCTTGCCATGTCCTAAGGAGCCGAGGTTCGGTTTGAATTATTGCTACAAATGACTAGCTTTCATTGATTATTTGTATACAGTTATTTTTATGGTTTGTCACATAAATCTTGTGCTGATATAGATATTATCTATAACAAGTATATCATTATTTATATGCACTGTTATTTCATTTGTGTTTGAAACTTTTATGTTTACTAGTAAGCACGGTTGCTGTGACAACTAACTGAGAGTGCTCACTATATAGTGTTGGATTACAATGGCGCCCGGTGTAGTGATCAAGGCGGTACACCGTCGAAACGCGTCTAGGTTATCGTTGTAATAAACTTACTGTGCCACAATACCACGGAGTCAACGCCTGTGTTTGAAGTTGCCAGGACTGGTACCATATATATATATATATATATATATATATATATATATATTCACTGAAAAAACCATAGGTTTTAGGGACAGTTATAGTTACTTGGACATTGCACTCGTACAAAACCCGTGAAATTCCCCCGTTATAGTTAGTTCAGCTAACTATAACTCGCGCCCCCGCAATGCACTGCTAATGACGTCACATATTACATCACTCATGACATGGTCAGTGACATCACTGATGACATCACTGATGACATCTCAAATGACATCACTGATGACATCATCCAGTGACTGTGTGTTTCTGTAAAGTTTAAATATTTTTAAAATATATAGGAAAAGACGTATTGAAGAATGAGTGGGTGTGTAAGTGTCTGTATGGATGATTTAGTAGGTGCGTGACTGACTCTATAAGTGAGTGATTTAACGTATCTTACTGAATGCATGGGTTAGTGACTAAACTGGGTGTATGTCTGTATCCGTCTGTCTGTTGCTGTGTAAGTGGCTGCATGTGTTTGTGAATAGCTAAATGATTTTCTATATGAGTTATTGAATGCTTGTCTGAGTATCTGTATGGGTGCCTGAGTGTTTGTGTGGGAGGGTGTGTGCAACTCTGTGCATAGATGTGTGAGTGGGTGATTCACTGGGTGGATGGTTTCAAGAGTGCATCTGTGATAGACTGTATGGATGGGTAAGTGTGTGTAAGAGTGTGTTAGTGAGTGAATGTATGTCCCAGTGGTACATGTGTGAGTAACTACATATGTGAAAGGCAGTATATATGTGTGTTGGAGTATATAAATAGCTATAAGCAAGAGTGAGTGATTGTGATAGTGGCTGTATGGATGATTGTGTGCTTGTATCAGTGATTGTATAAGAGCGTAACAATGTGCTACTATTTGTATGAGTAAGTGAGCTGGTGTGTGTATAACTGTATAGGTGAGTAAATGGCAGTGTGTTTAATTATTTGCATGACTGACTAGGTGTGTGAGTATCTCTATGGATGAGTGGCGTTGTTTGAGTGTCTATATAGGAGTAAGAGTGCATATGATAGTCCTGTACTGAGTGACCGTAAGTATGAGTGACTGTACGGGTGAGTGAGTGGATGTGTGTGTGTAGACCTAAGAATCAGTGAGTGGGTATGTAGTTATTGGTGTTGGAGTGTCTATGGTTTTGCGAATGGCAGTCTGTAATTTAGAGTGGGTGTATCAAAGGTTATATTAGGGTGTGAGGAGGTGCATCAGATTATCACGTGGATGATGTCATCAGTGATGTCATTTGAGATGTCATCAGTGATGTCATCAGTGATGTCACTGACCATGTCATGAGTGATGTAATATGTGACGTCATCAGCAGTGCATTACGGGCGCGAGTTATAGTTAGCTGAACTAACTATAACGGGGAATTTCACGGGTTTTGTACGAGTGCAATGTCCAAGTAACTATAACTGTCCCTAAAACCTATGGTTTTTTCAGTGAATTTCAAAGGTTTTTTAAATGCTAATTTGTAACTATAACGTGTCTGAAACCTATGGTTTTTTCAGTGAATTTCAAAGGTTTTTTAAATGCTAATTTGTAACTATAACGTGTCTGAAACCTATGGTTTTTTCAGTGAATTTCAAAGGTTTTTTAAATGCTAATTTCTAACTATAACGTGCCTGAAACCTACGGTTTTTCAGTGAATTTCAAAGGTTTTGTAAATGACAATTTTTAAATGTATTAATTGTTATATTAATTTTTTTCATACTGATTTACTACATTTTTAGAAACAATTTTTTTTTACATATTTTATTTGTCAAATTACATTGTAATTACATTATACATTACATTACAAAAAATACTTTCTCAGAATGAATTACTTTAGTTTAAATACTTTGCAGATAGGCAATAGACTTTTAAGTACAGTAGTTACAGTTGTTGCAATGGGCAACACATTTTCAAACACAATGCAACATTCAGCTCAATGTGAATTTCTAGTTAAATGCAATTAGTTACTTTATGGATTACTTTTGTAACCACAGGACTGGATCCTAGATTCAGTCCTGGTACATCTCCTGTAAACAGTTGAGTAAAAGCGTTTTGGTTACAGTCGTGATTTTTAAGGAATATTATTGTATTTTAAAAGTTGACACTTTGAAACTTTTTCTCATAGAATCACCAATGTTATCCTATGGAAGGAAATTCACTTAGCAGGTAAAAACTGTTATCGTTACTTTTTCTTACTCAGTGTTGGATCCTGGATCCAGCACTGGTGCATCTCCTGTAAACAGTTGAAAGAATGCGTTTAAGTCATACAGGCGATTTTTAAGGAATATTTGTAGTTTGTGAAAATCAACACTTTGAAACTTTTTGCTGAAAACCAGTCAATGTTAGCCTATGAAGGAAATTCAAGTTACCGGTAAGTACGGTTAAAATTACTTTTGAGGATCAGTACTGGGCTGAAACATGCAGCACTGAGGTCTCTCCTGATAACAGGTGAGTAAATCGGAATTCGTATTTCGGCTGATTTTAGAGGAATATTTTAAAGTTCCAAAACTCCACACTTAGAAGAATTTCCAAGTGAAACCAGTCAATGTTAGCCTATGGAAGGAAATTCAAGTTACTGGTAAGTACGGTTAAAATTACTTTTCAGGACCAGTACTGGGCTGAAAGATGCAGCACTGAGGTCTCTCCTGATAACAGGTGAGTAAATCGGAATTCGTATTTCGGCTGATTTTAGAGGAATATTTTAAAGTTCCAAAACTCCACACTTAGAAGAATTTCCAAGTGAAACCAGTCAATGTTAGCCTATGAAGGAAATTCAAGTTACCGGTAAGTACGGTTAAAATTACTTTTCAGGATCAGTACTGGGCTGAAAGATGCAGCACTGAGGTCTCTCCTGATAACAGGTGAGTAAATCGGAATTCGTATTTCGGCTGATTTTAGAGGAATATTTTAAAGTTCCAAAACTCCACACTTAGAAGAATTTCCAAGTGAAACCAGTCAATGTTAGCCTATGAAGGAAATTCAAGTTACCGGTAAGTACGGTTAAAATTACTTTTGAGGATCAGTACTGGGCTGAAAGATGCAGCACTGAGGTCTCTCCTGATAACAGGTGAGTAAATCGGAATTCGTATTTCGGCTGATTTTAGAGGAATATTTTAAAGTTCCAAAACTCCACACTTAGAAGAATTTCCAAGTGAAACCAGTCAATGTTAGCCTATGAAGGAAATTCAAGTTACCGGTAAGTACGGTTAAAATTACTTTTCAGGACCAGTACTGGGCTGAAAGATACAGCACTGAGGTCTCTCCTTATAACAGGTGAGTAAATCGGAATTCCTATTTAGGCTGATTTTAGAGGAATATTTGCACAATGGTGAAGGGAGGGGGCGGGGCCTGAGGTGACATCTTTGCAAACGCGCCCCGTGGCGCGTTTTAAGTTGGGGGATAAGTTCCCTTGAATCCTGAGGGTCCCTAGGGGCCAACTAGACCACCAGGAACCTCCAATATGCGCCAGGGGGCTGCGTTGCAGAGACGTGTAGAGAGGCCACACCCCTTTACACCTCTCTGCAACGCAGCTCTGTGGCGCTTTCTGGATGTACCTGTTGGGCTAGTTGGCCCCCAGGGACCCTCAGGATTGAAGGGATTTAATTCCCCATCTTAAAATGCGCCACGGGCCTGTCTGCACACATGTCACCTGAAGCCCCGCCCCTCCCTTCACCACTGTGCAAACGCGCCCCGTGGCGCGTTTTAAGTTGGGGGATTAAGTCCCCTTGAATCCTGAGGGTCCCCGGAGTCCAACTAGCCCACCATATACCTCCAAAAGCGCCACAGAGCTGCGTTGCAGAGAGGTGTAAAAAGGGTGTGGCCTCTCTACACCTCTCTGCAACGCAGCCCCTGGCGCATACTGGAGGTTCCTGGTGGGCTAGTTGGCCCCCAGGGACCCCCAGTATTCAAGGGAATCGTTCCCCCTCTGCAAACGCGCCAGGGGCGCGTTTGCAGAGTGGTGAAGGAAGGGGGCGGGGCCTGCGGGCCGATCGTTTAAAAAAAAAAAAAAATGTTGTCCCCTGAAGGGGGCTGTGTGGCCCCCTTCCTTTTTCCTGTTTTTATGCCCTGGGGACCCCATCCCCCAGGGCCTTACCCCTTTTTTTAATTTGTAATTTAAAAAAACGGGAAGGGGGCCGCGTGGCCCCCTTCCCTGGGCCTGTATTGGCCCCGGGGACCCCATCCCCCGGGGCATGGCCTCGTTTTTATTTATATTCTTTGGAGGGGGCTGCGTGGCCCCCTCCTCATGGCCATTAAGGCCCCGGGACCCCATCCCCGGGGCCGGCCATTCCGTTTTTTTTTTTTAAATTTATTTATTTTTGGGGGAGGGGGCCGCGTGGCCCCCTCCCGGCCACTCTCTGCCCCGGGGACCCCATCCCCCGGGGCCTGGCCTCTCGTTGGGGACTGTGGGGGTCCCCAATCCCCCACAGTCCCGCCGGCTCCCGCGTCCCTAGGGTGCCGGCATTGCTGAGCACATGGGGAGCAGCTAACATGCTGCTCCCCATGTGTAAAGCAATCGGCTTTGGATATTGGAAGAGAGAGCAGGTTTCCTGCTCTCTCTTCCAATATCCAAAGCAGTTTGCAATGACAGGACGGGAGCCGCGAGGCTCCCGTCCTGTCATTGCAAACAGCAGTGTCCCGGGGTAGGCACCCGGGACACTGCAGGAGCCGGCCCTGGGGGGTGGTGGTCCCCAGGGCCATCAAGGGCTCCAGGAGGGGGCCGCGCGGCCCCCTCCCATTCAGTACACAGCCCCGGGGAGGTGGTGGTCCCGGGGCTCTGGGGTCCGTAACGGACCCCCATATTAAAATGTTTAGTGCCCCGGGGAGGTGGTGGTCCCCAGGGCGTGTGGGGGCTGGAGCCCCCACACAGGTTTAATAATTTTTTTTTAAAAGCCCCGGGGAGGTGGTGGTCCTCGGGGCTGCGGGAGGGCTCAGAGCCCTCCCGCACCATTTTTTAAAAGCCCCGGGGGGTGGCGGTCCCCGGGGCTTGGGGGGCCCTTGAGGCCCCCACACATTAAATTATCCCCCCACCATGCCCCCGGGACTTGGGCCACCCGGGGCCAATTAACTATCGAAGCGCGGTCTCCCGCGCTCGATTTTCGGCAGGATTCGCGCACCCTGAGCGCATCCTGCCGATTTTTAAAAAAATTTTTTTTTTTTGCCCAGGGGTCCTTGTGGGACCCCTTGAGCAAACCTAGGGGGTCAGGGTGTTTCTACCCTCCCCCTTTGTGCGCTTTGCGCACTTGTTTCTGTCCCTCGGTTCTACCGAGGGACAAAATGGCTGCCAACATTTCCTGAATCGGAATGTTGACAGCCAGCTGACAGCCAATTAACATGCAGCTCGTGATCGGGACGGTGCGCGCAGGAGTGCGCTCAGGGTGCGCGAATCCTCCGTGCCCATAGATATATATGTACTTTTACTTTTTGATTTTCTCAGCAACTACTGAACGGATTTACACCATTTAACAAAAAGGGTTCTTTCTGAACCAAGAACTACCTCTTTGCCAAATTTGGTGTAATTCCGTTCAGCAGTTCGGGCTGTAGCCGTGTCTAAAGTTTCCTATGGGAAAATGCATGGGGAAAACGCGTTTTGGGACCCCCTTTTTCTCGGCCCCCGCTTGACGTATCACCCCGAGACTTTCAGGGTAGGAGCGGACCGGAGCGCCCCACGAAGTTTGAAAATTTCGCGAAGATACGTCAACCGGCAAGAGAGTTAT
Source organism: Calotriton arnoldi (assembly GCA_963921515.1). Lineage (NCBI taxonomy): Eukaryota > Metazoa > Chordata > Amphibia > Caudata > Salamandridae > Calotriton > Calotriton arnoldi. Next base: position 449,734 of record CAWUFW010010611.1, on the reverse strand, counting down.
TTCAAATAGAATGTCGCGGATTTCCTATGGATAATAGGTTGTAACTATAACTATCTACTGGCGACCGCCAGTAGATAATATATATATATATATATAACATTCTTAAACCTTTTAGAAACACTCAGTCACTGGATGATGTCATCAGTGATGTAATTTGAGATGTCATCAGTGATGTCATCAGTGATGTCACTGACCATGTCATGAGTGATGGAATATGTGATGTCATCAGCTGTGCATTGCGGGGGCACGAGTTATAGTTAGCTCAGCTAACTATGATGGCCGAATTTCTCTGTTTTTGTATGAGTGAAATGTCAGCCTAACTATAACGTCCCTGAAACCTGTGGTTTTGTCAATGAATAGATATATATATATATACATATACATTACCTACTGGTGGTCGCCAGTAGGTAGTTATAGTTAAGACCTAGTTTCCATAGGAATAGCGTTTTTTTGTTTTGCCAATAACTTTGGGGCCATCTGTTCGTGTTGAGGAAGCTGCCACTCAAGTAGAATATCTACTCGAGCAGCAGAGAAGGAGCGCCCTCTTGCGCTCAGTATAGTGCTGTTCGCGCTGATTTTCCAGTGCTAAAAATCAATGTGAACGGCATGATCTAATGCACTCGGAGTTTTTTGGTCACTTCGTGGAGTTCCATATAGCAGAACTCCGCCCAGGCCTAGTTTCCACGTCGCCAATGTCTCTATCACCAGCGCAAACAGCATCGTCGACAGTGGGCACCCCTGCCTGGTACTCCTCTGCACCCTGAAATCGGGAGACATGATAATTTGGTTTCACTCTGGCTCTCGGCCTATCATAAAGCATTTAGGCCCAAAGCCCATCTTTTCCAGGATCCCAAATCTAGCGACACAGTAACTTTTTGTTGAGACGTAACCTCTGCCACTGCTATGTTATTGTGCAATTGCCTCAGGTTCAGTCTGGTCCAGGTGCATCAAATCATTCACCACCTTTCGCAGTTTAGCTGCTAAGATCTTTGCCAGGATTTTAGTATCCACATTAAGCAGGGATATCGGCCTATATGATTTGCACCTCTGTGCTTTCGGAATGAGTACAACGGTTGCCATCCTCATATCTGCCAGTAGTTCCCCAGATTTAAATGCTGCCATATACGCCTCATGAAGAGGCACCCCTGTCCTCTTATTCATTCTATGGAAGAACTCAATAGGGAAACCCGTTCGGGCCCAGAGCCTTCCCAGTCTACATCTGCCTCACTGCCATTGTCACCTCTTCTACCAAGACATCAGCCTCCAGTTACCTCGCCTGCTCTGAACGGATGCACTGTACCGGGCAGTCATTTACAAATGCCAGTACGTCCTCCTCTGGGGTCTGCAGCTGTGCACTATAAAAAGTTTCCATGTATCGTGCAAGTTTCTCAGTTATGTGCTCACTGTCCCTCACCTTTTCCCTCCACTGTTATATCTTGTATATGCATCCCTTCCTGTTCCTTACTGCCTATCCACACCAGCAGTTTACCTGCCCTGTCCCCAGCTTCATAAATGAGTTTCTGTTTAGTTAAGTATGCCTTTTTCACCTCATGTCTAGCCACCAGTTGGTGCTCCTCCCTCTTCTAATCCATATGAGCCTTTTTGAAGGGTGTAGGGGCAGCGGCATAATCTCTCTCCATCTGCGCCAATTCACGCTCCAAGTTGGTCAATTTAAGGAGCCTCTCTCCCCTGTCCCCCATCTCCCAAGTGATGATCACTCCCTGGATCATAGCCTTAAATGCTTCCCAACAGCATAAACCGACTCCGCAATGTGCCCTCATTCTCCTCAATGTAGAGTTTAGTGGCCTTATCTAGTCTTTGGACCTCCTGCTTGATCCCGACCTGAACCAGACCTGATATTGGACTTCAGCAAATCTGTGCAATGTGTTTCCAGGAAAGAAGAAATGGTCAAGCCTGGACTGCATGTCATGCGTGTATGAGTGGAAAGAGAATCCCCTCTTGAAGGGCCCTCCCGATATCGCTCAACTCCAGAGCTTGCACAAAACCCTCCACTTTCCCGGGTCACCTCACTCTCCCTCCTCGTGCTCATCCTATCCAGCTGTGTGTCCATCACCTGATTATTGCAATTATTGTGAGCGCCGGCGGGGCCTCAATCAGGACATTCACCAATATGTGAAGTGTTGTAGATGGAAGTCCCATGGGGCATACACATTTAACAACAGTATGGTCTCACCCTCAGAGTCACCTAGCATTGCTACATAGCTGTCATTGACATCCATCCACGTGCAAGACACATGGAACGGTAGTGTTCGATTAAGGAGAATCGTCACTCCCCGTGATCCTGAGGTGTAATTTGCATAGCATGCCGGCCTGTATTTGCCTTTCCCCAAGCTGTAGTGTTGACCACCTGTTTGATGGGTTTCCTGGAGGAATACTATGTCAGTTTTGTACCTACTAAGAGCTTTAGTGACCAAACCCCTTTTTACCTTGTTCCCTAGCCCATTGACATTCCACATCAAAGATCGATGCTGTGTCATGGTGGCTAAGTACCTTCATCCTCACTCACACGCCCTGCCTCATAATGTGCATGTCTACCTACTCCCCTGGTGTCTTGGTGTCCTATGGTGCTGCAAACTAACCCTGAAACTGCCCCCACATTACCATACCGTGCCGTGATCCTAAAACTGACCACCCCAATTCATGGTATGTCTGGACCCCAAACAATAACAACATAACAGCTGTCTGCGCTCCCTTAGCTGGGGCGCAACCTGAGGCTGCTCAGTAACAACAGTAAATGGTGCTGTGCCTCTGTCTCCTCAGTCTTTGTGGTCTATGTTGACTCCATAGCCTTCCGCAGCGGCAGAGGCCCCAGAGTATGTCCCAAATCTTACGGCCTCAAGCAGTTGCCTTCATTGGATAGGAGAAGTTTGTGCCCTGGCCACCCAAAGGATGACCTAGAGGGCTGGCATCGCACTGCCCACTGTGGTCCCCTCACCCAAGGTCTCTTGAATTGTTGGTATAACCGTCGGCATCCATTCTCCTTCTCTATACAGTTCTGTCTCCACCCGTTCTGATCCACTGCCCTTCTCCTCAGAGACCAATGCTCTCCATCTATTGCTGTGCAGAATGCAACTACAGTTCTTGACCTCCAGCACCATTTTTACTTGTTCCGCTTTCATTTGCTCTTTTGTTGGGGAGGTCATGGAGCACCTGTTTCTTCAATCAAGACCAGACCTCTTGTGCTGTCGTCATGAAGTGGGCCTTGTCTCAGAGCACAATCCGGAGCTTTGCCGGGAATATAAGCGAATACTTCAATCCTAGTTGGCAGAGCACCTTTTTGACTGACTCAAATGCCCCTCTCTCTCTCTATACTAGGTTAGTGTAATCCAGATACAAGTTGACCTCGTGTCCTTCGATTGCCCAGGGGCCATGGTTCTGTGCCGCCTGCAGTATGACGTCGCTGGTGGAACCACCAGTATTCTGTGGGTCTGTTTCACTGAAAAGAACCGTGAGGGGTGGCCCTCAAGACAGTCTTCACCAGCCACACTTTCACAAACAGTTCTGTGCTGGCTCAGTCTACTTTTTTTGGGACCCCCCACTACTCTTACATTGTGGCGGCAGGACTGCGCTCTGCATCCTCCAGATGGTCTGCCAGTATCTTCATCTCCCTTTCCATAGTGGAACACTTCAGTCTAAGCTCCTTAACACTTAACAGTGCACAACTGTTCCTCTGTTTCCTTCACTCAGTCCACCGACTTTCTGTAATCCTCTTACACCAGGCCTACCTCATTCCCCACCACTGCAATCTGGGTATCCAGCATCACCTTTGTGACCCTTATGGCTTCCAGGATTGTCGCTATATGCGCGGCGAAAGAGGAGTTTGTCTCCTCCTGCGTTGACCGGGAATCTCCCTCTGCAGAGGCCTGCGGGTCCAGAGTCCTGCCCTCTACACCATGGACCCTTCACATACTATTGTAGATCCGTCCGCCGGTAGCTATGACTGGCAGGGGGGAAGTATGATAATGGAGAACAGAGGCAGATCTGGTCACTTAGTCCCGTGGATGTCCAGCCTACTCGACCACAGTTGGGCACCTTCAACTCCTGCTGTTCCACGGAAAGCACTGCACCAGGTTCCCACATACACTGTTCTCACTCCATTCCCGTCTCCAACCTCACTCTATTAGTGCAGGCCTTCTCAGCCATCCACTGATGTGCCCCTCAGAGCCAGGAAGGGGTCCTCCCTGCACCCCGTAGTTCCACACAGGCCGTATAGCTGACCCAGTCACCATGCCACACTCCTTCTGGCACACATATTGCCTTGGGGGAGATCATCCCCAATGTGCACATACCTCCAGGTTCCAGGCTCAGGGCCCAACATAAACACCAGTGTCTTGACCGATCCAAAAGGCGGTTGGATGCAGTATGGTGTGAGGGGGAATCAGGTCTTCACTGTCTCCTCCTTCACAATTGCTTGTGCAACATTTCAAGGGGGGGGAGGGTGAGTGCCCCATCCACAGCACCCCGCCCATCTCCGCAGACGTATACCAGAAAAGGCCTCAATGGTAAAACATCTCCCGGGCACCAGGCCGCACAGTCACTCAGCAACGTGGTCAAGTCCTCTCCTGCCTGTTCACGCATCACTTGGGCCCCAATGGGGCACATCCACCTCTGCTCTCCTGCCTCTGCCTCAGGCCGGTCTGCGCCACTTACTGCTGCGCTGCAGCCTTCAGCCTAGTTTGGGCAAGCTGGTCTTCCTTGTGGTTTGGGGCTCCAGCCCTGCCTTACTTGTTAAAGGTCTCCATCTTGGACTATCAGCAGCTGTGCTTCCGCTGCTCAATGGACTCTGCTCACGATGCAGCAGGGCGGTCACAACCAACTCAGTTGTCTACCCCAACTCAGCGGGGCTTCCCCCTCACCATTTGAGGACCAGGATTTCACAAAAAATCAGGATTATCAACCCCAGGGCCTTCGCTCGACTCAGGGGCTCCGCATGACGTGCCTTACTCCATGTCCCCTCAGGCCACGCCCATTGTGTTTCATTTTTTATGGTTTCCAAATGAATGCTTTCACAGATTAGCATTTGTTCAAATTATTAACCTATGGCATGTTTTTTTAGAAATACTAAGGGGTGAATATATTTGGCAAGATAATGTCTTTTCTGCCCATTGCTTACCATTGGCTTTTTGTTTTGTTACTTACACTTGTTTTATTTCTGATCATTGGCTCTATTTGTTTTAGCCCGTCCAACATGTCTTTGTTTCTCCTACGGAGAATAGCCTCTTTACAGCCTCTCTGGCTGGCTTGCTTTTTTCTTCCATGACTGTTGGCATTTGGAGAACATGTTTGCTTTTTGGAATTTGTTTTTCTTTTTCCTGAAGCTCTCCATGAGAGTGCATGTTTTATCCAGCTGTCTCCCCTGATCCACTTTAAAGTTGGTTTTCATTAGCAAATCCAATAAGTCATTTAGCTGAGACCTGTTGACCAATGCTTGTTCATTGAAGGCATTGCTGAGCCATCTTGGACCCACAATGGGACGCAACCAACTTGTCGCAAGCAAACAAGCAGTGGCCTTTTCAACAAATTGAAAACATTGAAAGAGTGCTCAACAGTGGCTCATTGTGCCACTCCTGATAGCGGGCAAGGTTTCTTTTACAGGATAAAAAATAAATTGGAAATGTACAGAGCAGAGAATATTACCACTTTTGCCTCCATTTGTTTTGGAAGGAGGACTACCGTTGGTTTCAACAGTGGTAAAGTCTGGTGGTGCTACAGCAGGTAGCACTTTTCATGCCTTATTACTGCCAACTAATGCATATGTCAGTGTCACACATCAGTATCCTAGTAATCATACTAGTCATAGTAATGGTGACCAGTTGTCTAGTGCACACTACAAACTTTCTTATTTCTTGACACCTAATAACACATATTCTTACCTCACAATTCAACAGTACTTGAGGATATATGTCCAAGCCCCTATCACCACCGCTTTTTTTGATGCTCCGGTGGCATAGCACCATTTCCCACATTTGCAAGGTTAACGCCACCTTGTAATTATGCCCCTTTCCACCTCAGTCCTCTGCGGCAAAGGGGTGTGCAATGGGTGTTGCTGTCGGCGTTCCACCGCAACACCCATTGCTTTTTGGCGCTGCCCCAGATTTACAAGGCTGAGGCAGCTCCAAAAACAGCGACATTCTAACGCCATAAATTACCAGGCGTTAGAATGGCAATACAAGGAGAAATTATTAATTTCTCTTAGTTTTTTTCTCTTTCCATGTGTGTTCCATTCTGCAGCACACATGGAAAGAGAAAATCGCAGTGAATGATTGTTTATGTGCAGGAAGGTGTCCCTTCCTGCAGATAAACAATCGTCCCTGCAGTGCAGGCACTCTTGCAACATGGTAGCAGGGTGCTAGCGCTGGTGCTAGGCAGCTTTTTTAGTGCCAACACTAGGGAAGCAGGAGATGCACACTGCTTTAACTTGAGCTGTCATGTTGAGCTTGTCATCTAGGATGATCACCTAGATTTCTTGCGAGGTCTGTGAGTGTTGATCCTAGCTCCGACCGCCACCAGATGGAGTCCCATGGGGAGGTCTTGTTGCCGAAGACTAGTAGTTGGGTTTTGTCAGAATTGGGCTTCAGGCAGTTGGTTCGCTTCCAGCCTGCTACCATGGTCATGCAGTTGGTGAAGTTGGTTCTGGCAGTGGTTGTCTAGTCCATCAGGAAGAGGATGAGTTGAGTGTCATCAGCATAGGAGATGACGTTGATGTTTTGTGATCGGATGATGTTGGCGAGTGGTGTCATGTATATGTTGAAAAGGGTGGGGCTGAGGGATGTATCCTGTGGGACTCTGCATATCAGTTTTTTGGTCTCTGATGTGAAAGGTGGCAGCCTGACTCTTTGGGTTCTTCCCGTGAGTAACAACCCACCAAAGACGTATTCGAACATCCTGGCAAGTTGTTATACAAGCATTAAATCCAGACCATCCCATTTTAAATACATATATGGTGACATTGCAGAAAAGAAATTAATGGCATAAACATCCAAGTATGGGATACTCGTCGGATTGCAAATAAAAGTCATTTGGGTTGTGTAAACATTCACTGTGTCACTTTAGTTTGCAAGATTTTTTTGGGCTATGTCATTTTATTGTTCTTATTATTTTAGCTATTATGCACTGTCTCACTTTACGAGTTTTAATGTGTGTATTTTAAGTATGCAATGTCTTAAGTAACTAAGCAGAAATAAAAGATTTGGAATTTGAAATTAGTTAGATCTGTACAGTGTTTGCTAAGCCCACAGAGCTATCTCTCAGCCAGTCTTACAATAAATCCGAGTTGGATTGTCCTGTTCGATCAGGCATTGAATACAGAAAATTATTTGCAAACGTAGCTTCCTTCCATCAAAAAACCTACATTTTAATACATTATTGGACACTGTCTATAAAGTTCCATTTACATACTTTGGACAGTTTGCACACATGCGCGTTTCTATAGCTTACGTGGCCTCATATTTCCACATAAATGTATGTCTTTCGCACACTAGGACACATTGCACCTTCACACAAACACATATGTTGCACTTTCCCTGGCGTGTACATTTGCAAAATGGTAAACCTTTGCTTATTCAGACATTTTGCTTTAGTACCTGTTCTGGAAGTTTACACATTTGTCCCATTTGTTTGCATGCTAAGCTTACAGCCATTGACCCTTCTCCCCCTTGGGCTCAGCCCCCATGGAGGCAGCTGGATGTGCGCTGACTCTTCTACAAGCAGCCCTAGGATACTACACCTTATGTTCTTGGCTTCCCTTCATGGATGCCAGTCCTGCGGACCACTGGGTGAGAAAACTGATGGCTGCAGGAGCATTAGGAGTAGGATTACCTCACATTTGCCGTCTCCTGTACTCTTCTCTTTTGCAGAGTTGAGTTTGAAAGATGGGTTTTTTGTGGAAATAAACTGGCAAATCTTGGCAGCTGGTTCTATGTCCTCTATTTGTTGCAGAATATGTCCCGTCCCTAGCGAATGATGTTATTGCGGTTATGTCTTAGTGTGTTTGCTCTGAAGAAAGCCATTTGAGCCCTTGAGTGTTTCAGATGCAGATAGTAAAGGTCACTCAGATGTAGAATTCCATTTGGTTTAAATATGAAAGCAATCTCTGCTGGCCTGGTTGGTTGGCATTCGCTGTTCCATTGCAGGCAGTATGTCGCCAAGGATCGGATCATTCTGTTTTCTGCACCTTTGGATCCAGTTGGGTAATTTGTGACAGTTCTCGCTCCAATTTGTGGATTGTGCTCCCAGGTTACTACAGCAGTTGTAAGTGGGGACTATTGCTGGGTGTCTGACGAAGATCTCTTTCAGTAGGTTGTCTTTGATATCTCTGTGGCTGATCACCTAAAGTCATCATGGTCATCTACCTTTGCATGTGAATTTTGTTTTTCTGTATCTTATGTGCCAATGCTAATTTGATGTTGTCTAAATGGTTGTGTTCCTTTTAGGTCGAGCCTACCAGACATCACAAGCTGTCTGATTTTGAAAGATCTAGTGTGAGTTTACAGTGGGCTTATGGGCCGCCCATCGCTTACCATTGGTTGTCTTTACTGTCACTTCACTCTCACTCTCATTTGCTTGCTACTTATTCACTAGATTGCCTTCCTCCTATTGCATTTTTCCCTCCCCTGAAGCATGCTTCTTTGCGATCCATTTGATTGCCTGTTTAAGGGTTGTAAATCAGTCAGGAGCATTGATAACTAAAGAGCAGTATATCTGTGAAATTCCACTTTTCCCAATTTGTCCCTCAGGATTTTGGCTTTTAATGGACTATATTCTGGGATTTCCAAGAATACAGCATTGTGGCTAGCAAGGGCATGATGACGGTGCAGGTATTTATGAAACTGGGTTTCGGATGGGTAGAAATTGTACTGTAGTTCCAGAAATTACCTTATATATGACCCATGCCAAATGTGTACATAGTGATCCATTTATGCGCTCACTCTTCCATACATGTATACACGTATTGACTCATTCTCACATTCACCCATCCATAGTCAAGTTTGCAAATAACTTAAGAAAACGAAAAAGGGCCTTGAGTACATTTTTACTGTGTAGGCTGCAAATAACCAGGGCTTCTGTGCTATTAAATTAGGGTGTACAATTGAACTCAACATATTAGGTTTTGGGCAAAACCACATACACCATACTCTCAGCTGAGACCAAACTACTGTATAGGCACAATGAAAGAGTTCTGGGATTCAAAACAGCCTATGATTACTTACGCAGCTTACATTTGAATTGAACAAACATAAATCTGTGTGAACAATTTACTACCATGTCCAAAAAAATACAAAAAAATATTGAATGATTGGTCAAATAGATCCAATCAACGTAATCAATAAAAATCAGGACAGAAGAAATCGAATTGGACTCTTAGGTCTGAGAAAAAACAAAAGTCTCATGGACATAAAACGACCCTACAAGGAAATTGTATTCAACTGTTTGATAATATCTGTGATTTGTCTATTGAAAAAAAATCATTAAAAAAAATCTGATAGTTGTTTTTGAGTTATATATGTTATAGGCTTTCAAAGAGTGTAAACTGACATTAATGTATAAAATTATTTTTAATAGAATCCCCGCATTGAGTACGCCTCTTACTATTATCACTAAGTTTGTTTTGTTTGTTCTTTTGCTATTGATTGATTACCTTGATTGAATCTATTCGACCAATTATCTAATGAATTTTTGACAGATTTTCTAAAGCAATTCCTTCAGAAGCTTTTGTGTTGTTTGTGTTGTTTGCATTACGTACCCATCTCCTGAGGGAAGACTGGGTCGCCCTATTGAGTGTTACAATATCTAAAACGTATGCAGGGATGGTCACTGGACAAACACAGGCACCTAATGTATGTTTAAGGTCACATTATTATGCATAAGTGACGAAGTTAATGGAACGAGGACTTGGCCAACTAACATTCTGTCAATAAAAATGGAATGTGTACCAAAGCAGGAGATACAACTAGATGTGGGTGAGCAGAAACTTAAGAAAGTACACATTCTTGATCTCATAGCTGGCTCCCTTAAGGTAAAAACAGAAAAACCACCAGAGAAGGCCAGTGGCTGTTTAGTTTGAATGAAGTCCCCTCTCTCTTTTAATGCACATGCATTTTTAGACAAAGGATGTTTCGTAGCTCAATTATGAAAACGCGCAATAAAGAAGCTTATATAAAAAGGATTGAACTATGGTGGATCTGTAAAACATGGACATATGTAACTCTGCTTCTGTGTAAGTAATCTTTTTTGTGAAACTTCCTTCCAGTGTTAACATTAGAAAGAAGAATTGCTCCAATCAGTCCTATTTTAGGATGCAGTTTACACTATAGAGACTTTAAATCTGGACACATCAAAGCACATCTTCAAATAGTTATGCAACACACCTGTAAAATGACGTTGAGCTCTAGAGGCTTGATTCACCATGCCCCTTAGTCCTAGATAACTTTAGCAAATTGAAATGTGCAGTTATTTATTCATGTGTGTCTATATTTTACAGATCCACCTTCATCTAAAAATGCTTATTATGGTATTCCAAGAGCCAACAGCTATTGGAATACTAAAATAAGTCATCGTTAGAAAAAGGATGCATTACATCAACAGTGAAAATTTCCAATAAAAAGAACGGACTACGATGGGTCTGTAAAATGTGGACATATATATAACTCTGCTTTTTTGTTGTTAAACTCTTTAAAGAACATCCTTCCGGTGTTAACATAAGAAGGAAGAAATGCTCCAGTCACTGCTATTTCAACTACAGAAACTCTGTATCTGAAAGCTTCGAAGCACATCATCAAATAATTATAGAAACCACCTGTAAATGGTGTCTGCTCCACCTTGCACCTTGGTCCTCTGGTAACTTTACCAGATCGCAGTGTATCTATACTGATAAATGTTATATTGATTCCCAGGAAAGTGGAGAAAGCAGCATGTGGTGTGCAGCACACTACCAATCAGCAAACATCAGAGAAAATTGAAGCAGCAAGGGTTAGTGAAAGACTGACGACTGAAGCAGCAAGGGTTAGCGAAAAGAGTTGGAAGCATAGAACATCAGTGGAAAAGAAGAAATAAAATGTGAAATAAAAATATCAATCAATCCAATATCAGTCCATGGAAAACTGATTGTATTTGTGCTAAGAGAGTTCTAGTTAGATTTTGAGAACTGTAAGAAAGTGAATTATTAGTTTGGGCGGATGGAAGCCCACCACAATTAATAAAGTCACTAACTTCTTGGGTCCAGTCAAAGGTTTCAGTAATTTAAACCTGAGCCCAACTCCTAGTAACTATATCATAGAGTAGAAATGCTTAACTTAAAGAAAATGTGTAAAGCATTTAGAAGTACCAAATAGGTAAACAGTCAAAGGCACAACAAAATACAAATACCTCTCCAATTCATAAAAGGAGAGAGAAATGTAATAAACAAATGATATCAAAACAACCAAAATCCAATAAGGGGAAACCTAAGATATGAATAATTAAAGATTTAATTGGAAACAGCACCATAAAACGTAAAGCGCCCATTGTCAGTAAATGGACCTGGTAGACCGGGACTGAGGTGCAATTTCAGGCCGACCACAATGAAGCCTGGGTTGGATAAATCAATTGGACTGGTTCCTGTGAAAATCTGAAAGTCTAAAGGTTTCTAAGTCCCGTTTCAGAAAGGGACTTTTTTGAAGGAAAACGTTGACATATTTTCCAAGTCTCAACTCAGAATGGGACTTTGCTAGGAAGAAAAATCATCTCTACTTGGGTCGCTGCTGAAACTGTACCTGCCGCAGTGGAACCGAGGGTGGATATCTGAAGTAGGTTGGTCCCACTGAAACTTGGAAACACTGGAGATTTTTCACTGAAAATATTCTAAATCCCAACACAGAATGGGACTTGCTCGGTTTTTTCAGACATGCACGGATCTTTGAGTGGGATGAAGCTGAAATCCAATCCAACGCTGTGGAACTGCTGGTAGAATACTTTTTCCAATGGGTCCCACTTAACCTCTTGAGCACTGGAGGAGAAGTTTTCAAAAGTTTTCAAACTTTCTTCTGTTGCCCAAACACCTACATGAGTACACTTCTAAGGCCCTCAGGACATCAGAGGAGGCACTTACAGACCCTCGGTGTGTTAGGCAGAGGCAATCAGAAGGGTTCAGTCTAGGTCTAGTTGTTACTGGTTAGCTGTGGTGTTAGAACTGAGGTTTCCGGTTGGCAAAGGTATGCACCCTGTCCAAGCAGGAACCACCACTCTAGTCAGGGTAAGCTAGATACACACCAAAAGATAACCTGTGCTCACCCTCTGGTAGCTTGGCGCAGAGCAGTCAAGCTAATCTAATAAGGCAATGTGTAAAGTATTTCTGCAACACACACACAGTAACACAATGAAAACACCACAAAAAGACTCCACACATGTTTAGTAAAATAGAGAATATTTATCTGAGTAAATCAAGACCAAAACGACAAAAATCCAATAAGTAGAACCGGAGGTATGAATTTTTAAATAATAAACCAATAATTGTGCTTAGAAGTCAGTAGAGCTAAGGGGTTACTGGATGTAGTGCTAAACGGGGGTAAACCCAAAGTTCAGGCCAACCGCAATGGAGTGCAGGTTGGCTGCAGGACTCAGGCAGGTCCCGCTGACAAAGTACCTAGGATGGAGCAAGCGTTGATGCCAAAGACTCAATGCGGGGAGTCAAGGAGGTGCAGTGTTGTTGTCGATCCCGTAGATGGAGGCGAAGCGCTGGTGTCGATCTAAGCAGTCAATGAAAGGTTTGATATCAAACCCCTTTACGATGCAGGCACTGTGTCAATATTGAGCCACGCTGTCTGTCGGCGTCGAGCCACGCAGTCCGTCACAGCGATGTTGTCAATTGGCACCTGTGTTGGCGTCAAAGGGCAATATATCGGTTCCGATCAGTGCAAAGTTGTCGATGTGTCAATTTTGATGCAAAAACAGCTGCAGAACCCACTTCTGATGCCTAGAACTGGAGGGGGCAACTCAGGCAAGGGTAGGACTCACAGATGGCAGAGTCCAACAGCACCAGCAGAGTTGCAAGAAGTCTTTTATGACCCTAAGACTTCAGAAAGCAGGAGGCAAGCCAGAAAGCCCTTGGCGTCACTCTGGGTTCAAGTGAGATGGGTTGAGTCCTTGTCTTCCGCAGGGCAGCTCAGCACAGCAGTGAAGCAGTTCTTTAGAACTGTCAGTCAAGCAGAAGTAGCAATCTTTGTAGCACAGCAGTCCTTGCTCCTGGCAGAGTTCTTCACAGGCCCAGTAGTTTACTGAATTGGTGGGGTCAGAGCCCCAGCACATATACCCAATTGTATTTTTAAAGTAGGGGGGTGACTTCAAAGCAGCTCCTTGACGTGCGCAGATCACTTTCATCCCAGCCCTGTCTGCCAGGCTATCTGTGGGGGGTAATCAGTTTATTCAGATTTAAGTGTGAGCTCCCTCTCCCACTTCTTGCCCAGGAAGGCTATTAGAAAGCAGATGAGTCCTCTGTCACACCGACCCTTCCTGTGTTTATTGGCTGTTTAGAAGGAATGCACAAAGTGTAGCTATCACCCAGTCCAGACCTGAATTGGAGACAGGCTGCAGGCAGATAGAACAAAGTTAGGAGCAGAGAAATGTCCACTTTCTAAAAGTATAATTACAACAGGGGTTAGGCCCAGGACGGCTAGAAAGGGCCTCACAAGATTCAACAAAAACAATGAACTAACCGTCACTCTTTGATTGCTGTTAGCAATTTTAACAGACTAAGGCCATTTAATCAATTTTATGGTCTTAAGTATTTATTTACTTATCACTTTCATCTTTTTGAACTATAGCTCATTTACTTTTAAAGTCAGACCTAGGGATCAACCTCATATTTCCCATAAATCAACATACATTGATATTTACATGTCAAACAAAAAACACAGCACTGTTGTATACAAAAGAACATGAATAACAAACATTATTGAGCCAGTCTTTGTTTTTAAAACTGGCAGCAACCTGGGGACTGTTTTTTTAACAAATTCTATGTCAATATTCCTTTGCTGCTAAACCAGAGGGAGCAAAATTGCTAAACCCAGTAGGGGTAGACAATTGTTCTAATTCCTACATAGGACAAATTTCATTAAATGCATGTTCCCCATGGTATGTGTGCCGACACGTTTCGAGTCCCATTGTGGTTGTAGGGATTCTCTTCAGGGCTTAGACTGGAGACAATCTATAAAGAAAGAATGGGGGAATGTTAAAAAATCGATTCCTGCACCCTCAAAAAGACTCTTTATATATTTACAGTTTTAGTTCTGGTACCTCATTCTGTGTAATCTTTCTTTCGTATGGGCACAAAATCAGAAAGTTCAACTGAGTTCCAAGTAACTCCGTCTGTAATGCAAAAATTGCGATGATAAGTGTGCGCTCAAATCGAACAGCACGGGGCAGCCTCTCTATTATGTTAGGTCGTAAAACAACTTACGTTTATGTGTTCAGGTCCCGTAAAGAATAGCGGTCGAGCCTGATGGCAGTTCTGGTAGAATGATATGATTATGCTTTTCACTCACAGTGATCAGTTTCTTCACAATACATTCTAGAAACAATGAAACAAGCCATCTGAGTTGAAAGCATGGTTACGCGGTCTTCAGCAGCGCTTGAGACAGTTGCAATGCTGACTTAGTTTCAAAGGCACTTGTCCTGGCATACTACGGGTCTTGCTCTCAATCCATTTCTACATTCACTTCCGGTTTTCGAGTGGTTTTGTACTCGTTGCCAGCAATGTTGCATTCTGGATATCTGAGTTCCAAATGTCGTGGGACGTTTTGCACTCATTATTCATTTATAAGGGGGAGCACTAAGTTCTGCCTATTTATGCCATCTCATTAAGGCCATTGATAGTGCTGTTGAACCATGCAATTAAATAAGCTTCTTTTCGCAGCAAAAGCGCCTCTGTGTCGCCTCCTCTGGGATTCGGTTTAATGACAGATAAAACAGTCCATTTTAACTCTTTCTCGCTATGGTTCTTTTCAGTTAAATGATTCATCATTGGGGCATTAATTACTTTGTTTTTAATTTGTGAACGATGTTGCACAATCCGTTGTCTTATTTCCTGGTTTGTTTTTCCAATGTAAATTTTGGCGCATGGACAAATGATGGCATATACCACGTTTTTGGTCTTGCAATTAGAAAACTGGTTCCTAGCCCATTTAATGTTGTTGTGTGTGAAATCCTTTCCTTCCATTGTAGAGCTACAACTGGAACAGTTACCACAATTATGATGGCCTACTATTGGTTTAAGGTTCCATTGTGTTCTTAGGTCCTGCTTTTTTGTGGAAGAGGATATCTCAGCCCGGAAAATCTGCTGGCCAATACTCATATTCTGCTTCATGGCGAAAAGTGGTGGTTGTAGTTGAAATTCCAAGTTACGCATCAGGTGCCAATTCTTTAAGATAATTTGTATTAAATTAATCCGGCGACCCGCAGGCCCGGAGAATACCTGATTTTACTCCCTGTAGGCTGAGGAGTGCTCCGGTAGTGCCAGAAACCGAATTGGAGGTACCTACAGACTGCTGTCAGCCGAATAACGGAACGAGCTGGTGAGCGCGATCGCACCCAAAATGGCGCAGAGGAAAAGCTGAATCGGCCCGGGGCGCCTTCGGCCGTGAGATTGCGGCCACACGGGGTCTAGCATCGGGAGGTGTATCGACCTCCGTCCCCCTCCAGGACTAGCCGCCGTTGCGCTGTGCGAGCGCTTGTGAGTAGGTCTCTGAGGCCCAAAACACCATCGAGGGCCGGGGCCCCCTCCCCCTTCGGGAGTGCGCTGGATGATTGCTGGAGACCCGGGACGCGGGGTAACTGTGGAAGACACCCGCAGGACTTAGGCGTGCTCGCCGACCTTGAGAGCTCCGGGAGGTGAGGGGGCACTGTTCTGACTGAGGGAACGGCCTGGGAGAGGAGGAGCCCCGGGCGCGGGTGCGCTGCGACGCCGCATCCACACGGGTGCTCGAGGCCGCGGAGGTGGTTTTGGAAGGCCTGAGTTCTGCAGCGGCCCGGGGAATGGTCTCGGGAGGTATGTCGACCTCCGCACCGCCCCCGCAACAGACACCGGTATGCCACGGGGACTGACATGCTGACAAATTGAGCGGCACTCCTGACTTTGAGGTACTGCGCCAGCGACGGGGGCCCTGACCCCCCCTCTCCCCTCTTCTGTGAGGTGCCACCCCAGGAGACTGCTGGAGACCTGGATTACCAGAGGCCGGCATCAGACGGTGAGTGCCTGCGGCGGGCTCAGCGACCCCCGGGCGAGCAAAAAACCGGAGGGGGCGCTGTCCCGCCTGGTGGTGGAGGACTGCGAGTCAGCAGAGGTGCGGTGGGAGCAAGGCCTGGGGTGACTGCAAGCGGAGCCTGGGAGCAAGCCGGCCATATTCAAAGCGCCTCATGCCGTGAGGAACCCTATTTGGGGTGCTGGCCAGCAAGACAGAAGACTGGCTTGAGGTGTGCCCGCGCTGCTGTCACATATGCGGCGGAGAGCCTGGGAGTTCAGGGGGAGGCTGGAGACAGATGTGAAGTGCCCCCTCCTCCGCCTCCCCCCCCACCGGCAGAGGGATAGCACCGTGCCGGGGCCTACAGTACAGTCCCTGCTAATCCGGGCCAGGTCCAGGTTTGAGGGGACTAGCCACAAGAACGCCTGGGCCCGCTACGTTAATTGAAAGGACGATATCACCAGGGTGCACTAGGAGGGACTTGACAGTGCCAGGTACACCTGGATAAGCGGGCTGAGCACCCTGTCGTGAGTATCCCACTCATCGGCGACGCTCCCACGCGATCCTGTCCAGCAACATTGAACATGGGTAAAGACAGAGACCCGAAACCACCGCGACAGGGTAAGATGGACCGCTATACGAAGGTCATCACCCCCCCTCCAGAGGAACGAACGGCCGCCCGTTCTGACACAGACACTCTTCTCCAGGCGATCCACTCCTCCAGGACGGCACTCGAGGGGAAAATAGGTGCAGTGGGCACGGAGGTGACGCTCCTGCGACAGGATCTGCGGAACTCGGCGGCTAGGGTCACAGAGTCGGAGACTAGGCTGGGAGTGGCAGAGGATACACTGCAGGATATGTGTAAAGGTATGACAGACTTGCAATCATCGCATAAAGATTTACAGTGGCGTGTGGACGATGCGGAAAACAGGGCACGCCGCAATAACCTCCGCTTTGTGGGCTTTAGAGAAGGAATCGAGGGGTCAAACATGCCAGAGTTTCTTCATTCTTGGCTTCTGCGCATATTTCCGAAGGACAAATTCTCTACCTGTTTTGTCATAGAAAGAGCCCACAGGGCTTTGATGGCCCGACCACCTGTAGGAGCACAGCCACGGCCTGTCATAGCTCATTTTTTAAATTTTCTTGACAGAGACATGATCCTTAGGGAAGCTAGGAAGCTCGGGGAGATCCGACATGAAAATGCATGCATAATGATCTTCCCTGACTACAGCAGAGAGGTGCAGAAACAGAGACGCACTTTTGACTCGGTAAAGGCAAAACTGCGAGAGCATAAGATCCAATACATGCTACTCTTCCCTGCAAAGCTGAAAGTGATGTTCCTAGGCAGATCTCATTTCTTCCAGACACCGGAAGAGGCATGGCAGTGGCTGACGGAACGACCCGCGCTGGAACGGCCGGAGATACCACTGCGACGCAATCAGTCATCAACGGGAGATGCCAGGCGGTCCCCGGGCCCACAAAGATCGTTGAGACCCCGACAAGCTCACAAAGACCGACTTCAGGAGGCAACCCCCTATGCGCCAAGAGACACTGGCAGGCCTCGAAGGCGCAGCGGCTGCTCATTAGACTCTCACCTCTCGGCGGGCTCCCGCACTCTCCGTCTTTCCGACCATCCTGACCCAGACGCAGAGGCTGAAACCAGAGACACTACCTCCGGAGAGGAGGGGGACGAGGGACCCTCTCTGCACCCATTGGTGGCCGAAATAGTGGCAATGGAGCAAGACGCAGCGACGGACGCTCTGCCTTCACAGGGGGAACCACCGGACTCGCATTCGTGAGCAGGGGCTTGCGAGGTTGACCGTGGAAACAGACTGAAACTCCGGAGTATGCATGTTGGACACTCACCCCCCCCTTCCTTGCTGCTCTACCTGCTGAAACCTGCAGAGTGTTAGAAGACCTTCACTGTACCGCAGGCGAGAGGCCTGGAGTAGCTACAGACTTGGGCTCCCTGTAGCCCTTCTTTTCTATTTCCTTCTCATTCTTCTGGCCTTTTTCTTTATCTGTCTAGTCTTCTTTTCTGGGGTGGGAGGTGGAGATTGGGGGGTTTTCAACAGTTCTTATGGTTTGGTTTGTTTTATTCCATTAGGTTTCATTGCACAGCAGTCACACACTTACAACAGCGTGCGCAATCACCTACTTCCCCCGCTCGGGGCATAACATAACCATCCATGCTCATGGGTCCAGCGATTGACCATAGGCGCCCCGGGAATTAGTTGGAGATCGGCCCCTGCGCTGTACTCACCTGGAACGTGAACGGCCTGGGGGATAGAATTAAGAGAGGGTTGGTGTCCTCATACATAAAGCGGGTACACCCAGACGTGGTCCCACTACAGGAGACCCACCTTAGGGGCACAAAATGCGGGTTCCTGGCGAGGGGAGCCTACACAGTCCTAGCGCATGCGGGATACACCTCTGGTTCTCGGGGTGTAGCCATTCTGATTAAAAAGTTCCCCCCTACAAGGTAACACGTACGTGGACGGACCCCCAGGGAACATACATGGGAGTGACAGGCACATGGGGGAGACGGAGGGTCACTATTGTGTCGGTTTATGCCCCTCCAAAGCTACAGGCAAGGACTCTCCATGGGGTGACTGATATCTTACTGGAGACACCGGGTACGTTGCATATTGTTGGAGGCGATTTTAACGATGTAATGTCCATTCCTAAGGACCGTTCCGGGGACCACGCTGACCCACCCCCAACTACACAGCTGGCTCGACTGATAGACACCCTTGGTTTGGTGGACGTATGGCGACAATTACATCCAGACACAAGACAGTACTCGTACTATTCTGGGGCACACAAGGTTCACTCGCGACTGGACTACGTCTTTCTCCCAAGAGGTATTTTTGGGAACAACTACGAGGCAGAGTATCTGGCCCGTGGAATCTCTGACCACTCACCCCTGCTTGTTAAGGGAGGAGGGAGGCCCCGGGTGGGACAAGGGAATTGAAGGCTATCGGCCTGGGATCTGCAGAACAAAGAGGTGTTACAGGGACTCCGGGCTGACACGAAAGTTTATTTTGCCGAAAATCTGGGTACGGTACAGTTGGGCGTTATATTGTGGGAGGCCTATAAGACGGTGCTCCGCGATAGGGCCCAAAATTGAATAGCTTGGGAAAAGCGGAAGGCACAAGAGGAGATAGCCACTCTGGAAACTCAAATTCTGGCGCTAGAACAGCGCTACCTCGCAGGCAAAGACCCACAGGTCCTCCGACAACTGACAGACACGCAACAGAACTACAGGGCCCTGGCTACGGAGGAGGCTAAAACACAGGCACAGGCGACCCTCCATAGGCTATACGAGGTGGGGGATAAGTCTGGCAAGCTATTGGCTTGGCTTAGCCGCAAGGAAGTGGAAGCCCAGTGGGTGGAAAAGGTAGTAGATCACCGGGGGAGATGCAGATGGGAGACGCACAAATAGTACAGACATTCGCCTCCTATTTCCAGAATTTTTATAAGGCCCAGGAGCTGGGTACCCCGTCGGAGATTTTAACATACCTGGACACTATCCAGACCCCGAGCCTGGATGACGATGAGAGGGAGGGGCTGGAATCAGACATAACGGTAGACGAACTTAAAGACGCAATAACTAAATTGCATCCGGAGAAGTCCCCAGGCCCGAACGGTCTCCCCGCAGAATTTTATAAGAAAGGAGCAGACCTTCTGGCTGTGCACCTCTTGACACTGTTCCGAGACGCGGCTCAGGACGGTGTCCTACCTTTAGACCTCAGAATGGCCATGATTATCCCCATCTATAAACCGGGGAAACCCCCAGAAGATTGCGCTTCCTATCGCCCAATCTCCCTCCTCAACATAGAGGTCAAACTCTTGGCGACTATACTGGCTCTCCGTCTCCACCAGGTCATCACAGCCCTGGTGCATCGAGACCAGACGGGTTTCCTACCAGGCCGGGCGACTAGACAAAACTTGAGAAGGACCCACAATTGGCTCATGGAGGTGCAGGATCGTGAAGATCCCCACATGTTCCTCTCCTTAGACGCTGAAAAAGCGTTTGACACTGTGCATTGGCCCTTTTTAGAGGCTACTCTAGTTAAGTTTGGTATTGGCCCCAAGTTCCGACAATGGATGGGCCTCCTCTACGCGGACCCTCGAGCTCGGGTTAAGGTGAATGGACTATTGTCTGACGATTTCCCATCAGACGGGGAACCCGGCAGGGATGCCCGCTGTCCCCCCTACATTTCGCCCTCACAATAGAAATAGTGGCGTGCGAGATTCGGCAGAAAACGGAGATACAAGGGTTCCAAATTACACCCACTGACGTGGGGGAAGAAAAGATTTCACTCTATGCAGACGATATATTGTTATATGTTACCCGACCGGATGACACAATACCCGCCCTGTTTGAGCTCATGGGCAGATACGGGTCCTTTTCGGGATATGCCATAAATTGGCATAAATTGGTCATATATAGCCCAAGAGCCTGGGAGGTTTGGCCCTCTCTTCCTGGGGCCCTTCAGGTAGCGCAGACAGGATTTACGTATTTGGGGATTTATCTTACCACAGACAGAAAACTCTCATATCAAAACAATATTCAGCGGGTCATAACGAACTTTGCAGCTGACGCGCTGAGGTGGAAAGCACTCCCCCTCACGATCCTTGGTCGGGCTGCGATGTTCAAAATGATCACCCTACCCCGTTTCCTATATGCCCTCCAAAATGAGTATTTCCCCCTCTCCAGGCAGACATTCCGGGTGATAGACGTGGAATTGCGCTCCCTGCTGTGGCTCGGGAAGCAATCAAGGATTGCCCTAAGCACGCTACAGCGGAACCAATATAATGGAGGGATATCCTTGCCAGACGTCGAGGCCGATTACTGGGCGGAACACTTGACACCGGTGAACGAATGGATCCACACCTCGGCTGATCACCCCACCTATAGGCTAGAGAGAGACACCATGGCACAACGTTCATGCTTATATTTCCTCTATGGGGGGCGAGGTAGAGGTCGCTTACTCCCGGCCACGCAAGTAACATTGGGAGTCTGGGACAGAGTGACTAAGGTAATGGGCTGGGCACGCAAACCAACAAAGCAGACACCGATCTGGCACTGCACCTAGTTGAAGGAGCTCCACAAACTTAGGGGCTTTGGGGGTTGGGATGTCATCGGCATCTCCAATATAGGCGATGTAGTGGCCAAGGGAGAACTCAAAAATTTCAGGACACTAGCGACAGAGTTTGGTTTACACACTATCCAAATTTTTAAATATGCGCAGCTGAGACATGCCTGGACAGCCGAAAGCTCGCTCTCCTCTTCTCTGTCGGACTATGCCCCGTTGGAGGGGCGCCTATTGCAGGAACAGATATCCCACAAGACAGTCTCCCTAACATACAGGACCTTGAATAATAACATGCCAGACAGATTGGGGAAGCTGAGGGAAACATGGGAACAGAACCTGGGTGCGCTAGAAACAGTTGACTGGGAGGCGGCCCTGATGCACCACAGAGAAGTGGCTATTAAATCTCGCCTTCGACTTATCCAATATAAGATATTGCACAGAGTGTACTACGATAGGGCCAGACTCCATCGTATGGGCCGAGCCAGCGAACCGCATTGCCTGAGGTGCGGACAGCCACAGGGGGACTTTTACCATACTATCTGGGACTGCCCCATCATCCACACATATTGGGTACACGTACTGGGAGAATTGAGTAAAGTATTGGGCGAAACATTACCCCTAGATCCCAAATTTATACTATTGGGCATACCCGGAGATGTGGATCTGGGCCGCCCGCAGCTTATCTTTGCACTGCTGGCACTGGTGGTAGCGAAACGAGACGTGGCCCGCACCTGGGGGGCGACGCTACCTCCCCAGCTAGGGGAGTGGAGGAGGGGGGTGGACATGTATATGGCGGCAGAAAGAGTCACATACAAAGCGAGAGGGTGCCCGCGGAAGTTCCGTAAGGTGTGGGGGAAATGGAAAAACTATTATGGAATGGATGGAGGGCTGGGAGCCGACTAGCCAACCACAGCTTTGGGGACAGACCGTGTTTCTGCCAGGGGGGCCACTGGGCCTGTTTTCCAGACTCTCGGGGAAGACGAGGGATGTGGGGAAGGCCTTGCTAGAATTGATAATTGCTAGGGGACCGCAGATCTCCCCGGCCCGCAGAAGGGAGGAGGTGACATGTCTTATGATGTGGATCGTATATAATTGTCTTTGCACGACTGTAATCAAATGTGACATGCTTATTGTTTTGTATTGGTTTAAAATGCAAATAAAAATATTTAAAAAAATAATAATAATTTTGTCCAGTAAAGTCTTAGCTTCCACAACTGTATGGTTGTCTTTAATTGCTTGAACTAGCTGTTCTAAATCTTCTGCTTGCTTCTTACAAATACGCTGCGCTGTTTCAGTAGTGTGGACCATCAAATTTTGGCTGCATTTCGTGCTGATACAACTAAATCCTTTTTTGTATTCGGGATCGTCCGTAAAGATGACCGGGATATTTTTGACTTGTAGACCCCAGGGAATCGTACATGCTTTCAAGTTTTCTAATAGAAAGAAACCATGTAGCTCAGTCCTTATATGTTTCTTCTGCAGGCAAATTAGTTTATCTGATTCATTTTGTTGTTTGGTTGAGGTGCTTAAGGTGATTGTTGAAAAAGGAGAGGGAGTAGAAATCAGTCTCTGTATGTGTTCTTCAGTGAATGAGAGAGTGTCCCTTTCTGACATATTATTGTAGTGGTGACAGATCCCGGAGGTCTGC
This sequence comes from Calotriton arnoldi, assembly GCA_963921515.1. Lineage (NCBI taxonomy): Eukaryota > Metazoa > Chordata > Amphibia > Caudata > Salamandridae > Calotriton > Calotriton arnoldi. Next base: position 426,752 of record CAWUFW010010611.1, on the reverse strand, counting down.
ACCACTATAACCAAACTGTGTAAATGATTTTTGGAGCTAATCAAAAGTGAACCCTCGCAAGTGATGACTCGCTCTTAATTATAATTACAACAGGGGTTAGGCCCAGGACGGCTAGAAAGGGCCTCACAAGATTCAACAAAAACAATTAACTAACTGTCATTCTTTGATTGCTGTTAGCAATTTTAGCAGACTAAGGCCATTAAATTAATTTTATGGTCTTAAGTGGCCAAGCCCGAGAAATTAGTTTATGTATCAACTTACGGGCCACATACAAACAAATTATGTCAAATTATCTTAAAGAATTGGCACCTGATGCGTAACTTGGAATTTCAACTACAACCACCACTTTTCGCCATGAAGAAGAATATGAGTATTGGCCAGCAGATTGTCTGGGCTGAGATATCCTCTTCACAAAAAACAGGACCTAAGAACACAATGGAACCTTAAACCAATAGTAGGCCATCATAAATGTGGTAACTGTTCCGGTTGTGGCTCTACAATGGAAGGAAAGGATTTCAGACACAACAACATTAAATGGGCTAGGAACCAGTTTTCTAATTGCAAGACCAAAAATGTGGTATATGCCATCATTTGTCCATGCGCCAAAATTTACATTGGAAAAACAAACCAGAAAATAAGACAACGGATTGTGCAACATTGTTCACAAATTAAAAACAAAGTAATTAATGCCCCAATGGTGAATCATTTCACTGAAAAGAACCATAGCGAGAAAGAGTTAAAATGAACTGTTTTATCTGTCATTAAACTGAATCCCAGAGGAGGAGACACAGAGGCGCTTTTGCTGCGAAAAGAAGCTTATTTATTTGCAAGGTTCAATAGCACTATCAATGGCCTGAACGAGATGGCATAAATAGGCAGAACTTAGTACTTCCCCTTATAAATGAATAACGAGTGCAAAACGTCCCGCGACATTTGCAACTCAGATACCCACAATGCAACATTGCTGGCAACGAGTACAAAACCACTCGAAAACCGGAAGTGAATGTAGAAACGGATTGAGACCAAGACCCGAAGTACGCCAGGACAAGTGCCTTTGAAAGTAAGTCAGCATTGCAACTGTCTCAAGCGCTGCTGAAGGCCGCGTAACCGTGCTTTCAACTCAGACGGCTTGTTTCATTGTTTCTAGAAAGTATTGTGAAGAAACTGATCACCGTGAGTGAAAAGCATAATCATATCGTTCTACCAGAACCGCCATCAGGCTCGACCGCTATTCTGGGCGGGACCTGAACACATAAACGTAATTCGTTTTACGACCTAACATAATAGAGAGGTTGCCCCGTGCTGTTCAATTTGAGCGCACACTTATCTTCGCAATTTTTGCATTACAGACGGAGTTACTTGGAACTCAGTTGAACTTTCTGATTTTGTGCCCACACGAAAGAAAGATTACACATAATCAGGTACCAGAACTAAAACTGTAAATATGTAAAGAGTCTTTTTGAGGGTGTAGGAATCGATTTTTGAACCTTCCCCATTCTTTCTTTATAGATTGTCTCCAGTCTAAGCCCTGAAGAGAATCCCTACAACCACAATGGGACTCGAAATGTGTCGGCACCACATACCACGGGGAGCATGCATTTAATTAAATTTGTCCTATGTAGGAAACAGTACAATTGTCTACCCCTACTAGGTTTAGCAATTTTGCTCCCTCTGGTTTAGCAGCAACGGAATATTGACATAGAATTTGTTAAAAAACACAGTCTCCAGGTTGCTGCCAGTTTTAAAAACAAAGACTGGCTCAATAATGTTTGTTATTCATGTTCCTTTGTGTACAACAGTGTTGTGTTTTTTGTTTGACATGTAAATTTCAATGTATGTTGATTTATGGGAAATATGAGGTTTATCCCTAGGTCTGACTTAAAAAGTAAATGAGCTATATTTCAAAAAGATGAAAGTGATAAGCAAATAAATACTTAAGACCTTAGTCTGTTAAAATTGCCAACAGCAATCAAAGAGTGACGGTTAGTTCATTGTTTTTGTTGAAGACTTTCTAAAAGTGGCATTTCTAAAATAGTAATGTCAAATCTAACTTTACCCCTAAAGAGGATTTATCATTACTATTCCAATGATATGAAACATGATTTAGCTACTCCTTTCTAACCAGGAATTACAGCTTTAAAGTGTTTTAAGGAATTCCCACTGCTAGCCTATGAGAGGAGTATGCCGCACAGTAGTGAAAAACTAATTTAGCTGTTTGTCAGTACCAGGATATGTAAAACTTAAAAGTATATGTCTTACCTTTTATTTACACAGCACCCTGCCCTTAGGGCTACCTAGGGCCTACCTTAATAGTGACCTATGTGTAATAAAAGGGGAGTTTAGGGTTGGCAAGTGGTTTTAAATGCCAAGTTGAAGTGGCAGTAAACTGCACACACAGGCCTTGCACTGGCAGGCCTGAGACAGGTTTGGAAGGCTACTTGTGTGGGTGGTACAATCAGTACTGCAGGCCCACTAGTAGCATTTAGATTGCAGGCCCTGGGTATATGGTATACCACTTTCCAAGGGACTTATAGGTAAACTGAATGTGCCAATCAGGCATACACCAATGTCACCAAGTTTAGGTGGGAGGCACATGCACTTTAGCACTGGTTAGCAGTGGTAAAGTGCTCAGAGTTCTAATGCCAACAAAAAGATACAGCAAAAATTGGAGGTAAGCAGGCAAAAGGTTGGCGGAAGATCACCCTAAGGATGACAGGTCTAACATGGGCACGTTAGGAAAAGTGCCTGTTTAGCTTGTTACGCCCCTGTAGCCACACAGACATCAGTCAACTGACCCTCGGAGTCCACTTCTTTGTTTGGGGTACAAGTGGGAACAGGTCCAGCCCTTCAGGGCCCCTCATATTATATAGCAGGAGCAGTCCTTCTTCTGTTCTTCCACAGGTTCAGGGACGGTGCCTTGACATGCCACATTTACGCCTGGCCCCAGCTAGTGGATTGGGGGGACTCCTGGCTCTTACCTAGTCAAGGGGGTAAAAGTTACTGGTGGCAACCCTACTCAGCTTTTCAGTAGTTCCTCATTGTTTTACTGCAAACAGGCCCAAAATACCATGTGTCAGGACAATGCCAAGATAGCCAAAATCTTTAGCCAAACTAAACTGTGGCTCTGAGAGTTAGGGGTATGTATGGGAGGATACTATGGAAATCACCAGTGAACTCTTACATCTAACACTAAAATACAGTTTGATGCAGGCCATGGACCCACAACAAGCAGTAGACAGAGGACTGGCAGGGTCCCTCAGGAACCAGATAGGGGATACACAAACATTCTATCTGTTCCTGTTTGATGCCTTTCATGGGTACAAAAGTTTTACTTGTGCCTCAGAGAGACCAGTCAGGCAGTATTTAACACTATTCTGCGATCAGGATGGCAACAGCCCCCACCCTGAATATTCTGCTGAGCTCAGAGGAGTCATGCCTGCACATTCAGATTAACCTGTCAATCAAAGTGGTCTACTCTGTGGTTCCTGGGAAGACGTTCACACCTCATACAGGTTAAACATTTGATTAACAACTACAGTACGGCTAATGTAAATCAGACTCCCGAAGATTTAGGCGGGAAACATTTTAACTTTCTAAAAGTTACTTTTCTTACACATCAAAAATACAACTTCACCACTGAATTGGGCTTTTAATAAATATTTAAAAGAGTGGTTGAATTATATTCCTACTTGGTCCCAAACTCAGGATAGCAGAAATATTATTTTAATCTGTGCTCTAGTTTTCTCATAGGACAGTCAGAGCCTTCCCCAGTGAAAATAGCCTTTGGGGCCTTGTCACTGTAGGAACATGGTAACATTTAATTTCTACATGACACATTTTAAAATATGATGCAAGCTCCCTTTTGGGCTACAAGGCCTAAATGGAGGTGACTTATTATTAATTAAAAGTAAGGTGTTCCTCTATCAAAAAAATATTTTAACAAGGTGGGCTGCAGGTTTAAAATGCAGCAGTTAACCAAGAGTGGTAGGCCTGAAGCCATGTTTTCTTTGAAAAATTAGTCCACATGTGACATTTAACTTTCTATGCCATAGGTGTTTTCCTGCACCATATGCTGTGGCCTTATAAGAAAGTTATCTTGGATCATGTTGTGCAATTCTGGTTATATTATCATAAACGATTATAACAAAAGAGTATTTGAGAACTTCTTGGAAAGCAATAGGGACTGTTAAGAATGTCATCTCTGTATTTCACCAACATTAGTTTTAAGAATTTGTAGAGTTTATAATCTAAAGTTTTGAAGTGGTCAGGCCCCTAATACTGAGAATGACTGAACATATTAAGTATTCTGAGCAGAAAATGAAAAAAGAATTGTTAATGTTTGTACAAAGCATTGCTCTATTTCAATTGCATAGGTTTAAAGTTCTTAGCCGTGTTATCTGTGTGATGTCATTTTTTTGCATGGCAAGAGGTATGAATTGGATTAAATAACTGAAAAAGGGCTCATGCATTGATAACATCAAACTAATCAGACACATATTAGAACAGAGAGATAGCAAAGCAATATTTTGTTTCAACAAGCCGTGGATTATGTTACAAGGTGTATCATGCAACCTGAACAGAACACTCCCAAGAATGTATGTTTTGGCAAAGGCATAGCAAGATATTGCAGAAACTAAGAACTTCGATAATGAATGTGATGTATCAGCTATATTCGTTTTATTAAGAGAGTAAACCTGAAAAACGTTCATGCGTCTGGAAACCAAATGTGAATTGGGAGGAAGGGAGCTGTGACGTGGAATAACTGGGACAAACTAAATAGCTTACTTTGCGTGTAATTCTGATTTATGGTTTATTGGAGGGGGAGACGGAACGAGAGAGAACAACAAAGTAGGCACTCTCTCCTCACTCTGGGAGCATCTGGCTGTACCAGGCCCATAGGGCTAAAAGGACTTTAGCCCCCCCCACCCCCTTCGTGTCTCAGCCCGAGCTGTTACAGCTTGAGCTGCTGTGGGTTCGGCAGGGCAGTGTCTGGAATCTTATCTCCACCACACCCAGGTTTTTCACAGGTCTTTAAAAGACCATTTACATATTTACATGCCTTTGTGAACTAGTTAATGAGGTTGTGTGTTTTTCACTGGTTCCGGTACCCCCTGGGTCCCCTGGGTCCGCGCTCTGCCTATTCCTTACATTTGTATTTTATTTTTACTGCCACAGTGGGAGAATGCATTTCGTGAAAAGGCATCTCAGGAGTAGGGATGACACCTTTGCAAGAGAAAAATACCGGCTGTTATTTGTTGTTTAAAGAGTCTGCAAAGGCCTCGCCTTGACACTAAATAGGGCTGTAAATAAAATGGTATGTATTCATTTGTAACATTACTTTTCTGTTTTTGTTTCCTTTAATTATTAGTCATGGATCATTAATGCAGCCCTAGAACACATTTAAAAGTGCTATTTATATTTACTATTTGAAGTATGCACAAATAAGTACTAAAAATACCGACTTTAGGTGATATTGGTTATTTTTGTACTGGCTGGGACATCAAAATACCAGTGGTGCCAGTATAAATCCGAACAGCTGGCAACCCTAATCAGGAGACTGAAAGTTTGTTGCAGGATCAGCACATTATTTACTTCCTCCACCCTCCATCCCTGATTGACTTCCATAATAGCAATAGTTTAACTTATATCTGAAACCCTAGGCCAGCCATCAATACAATACTGAGTTTCTCCAGGTGTCTGAGAACACATCCTGCATTCAGACAATCCCTCCTCATTCTTGTCACTCACCCTCCACTTTCATGTTCACCCTGCACTCACAGCGATCACACTACACTCACACTTTACACCATGCACTCATGCCATTCACCCTCCTCCTACCCTGCACTCACACGAGCACACCACACACCATGCACGCACATGACACTCCACTCACTTGTCACTTTCACCGCCCACCCTACACTTCCAGCAATCACACTGCACTCACGCTGTTACCCTGCACTCACACTGTTCATCCTCCACTCACCCTGCACTCACAGCGACCACACTGCACATATGCCCCTTGCCTTGAAATCATGCTGTTCTCCCTCTATATACCCTGTGGTTACATGAGCACACCACTCACCCTGCACTCAAAGTGATCACACTGCACTCACACCACTCACCATGCACTCACACTTTTCACCCTGCTCTTACATGAGCACGCTACTCACCATGCACTCATGTGACACTTCACTCACCTTTCACTCTCACTGCTCACTTTGCCATCTCACTAAAACAAGCACATCACTCACCATGCATTCATTTATTCCACTCTGCACTTTCACCCGCACCCAAAGTCATATGTCATATCACTCACCCTGCAGTCACTCCTCTCGCCCTACTCTATCACAGTCACAGCGCTCACTGTGCACTCACATAGGCACGCCTGTCACTCACACAGATCACCCTTCACTCACATGGGCACAGTTTGCACTCACACCACACAAACAAGCACAACACTCACGCTGGAGTCACACCACTCACCCTGCACTCACACGGACAAACCTCTCAGCCTGCATTCATACAGGCACTCTGTTCATCCTGCCTGCTCACAGGGACAATAGTCGGCCGTAACTCATGGGGACACACCACTCATTCTGCACCAACTCCTCTCACCATGCACTCACCAGTCACTCTCACAGATCACCCTCCACTCTCGCCACTCACCCTGCACCTCACACAGGCACGACTCTCACCCAGCATTTACACCTATCATACCACCTTGCACTCACTCTTTTCACTCTGAACGCAATCCTCTCACCTGACACTCACATGGGCCCTCCTCTCACATTGCATTCATGCAGCTCACTCAACACTCACATCGGCACATGTTCCACTCTACGCTCGCACCACTCACGCTGCACACACAACACTATTCACCATCACCCAGAACTTACATGAGCACACTTCTTACTCTGCACATATAAAAATTACACAACTCTCATGAATATACACATATTTCTACAAAGGCACCCAACGAATACCTGCTCTTTCTGTAGTACTAGATGCCTTCTTAATTCCATCTGCAACAATGGGGCTGGTGCAAGAGGGGAGAGTGGACTGAGAATGTCGGATGGCGCGAGGAGGGAGACTAGGGCTGAAGCATTGGGGTATGGTGATGGATTGAGGATTGTGTGACACCTTCAGCCATTCTTTGCTTTCCATTCACCATAATACTTCATTCCGGGACTTGTAGTTTTTTTGTTTTTTTTACATTGTATGTTGGGTCTCAAAAACCCAAAAATGCAAAGTGTTACTGGATAAAATCCATGGTTGCCGAAGAAGTCAAGCATTTCGTAAGATCAGTTGGATGCTGTGATATTACATGTTAGAACGTGGATTAGTTAATTTCCTATGCTGTAACTGCTTGATCCACACGTCAAACCAACTATAAGCCCCATACAGCTATTTTAAGGAAGTGTATTTTCATTCACATCATACTTGTAACAAACATTGACAAGGTTATATATTTTTATTTTTGAATAGCGTATAGAGAATATGTTTTTATTTAGCTTCACTAAAAGGCAAGGCAGGTATAGCAGAAGCAGCAGGGCAAGCTTTTCTAACACAATAAAAACAGATTGACGAATGGAAGTGTGAGTGGCAGTGTGTGTGAGAGAATGTGTATGTGTCAGTGTAAGTGTGCTTTGCATGCAAGTGTGCTGCCGGCCTGGCATACTGGAGGTTATTCATGCATTATGGACAAGGGCACTAATAGAAAATGGATAGGAGGCTTCTATTAAGACACCATCATTGGGTTTGGGGACTCGAACTGTCTAACTGCAAAAGCCACTAGCCCAGTCATACCTAGCGGCAGAGACACAGAACACGCGCCACCACACCTGACCGAAGGCCTTGACATGATGCACGTAATTCTTATCATATTGGGTGGATCCACAGCAAAATCTTGGAACTGATATTTGAGGTAACTTTTGTCATAAGATTTCCTTTACTCATTTTATGGGGGGTGTCAAATGGCAACATTTTGACCCATGTAGAGGTACCCATGGCTGTAGCTGAATTATCTGTGATAAATTTCTGGCACTGTTATATTGAATGTACTCCTTGGCATAAGGGGCTCACCCATGAAAAAATTATGACCTTGGTATAGTGAAAGTAATTTCTGACTTAAGGCATTTGAAAAAAACACAAGATCTTCTCCTAGGAAATGCCAGGCTTCCCTGGTGCACCATGGAAGTACTGGAATATTTCATGAATGCCCATAAGGGTCTGCGGCATTTTAGCAAGTTTGATCCCAAAAGTTTAAAATAATTCTCAGGGAAGGAGTCTACAAACCTTAAATCATCTACAAGAAATCTGGTAACTTGTTGCTGAAATTTGGGGGAAGTGTTACACCCCATCAAATACATATATTTTTTTCTCACATAATGGGTATGAGGTTAGCTCTCACTCCATTTCTGAAATGCTTGTCCTGCCCCATTGCTGGGAGCAGGACTGGCTTTAGGGCGGAGCGACTGGTGCAGCCGCACCTGGCGTTGACTTTGGTGGGGGGTGCTGTGTTTAAAAATAATTATTGGTTTAAAAGCACATGAACTTCCTTGTGCATCAGGTAGTTTTAATGCAACAATAAAACATCAAGATAACTCTGGTGATTAATGTTCCTACTAGTGAGAGTTCAGAATTTTGTCTAGTTGCAGTTTTGGCTCATCTTAAAGTAGCACAGAGGGTTAATGTACCTGCTGTAAAGAACATGCACCTTGCAGATCACAGAACTGAGTGTGAGTGAACTATGAGTAGAACTATAAAAAAGTGAAATGTACATCAGAGAGAGGCTATGGAGAGATTAGGTGCACTGCTTGTTAGTGGTAGTGAGGAAATTCATGGAGAAGGAGGATATTGGGGTGGAGAGCGCTAAAAAAGACTGTCGTAACAGCCGCCACCAGCGCTCGAGCCAGCCCTGGCTGGGAGTCTTAGCCCCCCAACCCCAAAGTTCGGGTCTAGTTGCGCCCCTGGGGTGTACTACCACTCAGAGCTGATCGTGGGCCACACATTGGCAGGGCTGCCACCAGGACACTTGTTTACCGGCATGACCAATATTTTAATGTTACCGCTCGGTACAAAAATTATGAAAAGCAGGTATTTTTTCTTCTTACCAGTGCATTCTTAAAACAGCAAATATCAGAATAAATCACTTTAAAATGTGTCCTAGAGCTTCCTTAATGATCTGTGAGTGATACTTAAAGTAAACAAAGGCAGAAAGACAGTGTTAAAAACGAATATGGACAATTGTATATAAAGTCCTGTTTAAGTGTCATGTCCGAGCCTTTGCTGAATCTTAAAATATGAACAAATGGCCGGTATTTTTCACTGGGGAAAGGTGGCAACCCTACACATCGACAGCACAGCCAGCAATAGCCGAGACAGTCTAAGGACCACAGTTGAAAGAGAAGAGAAACTACAGTGCAGTGCCGCTGCAGTAAGCCCCGAACACCGCTGCCACCTTGTGAAGTAACTATCCCTAAAAACGTTTTAGGGACCACAATTGCATAATGCCAACAGGAGCATTTGCACAAAACATGTTAAGGCTTAAAAAAGTGTAACACTTTTTAAAATAGGTTGAAGTATTCAATCTTTTATCAAATGCTGCCTGCAACTGCAAAATTATAGCAAGCCTAGGTCTGATGACACAAGCAGAGCTTTAAATGCAGGGACCCTTGGAGATCAGACGGAGCTATAGGTGGGCTTAAGTTGCAAACATTTAATAGGCTCAAGATCAAAGGTCAGTAAATTAAGTACCATCAAAATTGGCTAATAATAACATCTGATTTTTATAGTGCTTAGAAGTGAGAATCCAAGCTGTATATGTAAAAAAGCAAAGAAAATAACGTGCATTTTACAAGTAAGGATTACACTCAAAATTGCATCGGATTATACGTGCTAGTGCATGTACCATTAAATGTTTTATTGTTGCAGAATTCTTGCACAGCATATTTTGTTAGAGGTGACTATGTCCATTACATTCTGTAAAAGAATTCAAGATAATGTGTCCCATTATAAACTGACTTTTACAAAAGGATATCGTTGATATTCTCACCTATTTCGATCTCCTCTGGGGCTCTTCCCTGATGCTTTCCTTTTCTGCTGTCTCTCTCCTTTTAATTGTCAACCCTGTGCTTAAAATGTGTCTCTTTCCTTTTTCTCTCTCTCCTCTTATCCTCTAGTTTGTCCACTATTTTTCGCTTGCCCTGCTCCTCCCATGTCTCATTATCCTACCATGCCCAGTCTCTCATTTTCTTTGCATTTTTTTTCTCTCCCATGTGGGACCCCTTCCCCCCCCCCCCCCTCAGCTTTCCCTTTCTCCCTTTGATACCTCTGTAGCCTGCATGTCTCTCCCCTGCCTCTTACTAACCAATGTACATCTTACTATCTCCTGTTGTCTCTCTGTCCTTGTCCTTCTTCCCTCTACCTTTGCCTCAGTATCTGATCAGGACCTCCTGGAAAAAATGGTGGTGAAGTGGTAGGGTGTGGGGAGGCTACACATTCCCTCTCTCCCTTACCCATCCTGCTCTGGGAATGCAACTCACTTGTTGCATGATGCACTGGCCTCAATGTACATCACTGGAATTATAAGGTGGGATTTCTTCTGAGACATCCCAGCAGGACACAGTTTTTATATATATATACACACACACACACGCACGCACGCACGCACGCACGCACACACACACACACCACTATCAGAGTAACAGCATTCAGCATTTGAGTATGTGCCTGCCATGTCCAGTGCAGAGTGTGCACCTACCTATACTTCTAACAGAACAATGCAAGCTGGTTTCTGCTTCAGTGAACAGGTGCAGTCACAACGCCGGCCATCTCCGGCTCTAATTACAAAAGGGTGCCTTCTATGCAAGCTGTACAAAAGAAGTGCACCCCTCACTTTCGCACCAATTAGCATGTGCTGCATGGATAGCATGTAGGGACGGTGGTCTGGCATGGACGGGCTTGTGCAGGCTAGGCACAAAGAGGCTTGGGGAAGTAAAGGGCCAAATGGCAAGGTGTATTCCGCGGGGCAACACTCACCAGACCACAAGGCTAAATGCATCTGTACCCTCACTAGCGCAACTATTTTCCTTCTAGATACTTCACTTCCTTCTTTACAAATGTAATGGTCATTCAACCAACCCTAATGGCAACATCCACCCCACTGAATCAGGATCTGTATTGTGACTACTCTTCCCCATGATAATGGTGCCAGGGACTCCAGTTGCCACCCACTACCAACCACCTTCCATGGCTGACCCCTCCGCTTCCTTACCTTTGTAGGTTAACGTCTGCAGAATGATGATACAGCGTTCGCAGAGCTGGGCTTGTGGGCTGTGTGAGTGCGCGGGCAGCATTTTGACAGCGATGGGCACTGGAGACAAACACACACACCTCATGCTGGCAAGCTCACAGTACAGGCACTTGCACACTTTGCCACCCACATACAGCATTCAATGTGTTTAATACATTTAAATTTGACCAATTAATTCAATTTGGCTGGCAGATGCGTTTCTATTTTACTAAAAATTAATTCCTGCAGTTGTATAAGAGTGAGGCTCCTTGGTGTCCCTTTGAGTCGAACTTGCTACTACTGACTTAGGGGCTTATTTACAAGCCCCTTGCGCCGCCGGTGCATCACTGTTTATCACACAAAAAGTGACGCATTGGCGGGCGCACGGGGCTTGTAGATGAGCCCCTTAGTTCACAGTCTTCCCAACTCGACCTGGCCACAGGAAGTCACCCTCGTCACTTCTTTCTCATGACACTCTGCCTGGCACGTGACTGATTGAGCAGGGTCCAATTAGACCCTGCACTTAAAAACACAGATTGGTGGAGTCTTCAGAAACACCTCCTCTTATATAGAGGCTCGGTGCACCTATAATCTCCTCAGTAGCAGAGCGGCACCTGTCCTGCCATATCAGATAAACCTACTCTGAGCCTGCCATGGTGTCCATCAGAGTACCGGCACTCTCCCTGGCTGAAGAGAAGTTCCGGTACCGATGGGTGGAAAATTCTGAAGTACCTGTACTTAGTACCGGTGAGTACAGGCCCATTTAAAGCACTGGATACAAGTATGGCAGCCATTTGCGATTTGGGACCTTTAAGTTTGAGAGAATATGAGTTATGGCGCGTCTCCTCTTTACACCAGAAATGATGCTCTGGATGGGGCCCGTGCTGCTGTGAACCTACCGCTCGTGCAGCATAGGAGCTCTTTACAAAGCTGTTGTATCGTATTGACTGGAGAGGGACTTTTCTGATTGTCAGACCTGCCTGTCTGTCGCTTCAGGTTGTGGAAGCAGAAGTGAAGCAGCAAAATACCATCACTCACAGAGAGAGGAGCCAGTAACTGAAGTGGGCTGAGCCTTAGCCCCGTGCTGTATGCTGCGGTGGGCGGAAGCAAGATGTGAATGACACAACAATAGTCCAATGGATGAAGAGAGCTGGTTCAAAGCCCATAAATGTATAAATATATGTATTTGTATATTTTTCAAGAAAACAAAAGGTCGAGGCTAATGCCAGATCTAACAATGAGGTTTTTTACTTTTAAAGGAACCTTATCAATTCCCATGGACTCAGCAGGACTGAAAGCGCATGCGCAAACAGTCAACACATGCAGCAATCAGCTATATGTCAGCAGGTATCTGCAAGCATGTATATGTTGATACGTGGTGGACCAGCACATGTTCCAGAAAGTGGAGTTCCAAAACAGTTTCAATATTTTTAGTAAAATGGTAAGAAATGTCAAAACTGAACAAAACACCTAAAATGGAGTAGTTCAGAAGATTTGCAAAATGTGTCTACAATTACTATGGTAGAAGAGGAAACAAATAAGAAGAAAATGTTGGTTGCCAAATGCTACTATGATTTGGAGGACGTCAATCACAATAATTGAAGACTGTACCAAAATCAGGCCCTTAGCCTACATGTTGCGGACCACTGATTGTATAGTACACAGGGCAGCAGGTGCTCCTTTTCACTGTGGCACCTGATCAATGTAGCTTTAGCTTGCAAAAGATATTTCTTTCAATACATTTAATTATAACTTGACTTGCCCTTCCACCAACATCCTATCTCTTCGTATTGTCACACAGGAAGGTATAGACTCCCCATACTTGCTCAAGAAACCAATTTTTAGGAATGCAGATGTGTGAAAATATTGGGCCCTATTCACAAAGGTAAATTCGGTCGTAAACATAAGTTTACCCCATTGCTTGCTGGGATATACAGGAAGGGCCTACTCCATGGCAAAAATGCCCATGTGCTGAGTCCTCTGCAATGGAGAACACCACACATGGCTACTAGGAACCATTAGAAAAAGTCACAAAATTCCCAGAAATGTGCCTGGAAACCTGCGTCTGGCACCAAAAAGTAGAAAATCAGCGCCTGTATGTAGCTATGTTCCTATGGGTGCAGAGGTACTACTTTTTTGGTTAATAGGGCCCAATATGTGTTGTTCTTACACAACAGTTGGCAGCAGCAGTGGGAGTCTCAGATGTGCTGCTGATGGACATCACTCACCCTTACAACTATTGATGTGCCTAATAGAATTAACCTTGTATGATCCGAATGCCCAGTTAAAAAACAGCAAACCTTTGAATGATTGCGCATTTTGTTGACCTCTGCTAAAGGCCCAAACCTAGCATGGGACTCATTTGATCAATAGTTAGAGCAAAACTATATGCTAGCAGAGGCAGTAATTGTTGCGCTTTGCAACTTGACCATCTGGTAACCACTCCTGAGGATACTCCTGACAGGTCAGTAATCACTACTTTAGGGCACACAGCAATGCAGGATGTCAAGACATTCCTTCAGAGATCTTAGTTACTACTGCCTCAAAGTTTGTATTGCCCTACAGAAACCCTTGAATGCAAGCTCCTGCTTAAACTATCTTGGCTTCTGCAGCCCTTCTTTGCTTCAATCATTAGGCAGCCTCTGATGGGCTTTGAGCTCAGCAAGTTCTGAATCTGAACAATGGAACAGAAGTAACTTCCAGGATCTAATGAAACTGTGAAATCTATTGTTTGCTCAGAGCACCTTCTCCCGTTTGGAGAAGTTAGCAGTTCTTTAGAATGCTTCTCCACGATCTTCTAAGTGGGGGATCTAATATTGAGGTGCTCCACTCTGCTAGTGCCTGCGAAATCAGACTTGACAGCTGTTTGCCCCAGAAAACCAACTTACACTGAAGTTAACTTTTCTAAACAGGCCCACATTCTGATCTCATGCTGACCATATCACTCAAGGCCTAGTCATATTTTGCAGCTGCTTATGTTTTCCGGGAAACATCCTTTACCACGCAACCATTACAACGTGGTATGGTTGTATCGTGGTTTTGACAACGCAAGTCGTTACATCGACTTGCACTGGAGGGCGCTCTAGACTAAGGAATAGTGTGAATTACTATTCCAACACCTTCCCTACTGTACGTAGACTGGAGTTGGAATAGTAATTCACACTATTCCTAAATCCAGCGCTCTGCAACGCAAGTCGATGTAACGACTTGCGTTGTCAATACCGCGAAGTAACATACCGCGTTGTGATGGTACGCGTTGTACCATCATACATTCATGTTTTCCATATACTTTAATAGTGTCTCCTATACGCTTCCTATTTCCACCATTTGGCCAGTGCTCCTGAGATTCTGTAAGACAGCATCATCTTCTTGATGAATTGAATAGCAAGGTCTACGAGTTAGAATTAAATTGGAGCACTCAGGCTAATTTTAGGTCTGGCCTTAGCCAAAACCTTTTGATTTTATTAAACTATGTAAAATATACTTACATACAGAGGCTTTAAGCCACCTCTTTTCATCCATAGCATGGGGCAGTGGGCAAGCCTACTTAAGCCACTGGTTAACTTCACTTTGAGTGACTTGATTTTGGTCTCTCACAAGGAGCACATCCGAACACAAGCTAGTACCTTTTAGTGCCAGTGCTTTTGTTGTTACTTTATACTTACATCAGTGTTGCCTTTGTGTGTAGAGCCTGATGTGATAGCAGGATGTTTCTGATGCACATTCCCTCTTTATCAAATCTCATCTCCTGCCAATACTGTTATAAATTCCTTATGGGAGTTTTGCTTTTCTGACTGTTGCTATTTCACAGCATACCAGATTGTGTGCATTTGAAACTGCTCTGTATTAATTATCCTCTTTTTACTTGTTTCTTCTCTCCTTGTTTCTTTCTTTCCTTTTTTCATTCTTTCCTTCCTTCATTCTTTTTCTGTGTTTCTCATGCCTTCTGTCACTGTTGCCTTCCTTATATCTTTCCGTCACTCTTTCCTTCTTTCTCTCTTTGTTTTTCTTTCTTTCCTTCTGTTTTCTTTTCTTTCTTCTTTCCTTCTTTCTTTCTCTTTCATTCTTGCCTTCTTTCCTTATTTCTTTTGCCTTCTTTCATTCTTTCATTCTTTCTTTCCTTCTCTTTCCATCTTTCTTTCCTTTTCTTTCCTTCTCTCGTTCCTTCTCTTTATTTCTTTTCTTCTCTTTTTCTTATCTTTCCTTCATTCTCTTTCTTTCTTTCTTTCTTACTTTCTTTTTTTTCTTTTCTTATTTCTTTCTTCATTTCTTTCTTTCTCTTTCCTTCCTTTTCCTTTCTTTCTCTATCCTGCCTTCCTTTTCCTTCTTTTCTCTTTCCTTCTTTCCCGCCTTTTTTCTTGCCTCTCTCTTTCCTTCACTGTCTTCCTTCTCACTTTCTTTCCATCCCCCTTTCTTTTTCCTTCTCTTTCTTTCTGTCCTTCTTTCTTTCTCTCTCCTTGCTTTCATTTTTTTCCCTTTGTTTGCTTCTTTGTTTCTCTATTCTTTCTTCCTGTTTCATTCTCTTTCCTTCTTTCTTGCCCTTTTTCTTACCTTCTTTCTTTCAGGATTTCTTTCTTGCCTGCCCTCTTTCTTTCTTTCTTTCTTTCTCAAAGGCAGGGGGTCTGCAGTTAATGCCGTGCCGACTAACTTTTTAAGTGGTTCCCCTCAGTGCCTGGAAGTAATATAGTTTTTTTTTTATTAATGAGACCCCAAAATTTGTTTTGCCTGTAGCAAATGATTTCTTTTAGATTGATGAGGACCTGGCATATTTCAAAACGTTTTGCAAAAACTATGACAAAACAAAAAAAGAAATGCCAGATGGCTGGCGGTCACCCCAAAGCTATTGGCTTTACTAATGCTTGTGCTTGAGCATGGTGCCGAGTGTCTGCTCACGTTTACATCGGGATTTTGATCTATTCACATTTGCAGAGAAACTAGCCATCAGGAGGAAGATATTCTCATGGAAGACAGGATTTGGTTTCACATTGGATGGAAGAGTGCAAGAGTTAAAGGGTCCATATGATAAAAGGAATTTTAAGAAAATAGATTTCTTGCTGAAAGATGTAGTTGCAGTGATGGAGTATCATAAAATAATAACGGAATGAATGGGAACTTTTAGGGTTCAGGCTTAACCCTAAGGCTATGTGGAGCTAGAACTCACAAGTAACAGTAGCAAAAACACTCAGCAGAATAGGCGGGTCTTGAGTGCCATTCTGAACAAGGTCAAATTCTGCCACTAGAGCAGACACAAAGGAAGAACGTTCCAAAGCGAGGGCGCAGCATTAAAAAAGGAACTGACCCCTGATTTGGATTTTACAAATTGTGGCACAGCCAGCAGAGACAGAGAATGTGACTAGAATGAGTCCTTAGTGATGTGCCTCCCTAAGCAACAGATTTTGCAATAAGGTAAGGCTAGTCTCATAAAAAAGTCGTGTGACAAAAATAGAAAAGAGGAATGGCAGGTGACAAGTTGAGGTTCAATTCAAGCTTTAATAGATTGAAATTGGCTTTGCATGGGATGGGCCTTCTGCCTAAGTACTTTTTTAAGCCTATCAGCGCCCACTTTCTGTGACGACGGCTGGGTCATTAGGAGGCCGCATGTGGGCCATTTCACAATATACACAAGAAGGTAGGAGAACAATCTAGACACGTAACAATGTATGTAGCTCACATTCTCTAACACTAATTTTAGGTTATTTGCATTGATACAGCTTTATCATCAGAGAATTGAAAAAATACACCAAAACTGACTTTTTCAGAATAAGAAGCTATCACATTTTAAATAATGAATATTATAATCTGACTTTAAAATATGTTCCTTCATTTTTTAATTATGGGTGCATTTAAGTGTAGACTTCACAATATATGTTTTTCCTGATGGAAAAAAACATGGCACATACGAGAAACTAATTAAAAAACGACATAAATAAAATAATCATAAAAATAATAACTGCAATACAATGCTCCCCCACAAAGACTGTGTATGACCGTTTTAGGCTTTGCAAAATTAGCTGGGTAAAAGGTATCCATCCAAGCCGCCCGGGACACTCTATAAACAAACCTCCATTCAGTACAATTTACAATGTCAGAAAACCACCTTTAAAAGGTGTAATGGCAAGTGCATCTGTATAATATATCAAGAAAATGGTTATTGGACAAATTTGCCCTTATTATGAGAGGGTCTAGGGCTGGGTTTCAGGAATGGCTTCCAGGGATTTCCTTGTTCAGATGCAAACGCCTGTGAACCCGTTCCTTCTGATGATAATGATCTCAAGGGATGAGGACAGCTTGAATATTTGAGAAGTTGTAAGGGGTCATTCTGTAGCAGCTCAGCTTCACAAACTTGTGTGTTCATATTATATCCAGATGTTTACACCTTCACAGATGGGGGAACATTTATATAGTCAGGAGAATATTTTTCATTCTTTGGGTGTGCATGTCCTCGTAGAGTAATATAGGAATATGAAAGACCCCCTGCCATGCTGAAAGAACAGATACATAAAAAACAATGAAGTCAGTCATCAACAGCTTACCCACAATATTTCAAACTTTTGGCAGTCAACTTGCGAAAACTCTTCATAACACTCTTCGTATCAAATTTTGAAAGATCAATATGGTGATGTGCGATGTCCTCGTTTCAAATGTTTATAAGGATGTTCAGTGTAATAAAGCATTACAGAATTATCAGGTGCACCCCACTATCGTACATCTGCTATTAACCTACCACAGCACTGGAGGCACTACATCGGAAATATAATTAGAAGTTCAGTTTTATTCATTGATTTAGAGCTCTACTGTGATCAACAATACAGAATATAAAACCACAGTAAATATAAAGCTGAAAATGTAATAAAAGGATAGACATTTTCAAGTCAAGTTGTAGTTGTCCAAGAGACGGAAAGTAGTGGTTTGTCAGTAGAACATCAAACAATTCCAGAGCATGGTAAAAATGTATCATAAAAGTACATTGTTGAACTATACTGCTTAAGTCTTCTTGTTTCAAAAATTGCCTCGGAGTTCCATCTGGGGCATGAATTAGGGGACAGCTGAATCAAATACCTGCTGCTGCTCGCCAGGACAGAGGGACTAATTAGGCGAAATTCAAGTCACAATATTTCCATTGGAACAGAAGCTCCTAATGCCCAATTTTTGGGGGATCTTACATTTATTGTAGTCTAAAAAGGACCATGTAGAAAATAGGATACATTCAAAGACATAAGTAAATGCAGGACGAATTTTAGTTTTATAAACGTCGACTAAGTAATTCAAATGTCTTTTCCCTAAATACCTGTAAACTTGGCTTAAGCCCCCCACATGGATCATTGCCTTAGCTTCTACATACATGCATGCATGCTGAAGTCGTTCTTGCTGTGCAAGTCAGAAGAATAAATCCTATCTAAATATGAATATGCTCTAGCTTTTTGTAGTTTATTTTGGCCTAATGTCCAACTAAAAATATCTATTTTTTACCTCTGAACACTACAATCTTACTTTTTGTGGCAATAATCTTCAAAAAATGATTTGCTGCATATCTATTTAACTTAGGCTTTGTTGAAGACCTATTGGAGTCAGACCAAAAAGAACAACAGCATCAGCATACATCAATATGTGTAAGATATGGGAGCCCAATTTTGTTGGGAAGTATTTCAGATGCGCAAATTGTTCTGGCAAGTCGTTTAAGTACAATACGGGGGCTAAAAGACATGTCTGTTTCAACCCATTTTGCCTACTTATCTTTTGTATTAAACATTTGTGGCTCTCCGTTAATACCTTACACCATGTAGAGATAGGTAAGGCAATTATAATAATTAGAAGATTAGGAGGGAGAGCAAGTGCTGCAAGTTCCCTCCAAACACGATTGGATACTGTGGAGAAATCAATAAATGCAGCATAAATTATTTGTTGTCTAACACTTACATATTTCTTGATGATTAACTGAACAGCAGCTATTTTATCAGTTACAGAACAATTTGGCCTAAAACTGGATTGTTCATGGGGTAATTCCATTCTCACAGATCCGTGTCTCAAAGTGTTCTACTATGCTCCTGAATACAATTCTTTCTACTGCATCCAGAAGAGTTATCTCTCCATAATTATATGAAACTTTGTGACAACTCTTCTTATGGTTTAGGTCTAGCACCAGTGTTGTAGCAATGAAGGAATAAAATGGCCAGATAATTGCGCAAGAGTTCTAATTTTATTTTTAGGATAACAAGCTCTATTTATATGATTCACAAATGGTACAGGAGAGACAGATGCACAGTCCTGCACGTAATGGGATGTGGTGTTGATATTATCATTATTATCAGTTTTATTTGATGCATACAATTTTGACATATGAAAAATCAAGTCCTGTTGTGGAACTGGAATTGCTGAGGAGTTGATGTTTGCCCTCATGCCACAACTACAATTTGTCAAGAGCTTTTGTCCATGTCGACTTGTTTCAAATTGTACCTATTCAAATATGCTTGTTTTCTTTTTAGGTCCTGTCAGTGACAAAACTTGCTGGTTCGGACACAGTCTGGATGCAGTGACCTTGAGCTTTATTTGAACATTTAGAACGAATAGTGAGAAAGAACAAAATCGAGTTTCAAAACAAAGGTATTTTTTCAAGTAATTTCAGAAAGGAGTTTAAAATCTGTGTAATAGCTGTAATGTCTCTGAGAATTAGAAATAATCTCTGGGCGAATGTAAAGAAGCATTAAGGGGGCATTTTGGATTGTTTAAAAGATCAGGTTACCAAAACCAAGCTATCACTAGAGCTCCATTGTCCCTTTTTTCTTTATTTGTGAAAGAGGATTCAAATGGGTCTATGGCAGTATCTGGTAATGTATATTCCAGGGGATATATTATTATATATATAAGTTTGAATTTGAGAAAGTGGATATCAGAGGGCCAATCTAATTTTTCAGTCCGTCATAAATTATTATTTTTGAAGTATTTGTTTTTTGTGCTGTTGAAATGCACACTTTCCAGTGTTTGAGGACCATTCCTAGAGTGGTTAATCAGTTTTGTTACTTATACTTTGATGTAGTGGTACTCTCATGTAGTGGTTCCTGAGTAGTGGTAGAATTACCTTAATGCAGAAACAATTAACTAAAAGCTAGTAGGACTATCGTTCATCCCTTTTAGGTCTGGCCTGCCCGCAGCTATGGACTTCTTTTTACCAATAGAGTACTACATACATATACACATACAGTAAAGAAAGTGGGCTTTTGGCCAGCTCACTTCAGCCATTGGTTGTTGATCTCTGTTTATGAGTTGCCATTTGCTGAGTTGGCTGTCATTATAGCCATGGGATTGCGTGGAAGCTTCCAGGGAACTTTTATTAGTCACATGTAGTAACCTTTCCACTCTTGCCCAGTTCAGCCAACCTCCCCTCACTGCCTTTGTGCCCACCCCAGGGCAGGATGTGCACGCTTACATCCACTATTGCCCGGTGCTACCTGTTACTGGTTGCCACCACTGCTCATGCTTTTGGCTTTCCCAAAGCTTCTTGTATGGCATCACAGGCACTGATAAAGCCAATAGTATCATCCTTCTATCGCAAATAATGAAAAAACATTTCAAGATGGCTGCTATGCGTGTGCGGGGATGCGCTGGGTGGAAAAGCAATGACCAAGCCAATAGGTAGGCGCCCGATATCAAAGGCAAGCTCCAACGATTTTGCAAATGCTTGTTAATACATGAATTGTTACAAGGACTTGCCCAACGTCATCAAAATAGTTTCCTTCACATCCTTTCCCGCTTGGAATATCATTCCCTTTTATGGCCTGCAGGAAACATGTGTTCTTTTGTTTTGTAGTTAATTCTTACTAAAGCAGATTTATATTGAGACATTTTGATTACTGGCTCTCTTTTATTTTATTTAGCCCTTGTTGGAAAACGAGGCAGTATCTGTGAGGCCTGCACAAATAACATGACTACATTTGTCCTTCACTGGGAACCGAACACCCAATTGTAGCGCCTGACTCTCAGAGGGTAGCGTTGCAGAGCAGTCTGAGGCTTACTCAAGGGAGGTTGTGTGGGCTAGTAATCGCCATTACAGGTGCGCAGCAATAACACTCAATAATTGATTGTCTAGTCTGTACTTTGCTTTATAAAAGTAAGAGTACATTTATTAAACACACACACTACTCAATACTATGCACCAATTTACAAATATACATACGCTGTGGGAATTACTTTGTGACATTGCATAACATCTCCACCCCTCCCGCAGGGGGGTGGGGTCTAGTACCACCACTCCTATGCCTGCACGTCATCTTCCCCCTAATGCAGTGGGTTGACACAACTTGGAGCGAGGGCCTAGCCAACTGGCACCATCCCAGGGGCACCCCCACCCCATCATCTCAAGAAGCATTAAAAATAGGTTCACCTGCCCCAGTGACACATAACCCGGACTGAGCATCTCATATTGACCATACAGTATGCACCCTTACATCTTCAGGGCTAACAGTCTGGGTTATTCTTCACTTAAGCGCAGCAGCAAGAATACATGTTTAAGCAGCACTTTAAAATGACAGTACTCATCACCTTAGTTGATCATTATAATGCATTGCAATTAAAGCCCCTAAAAGGCATCACAGATAAAATCACAGGATTAAGAACATACAGCCAGACACCCTAGCAGGAATGTCTGGCAACATAACCCCACTTTGCTTATGACATCACCTTACACAGGTACCTCACATTACACATGTGACCTTCAGCCCCCCTAAAAGAAA
This sequence comes from Calotriton arnoldi, assembly GCA_963921515.1. NCBI lineage: Eukaryota > Metazoa > Chordata > Amphibia > Caudata > Salamandridae > Calotriton > Calotriton arnoldi. The sequence continues at coordinate 404,732 of CAWUFW010010611.1, read as the reverse complement.
TAACGTTAGTAAATGCATTTCTGGTGCAATTACACCTCTTCACCTCCAGGGGATGCCCTTCTCCAAACATCCCCAGCTCAGTCCTTCATCCCTTAATGCACTTCTAAATACACCCCCAGCTGTAGAACAAAAGTTCCAGCCCAAGAGGTGTTGAAATGCTGGCTGAGCCCTTGAGGGGTTATTCTTTTCATTTCCCCATGAGACTTAGGGGGGGGACATCCATTTTCTGCTGGGGGAGACTGCGTTGCTCCTGCAGCTCCCCCTGCATCTCTCCAGCAAATGGGGGTGGCCCCTCTCCTCTGGGGGCCACCAAAATGCCCCAAACCGTAGGTTTCCCCATGCCTTGCAAGGCATTATGGGGCGCTCCGTGTTCCTTGCCGTGAATATTCTATTAGCGGCTCCCCCGCTGCGTAGGGGAGAGCCGCGATTAGGCCGCCGGCGGCTTTGCCGCCTCTTCAGCTGTTGGGGGGCCCGGTCCCACCCGGACCCCCTGGTGAGGAACTCTGCGGCCCGTTGGGGGGCCCGGTCCCACCCGGACCCCCAGGTAAGGGTTGGCGACTCGGGGAGCCCACCCCCCGCCGCTTCTCGCTTCAGGGAGTCCCGGTCCCACCCGGGCCCTCCCGCATCACCAGGCTTAAGGGCAGCCCGGGGAGCCCACCCCCGGCTGCTCCTGCCGGCTTCCCGCTCGGCCCGCACCTCCGTGTGCGGCCGCGGGAGCCGGCGCATCCATTCTGGTCTGCCCGCTCCGGTGGGCAGACGCAGAGACCTCCTCGGCCTCGCCAGACCTCGGGGAGTGCGACGGCACTCCCCCTCCTCCTTCCCGCACTTCGGGGCCCGGAGATGGGGTCCCGGGCCCCTCCTCTCACCTTCGCGGGAAGCGCGGCGGCGCTTCCCGTCTTTGCTTTTTTTCTTTGGCGGGGGCCAGGGTGGGCTCCTGGCACCCCGCAGCGGGACATCTTCACGGGGAGTGTGACAGCGCTCCCCGGCTTTGCTTCGGGGCCCGGGGATGGGGTCCCGGGCCCCTTGGGCACATTTTCGCAGGGGGGGCGCGACGGCGCTCCCCCGACTTCATCTTCGCGGGGGCGCAACGGCGCTCCCCCGCTTCCTCCTCCACACACGGCGCCCGGAGTTGGGATCCCGGGCCCCTCCCTCGGCACATCTTCACGGAGAGCGCGACGGCGCTCCCCGGCCTCATGTTCGGCGAGGGCCAGGGTGGGCTCCTGGCACCCCGCGGGGGAACCTTCACGGGGTGCGTGACGGCACACCCCAACTTTACTTCTCGTGGGGGCAGCCCCCGGGACCTGACCCACCCCGGGGGCACATCATGGACCGGTGGCGGAGCCCCACACACTTCGTTGTCGGTCCTTCCAGAGGTCAAAGGTCGCCTACCTTCTGGGGGGCGTATCTCGGCCCCCAGGCGGACGATTTTGGTGATCTTGGCCTCTTCTTGCTCCTGGTGGCGCACCCCAGCCACTGGGAGCACTTTCCTTCGCCCTCCTGGTCACATGGAGGGTGGATTCAGCAGGGAGCTGTCTTCACTGGCTCCCAGCGTCAGCCTTTCGCCTGGCTCTCCTCCTGGGCCTCTCTTCTCCCTGCGCAGAGGCCCCTGCTTCTGCGCACTGGTCCTGGTCTCTTCTCCTGGCGCTGTTCAGGATCCTGGGACAGTCAGGGGGTTCCTCCTTCCAACCGCCCATTGCGCCAGGCTCCAGCACCCTCTGCTTCAGCAGACCACACCCCAGAGAGAGCTTCTCTTCCTGTGCAAACACTTTTTAAGACAATGGGGAGGGGGCTGGCAGGAAGTCTCTGTTTGTCCTATCAAACAGCGACACATCACTTGACTGCCCCTGCTCCCTCCTTCCTGCCCAGGCCTGTGGGTTGGTTCAAGATGGCGTCGTCCAGGGTCTCCTGCCACATGGTCTCTGAGAGCCCCTTCCCCCCAGGGCTGCCTTCGCCCTGGTGCAGCTTGGTGCCTGGCACCCAGTGACAGCTGCTGATGGAGTAGCCTGTAGCTCCACCCATCTTCTCTCCGTGGAGGGAAGGTCATCAATCCAGGCTGCTGGGGTCAGCCCCCAGCCAGGCCCTGGTTATGAGCTGACTCAGAGAAATATAACATTTCTGGATGACCCAAAAGCAGTACAAATATGACTTTGGACTCTGCAGAATACTTCTTCTCACACCCGTTACAGTGGACTTTAGTGCGTGTCTGGAATTTGTAGGCCTTAGGAAAGTGACACTAGCCCATGGGCTCCACTTCCCCATAGGGGAATAATGAAGTGAAAAACACAGTAAAACACACTGACTTTCCCTGGTATGTTTCTTCCCAGTGTATAAAGCCTATTCCATGTCACCACCCAATTCTGCATAAGTCCTGCCACACCATTCACTTTGTAGCTACTCCTGGACTGTGCACGCCAGGAATCTCCCCTGCGCAGCCCACACACGTGTGCACATGCATGTACACATGTGTCTGCATGTAACCAGCCCGGTGCCCCTTACTCCAGCTGCTGCACAGCGGCCTAGTCAAGCTAGGGGACACCAGTAAAATCCACACGCAGTCTCTTTCATCATGAGTTCACTGTGGGTGAGTCCCAACTTATGAGGCTCTTCCACAGTAAAAGCTCAACAAATAGGTGCTCAAAAAGTGAAAAATCCGGGCGGCCCAGAGTGTCAGAACCACCTTCTAACAGCCATTAAAATATCATTGGCATTGTGAACTTGTTTAGTGCATGGCTTTTATACTGGTCACAATTTCTCTCTGCCACATCACCATTGATTCTTTAGTAAACTGGTAGACCATCATCCTAATAAGGTCACAAGAGACTTGGGGGCTCATTTACAAGCCCTGTGCACCACCGGAACGTGTGGCACACAGGGCTTAGACATATCTACAAGGCCACGTAAAGCCACCCTGCGTGACTTTTAATGGCCTTGTATTATGGAGTGAGGCAACACAGCGCAAGTTGCTGTGTTGCCTCACACTACGATGGGGAGACGTGCCATGGGCATTACAGTGGGTGTTCCCAAGTAACACCCATGGCATTTGACACATTCCCAGATTTACAACAAGTTGTATACCTGGGAATGCGTCAAAAGTCTATGCCTTCCCGAGGGAGGTGTAGGGGTGGCACAACGGGAGAAATAACATTATTTCTCCTCGTTTTTTTCCTCTTTCTATGTGTGCTACATTCTACAGCACAAATAGAAAGAGGAAATCGCCTCCATTGATTGCATTTCTGCAGGAAGATGTCCCTTCCTGCACAAAAACAATCATCCCTAAAACGCAGACACCCTTACACCATGGTGCAAGGGTGCCTGTGTTGGCGCATGACAGCCAATTGAGCACCAGCGCATGGAGAGAGGACAGGAATGCGTTGTATCTGATTGATACATCGCATTCCTTCTGTTTTCTTTTGCCATAGGGCAGCACAGGAGAAAGGCTTGTAGTGCTGCCTTATGGCAAGTATTGTAGATGAGGCCCTTGGCCTTCAAGCAAATGACCTAACTAAACTTTATCGCAGTCCTGCTTTTGCATTCACTTATTGCTATTAAAGGAATCATTTCTCTTCAATCTAATCTTCTTTACAGAAAAATGATGCAAAGTATTCAAAAGACAATTCAAATGTAAACAGCACTTACCAAATATTCAAGCCAAGGAAATTTAACCACGAGAAATGGTAATCTCCACCAATGAATATTCCAATGTAAGCAATAGACACGTTCTACAGCAAAACAAATAAAGAACGTTAAAGTGTATCTTCATCTACAAAAAGGTGAAAAAACAACGCTTAGAACCAAGAACATATGCTGTCAACAATGTAGTAGATGCATATAAAAAGTGCAGAAACATCATAGGCTTGAGTCACAAAAGTTACTTACACTTATGAATAATTTAAACATTTGAGGAAGTTTACTACTTTTTCTTTATTGAAAACATCTGATTGTAAGTTACTACTAAAAACTAAAAAAAATAGTAGTAAGGCCAGCGACAAACATCGCCAACCACTGGTACTGCAACATCCTCCCATAGAAAATAATGGAAGTAAGGAATTAAAAGAAAGTATATTATTTTAAATAGTAAAACATATAAATACGTATAATTTTATGTTAAAAAATATATAAAACTAGTACTCATTTAATATTTAATTATAAAATATTTGAATACCCTATTTTGAATTTAAAAATTAATGTAACAATGTTTTGTATTAAAATACAACTAATTTAATGTTAATTAATTCTATACATCACTTTTAATAATTAATATTAGTTAATAATACATACTAAAAATATGCAGTGGCTAACGGTTAACTGTCTCTGGGAGGGTAGCCCTGTATGTCTGGCGGTCATCCATGCACCTAACATGGACTAAAAAAGGTTCCTACGAGATACTGGTCAGATAATGGTGGCGTTTGCAGACGGCCCTCTCATACTTGCGCCTTCCAAGATAAATTGCACCAGCAGCACGGTAGAACACAGGGACTATCTGCAGAGGGGTGAGCCTGGTGTACATGCCACCCCCTTAAAATAGACTACTCTTACTAGTCAGCAGCACATCACACATATGCTCATATCGACCTCCTTCTCATAGCTAAGCGCCTGGAGCACACCTTGCTGTAGGTCCACCCATACACTCAAACCATCTTCGATCATGGCCCAATCACTTTGACTCTTCGCTTGGATGCGGGTGGAAAACCATGGCATGGCCATTAGCATCTTAACGATTTCCTCCTCTGTGACCTGGTTTCAGTGGCAGTGAGCCAAGAGACACTCACCAACAACCTAGCCTACAACAACACAGGGAACATAGGCAAGCACACCGTCTGTAAGCCCTCAAGGCAGTAGTTCGGAGACACTTAATTCAGGAAGCAGCCAGGCTCAAATGCACACACGACTGCACTAGATACCAACTGACCACAGGCTAGCGACTCTTGAACAACATAAACACTCCCACTCCTATAAACTTTGGTGTAGGGTTCTTGCAGTGTGGGGTCAGCTACATACACTGGAGCCAGACAGGGCTAATTATATGCTGACCCGCTGAGGAGCAAGCTTCCACGGGAGGGGCAACAAACTGGATACCCTACTGGCTTACAAACTGCGGGCCCATCAGGCACGCACATAGGCAAAATCAAGAGAGGCAACATCTTCCACTCTTCGACTGAGGGCAAACACCAGGGTTTCTGGTCCTTCTATCAATCTCCCTACTTGATGGACCTAAACTCTGCCACACACAGAGAAGCATTCCTAAATTTGGTCACCCTTCCAAGTCTCTCAGCAGCCGAGGAGTTTGATGCCCCGTCACCCCAGCTGTGATCCTCACAGCCATTGGCCAACTCAAGCTCTACAAAGCCCCCGAACCAGAAGACTTTACCCCACTTTTCTACCATCGCCTTTTCCACCAACACCTTCTGGTCCTCACAAACCTCTTTCACTCCCTGGCCAAGGAGCAAGGAGCCTCCGCAAGTATGACCAAAGCAGTATGACAGAAGCTTCCATCACACTAATAGCGAAGCTAGGCAAAGACCCCAAGCTTTGTCCTTCCTGTTGCCTGATATCCCTCAAGATAGACCTAAAATGAATTGCGAAGGTCCTTGCTAATTGCCTCAACACCCTGATGCCTGACCTGATCCATACTGATCAACTGGCTTTATAATCGGCTGTACCACTAGCGAGAACACCAAATTTGCCATTCATCTTATTGACGTCGCCAGAAGAAGGTGAAGGCAGCCGTCCTGCTGTCCTTGGACACCGAAAAGAAGGTTGGCAGGGTTGATTGGGGAATGCTCCTCGGGGTACTCAAATGCTTCAGTCTGGGTGACAGGGTGAGGGGATGGGTCTCAGCGCTCTACTTCAATCCCCAAGCGAAAGTGAAAGTCAATGGCCATACAACCATCCCCATTCTGATTCAACAGGGCACTCGGCAGGGCTGCTCCCAGTCCCCTCTCTTGTTCGATCTCTGCCTGGGATCCCTTCTCCAGAGCATCAGAAACAACCCTCACATTCACTGCATCTCCTTCTGCAAGAACACCTTCAAGGTATCTACTTTTGCAGACAACATTTTACTCCCCCTCACAGATCCATGGTGCTCTCTCTATGCCCTAATTCCACTTCTAGAGGAATTCCAAATGTTGGCAGGCCTTTGGATTAACTTTACAAAATCTGAGGGACTGATTATGGTGGGCAGGAGCACTCTAGTGGAAGCCCTCACCTCAGCGACACCATTCAGATGGACGTCCAACTCTATCAGATACTTGGGTATCCATATAAGGCCCAACCTTTCTGTCTGTACCTAACTCAACTTTGAAACTCACTTATGTAAGACTAAAACATCTCTGTTGGCCTGGAGAAACCACTTGCTCTCCTCGATGGGATGTATCGCAGACCTCAAAATGACCCTTTTGCCACGCATCCTGTACCTCTTTAAAGCCATGCCCTTACCTATCCCCAAAGAGGACATTGCTCACCTCGAAACCGCTGGCATGGCTTACATTTGGGCAGGGAAAAATCCCAGACTGCCCTTCAAAATTTGCACTTGGCACTCTAAGGTGGGGGGACTGAGATGCCATATTTACTTTGTTACTACAAGTTGTCCCAACTACGCTGCATTATTGAATGGGTTAAAGAGGAAACTGTATAGATCAGAACCTCCCTTCCAGACCATTGGGTGAAGTCCCTGGGGTCCCCAAAGGCTCAAGAGGTAGACTTTTATATGTTTCCCTGATAACTAGAGCTACCCTAATAATCTAGGACTCGATCGCTACTAAGTGCGGCCTCACTTCCTTACCCTTCCCGCTCACTCCCATCACAGACAATCCTGAGTTCACTCCGGGTTTGTCAAAATGACTCTTCCAAATCTGGGGAGAGGGAGGCTGCTTTCACCTCCGAGACTTCTTTACAGAGGACTGTGCAAAGACCTGCAAGGAGCTCAAACTCGATTATAGGATCCCGGAGTCCGAGCAATTCTACTCCCTCCAACTCCGCCTACTGGGTCTCCCACAATAGCACTAAGTCACGAGCAACTAAGGCACTCACCGCTTTTGAAATGTTCCTCCAACACATCACCTCTTCCAAACACTTGGTCTCTAATATCTATAGAATTCTCAATAGGCAGGCATCTCACACTCACCACCTGCATCTCATGAACGCGCCCACCCCAAGGCATGCTGGGGTGAATGTAGCGGCACTGGCACTCTCATACATATCCTTTGGCCCTGCCTCCATTTGGAGGACTTTTGAGATGCTATTTTCTCCGTGATCTCTTGGATCCAGGGCCGAGATTCAGACAAACTCCCTCAATCTGAGATCCTAGGAAGACATGCAGAGGAATTTTACCCACCCCCCTCCACAGTGTGTAAACAAATCTCCCACCTTTTCTTAGCTCCCAAACACACAATTCTTTCACTCTAGGGAAAACCCACCATTCCTACTTACGAACATTGGCTTCATAAATTGTGACTCCTGCTCAGCCACGAAAAGATCGTTTTTGACTTTGGTGGACAAATCACATTTCTTCCACAAACTTTGGGACCCAATTCTTGCCTACTTGAACTCAGACTTTCGGGGCAGGACTTGTCCTCAGAGACTCCATGCCGAGGGCCTATTCAACACAACTTTACTGCCTCATTATGGTGCAACTCACATTGTTGAATTCAATGTGCAGGCTACTATGTTCTATTATGTGCTCAACCTGGTGTGGTGGTGAGGGGTGGTGGGAGGGTATTGATTGTAATGTCGGGAAGTTGTTTTGAAGGTACTATATGTGTGCCATTATGTGTAAAATCTTCATAAAAATCAATGAAACGTAAAAAAAAACTTTTTTCTTTAGGTGGGTATTTATTTTTTGATTTACACTACAGAAAAATATTTTTAATTTAATATATTTCCATTTATTAAAGTTTTAATTAAAAATTAAGTTAATAGTGCTGCTGTGTCTTTTTATTTTGCTCTATATTTGAAATAAAGACATAAAATTAATTCACAATAATATTTAACATAAAAATATTTTTAATATTTCTATTTTGCCCCTATACTTTACCGTGCAGTGATCTCCACCCCAACTTCAGATTCTTCCTATGGCAAAGTATGTGGAAATTTTTTTTAAAAACGGACTCGAAAAATAAATATTAAAAATATGGATGACCATGAGAGTACATCTGCATACATGTGCAGCAAGAATTTTGCCATTAATTTTCTTATGCTTTACAAAAATCCATTGAAAGATGGGTGCCACAGAAGCGGGTGTATTCACAGTGGCCAAATTTGAGTGCATTTTTGTGACGCATAAGACAGTACATTCATATGCCAAAAGTAGATGCACGTACATCTGCAGTGGTCACCCTTGTATAGATTTTCTTAAAGCATAAAGGAATTCATTCAGATAGTCTACTGTGCGTCTACACATATGGTGGCCTTCTACCAAAAAAGCACTGGCAAAGCCAATAGGCTTTACTGGGAGATCTGTTAGCTTTGTCAATGCATGTTACTTAAGGTGTTAAAAAAGGCTGCAACAACTCAATTACAAATTTGCCTGAAACACCATCACAGGTCAGGGGAATGAAAATCCAGCTTCATACCAAACTGAGGGACGGAGAGAGAGCTACTCGAGATGTAAACAAAGATCCTGAGGGCAAGATTTACGAAGGCCTTGGTTGCCCCTGTATGACGCAAGTCGTCACAAGGCAACCCAAGTCCTTTAGTGGGGTTTACTAAGCCATACAAAGCCACCTGGCGTGGCTCTTCATCGTTTAGTAAATTCAGAGTAACACAAGGCAGTGCATATCGATGTCTTGCGTTACCTGGTGACAGGGAGGCGTTCCATGTGTGGAGTATGGGCGTTCCCACGCATCCAAACTATGGATTTCGATGCGTCCCCAGATTTCCAAAGAGTTGGAAACCTGGGAATGCGTCAAAATAGTACGCCTCCCAGGTGTAACAAGGAGAAATATGTTTATTTCTCCTCGTTGCTTCCTTTTTTTATGTGTATGCATTCTGTATCACAAATAGAAAACGCAAAATGCCTTCAAGGATTGTTTTTGTGCAGGAAGGTCTCCTTCCTGCACAAAACCAATCCTGCCTGTAACGCAGGCCCCCCTGCAACATGTTGCAAGGGTGCCTGCGTCGAGGCTAGACAGCACACAGTGCGCCAGAGCTAGGAGGCAGCAGAAATGCAATCTTTGTAAATATGGTGCATTTCTGGTGTCTCTCTTTCACGCAATCCAGCACAGCAAGTTGTCTTGCTGTGCTGTGTTGCGTGAAAGGTTAGTACATCTGGCCCTGCGTATCTAACCCTCCTGATGATGATAGATTTACCGTCAAGTTTAAACGCCGTGTACTACTGTCACTTGCTGTGCAGGTTATATGAGGTGAAATTGGTGCTGGCGGGATTTCCTTGCAAATTCTTTGCATTTTTCGTGTCCGATAGGTATGCCTATGATAACACCGGAGAGGCTTTGTCCTTAGCTCGTCCCTTGGAGCTTGAGGGGTGTTGCAGAGCTCATGCCTCTCCCGCTTGGTTTTCAATGCATACATTCAGCTGCCGCATGAACTCCTGCAGGAATCGAACATGGCTTTCCACAACTATGTGGATGACATGCAGAATATGTTTCCCCCTATCTAAAGATGCAGTTGTCGAACAAGCATTGGTAATGAAGCTTTCGGTATCAGTCGGCAGTGGGTGTTGAATAACAGGCTTACTCCTAATAAGGATGAAACAGAGTACATGTTGTTCGGATTATATGCTGAAAAAGATCAGAATTAATAATACATTTCAGCAAAGAGACATCACCATAAGAGGACAACATTAAGTTGAAATCCTGGAGTGCTCTTCGATACTGCACCTAATGCTTTATTTAGCTTGCCCCAAGACTGCCAAGCCAATACATTGGTTGCAGTTTCTAATTAACATTTTAAGTTGTTACTGAGAGTCAACCATTTCTGGGTGAGGCAAATCCACCTACAGAGGCAAGAACAACTGTGGGAGCAAGACAGGCTTGCTGCAACGCCCTTGGGGTTGGTAGGTCAACAAGAATAAATCAAAGTTGCAAGTCTTTCCGTAAGAGCAGTTTATAATATACTCCACAGAGAGAAAATTACGCCTACTCAAAAAGCATTGCATTAATTGCTCATGGAGGCAAGGGCATGGACGATTCACTAAAATGCCAGGGGTAGCGGAAGTGACATTGCACACCATTTGACCTTTACTTTGACTCACACACACATGCAGGCTACCGGGCGTTTTGGCATGCTGCCGAGCTGGGGGCTGATTTCGTTGATGGGGACCTGCGTGTGCTGAACGAAATTCGTTTTGCTTTGTTTATTTCGTAGCACACGCAGGTCTCCATCAACGAAATTAGCCCCCACCGCAGTGACATCAGCCCCCAGCTCGGCAGCATGCCAAAACGCCCGGTAGCCAGTCCGGCCCTGCACACATGCTTACACATACTAACAAATTCACACACTCTTGCGCACATAAATACACTCTCACCACAAGCATGCATACAACATACATTTAACAGCTTTTTTTTACTTACCTTAGCTTCCAGATATTTTTTTTACTTACCTTAGCTTCCAGATAGCATCATATTCCAGCTAATGTGAATAGCTGGAAAAGCTAATGTGCTCCATTTTATAAAACAGTAATAGTGAATAATATTATTCACTATTTGAGTAATAAAAAAATTGACAGAAACCAGGCAAGTGGAGCTCCAACCAACGTCCATTAAGAAGAGCTGCCCCTGTGGTCCAGGCACGGATTTTGACACCTCTGAGGCCAGGGGTCGCAAAAGCAGTGTCAGGGGTAGCAAGGGGCAAGCCAGGGGTCGCAGCTTCGATCCCTGGTGACCCCTAAATGACATCCATGGGCAAGGGTGAATTTTATGGGTCTTCTGTAACACCGAAGGCAATCGATGAAAACGCACCACAATGCATGAGGGACTTTATCATTCATTCTATGTCCTGCAAGAAGAACTTTACGCTCTATTGCAGAAGACAGATCCTGGTACCCTTTAAGAGCAATAGGAGCAGGTGGGCATTCGTTTTCTTCCTTGTCTGGTGCACTGCGGTACAATCTTTTGAACCACCTACATATGGAGACCGTTAAATAGGCGACGGGGCAGTAGCCTGTAAGAAGAGCCACGCTGCATGAACCAGGCCCGGGCGTTTAACCCTCGAGAAACCCAGCCAGAGGACGGGAGAGGCTGGTACAGGTACTGCACACTACGTACTTTGTCATTCATTTTGGTACTGCCTGCATGCATGTGGATGTAAGATACGTGCATGTGGATATAAGGTACCTGGTTTTTGCTTCTCAAAATCTGGTCACCCTACCACAGATCCCATCATAAAGTGCATGTAACAATGGAGGCAGGGATGTCATTTAGGAGTGGCTAGTGATAGCAGCTGCTACCATTGCTTACCCTTTGACCTAGTAACCTGGCCAGACTAAGCTTTGTGTCAAAATGTATGCCTTTTTACAGTGAATGTTTACAAGAGAAAATGGGTTTATTTCTTAAATTAAAAAACATGCATTGCATGTATGCTGCAGTACATAGCACCTAATAAATATATGGGACCCTTCTGAGCTTGTCTATGCATTATAATTTGGGTTCCAGAGTAGCGTGCTACCCGCCAAAAAAACGCTTCAACACCCCATCATGGGGTAGCAAGCGCTATATAAATGCAAACCCTTCCCTCTTCTATCTCTCCACTATCCTTTCAATTCAAATAACAGACTAAGATGTCCACCGCTCAAATTAATTTCATATTTCTCTAGACTAATTCACCACTAATCCTGTTTGGGTTCCGGAGTAGTGTGCTACCCACCAAAAAGCGCTTTAACACCTCATCATGGGTAGCAAGCGCTATATAAGGGCAAACCTTTCCCTCTTCTATCCCTCCACTATCCTTCTCAATACAAATAACAGGCTAACATATCCACTGCTCCAATTAATTTCATATTTCACTATACTAATTCACTACTAATCCTTTTGGGTTCTGGAGTAGCGTGCTACTCGCCGAAAAAGCACTTTGACGCCTCGCCAGGGGTGTTAAGCGCTATATAAATGCAATTACAATTACAATACAATATTAAAGAGCAGCTCATGCCCTCTGAAATGCATTCAAGATGCACTTGTTTCGCTTGACTGTCTCGGAGTTTTTCACCTTCCCTTTGACACGAATCACTTGGATGTCCTTAGGCCTTAACCCCTTCGATGCTCATGACGGAATGGTTCCGTCATGAGCATCGGTGCTCCTGCGCTCATGACGGAACCATTCCGTCATGAGGACAGGGGCAGGAAATCCCTCTGCTGTAAAACGCAGAGGAATTTCCATTTTTTTTTTGTGTCTCGGGAGGTGGGGAAGAGCTTCCCCAACCTCACGAGGCCCTCCCCTGGTTTTCTGTGTAATGACGATCGCGCGCATGGCGCGCTGGCGTCATTACATTGAAAACGAAACTGAAACTGAGTTTCAGTTTCAGTGATCGTGGGGCTATCTCAGCCCCCTGAGCACCGAAACACTTGGGAGAGGCATCGATGGAAAGGGGAGAATCTCCCTTTCCAATGGTACCCTTCCCTAGTGGATCCTCGCTTGGGGATCACCCCAGGAGGGCGATCCCTGGGGTGATCCCCAAGCAGGGATCCACCCACTAGCGCCAGGGAGGGGGGAGCGGCCCCTTGGGCAAGGGCCTTTGCTCCCCCCATTGTGTTTTGGGCATACCAGTCTTTCTGCCCCCCCTGGGGGGCAGATGGGGGCAGTAGCCCCCAATCTGCCCCCCCGGGGGGCAGAAAGCCCACTAGCGCCAGGGATTTTTTTCTAAAAAATTTACTTAGGGTGGGGGCTGCCCAAAACGGGCATGCCAATGCCCCCACCCCCTCACCAAAATTAGAGCCTTTCTGGGGGCAGTAGCCCCCAATATGCCCCCCCAGGGGGGCAAAAAGCCCACTAGACGCCAGGGATTTTTTTTTGGCAAATGAAATTAGGGTGGGGGCTGCCCAAAACGGGCATGCCAATGCCCCCACCCCCCCAAAAAAAATTGAAGTCTTTCTGCCCCCCGGAGGGGCAGAAAGCCCACTAGCGCCAGGGATTTTTCCCCCTGCAATTTTACATAGGGTGGGGGCTGCCCAAAACGGGCATGCCAATGCCCCCACCCCCACCCCACCAAAATTACAGCCTTTCTGCCCCCCTGGGGGCAGATGGGGCAGTAGCCCCCAATCTGCCCCGCCGGGGGAGCAAAAAGCCCACTAGATGCCAGGGATTGTTTTTTGGCAAATGAAATTAGGGTGTGGGCTGCCCAAAACGGGCATGCCAATGCCCCCATCCCCCCCCAAAAAATTAAAGTCTTTCTGCCCCCCCTGGGGGGCAGATGGGGGCAGTAGCCCCCAATCTGCCCCCGGAGGGGCAGAAAGTCCACTAGCGCCAGGGATTTTTTCCCCCGCAATTTTACTTAGGGTGGGGGCTGCCCAAAACGGGCATGCCAATGCCCCCACCCCACCAAAATTACAGCCTTTCTGCTCACCCTGGGGGCAGATGGAGGCAGTAGCCCCCAATCTGCCCCGCCGGGGGGGGCAAAAAGCCCACTAGACGCCAGGTATTTATTTTGGGCAATTGAAATTAGGGTGGGGGCAGCCCAAAACGGGTATGTCAATGCCCCCACCCCCCCAAAAAAAATTACAGTCTTTCTGCCCCCCCTGGGGGGCAGAAAGCCCACTAGATGCCAGGGATTTTTTTGGGGCAGTTTTACTTAGGGTGGGGGCTGCCCAAAATGGGCATGCCAATGCCGCCAACCCCCACCAAAATTATAGCCTTTCTGCCCCCCCGGGAGGGGGCAAAAAGCTCACTAGACGCCAGGGATTTATTTTGGGCAATTGAAATTAGGGTGGGGGCTGCCCAAAACGGGTATGTCAATGCCCCCACCCCCCCAAAAAAAATTACAGTCTTTCTGCCCCCCGGGGGCAGAAAGCCCACTAGAAACCAGGGATTTTTTTTGTATTCATGTAGGGGTGGGGGCTGCCCAAAATGGGCAGGACAATACCCCCACCCCCCCAGAGAAATTCCAGTCTTTCTGCACCCCCTGGGGGGAGATGGGGGCAGTGGCCTCTTATCTGCCCCCCGGGGGGGGGGGGCAGAAAGCCCACTAGGCACCAGCGATTACGCTGGCTTTTTTTTGCGTGGGGGTGGGGTCTGCCCAGAATGGGCATACCAATGCCCCCACCCCCCCAAAAAATAGCCACAGTCTTTCTGCCCCTCTTGGGGCCATATCGGGGCAAACTCCCCCCCCCCTGATTCCCCCCCAGGGCGGCAGAAAGCCCACAAGGCACATACATATTTTTAGCAATGTGCCTACCTGTGGATTTTGGGCCCTAGCGAAGCCGGAACATAGGGAAACCTAGCAAACCTGTACATTTTTGAAAACTAGACACCCAGGGGAATACAAAATGGGGTGACTTGTCTGGCTTTCACCAGGTTCTGTTACCCAGAATCCCTTGCAAACCTAAAAAAGTGTCCAAAAAAACCACATTTTGCTCACATTTCTGTGGTGGAAAGTTCTGAAATCTGTGTGGATCCACAAAATTCCACAAAGCCCGCATTCCCCAAAGGCTTTCGAGAAAAATGGTATCTCACTTGTGTGGGTGGGTCAAGTACCCGCGACAGGCAAGGGCCCAAAACCTATTCAAGCGACTTCAAAATTACCTATCACAAAACAACCTGGTTTTGCAAGGGGGGGTCCCATGAGTTTTTGGCCCCGGGCTCGGCGGCCATCTAGGGAAACCTACCAAACCCACACATTTCTGAAAACTAGACACCCTGGGGAGTCCAGCAAGGTATGGCTTGCGTGGGTCCCCCAACATTTCCCTACCGAGAATCCCTGCAAACCTCAAATTTAGATGAAAAAATCACTTTTTCTCAAATTTCTGTGTGGGAAAGTTCTGGAATCTGCGTGGATCCACAAATTTCCTTCTAAACAGCATTCCCCCAGGTCTCCCGATAAAAATGGTACCTCACTCGCGTGGGTGGGTCAAGTACTCGCGACAGGCAAGGGCCCAAAACCTAGTGAGGCGACATCAAAATTACCTATCACAAACCAACCTGGTTTTCAAGGGGGGTCCCATGAGGTTTTGGCCCCGGGCTTGGCGGCCATCTAGGGAAACCTACCAAACCCACACATTTCTGAAAACTAGACACCCAGGGGATTCCAGGGAGGTATGTCTTGCGTGGATCCCCCAACGTTTTCTTACCCAGAATCCCCTGCAAACCTGAAATTTAGCTGAAAAAATCACTTTTTTCACACATTTTTGTGTGGGAAAGTTGTGGCATCACTGGGCTGACACAAATTTCCTACCACCCAGCGTTCCCCCAGGTCTCCTGATAAAAATGAAGCCTCACTCGTGTGGGAGGTCTAAGTACCCGCGACAGGCAAGGGCCCAAAACGTATTGAGGCGACATCAAAATTGCCTATCACAAAACGACATGGTTTTGCAAGCGGGGTCCCATGACTTTTTGGCCCGGGACTCGGTGGCCACCTAGAGAAACCTACCAAACCCACACATTTCTGAAAACTAGACAACCGGGGATTCCAGGGAGGTATGGCTTGCATGGATCCCCAACGTTTCTTACCCAGAATCCCTGCAAACCTGAAATTTAACTGAAAAATCACTTTTTTCACACATTTTGTGTGGGAAAGTTGTGGCATCACCGGGCTGACACAAATTTCCTACCACCCAGCGTTCCCCAGGTCTCCCGATAAAAATGGTGCCTCACTTGTGTGGGAGGCCCAAGTACCTGCGACAGGCAAGGGCCCAAAACGTATTGAGGCGACATCAAAATTGCCTATCACAAAACTACCTGGTTTTGCAGGGAGTCCCATGACTTTTGGCCCGGGCTCGGCGGCCACCTACGGAAACTTACCAAACCCATACATTTCTGAAAACTAGACATCCGGGGAATTCCAGGGAGGTATGGCTTGCATGGATCCCCCAACGTTTTCTTACCCAGAATCCCCTGCAAACCTGAAATTTAGTTGAAAAAATCACTTTTTTCACACATTTTTGTGTGGGAAAGTTGTGGCATCACCGGGCTGACACAAATTTCCTACCACCCAGCGTTCCCCCAGGTCTCCCGATAAAAATGGTGCCTCACTCGTGTGGGAGGCCCAAGTACCCGCGACAGGCAAAGGCCCAAAACATTTTGTGATAGGCAATTTTGATGTTGCCTCAATACGTTTTGGGCCCTTGCCTGTCGCAGGTACTTGGGCCTCTCACACGAGTGAGGCACCATTTTTATCGGGAGACCTGGGGGAACGCTGGGTGGTAGGAAATCTGTGTCAGCCCAGTGATGCCACAACTTTCCCACACAAAAATGTGTGAAAAAGGTGATTTTTTTTCAGCTAAATTTCAGGTTTGCAGGGGATTCTGGTAAGAAAACGTTGGAGGATCCACGCAGCCATACCTCCCTGAATCCTCGGGTGTCTAGTTTTTAGAAATGTGTGGGTTTAGTAGGTTTCCTAGGTGGCCACCAAGCTCCGGGCCAAAAAGTCATGGGACCCCCTTGCAAAACCAGGTCGCTTTGTGATAGGCAATTTTGATGTTGCCTCAATACGTTTTGGGCCCTTGCCTGTCGCGGTACTTGGGCCTCCCACACGAGTGATGCACCATTTTTATTGGGAGACCTGAGGAACGCTGGGTGGTAGGAAATTTGTGTCAGCCCCGTGATGCCACAACTTTCCCACACAAAAATGAGTGAAAAAGTGATTTTTTCAGCTAAATTTCAGGTTTGCAGGGGATTCTGGTAAGAAAACGTTGGGGGATCCACGCAAGCCATACCTCCCTGGAATCCCCGGGTATCTAGTTTTCAGAAATGTGTGGGTTTGGTAGGTTTCCCTAGGTGGCCGCCGAGCCCCGGGCCAAAAAGTCATGGGACCGCCCTTTCAAAACCAGGTTGGTTTGTCATAGGTAATTTTGATGTCGCCTCAATTGGTTTTGGGCCCTTGCCTGTCGCGGGTACTTGACCCACCCACGCAAGTAAGGTGCCATTTTTCTCAAAAGACTTTGGGGAATGCGGGGTGGGTGGAATTTTGTGAATCCACGCAGATTCCAGAACTTTCCACCACAGAAATGTGGGAAAATGTGTTTTTTTTACAATTGTTTAGGTTTGCAAGGGATTCTGGGTAACAGAACCTGGTGTGAGCCAGTCAAGTCACCCCATACTGGATTCCCCTGGGTGTCTAGTTTTCAAAAATGTATAGGTTTGCTAGGTTTCCCTAGGTGCCGGCAGAGCTAGGGTTCAAAAACTACAGCTAGGCACTTTGCAAAAAAAGGGTCATTTTTCGCTGTGAAAATGTGGTGTGACCACGTTGCGTTTTGTGCTGTTTCCTGTCGCGGGGACTAGGCCTACCCACACAAGTGAGGTACAGTTTTTCTTGAAAGACTTAGGGGAATGCGGGGTGGGTGGAATTTTGTGGATCCACGCAGATTCCAGAACTTTCCACCACAGAAATGTGAGGAAAATGTGGTTTTTTTTACCATTTTTTATGTTTGCAAGGGATTCTGGGTAACAGAATCTGGTGAGAGCCAGTCAAGTCACTGCATCCTGGATTCCCCTGGGTGTTTAGTTTTCAAACATGTATAGGTTTGCTAAGTTTCCCTAGGTGCCGGCAGAGCTAGGGTTAAAAAACTACAGCTAGGCACTTTGCAAAAAAAGGGTCATTTTTCACTGTGAAAATGTGGTGTGTCCACGTTGCGTTTTGGGCCGTTTCCTGTCACGGGCACTAGGCCTACCCACACAAGTGAGGTACCGTTTTTCACGAAAGACTTTGGGGAATGCAGGGTGGGTGGAAATTTGTGGATCCACGCAGATTCCAGAACTTTCCACCACAAAAATGTGAGGAAAATGTGTTTTTTTGGACAATTTTTTAGGTTTGAAAGGGATTCTGGGTAACAGAACCTGGTGAGAGCCAGTCAAGTCACCCCATCCTGGATTCCCCTGGGTGTCTAGTTTACAAAAATGTATAGGTTTGCTAGGTTTCCCTAGGTGCCAGCAGAGCTAGGGTTAAAAAACTACAGCTAGGCACTTTGCAAAAAAAGGGTCATTTTTGACAGTGAAAATGTGGTGTGTCCACGTTGCGTTTTGGGCCGTTTCCTGTCGCGGGCACTAGGCCTACCCACACAAGTGACATACCGTTTTTCTCAAAAGACTTTGGGGAACGCAGGGTGGGTGGAAATTTGTGGATCCACGTAGATTCCAGAACTTTCCACCACAAAAATGTGAGGAAAATGTGCTTTTTTGACAATATTTTAGGTTTGCAAGGGATTCTGGGTAACAGAACCGGGTGAGAGCCAGTCAAGTCACGCCATCCTGGATTCCCCTGGGTGTCTATTTCTTTAAAAATGTATAGGTTTGCTAGGTTTTCCCTAGGTGCCGGCAGAGCTAGGGTTCAAAAACTACAGCTAGGCACTTTGCAAAAAAAGGGTCATTTTTCACTGTGAAAATGTGGTGTGTCCACGTTGCGTTTTGAGCCGTTTCCTGTCGCGGGCACTAGGCCTACCCACACAAGTGAGGTACCATTTTTATCGGGAGACTTAGGGTAACACAGCATTGTAGAGCAACTGTTATTACCTATTGACTTTTGATGCATTTCTGCCTTCCAAATGAAAGATAATGTGTAAAAAAGAAGTCATTTTGAAAAATGACCTATAATTCTCACACTAGTATGGGTACTCCCAATTTCGGAAATGTGCAAATATCTACTGTTTCTAAACTCTATATTTTGTTCCCATTTCAGAAATACATAGGTGTCTTTCATACCGATTTTTCCATGTATAAATTTTCCCAGAATAATTGCTATATACCCGGTACATAATAAAAAAACATTGTAAGACGCTGCTCAGTTATTGGCTCTGGTTCGTCGGGTTCTTGGTGAACCTACAAGTCCTATATATCGCCACAACCAAAAAGGTCCAGCGGATGTAACGGTATATTGCTTTCAAATAGCTGTCATAATTAGAAGAAGTTACAGGTGAAAACGTTGACACAAATGGCTGTTTTTTTCAACTAATTTTCAATTTTTCCTATATTTAACTGTTTGTTTCTATAAAGAAAACTTGAAGGATCTACACAAATGACCCCTTGCTGAATTTAGAATTTTGTCTACTTTTCAGAAATGTATAGCTTTCCAGGATCCATTATTGATTTCATTCCCATTTCTACCATTAACTGGAAGGAGGTTGAAAGCACAAAAAATAGCAAAAATAGGCTATGTCCCAGAAAAATGCCAAAACTGTGTAAAAAATGTTGGTTTTCTGACAAAAGTCTGCTCGTCCCTGAAAGCTGGGAAGATGGTGATTTCAGCACCACAATCCCATTTTTTATACCATTTGCAGGGAAAAAACCAGACGCTTTCATCTGTAGCCCTTTTTTCGCATTTTTCCCCCCCAAAAAAAAATTTAGCTGTATTTTGGCCAATTTCTGGGTCCCCTCTAGGGGAATCCACAAACCCTCGGTACCTTTAGAATCCCCATGATGTTGGAAAAAAAAGGACGCAATTTGGCGTGGATACCTTATGTGGTCAAAAGGTTACAGGGGCCTAAGTGCGAACTACCCCAAGTAGCCAAAAAAAGGCTTAGCACAAGGGGGGAAAAGGCCTAGCAGCGAAGGGGTTAAGCACAATATGTTAACGTCATGATGATGATGACGAAGAAGGCAGTGGCTATATATACTTCCTCTAGTTTTTACTACTTGCCTTTCCCCTAGCCCCTCAGTAGCACACAGAAAGATATTGAGAGGCTGTGGGTGGGAGTAAGATCAAACCTTTGATATCATATGCTGTTAAAGGGTCTGTGACGTCACTTTCACTATCCCAGGCATTTAGGCCCAGAGATACCTATTACAAGCGGATTTATAAAGTGTCAAAGTTAGAACTATAAAATTCAACTATGCTGGGAATTGATATGCGCTGCAAGCATTTGTTCTGACGGCGTACATACAGACAATCTCACATTAGACTGAAAAGACTGCTGGGAATCAGACTTGAAGGATCTTTAGGTGAATGTGTAGAGACGTAGTAAAAAGCCAGACCATCAAGTTCGATTAAACTTTCAAGTTGCGATTCACTGCTTTGTAGTATTATTACGATTTTCAAAGATGCCAACTACTTCAGACAGATCAGGAGATTTTGACAAAAAAACATACAAGGAATTTAATGTGCATATTGGCTTGCATTTCAGAGTGGGGTGTGGGGGGTTGATTTTCAGCAGGTAAAAGTTAAAATCAAGCCCCCAACCCTGTCTAATTCAAAAAGTGGGACTCTCCCTTCTAAATTGAGAACGCGCGCAATCGTAGTATTTTATAATGCATGTCTGTGGAAGACAATCGTATAAATCAGCGTTTGTGAACGCTGCGGAAAGCTAGAAAGTACAATTACTACTAATGGCTGACTTGGGCTTCTGGTCACGGGCGGCACGACATACCGCTGTGGGCAGAAGTGGGAAAGCCTCTTAGGCAGATTGAAAAAGACTTATGGTAAAAGCGCCTGATGCTCTGAATTCACCCCCGCACATGGGCAGCAGTCCACCCTTCAGCAACACGTCCATCTGCCTCACACCGAACAATGAGGCTGAAGCACGCGGCCAGACAGGTGTGACGCATTCCATCCTCAGCACAGAGCCATTACTTCCCGGTCCCTCCAGTCCTCGTCCCATTCCTTAACAAAGTGGAGATGACCATCTCCACGACAGAAAAAAAGAGCAGGAGAATGCTGGGATACCTAAACCCACCCCCTCCCACTGGGAGTACCTAAGCTGCACCATCCCAGCATTCAGCATGTTCTTTTTTTCTGTCTTCCGACAGAATGGTTGGAGTTGTGCTGGTTCTTACCTGTTTGCAGTCTTCATTGGACTCGTCGGGCTGCTGGGCTGTCCTCGACGTCCTTCTGCGCTGTCTCCTGGCCTGCCGGGCTTGCCGGGAGCTGTGTTGGTTGGCGGCCGGCCCTTTGCGGCTGGGGCACCGTTCCACCCGGTCTCTTCCGGGTTCCTGGGCGCGTCTTCCTGTGACTTGGCTGGTCTGGAAGACGCGCTGCTGCGGCTGTTTGGTGTGTCCCGGGACTGGTCCTGGTGGTGCCCCTGGGCTTCCTGGCTGGCTGTTGGGATCCTGCTGGAGTCCTTTCCTCCCTGGCGCCCCTGCAGTTCTTCGTGGTGGAGCGGGGGCGAGCCTGGCTATGGCCTCGGAGTGCCAGTTGCTGCAGTCTTCTCCCTTCTGCCCGGCGCTAGTTTGCTGGAGGGCGCCTGGGCTGGCTGATGGGGCGGTGAGTGAGTGGTGCTATCTCCCTGCCCCTGTGGTGAGTACCGCGTAGCGGTTTCTTTGCTGGTCTTGTTTTTCCATGTGTCTCTGTGGCCTCATGGTTCTGGTTGCTGGCTCTTCCTCCACAGGTTGTGTGTTCCTATACCGCCCTGGTACCACCTGCCCTGTGGGGTTGGGTCTGTTTGGTGCCTGGTAGGAGGCCTCCTGGGTCGTTCTCGTGGGCCTTTGGCCTTTCCTCCCTGTCTGCAGCTGCTCTCATCTGCATGCCAGGTGCTGTGGGCTTCACTGTTGTGCGGGGTCGGGCCTGTTTGGGGGTCTGCCTGGTCCTGTGGGCTTTTTGGCTGTGCGGATGTTCCGCGCGGTCGTACTTTGTTGGTTCCTGGTTGAGATTCAGCCTGGGTTTTCCGGGTGCTGTGGTCCTGTGTTCCGGCTGCTCTCTGTTGTTCCGCTGGGTGGGCCCTGGCTGGTGCCTGCCCTCTGGCCCTTCCTCCCTGTCTGAGCCCGTCCTCGTCTGCCCTCCGTGGTTCCGCAGGGTCGGGCTGGGTTGGTTCCTGGTTGGGAGACCGCCTGGGAATAGCTGGTGCTGTGGCCCTTCAGCTGGATGCCTATTGTGGGTTTCCAGGTGCTGTGTGCTTCGTAGTCTGCTCTGGTGGGGGCCTGGTTGTTGCCTTGCCTCGGTGGCCGCCTGTCTTGTGGGCTGGCATTTCTGTTCGCCTGCTCTGGTCTTCCCTTGGCAGTCGCGCCTCCCTCGCCCTCCCTGTCGGCGGGTGCGGTGCTGGTGTCCGCCTGGGTGCTCCCTGGTGTTGTTGCCTGTTGGCCTTTTGTGATCCCGGCTCCTTTTAGTTTGGTCGGTGTTTGTGTCCCCCGTTTTGTTCTCTTTTCTTGCGGGGGTGTTTCCGGTTGGCCGTCTGTCCGGCGCGGCGTGGGTTGCCGGTTCCTGGGCTGGCTGGTGGGGGCTGGCGGTGTGTTGTGCTGTCTGTTTGCCCCGGTGTTGGGTGCCGTGTGTTGGGGTGTGTTTTTTTCTTCCGGTTGCCCGGCTTTGCGTTCCTCCCTGGTCGGTCCTTGGTCTCGCCGGTTGGGGGGGGTTTGGTGTTGTACCCTCTCTCTAGCCTGGCTTGGCCCTTGGTGCTGGAGTTGGCTGGTCTGCGGCCGTACCTCCCTGAAAGCACCTGATCTCGTCTGATCTCAGGCGTTCAGCAGGGTTGGGCCTGGTTAATACTTGGATGTGGGCCAGCCTGGGGATACCAGGGGCTGTAGGCTAAAGTTCGCGCCTGGGCTGGCTTTTCGAGGTTTGGTGCCGTGTTATGGTTTCCTTCTCCCCTGTTGGGTTCCTTTGAGGGAGCGTGAGCCGCTTTTGGGGGTCCTCTGTCTCTCTACTGCCGGTTCCTTTGCCGTCCTTAGCCCGTTGTTCTGCCTCTCTTTTGGGGGTGTTGGTGGGCGGTCGGTTGGTCTGGTGTGTGCCCGCCCTGGGGTGTATGCCGGGTTTGTGGCTTTCCCTTCCGCTCCTGCTTGGAGGCCCTGTGCTGTATTTTTTTCTATGGCCTCGCTTTCCCTCTGCCCTGGTCGGCCTTGTGGCTGTCACCCTTTTTTGTGGGGTGGCGATGGGTTGGTTTGGTCCTGTCTCTTTCCCCTTGGGGTTGGTCGTTTGGGCCTGGTTCTTTGGCTCTCGGGTACGAGGGCACCTTGGGGCCTGTGGTGTCTCTGGTCCCTGTACTTGTTGTCTCTGTGGTTTTCGGGTCTGCTGGGGTTCGGCTTTCTTCCTTAGCCTCTTCTGGTTCCTCACCCCTCGGTGGGTGGTGCAACTCTTGCAGGGCCTTTTCCTGCTGGGTTGTGTCTGGATCTGGCGGTGGGGGCCTTGGTCCCTTGAGGGTCGCCTTTGGGTGTCTGCCTTCTCCTCGCTTTGGCCTTGGTCCGCCTCTCCCTTGCGGCTTGTTGCCTGGGCCCGCCGGTGCTCATGTGTCATCACCTGTTCCCCCTGCGTGTGCTCCACCCTGGGGTTGCGGTGGTGTCGGTCGGGGGTTGGGCACCCGGCTCCGTGCCCTCCCTGTCTGCGGGTGCAGCGCTTTGTTTGGGTGTGGGTCGTTTGGCCCCTTGGTGGTCGGCAGTCCGGTGCCTGGTGTTGAGGGGGCTCGGGCCAGCCTTCTGTTCTTTCCTCTGGGCTCTTCTCTGTGCCTTCCTGGTGTGGGCTGGGCCTTGGCGTTGGCTAGCTGGTTTGGGCTGCTTGGCTCCCTCCATGTCTTTCCTGTCGCTTTGGGTGCCCTGGGTGGCCTGGCTTTGGCTGGGTCCTGTGTCGTTCCCTGATGCCCATGGTGGTTTGGGGTTTCAGGGTTGGGGCGGTTGTCCCTGTGCCTCTCCTTCCGGGCCCGTGGGGGCACTGGGTTGATGGCCTCCTGTTTGCTGGCGTGTCTGTTGTTCAGTTTGCTGGCTTCTTGGGTTTTTCTGGGGGCGTCTGCCGGTTTGGGCATTGGGCCTCCCTGTTTTCTCTCCTGTTTTGCCCATCTGCGACTGCTCTTGTGCCAGCTGCTGGTTGGGTTGGGGTTTTTCCCTTCCCTGTTCCGGGTTCTTGTCCGGTGCCCGTGGCTTCGTCTTCTCCGGTCCCGTGTATTCCCCCTGTGGTTGACCCCCTGCTTTTTGGTTGGGGGTGTCTCCCTTGCTGGGGGTTGTTTGTGGCGTCTCCCTCCCGGTTGTCTCTGTTTGCTCTTTGGGTACCCCTAGTCTCGGTGGCCTTTGGGGTTTTGCATCTCCACTTTCTTTGGTTTGTGCCTGGTCTGATTCATGGTCCGCTGGGTCCGTCCCTGGCTTTCCTTGGGCGGGTCCTGTTGTTGGCCTCGTTTTAGGGGCGGGGGGTTGCGCTTCAGGCCTCCTCCTTGCTTTCTTTTGGCGGGGTGCTGGGTTTGTGTCCTGGTGTCTCCTGCTTTCGGTGTGGTTGCCTCGGACAAGCGTTGTTGGCCTGTCCCTGTGCCCCGGGTTCTTCTCTGGGTGTGGCGGCCTTTCTGCGGCTGTCCGGTGTCTCCGCTGGTGTTGGCTGGTGGTTGTTCCTGCCCCGTGGCCTGGGCCGCCTTTGGGGTTCTGTGCCTCTGGGCTCTCTGTTGCCGGTGCTGTCGGTGTTGCAGGGGGGGCGGGGGCTTGCTCGTGGTCGCTGCCCCCTCTCTTCCTGGTTTGCTCGGTTTGCGCCTGTCCTTGGTTGGTCATCTGGGTCGGTGCCTGGGTTCTTTCGGGCTCCACCCTCTTCGGTCTCTGCGGCTCCACTGGGGGCTTCCCCTGGTGTGTTGGGGTTGGTCCTGTGGTTGGTTGTGTCGTTCCTTTGTCTCTTGCTTTTGGTGGGGCTTTTTCAGTCTCTACTTCCTTCCCCTCTGTTTTTTGGTGCTGTTGTTGTGGGTTCGTTCGACGAGAGGTTGCTTCCTTCCCTCGTCGGTGGGGAGTTGCTCTCTGTCGTTGCTCCTGCTGTGTTCTGGTCAGCAAGTGGTGTTTCTGTGCCTACGGTCTTGCCTCCCTGCCTGCGCCTGTTCTCATTGGCTCTCCGATGTTCGGCGGGGTTTGGCCTGGTTATTGCCTGGCTGGGTGCCTGCCTGGTACTGCCGGGTGCTGTTGGCTACCTCCTTGGCTGTTTTCTCGCTGGTCGGTTGCCCTTCCTGGCTCTTGTTGTGCGTGTGGGCGCTTCCACTTCTTCTGTGCCCCCTTCTGCTGGTTGTTCTGGGGGGGGGGCTGGTTGTTTTGGCCCCTCTGGGAGTTCCCTTGGGGCTTGGCTCTGGGTGCTGGGCCTCCTTCTGGCCTTGCCTGGGGTTCTTGTGTCCCTCCCGTTGCTGCCCTGGCTCCTTGCTCGGTCGGGTTGCTCTGGATCTTCTTCTGTGGTGGCCTCATTGCTGTTCTTGCGGTCTGTTCCTGGTCCTTTCTTGTTGGGTTCTCCTCCTCTGTGGCTGGTTGGGATGTTCCTGGTGTCGGTTGTCTGCCCTTTGGGTGGCGGCTCCTAGGCTGGGCTCCTTGTTTTGGGGTTTTCCTGGTCGTCCCCTGCTCTTTTTGGTGTTTCGGCTCTGTTGGCTTGGTTGGGGGCGTTGCTGGTTGGGTGCTCCTGCCTGTGTTTTTTTTCTTGTGGTTCTCACTTTTGCTTCTGTTGGGTGCCGCTGTTGGTGTGGTTTCCCTGGTGTTGGTGGGAGTTCGGAAGGCCGGGTTGTTTGCTTTGGTATTCTCCACTTCGTTAAGGAATGGGACGAGGACTGGAGGGACCTGGAGGTAACGCCCTATTACTTACCGGTAATCTTCATTACTCCTGGTCCCGTTGTCCTCGTCCCATTCCTTACACCCCTCCCTCCCCCTCGGACGACCGGCCTTCTGGTTGGTGGCTTGGCATTTCAGGCTGAATGCTGGGATGGTGCAGCTTATGTACTCCCAGTGGGAGTGGGTGGGTTTAGGTATCCCAGCATTCTCCTGCTCTTTTTTTCTGTCGTGGAGATGGTCATCTCCACTTTGTTAAGGAATGGGACGAGGACAACGGGACCAGGAGTAATGAAGATTACCGATAAGTAATAGGGCATTGCTGAGAAGCCTGCGCCCATACCACAAAGAGGCAGCGCTGCCGAGAGACCTGTGCATGAACCACAGCTGGCATTATTTGTGTCACTGAATAACCAACCAGGGCAGTACAAGAAGGCACCGGTGCCAACCAACATACACATCCACCAGCCAGCAGATGGCCCCTGCCCGCCTGTACCAAGTGAGCCACAATAGGTCTTCGTAGTGTACCTAGCCTGGAGCGAGGGAAGAAACCCTGGTAACAAGCCGGCAGATCGAGGTGAGCAATGTTAGTTCTATTTTCAAATCACATTCATCACACTAGGCAGATATTGGTGGGCAAGTTTATTCAGAAAGCTCTAGTTTGTTTATTTTCTGCTCAAATAAATATTATGTCTTCTTGGCACAACAAAGAACATTGATTCTATTATGACTGTTGTTGGAAATGGGGGTCTCTAGTTGGCAATGGCTGGCGCCACTGTCCAAATAGGGACCCTTCTCCCCAAGTCAGGGCAAGTGGGCTACCCCCTTTGATAACCCCTGCTCAACCCTGTGGTAACGTAGCACGAGCAGCTAGGCCTATCTCAGAGGCAGTGTGTGAAGCATTTATGACCATGCACAATAAGGCAGTAACGACACCACAAAAGGACACAACTCAAGTAGGTATAGAAAAAAATGGTATCTTTATCTAAGGTTTGGTACGAGACTCTCAGAAGCGTTTTAACCAGTCATCAGGCATGTAAATCATTAGGGACTTAAAAAAAGGCAACACGTGTTCACCAGGACGTGGCACTGACTGAGGTCAAGGCCTGGGTCTACGCGATCCGTTGCGCACCCGATACCTGCCGTTGGACGGGGACCCAGCACGTAGCTTCTCGAAGAAGCGGAGACGGTGACAGGCGGACTCCCAGCGACCACAGTTCTCGATGGCAGTGGTCAGCAAAGTGCACTCGCAGCGATTCGGGCACTCCGGGACAGGCGGGCCCTCAGCGGCAGCAGCACGTGGCTGCGGCGGCCCGGGCGGGTGGTGGCGATGACTTTCGTCGTGCAGCTCTGTGGTGGGCTCACGGCGGCAGCAGCGCTCTCCTAGCTGCGGCGGCCCACAGGACGATTCACGATGGTGCAAGGTTGACAAAGACGTGGGCACTCAGCGGCAGCAGCTCTCTCTTAGCTGCGGCGGCCCACAGGACAAATCCCAATGATGCAAAGTTAGCAAGGGTGCGAGCACTCCGCGTGTCGGCAGCTCTCTCTTAGCTGCGGCGGCTCACTGGACAAATTACGAGGATGCAAAGTTAACCAGGGTGCGAGCACTCAGCGGCGGCAGCTCTCTCTTAGCTGCGGCGGCTCACAGGCCAAATCACGATGATGCACAGTTAGCAAGGTTGCGAGCACTCAGCGGTGGCAGCTCTCTCTTAGCTGTGGCGGCTCACAGGTCAAATCACGATGATGCACAGTTAGCAAGGGTGCGAGCACTCCGCGGCAGCAACTCTCTCTTAGCTGCGGCGGCTCACAGGACAATTCACGATGATGCACAGTTAGCAAGGGTGCGAGCACTCCGCGGCAGCAACTCTCTCTTAGCTGCGGCGGCTCACAGGACAATTCACGAGGATGCAAAGTTAGCAACGGTGCGAGAACTCAGCGGCGGCAGCTCTCTCTTAGCTGCGGCGGCTCAAAGGACAATCCACGATGTGGCACAACTAACACGAGTGCGGGCATCCAGCGGCGGCAGCTCTCTTAGCTGCGGCGGCCCACACAGCCTCAGCACAGGTTCTGCAGGTTCAAATTTAAGGCGGGCACTCAGCGGCGGCAGCTCTCTCTTAGCTGCGGCGGCCCACACAGTTTCAGCGCAGGGTCTGCAGATTCAAGTTGAGGCGGGCACTCAGCGGTGGCAGCTCTCTCTTAGCTGCGGAGGCCCACACAGTTTCAGCGCAGGTTCTGCAGATTCAAATTAAGGCGGGCACTCAGCGGCGGCAGCTCTCTCTAGCTGCGGCGGCCCACACAGTTTCAGCGCAGGTTCTGCAGATTCAAATTAAGGCGGGCACTCAGCGGCGGCAGCCTCTCTTAGCTGAGGCGGCCCACACAGTTTCAGCGCAGGTTCTGCAGATTCAAATTAAGGCGGGCACTCAGCGGCAGCAGCTCTCTCTAGCTGCGGCGGCCCACACACAGAGTTCACAAAGGTTACCAGTCCGCGTTCCTCACAGTAGAACTAGAGGTTCCGGATTACTCGACGGAGGCCTCACCTGCAAGTAGAGTTCCTAGCGAAGGAATTCGGGCGGCTGATGGGGTGAAGTCTAATGTCCCTGAGACTTCAGCAGGAGGCGCTCTCAATTCAGGCCCTTGGGTAGTTTCTTCAGCAAGCTTGGTGAAAGTTTCAAAGTCCTTTCCTCTGTCCGCTCGGACAGAGTTTCGTCTTGACATCCAGAAGGAACACACCGAAACAGGATTCAGCGCAGCGCTTTATACCTAGAAAGTCTTTGTTCTCTGCAGTCACAAATCACTGCATCCAGTCAGAACCAGTTCGGTGGGGTCGGGGAGCACTTGGTTTACGAGGCGACATCCTGCCCTTTGGAATCTGGGGGTCTGCTATCAGACGCCCAGTGGGAGATGGAGCCATCATTCACCTTGCCAGGCACGGCCCTGCTCGGATCAAAGAGTCACCCCTCCCCATACTCTAAATGCCGATCTCTCTCTCCGGCCAGGTCTGAACCAGCTAGCCCTGCTGCTCCAAAACCAGACGGCCAATACACACGCTAGCAAAAGCCTACAGGAAAGCTTCAGACCAGAAAATACCTTGTTTCTAGTAGAGGCATTTTCGAACACGGGCTACGCTAATAATCCTTACTAAAAGATGCATCTCCATGTTCTGAGCTTACACATATCAAATTCGATGTTCCTATCGGGATCTTGGGGGCAGGGAGGATTAAGGCATGCAATACTCAGCCTGCACATTCTGGCCTATGAGAACGGGTGGCCTCGCAATAGTGAACAGTGAAATGGAGGGTAACTCGCAATTAGAACATGCTACACAGACATACCTTCAAAGCTGCTTTGGTGGGTAGCGCAAATCAGCGCTGCCGGCCCACCAGCAGTATTTGGTCTATCAGCCCTGGGCACACGCAGTGCACTGATGATAGGGACTGACAGGTAAACCAAACGAGCCAATTATGATTATTCCAATTCATTCAGTTATCTTTACACAGGGAGCATTCGCGCTGTGTCACTGATTGGCAGTGGCACAGCGCCCAGAGCATCTAAATCCAGCCAACATAAAAGGTCAGAAGAGAAAAGAGGAAGGGAGACCCGCGCCAATGATGCCAGGTCTAACAACTGTTAATTGTAAGGATAAGCAGCATGGTGGCAACAGATATTAAGAAACAACAATCTGCGTTGTTGTATTCCTCTTAGGGTGTCCATAAACGGGCTTTCCAGTATCATGTCCTTATATAGGCACAATTCGCCCTGCCCTTATATAGGCATAAAATCCCAGCCCTTATTTAGGCATTAACCGTGCACTCCAAATACAGGCATGGTCTCCGACATCCGTCCACCCTAACGTCACAACGAGTTCTTGAAGAACAGACCCTTAGGCTGCGGGAGTTTCCCTAGTCCAGGACTATTGATTTCTTCAAGGACTCATATATTATGCATGAACCATTATTCCTTAGGGGTTCATTCATGACGTCTTCCGCTGTCCGACTCACGTCAATGCTAACATTCTGAGGTAATTCTCAGGTATAAATATACCTTCCCTAGCCCCTGTAAATCAGAGGAGACCTCGACTTCAGAGGAGCCTGTTTCCCGGCCTGACGCACTGAGAAGACGCTGTCATCCCTGCACGCAGAGAGTCCAGCTTCCAGTGATCTGACTTCCCTTGCGGGGTGTTGGAGTTCGAGTCTGGCAAAGAGATTCCTACCTCTCTCATTCTTCAGGTATGGAGCAGACTAGAACCTAGAGGGACTCTTGGCATACTAGGCATACTGGGGTTAGCGTACTCTTAGTATACTATAGTAAGGAATACTTCACCTACTTCATACCTCGTCCTACACCTAGGTTAGGTTAGGTACATTGGGGTAGAACTAGATTTGAAACGCATCGTATGAGTACTCGCATTTTTAGTCTGTGTTATTTATGTAACAGCATATGTACTAAAAGATAATGCTCTCGCAGTATTATTTATTTCTACTGCTCACACTGTACATTATTTATCTCGCATACTGTCTTGTGATCGTAACAGCACATTTTACTTACACCAGAAACAAGACTGTTCAATAAATCCTTTATTGAAACGCCCGTCTATTCTCTTTCTGTGTAACTTGGAGAAAACTAAGCATGCACGACTGAGCTGAGTGAAATAGTTATCTATTGTTTCCACGACTCTGGGACACGTTCTGATTCTAAAAGGGAAACACAGTGGTCATGTTTTGCGGCTGCCAGAAACTACTCCCTTCTTGTTGTCAAGGAGTTTCTAGTGGCCTCTGAGCTAGCTGGCACAAGTAATTAAGTTTAATATACTCGATAGGGACATACTGACCTTTGTCCTATGTCAAACCTATAGGATATATTATTCCAATGCGCAGAGCCTATTAGGGAAATAGGAGCTACACTACATGGCGCCCAACGTTTTGGTAAGGCAGTAATTCAACGTTAGATACTGAGTAACTCAGCCGTGCTTTTTCTCTCAAGACCCCTACCCATATACTCCAAAAGACGTCTGGAGTGGGCAGGGTTAAGTATCCACCACGGCTACATAGGGCAGTACCCTATATATTAGCTGTTTGGTTTGCTCAACGTTGAAGGATACAGTGTTCCAAAATATTGTCCACCTAATCTTTGTTTCCTTGAAACTTGTTCTACATTTTTCAAACAACAAAATGCCTGGCTCCGACACTGAGACCGGAACGGTGGAGCTGCGGCTGATCCAGCCCAAGCAGCAGCCTTTAACATTACAGGTTTAAATGAAACCGAGGAGGGTGTCATAAACATCGCTCCAAACTTAAGAAGAGCCATTACTCTAAAACTTATAAAACATGGCCTACCACCAAGAGGAGGTAGAGCAGTTTTCGTGATAGAGGCACACGAATCCTTTCAGACAGAGGTATTCTATTCATGGGTAATATTTCCTGAATCCAATTCAGTAACACACACGTTTCACTTCTACAAAGAAGATGAATCACCAGAGGAATACATTCCTTTCGAGGATATTGAAATTCCATTAACATACCAGGAGCATCAGCTCTGGTTTAAAGGCGCCCTAAAACATCACAAAAACATTACCAGGCTCGGTCCACTAGGTAGACCAGGAGCAACATGGCCGATTCTAGCCGGCTACACACCTCATCCTGAACTGGATATAATGTCAGATGAGGACTTACTTGTTCAAATACAAGAATGAATAAAAATCTACAGACAATTGGTCCAATATGTCATACGGACTTTCACAGTCCAACCACCATTAACACTTCCAAATCAAACTCCTCACCAGGGGAATACACTAACAATTACACCACAGACTCTATACGCAGTCATGGGTAAAATGCCCACAAAACGTGAGCAAATTCCATTTTGGATAGCTCAAAAAATTACTCAAATCGAAGTAGTATTTCCAAATACTAGCCCGCATGAGAAACACAGAATACTGACAATCAGTTTACCGATGGGGATCACACCACAACTGGAAGACTGCACCACATGGGGCTCAGTCTTTGCTGCCATCTATACTAAAACACATGGCATTCCGTCAATTGCGGTAATACCTGATGTCCTGAAACAAATTCAAAACGAATACGGGGCAGAGCCTGCTCTAAATTTAGGTATGAAATTACTGAAAAATTTCGACCAGGTCTCAACAATAATATTATCTAATATTAAAGGGGAGGCAGCAGCAGTGGCGATCAGCCAAAAATTAAGGGAATTTGATGTTACAGAACATCAAACTGAGCTACCCAGAATTATAGAACAATCTTATGCAGAATTAGGCAGAGATAGTTTGGGTGGAAGACCAGTGAAGCCGCAGCTATCTGAAAGTCCTGAGAAGGACTCAATTAAACAAACTCCTACATCTTCTAAAAAGAAGTGGGAGTCTAATAAACAAAAATCAAACGAGAAACGTTCTCAATCCCGAGGTAGGTCTCCTCAAAAGGAGCCCTCTGAAAGGAGGTATAACCTCAGGAATAGGGATAATTTGAGAAAACCTGACAGGTATCAAGATACTGATACACGTTCCTCTCGTCCCTTTCAGATCTCATCACAGACTTCGGAAAGAAGAGGACGAACAGAACATAGAGAAGAACGCGTGAAATCGAAAGACGACAAACACGCTCCAAAAACTAAAGCAAAACCTCAATTCTCCAAAAAGAAAGTAGCAGGTCTAAAGATCAGACATGCCGAGAATACTGAGAACACAACTCAAGAACGGAGAATGGGCTCAGACAATGCTGGACAGTGCAGCAGAAGTCACAATAGTTCGCCAGAACCTGAAGGAACTTCTGGAGATAGTCAATCAATCAATCAATCATGTCACTTATAAAGCGCACTACATACCCGCGAGGGTCTCAAGGCGCTGGGGGAAGAGGGAGGTGGTGCTGCTACTGATCGAAGAGCCAGGTCTTGAGGAGTCTTCTGAAGGCCAGTAGGTCTTGGGTCTGTCGGAGGTTGGTGGGGAGGGTGTTCCAGGTCTTGGCGGCGAGGTGGGAGAAGGATCTGCCGCCGGCGGTCGTTTTCCGGATGCGGGGGACTGTGGCGAGGGCGAGGCTGGTCGAGCGGAGCTGGCGGGTGGGGGTGTAGAAGCTGAGTCGTCTGTTGAGGTAGGCTGGTCCGGAGTTGTGGAGTGCTTTGTGTGCGTGGGTGAGGAGCTTGAAGGTTATCCTCTTGTTGACAGGGAGCCAGTGCAGGTCTCTCAGGTGGGGTGTGATGTGGCTGCGTCGAGGGATGTCGAGGATAAGACTTGCAGAGGCGTTCTGGATGCGTTGCAGCCGTCTCAGGAGCTTAGCCGTCGTTCCTGCGTAGACGGCGTTTCCGTAGTCCAGCCTGCTGGTGACGAGGGCCTGGGTGACTGTTTTTCTTGTTTCGGTGGGGATCCACTTGAAGATCCTGCGGAGCATTCGGAGGATGTTGAAGCAGGATGAGGAAACGGCGTTGACCTGCTTAGTCATGGAGAGGGTGGGGTCGAGGATGACCCCTAGGTTGCGTACGTGGTCGGTGGGTGGCGGGGCTGTTCCCAGTGATGTTGGCCACCAGGAGTCGTCCCAGGCTGAAGGGTTGGAACCAAGGATGAGGACCTCCGTCTTGTCCGAGTTCAGCTTCAGGCGGCTGGTCCTCATCCATTCGGCGACGGCCTTCATTCCTTCGTGGAGGTGGGCTTTGGCGGTGTGAGGGTCTTTGGTGAGGGAGAGGATCAGCTGGGTGTCGTCGGCGTAGGAGATGATGTTGAGGTTGTGCTGTCGGGCGACGTGGGCGAGGGGTGCCATGTAGATGTTGAACAGCGTTGGGCTGAGGGAGGAGCCTTGGGGTACGCCGCAGATGATCTTGGTGGCCTTGGATCGGAAGGGGGCGAGGCAGACGCTTTGTGTTCTGCCGGAAAGGAAGGATGTGGTCCAGTCCAGGGCCTTCTCTTGGATCCCGGCGTCGTGAAGGCTGATAGGTCCAGGAGGATGAGGGCTGCTGTTTCTCCGTTGTCTAGCAGGGTCCTGATGTCATCGGTGGCGGCGATGAGGGCGGTTTCGGTGCTGTGGTTGCTGCGGAAGCCGGACTGGGAAGGGTCCAGGATGTTGTTCTCCTCGAGGTAGCGGGTCAGTTGTTTGTTGACGATTTTCTCGGTGACCTTCGCGGGGAACGGGAGCAGAGAGATGGGTCGGAAGTTCTTGAGGTCCTTGGGGTCTGCCTTGAGTTTCTTGAGTAAGGCGGTGATCTCGGCGTGCTTCCAGCTTTCCGGGAAGGTTGCTGTCTCGAAGGAGATGTTGATTATTTTCCGGAGATGGGGCGCGATGGCTGTACTGGCTTTGTTGAAGATGTGGTGAGGGCACGGGTCTAGCGGTGAACTGGAGTGGATGGTGTTCATGATCTCGCTGGTGTCCTCGTCGTTGATGTTGGTCCAGGAGAGCAGGCGGTTGGTGGTTGTGGGGGCAGTGGTCTCGGTGGTTGCCGGGGCGGTCGTGGTGTTGAAGCTGTCGTGGATGTCGGCGATTTTGCGGTGGAAGAAGGTGGCCAGTGAGTCGCACAGGTCTCGCGACGGCTGGATGTCGTTGGTGTTGGAGCTGGGGTTGGAGAGTTCCTTCACGATGTTGAAGAGCTCTTTGCTGTTGTGTGCGTTGTTGTCTAGGCGGTCTTTGAGTGAGTCCCTTTTGGCGGATCTGATGAGGTGATGGTGACTGCGGGTGGCGCTCTTGTGGGCGGCGTAGCTGTCCGCTGTCCATTCGTGGAGCCAGATCTTCTCCAGTTTTCGGCATGTTCGTTTGGAGGCCTGGAGGTCTTCGGTGAACCAGGTGGCTTTCTTGCTGGTGTGGCTGTTGGGCGGATTCTTGAGCGGGGCGAGGGTGTTGGCGCAGTCGTCGATCCACTGTCTGAGGTTGCGGGCGGCGGTGTCGGGGTCGGAGGGTTCGGCGGGTGGGCTCAGGGTGAGGGTTGTGGTTAGCTGGTCTTCCGTGACTCTGCTCCAGCAGCGGCGAGGCATTTGTTCGGTGCGGTGGTGCGTGGTGGGCTTCCTGTAGGTGAAGTGGATGCAGTGGTGGTCAGTCCAGTGGGGTTCGGAGGTGTGGTTGAAGGAGACGTGTGGGCTTGCGGAAAAGATGGAGTCTAGCGTGTGGCCGGCGGCGTGGGTGGGTGTAGTCACGAGCTGTCTGAGTCCGAGGGTGGCGAGGTTGTCGATCAGGGTGGTGGAGTTGGTGTCCTTGTTGTTCTCGAGGTGGAAGTTCAGGTCCCCGAGGAGGATGTAGTCCGTGGAGGCGATGGCGTGTGTGCTGATGAAGTGGATAGTGGACTTGAATGAGTACATCACAGTTGAGGCTGTAGACACCAGGGTTAGTACTCTACAAAAGTTATATGACATAACACTCCGGATGGAGGGAGACAAACCTAGACAGGTGAAAGCACTTTTTGGGAAAGACTATCAAAAGGCTATGACATACTTCCAGCAGAAAAGGACTGGCCACCACAATTTGTCAGGGAGTGCCCACATGGCGAGGACATAATTATGCCTGCCTTCTCCAACCATATACCAATGCATCTGAGATATACATATGCCAGGAAATGGGCAGTGGCCCAGGCCCCAGCATTATATAAAAATCATGTAGGATGGGATGAGGATTCACCTCACCATAAAATACATCTGAAACATGAACCAACTGCACAACAGCAGTACCCAATAAAGCAAGAAGCTAAAAAACAGGTCAGGGAGATCTTAGATCAACTTGAATATCAAGGGGTGATTGAAACATGCACCTCCTCAAGGAACAATCGTTTGTTTCCTGTCTCCAAACCAGACAATACATATCGTCTAGTTTTGGACTACAGACACTTAAACACTTGTTCTAAAACGTTTGCAGTACAAAATGCACATAGCACAGCATTAATGAATAACATTGTGCGTAAAAAATATAAAACAACATTAGACATCTCAAATGGTTTCTTTTGTCAAAACATAGCACCTGAAAGCAGGTACTTAACTGCATTCTCCATAATGGGGACCCAGCGTCACTTTTGTCGACTCCCACAAGGGTTCAAGAACAGCCCAGGTTTATTCTCAGCGAGGGTAATGGAGTTACTACAAATTTATGACAATGAGGCATTGTCCTATGTCGATGACATCTATCTGACAGACGATGACCTGGAAAAACACTTGAACAGGGTGAGCACCATTATACTGGGTTTCGCCTCTGAGGGCTACAAGTTCAACTTTAAAAAGTCCAGAATTGCCCATCTCAATGTCCTATTTCTAGGATATGAGCTTTCAAGTGAAGGCAAGAGCTTGGCAGCTAACTTTTTAGAAAAGTGTGTGCTGCTCCAACCTCCAAAAACGCTAAAAAACTTACAATCCATCCTGGGTTTCCTGAATTTTGGAAGAACATACATTCTAAATTACGCAGAAAGGGTTAAACCTCTCTACGCATTAATCAAACCTGATTTTTCGATCAGAAACTGGACGAACGAACACACAGAAATCTTGCGTTCACTCCAGGCTAACATGTTAGCAACAAATCACTTACAAACACGTGTAAGTCAACGAAATTTGGTGATCCGAATAATTTCGGGTCAATGTGGATTCACCTACTTAACCTTCAATGAGGGTGAGAAAATACCAATAGCATACAAATCCCATTTGTACACACAAGCGGAAATGCGCTTCAGTTCAACTGAGAAAATTCTAACAGCAGTTCAAACCGCTGTAGCAAAAGGAAGAGCCTTAGCCCAAGGGAAACGCATTATTGTCGTAACCCCGGGTACCAGCTTTAGAAGCGGTCACAAAAGCAAGCATTCCAAATGCTAAAGCATTACATCCAAGATGGATACAATGGGTTAATTCTCTTGCTGCAACAGATGTTGAATATGTTTTTGATCCAGATTTAAAAACACAAGCATTCCTGCAATACGAACATGAATGTCCTCTGCCTACTGAAATTCTGCCTCTCGATCAGTATGAATTCATAATTTACACTGACGGATCCGCACAGCCCGCAATAGGGAGTAACCAAGCTTACAGTGCAGCGTGTGCAATCGTTAAAGGTCGCATGCGAAATGGCATCTTCAGACCTATGGTCACAAAAACTCAATCTCTAGGAGATTGTACAGCTCAGCGAGCTGAACTACAAGCATTCAAACTGGCACTTGAAAGTACAGATCGAGAATTCCCCACACTAATAGTGTGCGATTCCTTTTACTGTGTTCAGTCGTATAATGACTATATACAAAACTGGCTTGAAAATGGTTTCAAAGATGCGAAAGGTGGCACAATAAAGCACAAAATGCTTTGGGAACATGTAGTTCAGTTGAAAAACGAACTACCAAAGGCTCACGTGATCCACACACTGATTCATCAACGTGATGGCGTTCACGTTGCAGGGAATTCATTGGCTGACGAAGCCGCAAAGGGGGCTGTTCAGACTGCTTCCGTAGTTGCGATCACTCGTTCAAAAACAAAAATAGACGGTGAGATAATGTTGGCTGTCAATGCATCAAGCAAAGGCAGCAGTGCAGCGTTACCAAAAAAGTTTCCACTCAAGTACTCTTATGTAATTGATGCGAACAACGTTCCTTTTGCTCGAATCCCTGGAGTGGGGGATAGGGTAATTCCAAACAAGGAACGCAGATTAGGACTAATCCTAGCAGCACACGAAGGGATAGCTTCTGCCCATGCAGGTGTTTCAGCGACAGTATCTTTACTCAAGCAAAGATATTGGTGGCCTGGCATTCGGAAACAAACTAAAAACTATGTTTTAGAATGTGATATTTGCCAACAGATGAAAGTCTCAACAGTGAAACGTCCTGCGCAGACACCCCTGTTAATTTCAGACAAACCATTAGCTTGTGTTTACCTGGACCACTGCGGTCCCTTGCAAAGGGACGGTAACTATAAATACATCATGGTTGCAGTGGATTCCTGCTCTAGGTTCCTATGGTTATGGCCTCAGCGCTCGGCTGACGCTCGAACTGTTATAAAAGATTTGCGAGTCTTTATCGGCACATACGCAATAGGCACGCTACATTCTGACCAGGGTCCTGTGTTTAGCTCTAGGGCTTACAAAGAAGCCATGGCCAGTCTGGGCGTTGCATTGCGGTACTCCTCTCCATTCCATGCTGAGGAAAATTCGGTTGTGGAAAGGAAAAACCGGGACCTAAAGCAGTCTATAACAGCTAGGGTATTAGGTTCGTGTGATGAGTGGGTCAAACACCTTAGTGGGGTTCAGCGCTCATTGAACAACCTGCCAAGAAGTTCTCTAGGGGGGGTCACTCCATATGAGGTCCTATTTGGGACAAGAATGTGGGTACCAGACCTTGAACACGTAGGCACAGTGGTGGAAAATAAACTCTTTGATATCAAAGATCGTTTGGCTGTTTTACAGGAACTAAACAAATTAAGAACGAAACAAAGCAACGTATTCCTACAGCCCACCACCACTGGGGATCAACCGGCTGTCCCAGCAAGGCCTGTCTGGATTCCAAAAGTTGGGGATCTAGTCAGAGAAAAGATTGCGGACAAGAAGGAATTTGGACCTTCTTACAGACAACCAGTACCTGTCCTAGCAGTTCAAGGAACAAGAACAGTACATCTGCCGCTCCTTGCTGGAAGAAAGGAGAAAAAATTTGTGTCCATCGACCTCATCAAACCACAGTATGTGGCCGATACTAAACAGTAGGCCTCGTGGACTCCGACCTAGTAGCAGACGCACTCCTCTCGCTACTATCCAAGAGGTTCAGACTGAAAGACTGATAACAATCGAGAATTCAGCTGTAACTGATGGAGGACTAAGCAACAACACTATGGAACTCATCCCTCTTGATAACCAAGTAACAGTTCGTCCAAATACACCTGTCTACACCAACGTGGCAAGTGATGAACTGGTTCCAGTGATTTCTACAAATCCTGATGCAATTTCAACAATTGAAAGAACTGCTTCTGGCTATTTCATTAACTTTGATACGTTCTCAGAAGATCCGAGTGAACCTGAAACGACGCCAGCATCATTGAAATTCAAGCAGCAAGTACAAGACTTTTTTCACTTTCTGAAAAAGACTTATTTGGTTTCTCCATGGATTGAACTCTGGATTACATCTGGACTTTTTGTTTTCCTGCTCTGGCTAGCTTTGGTTACAACTGTGAGCGTGCTTATAAGTGGCAGATACATCCATGTGAACACTGAAGGAAAAGACGTGAACGTACTTTTGAAACCTCATAAATCTTCCCATCGTGAAGCAAGAGACTTGTCATCAGTGAACATCACAGCTGTTCCTATACAGGATGGTATAGTGTGGGACAAAACAGATTTTGAAATCTTCGGTCCGACGGAACAATTGAACATTCCACATTTGTTTAAAATTTCACTAAGTGATCTAATTACGTCCAGTACCTATTCAGATGATTGGGACTTTGAGACTGTCAATGATATAATGTTTGACCTAGAAAAATCTGCTGCATTTTCTAAACATGAATATTTAGAGGGTTCATCAGACTATGAACAAATGTATTGTTATAACCACTATGGTCATCATTATTTGCATAAATCTGCATATCCAAGAAATGTGTTTATGTTTAACCAATGGGAACATTGTCCTACACCACCTAAAGGTAGTTCAAAAACATTTGCTAGTAAGTTTCCATATTTTTCAGGATACAATACATCTGAACCAGAAATGTTTTACTTTAAAAATGTAAACAAGACAGGGCTGAAAATTATGTTAACAAATACAAAACAGATTTACTCTGCGTTATTTAATGCCCAACTGTCTAGACAGGGTTTCGACTTTTGGAAAGACACAATAGACACCAAAACAGTCTGGGGTACTAAAGATTGGCAAGTGCAGGGGATAGAAGCTTTATTTAGAGCCTGCATCATCCCTGAACAAATAATGTTTTTGAATGAAACCATCCAACAAACATCTTGTCTTGGATTAGCCAAGATCAAAGAGATGAACACACCTTCTGTACCAACACCTGCCAGAGATAACGATACACAGGCAGTGGTGACAGTTGACAATATACTACAACTCAACAGATCTAATCCTGATTGGAAAAAATGGTTGATCTGGCCCACAGACACGAATAACTGTCAGGAAAGATTCCTGAATAAAACTCAGGGCTTTACTATTAATAGGCCAGACCCAAGATACGTCCAAAGACAACATCCGGGGGTAGTAACAACATACAGTGTAGGAAAATTATGCCTCGATTGGCTGCATAAATCTACACTACAGGATGTGAAACAACACTTAACCTTACTTAAAAAGGACGCAGACCTTAGGGAATTCTTGCTTGGACCAAGAAAACCGCGTCAAAAACGTTTCATATATGCTGGCATTTATGCTGCTTATAATGAAGCATGGAAAGTATCACAGATGGAGGCCGCAGAACGAATACGTGAACTTGATCGTATTAATTTAGAGAGAACACTCTCTGTGGTCGACAATGGGTTAACAACTTTGTCCTCCAGAATATATTCATTGGATGGCATTGTATCCTCTGCTATCGACATACTAGAACAAGATTTGGCGATGTTACAGCAAGGCCAGTCTCAATTACGTTCTATTATGTTATTAAGCTGGACGCTGCAATCTTTGCGAGTGGGCTATGTGCCTTGGCGTTTTATCAACACAACGGCTCTGTTTGCAGAATACAATCTAACTGATAAACAGATCGAACTGGCACAAAGAGGAGCAAGGTATACAGTGCTGAGCATTGAAAAACTGGAAAAGTTACCATTCACAGTGGCAGAAAAACCAGCTACAGAATGGCTTATTCATGGCAAAATAACATTACCTGTGAGTACTTTTCAGTTTCAGTATTGCCTCAGACAAATGCAAGCAGGCAAATATGAAAGGTTGGGTAAGGAATACATTAAGACATCTTGGGATTTACCGTATACATATAGATGTTGGAGTGGGGATCGTGAAGTGTTTTTGAGCGGTACAAACTGTAAACTTGCACTAAGCGGTTCACTTATGTGTCAGGACATTTCTTTACACGGGGCTTGTAATGGTTCTGTGGCAAATTTGTCTTGCCATCAGCAGGGTACACCAGCTGCTGTGATTAATCCAACGCTTGGACAACTTTCGAATGGGAGTTACCTCATGTTGAATGATCAGAGTTGCTGCGGCATGTTGCCAGGCATCCCATATCTAGTAACGGTCAACTCCAGGGTCACTTGCTGTATGCAAGTATTGTTTGCCCCAATAGACACAGTCAGGGAGTTGCCTTTAAGGCCTTCGCTGAACGTCTCTTTTATAAGATTTGATACTTTGAGCAGAATGAAAGCCATGCTTTTACAGAAAAAAGTGCCTTTGACCTCGGCCAAAGAAACCTATGATCTACAAGTTGCAAGGAATTCGGCTGAGATACAGACTTTAATACATACAAACTGCCCTATACATTTCGTAGAAATGATATCACGTATCTTCAACATGTCTGATACAACTGGCATTATACATGTATTTAAGAGCATCTGCTCCGGTCTGTTAGCACCTTTCCAGGCAATACTCGGAATCATCCCGAACTTTGCACATTCGGTGTTTGGTGGCATACCATTAATTCTAGCACTTGTTGCCGGGATTCTATTTCTCTTCCTGCTATTGCGCTATGGCCAGCCTATTCGCAGACTTCACTCCGAGCGAAATGGAGAAAGCTCTCCTTGAACGAAAGTGCCGTGTGCGAATAGTACAGCTATTGGGCATGACTCGTCTACGGGACCTTAATACAACTTGGTTCCTGTCATTCAGACCAATCTGGCAAGATTGCATCTTACCTGTTCTACGATGCCTGCTATGCGGTGAAGAATGCATGTTGGACACCTGTCTAACATTTCCATCAGCTACGACAACGGATGTCGATACTCTGCTGGTCCCGATAACGGCCCATGCTCTGTGTTGTCCCCAGAGGCTACCAATCCTGATGTCAGCATTCATTGAGATCTCACAGACGCTTCCGGCTGCTGCTGAGGTACGAGAAAGAACTACAGGCACACAGGTAACAACGGACGCGAACATTGCTGCTGCGACCAATGCTGAAAGCAATGCTTCACATCTCTGTGCAATTAATCTGCTACACGAGGTGTTCCAACTGACACCAACTACAGTGGACGATGTTTTGTCTATAGAAGTAGATGATCTCATGTTTACACCAGACCCGTAAACTGACTCTGATTCAGCATACAGTGTTCCAGAGATGCAGTAACAATTTGGCCTTCATTTTTTTTTCAAAACAACTTGGAACTCTACCAAAATTGAACTTTTTCCCATTTTTCGAACGAAAATGGCACTACAATCTGCTTAAAGTAGAACTAGCCTTATAATACAGACTTCAAGGTACTTCCACGAACACTTAGACATCTTGTGTGTCTAAACCTGTTCATTTATTTTCATGACAGGAAATGACTTTGACTTTTGAACAACTTATCGATCATTTTCTGTCACATGTAAATATTACTGCTTCTTTTCATTCATGTTGCATTTTATTTTAAATATATGCCTGAAGTGAAAGGCTATGCTTAATATGTACAGTACCTTTTGCATTCTAATTGGTTTTTTAAATGCCTTTTTTAAATGGTTTTATGAAATATTTTAGAAATATGCGGTACTCCATTTTAATGTTTAGCATTTTAAATGTTTAGCATTTTAGTATTATCGTACACACGAAAGTGGAGTGGGTGTTGTATTCCTGTTAGGGTGTCCATAAGCGTGCTTTCCAGTATCATGTCCTTATATAGGCACAATTCGCCCTGCCCTTATATAGGCATAAAATCCCAGCCCTTATTTAGGCATTAACCGTGCACTCCAAATACAGGCATGGTCTCCGACATCCGTCCACCCTAACGTCACAACGAGTTCTTGAAGAACAGACCCTTAGGCTGCGGGAGTTTCCCTAGACCAGGACTATTGATTTCTTCAAGGACTCATATATTATGCATGAACCATTATTCCTTAGGGGTTCATTCATGACGTCTTCCGCTGTCCGACTCACGTCAATGCTAACATTCTGAGGTAATTCTCAGGTATAAATATACCTTCCCTAGCCCCTGTAAATCAGAGGAGACCTCGACTTCAGAGGAGCCCGTTTCCCGGCCTGACGCACTGAGAAGACGCTGTCATCCCTGCACGCAGAGAGTCCAGCTTCCAGTGATCTGACTTCCCTTGCGGGGTGTTGGAGTTCGAGTCTGGCAAAGAGATTCCTACATCTCTCATTCTTCAGGTATGGAGCAGACTAGAACCTAGAGCAGAGGTCTTCAAACTTTTTGCTCTGAGCCCCCTAAGCAAAATGTTTTGAAGTTGGGCCCCCCTTCAAAACTATATGGCAAGGATTTGGGGAGGGGAGGGATGATCACAGGGGGCGGGGATCATGTCTTCATTTCAGGATTGCTTTTCTGTAGCTCGTAATCCACACTAAATGTGGGACTTATAAAAATGCAACAGCATCAAACAAGAATAGAATTGCCCCCAAACACTACTGCCCATAATTGGGGTGCTGTTGGCCTCAATGCACTCCATCTGCCGCACTAATGATGGCTGCAGCCCTGAGAAGCAGGCAATCTTCTCTTCCTTCACTCCTTCCCCACCATGTCTGACTGTCACTTCAATCTCGAAACAAGCCCGGTCTCTTTCTGAAAGAAAATGAGCTACTGCATGCTACCTACCTTTTTTTGCTCCAAGGGCACCATCTGTCCTAATGCTAGCAAGGAAAATGAGCGCCCATGCACCCTTTTTATTGTAAAACATTCAAACTTGTGATGCAGTGGACCCCTGGGCAAAAGTGTCACTGCACCTGTTTCACTAATGATAGGTACAGACGTTTGTTAACAACATAGGCTCCCATCTCATTTGCCCTGGTCAGTTGGGTGATTGAGTCCTGTGATGGAGTGAGCACAGGACCGAGGTCTATGCTCTTACAGCGTGACGCTGAAGAAAGCACAAACGGAATGGGTAAAAAGCTTGAATTACTATCTACCACTGGTAACAGCTTGAGGCTGCATTCCAGTCCATCATTTTTTTGCTCGCCATGCCATCTCTGACAGGAACCAGCCATGCTCCAATTTTTGCATCACTGTGAATAACATGTTCTAACCTTAACTCAGTGATAAGCACTTTATCAGCCTGTGAAAGGTGAAAGGTTGGACAGCCCTGCTTGAATTCCAAATCTCTTCAAGTTGCTCATAGATATCTGTAGATGGCACAAAAACAGCATATATATTAGGTGAGAGGATGTGGTCTGACGGATAGACTGCCGACCTTGTAGCTGGGAAACCAAGGTTCGAGCCTCGGGTCGACTCCACATCCTGTGATTCTGGGCAAATCAATTAATCTCCCCGTGCCTACCAAAAAAATGAATGTGTCCTTGTGTAACGTAACCGGTGCTCATGTAAAGCGCTCCAATACCTTCGGGTCGAGTTTGCGCTATATAAATCTGCAAAAAAATAAATATATATATATATAGATATACATACACCCAGCTGTATATAATGAGCAGTAAGCAGGCTTATATATGGAAGGTTTCTTCTTTTGTTTGATGCCAAAACGCAATCTTTCTTTTGTGCATTGTACTTCTAATAGTGCTGCGCAATATCACTGGCTTAACAGCACCAAGAAATAAATAAAACTCTATAAAGATGTACATTATAATTCAATACACTGGTCTAAATGTATGGACTTTTCGGTGGAAAGCAAATTTCTTTTGGCATAGCACAGCCTTTTAACCGCCATGTGAGGGGTATTTATTGTGGCTCACATGTGGAAGTGGAAGTGTGGCTGGATACTCCTGCTATCTACTTGTTGATGGGTGTGGGGTGTGATAATGGCATTTTTTACTCCGGCAGATTTCCACCAATCCGCATTAAATATGGTAGGTCATTGTTTTTTGTTATGGCATTGAAACAATCATGTATATAATATGAGACAGGAAGGCAGCAGTGTTTTTGGAAAGTAATAAAATCACCTAGTGGACTTATCGGCGCTCTAAACCATCATTGTAGGTAACACTTTAGATGTAACTGAAGGTCAAGCTAGTAGCCTCAGCCCTGCCAGCCCAGGCCACAGAACTTGACAGGGGGGGGGGGGCTGTATTTGAACCCGAATTCACGCTCACTGACCCTGCTCCATGTCACTCGGAATTACTGTCCTGACCCGTTTTTATGGGCTTTAACTGCTGCATGTAAATGAAGACAACCTAGAAAGGCGCCTTTTGCGCTTCCAAGCTGTCTTCATTTACATGTA
Source organism: Calotriton arnoldi (assembly GCA_963921515.1). NCBI lineage: Eukaryota > Metazoa > Chordata > Amphibia > Caudata > Salamandridae > Calotriton > Calotriton arnoldi. Next base: position 360,035 of record CAWUFW010010611.1, on the reverse strand, counting down.
ATTGTAGACCCATTTGCGCCCCCCTGGGAACACTTCAACGGCCCCCCAGGGGGGCGCGCCCCACAGTTTGAAGACCTTTGACCTAGAGGGACTCTTGGCATACGAGGCATACTGGGGTTAGCGTACTCTTAGTATACTATAGTAAGGAATACTTCACCTACTTCATACCTCGTCCTACACCTGGGTTAGGTTAGGTACATTGGGGTAGAACTAGATTAGAAACGCATCGTATGAGTACTCGCATTTTTAGTCTGTGTTATTTATGTAACAGCATATCTACTAAAAGATAATGCTCTCGCAGTATTATTTATTTCTACTGCTCACAAAGGTACATTATTTATCTCGCATACTGTCTTGTGATCGTAACAGCACATTTTACTTACACCAGAAACAAGACTGTTCAATAAATCCTTTATTGAAACGCCCGTCTATTCTCTTTCTGTGTAACTTGGAGAAAACTAAGCATGCACGACTGAGCTGAGTGAAATAGTTATCTATTGTTTCCACGACTCTGGGACACGTTCTGATTCTAAAAGGGAAACACAGTGGTCATGTTTTGCGGCTGCCAGAAACTACTCCCTTCTTGTTGTCAAGGAGTTTCTAGTGGCCTCTGAGCTAGCTGGCACAAGTAATTAAGTTTAATATATTCGATAGGGACATACTGACCTTAGTCCTATGTCAAACCTATAGGATATATTATTCCAATGCGCAGAGCCTATTAGGGAAATAGGAGCTACACTACAGCGTGGTTTGTGTACCATGGAACTACATGAAATGCCACCGCATTGGTTCCACACCAAACAGACCCTAAAAGGCATTTCTTTACCGTGCCGGTAAAAGCAGAATTAACAGGACTGCTATGTACACACAGTTTAAACTAGAGCACTGTTGACCAAGCTATGGGTTCTGAGGAGCTGCCCCAAAAAATGCAAGGCACAAACTTCTAGTAACACACTGGAGCCGCTGTCCTGAATTATGTAAGAGGAACAGCACAAGCACTTGAAGGCAATACTGTGTTTGACCTCATACAGATATCTGTGCACTCTCTTTTTCTCTCTCTCTAAATTTATATCACAGAAGTGTTCAAGCGCCCCCTAAGGTTAGTTTGCTAGTACATAAAACAAGCATTGAAAAAGCCAATAAGTCTCACCAACGAGACGAGAGCTATTGCCTTTGTCAAAATGTAGTCATTTTGTACAGCAGTGTGGCTGTTCTGCAGCATGGCTTTAAAAAAAGCATAGTCAAAGCCAAAAGGTCTCATCTACAAGAACTATTTGCTCTGTCAATGTTTTTAACCATGCTTTACAGAAGCGGGGCTGTTTTGCAGCATGGCTGAAAGTTTTTTAAAAAGCGCTATGACATGGCCAACGCTGGCCACGTCACAGCACTTCGCGCTTCTTTTTTTACTTGAATCATTGTGGATCAGTGCAACAATGATACACTACACTCAATACCATTCTAAGACTGACAGTGCCATGTTTACTGAGAGGAAAAGAACAATGGTCCTGTAGTTACACAACCAGAAATCATCAATAAATAAAGGCATTCAGTTAATTCAAACAATAATCAAATTATAAGATTTAGAAAACATAGTTCTGAAGAGCAAATCAATCAGTGACAATAGTCATAAAGTTAGCTCAAAAGTACATTATATTAATTTTTCATAATCGTGCTCAGTTGATCACACGTTGCATTGGGAAGTAAAGAAAATAGACAAGTGTGTATAGCATAAAGGAAGCAATGGACAAAAATGATCATTCATTGTTTGTACAAAACCGTGGTATCTAAACTAAACGATTAGTAATCAATAAAAAATGTCAAATTTCCCAATACATTGATGGCGTTTCAACCCGCATTTAGTTAAGGGTCTTCATCCCGACTGGGACATTTTGAGCATAATAAAGGCCAAAGAATGAAAGTCACAAGGATCAAAAGACAGATATGGGATTTCGAAAATCTCAAGGATGAAGGGTAAAATCATTACCCCAACATAGTCTGAAAGGAAGATCCTCGATCAATGGTAAAAGGAATCTTAGTCGTAGTCAAAAGTGACCTCGATGGTTAGGAAAGACATGAACAAAACCCCCCACTGCCATACGCTGGTGTGCAAAATGTAATTTGGATCAGTAGATTACATATACCCCTTAGGGTAGGCAGCCTGCGTGGTGTTGGCTGACCATGGGGGGCGGGGTGCATCGGCCAGCCCCATGCCAGGCACGGCCAAAGGTGTGTGCAGCAGGGGGTTTGCCGGCAGTGGGGGTTTGGGCGCAGGGTCTGGCCGCAAGTGAGAAAGTAATTCATCAGTTGGGGTGGATGGTAGTCCACTATAAGTTATAAAGTCACTAACTGGTCACAGATTTCAGTCAATTAAACCAGGGCTCAATCCCTGGTACCTATCACACAGAGGAAACAGGCTTAACTTCAGGAAATGTGTAAAGCATTTAGAAGTACCAAACAGCTAAAAAGTCAAAAACATATCACAATAAACTTCTCACTCCTGTTTAGAAAAATAGAGTAAAATGTAATAATCAAAATGACATTAAATCAACAAAAATTCTTAAAGGAGAACCAGAGATATGTATTTTTAAAGATTAAAGGAAAAATATAACCAAAAATCGCAAAGATCCAAATGTAGGCAATGGTCGCGGTAGACTGGGACCTAGGTACGATTTGAGGCCAACCGCAATGTGGGTGGTATATACCAACAAGGTTCAACACAGTGTGAATCACACAGAGGAAACAGGCTTAACTTCAGGAAATGTGTAAAGCATTTAGAAGTACCAAACAGCTAAAAAGTCAAAAACATATCACAATAAACTTCTCACTCCTGTTTAGAAAAATAGAGTAAAATGTAATAATCAAAATGACATTAAATCAACAAAAATTCTTAAAGGAGAACCAGAGATATGTATTTTTAAAGATTAAAGGAAAAATATAACCAAAAATCGCAAAGATACAAATGTAGGCAATGGTCGCGGTAGACTGGGACCTAGGTACGATTTGAGGCCAACCGCAATGTGGGTGGTATATACCAACAAGGTTCAACACAGTGTGAGGTTTTACTTTGGGATTTGGTCTCTATTTTGGAAGTCAAAATCCTTCAGCTGGGAGAAGCAGCAGGTTGTATCCAAGGAAATCCTAACGAAGTGCGATAGGAGTTGGAGGAGGTCCCGCTGAAGCTGTTGGTTCTGGCTGGAAAAGCTCAAAGCGGGACAAATTCAGCTTTCACACCCAAGGAAGTCCTTTTGCAAGTTGGATACTTTTGGCACCATCGCCCGGTCAAGATTTTCACCTTCCAACTTAGTCTCTTTTTTGGAGCTCGGAACAATTCAGCAGGGCAAGGCTGCGGATGTACCCAACATTAAATTCCACAAGGCCAAATACCTTCTTGCTGAGTGTCTGCTGAATTGGATTTGCTGATGCAGAGAAGTTCTGAGCAGGAGGAATCTGTATTCTTAGCCCAGAGAGGTTGTGTCTGCTGGAGTGGTTCATCCCAGTCCTCTGGAGATTTGGAATAGCAAAAAGTTTTTAAGTCCCAGCTTTTCGAAGGGGATAGGAAAAGTACATTTAGATACAGCCAAGGGACCCAGGACCTCAGGAACAGCACTAGCGGGTCAAGCTTCACTCTAGCAGAGGCTACCAGCAGGGTCCAAGTAAGGTCCAGTTGGTACTGCTCAGATGGGCACTTCAGGAAAAAAAGACTCTTGCAGCTTATTGTGACCCTGTAGCTACATAGGAGGTCAGCCAAGTGACCTTTGAAGTCCTCTTCTTTGTCCGGGGTACAAGCGGGAGCAGGTCCACTACCTCAGGGCTCCTCTCGGGTCACAGACAGCAGATTCTTTCCTATTCTTTTCTTCCGCATGTCCAGAAAGTGTTCTGAAGAGGGTGCCTTGGTGTACCACATTTATGCCTGGCACTAGCTGGTGGGTGGAGGTAACACTTGGCTACTCTCTAACCTAAAACCCAAGTTCTGGAATCCCTTATCCCCATGTGTGGAGCCTTTGTGCCCTCCCAGAGGTGTGGCCAGGGTAATGATCTATCCCTACCTCTGTAGTCAATTCAAAACAACACTAGGGGTAGTTTTTCCCCTTTGGTTCAGGTGCATGCCTGACTGGGAGGATAAAAGCTGGACCCTTTCGAGGTGTCACCTAACATTTGCCTGTGACAGGGGAGGCCCCTTTAAGGTAAATTAAGCTCCTGTGCACACTTCGAACTGGTCTTCCTGCCAGAGGAACAGAAAACACCTCCCCAAACCAAAGCCATTTTCTCTGCTCTGGGAGCAGTTTTCACACTTCATCAGGGCTAGTCACTCACTGGACTATTGTTGGAGAGCTAATGCAAATTATAGTAAGTGCCTGTCATCAGCAGTAACCCCTTACGGCACTTGCTCACCTCTTGAGACATGGTCGCTTCCCAACTCACCCACCTACCTGGAGCTGTTAGTCAGTGTCTCATAAGTGTCATCTATCAGCAGGCCCATCTCTTCTCCTGCAACGCCATCACTTTGTGTTTCCTCTGGTCGCTGCTTGGGCCGCAGAACCTGGCAAATGTGGATGGGTGGGGAGGTGCTCCAACCCCTTCCTCCTCTCCTTCACCAACACTTTAATTCCTTGCTGGGGTGAGTCGCTGACAGAACTGGTGATTCTCTTTGTGCTTCTGCATGCCGGCAGAGGACTACTGTTACTTAGATCCTCTCCTGTCCCATTGGTCGTCCCGCGACTGATCAGGGCTCTAGCACTTCCTGACAAGCTTCCTCAGTGCCAGGTGAGAGCAACAACGCCCTTTTCTCAGACTCCACCTGACTGATCTACATGAAACTAGCTCCGCAAATCCCAGATTGGATACATTTTTGTTTAAAAATGTTTTGTGCTGATTCTTTGAACAGCGCCAAAGTTGTTAAGAAAATAAAAAAATTACTTTTAATGGAAACTCTGGGCTAACCATAACCACACAAGTGCTATTACTGAATAGCTAGATATAAGATAGATAGATAGATAGATAGACAGACAAACAGAGAGATAGATAGATAGATAGATAGATAGATAGATAGATAGATAGATAGATAGATAGATAGATAGATAGATAGATAGATAGATAGATAGATAGATAGATAGATAGATAGATAGATAGATAGATAGATAGATAGATAGATAGATAGATAGATAGATAGATAGATAGATAGATAGATGCCTGACCGCCACATTTGCAATGTAAAGTAAGGAAAAAACAATAGGGCAGGCAGTGCTGCGAAGAAATATTGAACAAAGAAATTTTGAAATTGCAAGGAGGACTGAGGACTCTTACAATGCAAAGCTACTAGATAACAAATAATGTTTTTTGAAAAAACGCTCTCTTACCTTAATAGCACCAACCACAGTTGTTGTGAGAGCAGAATTATAGAAACTGCATAAAACTATTGTGTAGAGTAAGAGGAACCTAAAATAAAAACAATAAAACCGCTGTAATTCTCATATTATGATAGTTCAAGTCATTGTCAGACTGCAGGCCACTTAGATTACAGAATTGTTAATTCTTGAGATAAGAAGAATCTGTTGCCATCGTATTCCAATCTAAAGAGTTAATTTGGCAAACTCCTGTAAAATGGTGTGGTAATATCACACAGCAAATTACCTATAAAGTGAGGTTCAGCAAATGAGTTATTACTACATCACTGTGCGTTTCCCCGGTTTGTAATGGGTGATAATGCAGTGCTTCACCAGGCTTGGCCGTTTTCCAAGCTGCAAAATGTGAAATATTGTTTTTATGCTCACACAAAGTTTGCCAAGTTCTACCTGGTGAAATTTGTATCGGAAAATCTTCTTGCTACCATCTTCTTGCTACCATCTTGGTACCATCTTGCTACCATCTTGGCTGTAGAGTAATTTTGCACAAGTGCTAATGCCTTTCGGGGGTATTCCCAGTTGGAACAAGACAAGTTATTTTAAAATGTAAAAATAATGAAGCAAAACTGTTACAATGCTTTCTGTCAAAGTCTCGCAGATTTCTTCTTTGGATGACATTGTCACTACGATTTGCAGAAATAGGGAACCACCCTTGGGTAGCATCATTTTACACACAGCACAAACCATGCAATAAATGGTAATCTAACAGTAGCAGAAACAGAAGTTCTGCCTTAATTAATCTTGGTATCTCTGAAACGTATTTTTGGAAAAGCCAGATTAAGACCTAGGGGATACTGTGCTCCAGTCACTAAACACATAATTAGTGTATGCCTCTTCACAAAACAGACATCACATCATTGCAGCTGTTGTGTAGTGTTTCTAATAATAGCTGACTGCAGTTTATTGTAAAAAAGATTCTCTGCAAAAAATAAGAGTGAAAGACTTCATTAAAGTACACTATGCAGATCTTAGCTGCGGACCTCCTTCCCTAAAATGGCTCCTTAGTCTGAGCGGCTTGCTACCTCGCCATACGTCAATGTATTTGTGATTTTCACCTGAAATATCCACTTAGCTACTTCATAAGCATGGGCTAGACTCAGGGACACCACTTGTCTGGTTTGTAGGTCTCTATCCACACTCTGCGAATAGCCACCATTTCAGTGCTCCCGCCAGCACTTCAACATCCAGCTCGTTTGACCCAGTGCAGCCTCTATGCATGCTGCTGGGAGGTGAACATGTTGGAGGGCGCCATCAGCCACTGCACTGCTTCAGTCATTCAGCCAAGTCAGCGCAAATATGGAAGCAGCACCTCGAGGCAACCCATCAGTCTCTGCACCTTCTGTGCATCTGAGCTCACCTACATTTTGACAAGGAGCAGACTCCGCATCTTCTCCAACCGAATTTTACCACCATGCACGTGTGTTGACTGAATTTGGGCTGGGATACTTCCCGCCGAATTTAAAGTCCATTGTTAAGTCTCTCTCATGACAGTTTATTGCCCCCTAAGCACTAGTCTGCTCAACTTGGATTCTTCAAGAGGCCCACACTTACGTTTAAATTCACAGGTAAAGAAATTGGACAATATGTTAAATCAGTTGGACAGAAGGTAGAGAAGTTAGATAAAAAATCAATTTTTATAGAAAATTATGTAAAATACATTTACAAACAAATCACCAGAAAAAACACATTTGGAGAAATAAATTAGACCCAAAAATATATTATTAAGAAGGATGAAGGGAAAGCCAAGATAGGTCTAATATGGCAATGTGTTTTTAGTTTGCAGAGAGTGTTCTAAAAGGTATTGTTGGCCCAAACTTAAGAAGAAGCGGGGCGCAGTCTTGATCAATAGACAACAGTTGTGGAAGGATAAAGGAGATTTGGATTGACCATCAAAAATACCACACAGGCGGATGAAAGTAAAAAGAAAGTTCATACCATGTAAAGCCAATCCAATTCATTCAACCAGAAAATATGTGTACGAGATATTTAGAAAAGTAAACATTTTTATGTTTGAACATAAGCGACAAAATCAGAAGTGAAGATACTTTATCTGTAGCAATTAAAAAAACTGTTTTATGCCAAGAAAGGCTAATGATGCTTACACTTTTCAAAAAGTAATTCAAATTATAGTAGGTTGTAATGGAAAAGGTATGCAATGCTACCGATTGCAAGTGAAATCACATTTGGTTAGATTTACACTTATGTTGTTTACAAACTCTTTAACTGCGGTTTTCATCTCCTGTAGTTCACATGTTGCGTATTCTAAATGAAAGAATTCATTTGACTACATGACTCTATATCATTTTGAATTGATTCATTACCACGTGGGGCCTGGGAAAATAACTTTCTATAAACATGGTCACGAAAAGAACGTATTTTTGCAAAAGCGATAAGATACAGTATAAAGACACAAAAAAGGAATCATCTCATCGGAGATAAAATAGGAGATTTGTGCACCTTTATCTTCCTTGGTATTTAACGATCTTTTAATTTGGCTACATTATTGACGATTTGATTGGCACTCCCGTCTTCCCTATTTGTATAAGGGATAGCAAGCACTGGCAAAGCCAATAGATAGGACTGTCTTGTTTCAGGTATCCTTGTTCTTTTTTGTAATGGCCATGTTGGGAGATATACTCAAAAACACACATACGGGCACCCATATGCACATAGACATCCACATGCCCATAAACAGGCACAGGCGCAGAAACATGCAGACATAAACAACACATTTACAGACACAGGCAGTCAGACAACACATACAGGCAGATGCAGGTGGATGCTGGTTGGGCACATGGACTGATGAATGTGTGGCTGTACACTAATAGGAATAGATTGTTGGTCCATGCAGAATAGATGGGTGGGTATGGTGGTATAGATGAATGGCTGAAAGTGTGGGTGGCTGAATGAATGAATGCTTGGTGATGGGTTGATGGATATGCAATTGAGTTGTAGTGGATACTAGACGTTTGGGGATATGTGGATAGCTGCACAGGTGTAGGTGTGCGGAGAAGTGGATTAAAGTCTGGAGTAAAGAATTAAGAGACATGTTAATGGTTGGATAAGAGTGAGTTTAAGTAGGCTGGAGAAATGGTTGTGGGTGGATAGATGGGTGCGTAGGTGTTCGTAGAAACATGTAAGTATGTTGTTGTACGGAATAAGTAAATTACAATTACAAATATCAGTCAGTGAGCAATGTGCATTTTCTGGGCAACAATTCCAACTCTGCTCTGATGTGGGGTTCAATGAACACAAACCTGTTGTGTGGCTCCCTACGTCTTGCCAGAAAAAGCATTTCAAGACTGATTACCGATGGACTGCCTGCTTGGGATGTCAGCAATGTCGTATGCACCTGCACCATACTACAGCTCTGGTGGCTTAGAGGACTAATGCGCCCACTGTAGGGGCAAGTGTTTGACCTTGTGGTCACAGGTTCAAATCTTGGCGTGTCCACTCAGTCTTTCATTCTTCTGAGGTCGATAAAATGAGTACCAATGAGGTGGGTAAATATAAACATCTGTTGTTCAGCGCCAAAATCTCTTGTGCGTGAACGTGCGCTTTACAAATAGACCTTATGTTTATGTTACTCTGTTCACTGTTTACAGTAAAAAAAAGGTGAGGTAGCAAGACTCCAACGTATAATTTTAGAAAGATTGATCTGTGTAGATTTATTGTGATAATATTTTTAGTGACTCTTTGTAGAATAAAATGCATCTACACTATGCCTTCTGGGGTAAAGTTGTCCAACCACTGACAAAGGGTGGTGTCCCACTTTGTCAAAGCAAGGGCTCTCTGATTCTAGCGATCAGCCAACAAAAGGTCTGTCGGTCCCAACATAGTTCAAGAACACTAAGGGTCCATGGAGATCAACAATGCAACAAGCACTCAGAATCCAAGAGAGAACCTGATCACCCCCTTAATATCTACAAAAGGCAAGCACACGAGTGAGTATATCATAGGCAAAAAAGGGTCACACTGTCACATACTAAATTTCTAGCACTATACCTGGAGGAATGATCGCCTCTCACCAACTCTGTCTTTTACCCCAAGCAATGACCCAGCACTGGGTCGTGGAACGGTCTAAGCAAAGTAAGTGTAGGGCATCAGAAGAACACGTGGAAATTTACACTGTGCATAGAATTCTATGCACATTTCCAGGGATTTTTGTGAATACTCTGAAAGTTGGAAGTAGACTGCTAATAGTCAACGATGAATGTCTGAGCAAATATGATACTGGGAGAGAAGGGCCCCATTTAGGTTTAATGGATGAAAGGGGAACCTAAATATGATAAAGGTTCTCATTTCTTTTGACTATATTGGAGCAGATTCACCAACATACATTTTGGAACCTATGCTTGCTAGGAATCATGACTTTCGAACTTTTAGAGGATTCACAAACCTCCGCTAGATCTCAGAGCTGCTGCAGGGAATGCATTCTCCAGTACAAAAGGTGGTGAGCTAATGGTGTTCGCCATCACGATGAGAACTCTTCGACAACTACTCAGGTTTCTCCTGCACCACAAGAGCAATGGGCAATGTGATTGCGTTGTTGCAATTCTTCTTTGCTGGCCTTGCTTTGCCTTGCTTATTGAGATATTTCCACTAAGGGTCACATACCACGAGAGAGGTCTTGTACCCATAAGACACTCAGCTAGTGACTCTGTAGCAGGACAGGACAGCGGTCTGCTTCAATGAAGCTTCCAGTAGGCCACAGGGTCCCTGATGTGTCTCCCAGTACTCCATTTGTGTTGTTTAGTCCTTCCTGCACAGCTCCTCCTTTTCTTCAGGCAGCTGGGCCTTTTCTAGGCTGCTCATCACTGTAGGTATACCACCAGTACCCCTCTCCCCACAGTGATAGCTCTTTCCCTCTCAGGCCTTCTTCAGAGCACTTATAGTAGCATTGCTGCAGGAGTTTCAGGTGTGTTCCTGACCTGAGATGGAGACTAACTGCCAAAGACACCAGCCATGAAACTCAGAATTCTTCCTCAGTCCACTGCTGTGGCCTGCCTCGCACCGATATCAAGACAGAGTTGGGGGAAATTATGAGCAAGTACACATTTCAAATATGATGTCTATGTGTATCATATTTCTTCTGGACACCAAGCCGTTTCAGGATGAGCTCCTCAATCTTAAGGGATGCAATACAGAGATGATAGTCACGTCTAGTGAATGTTCCTGACATTGTTTCTATAGCAACAATACTGAAAGGATTGCTGTGATCTACTTGTAAAACCAATTCTGCCCTCTGAGTTCCTTCTGAAAATGTTTGTCAAACTAAATTTACTGAAAATATTCCAGTGTAACAAGGTGTTGCTGCTTGAAATAGGGTGCATATGAAGAAATTTAATTTAAACAAAATGTAAAATAGAATCATTACTTCTTAAACAGGTTTTGCATATTTACATAGGAGCTTACCCCATGAAACAAGAAAGAAGAAACTGTGCAGCAAACATAATATTGGTCCACTCACTGAAAGTGATAGCCTAAGAGAGAGAGAACAAGGAGGTAAATGAAGACATGATGTATGGTGGACATGATATTAAATGCAGTGATACAATGTACATGAATATGCTGACATTAATAACGTTCAATTCATAATCCAGCTTCAAATATCTGCCTAGCTCCCAGTAACCTGGCAATGAAATTGACCAGGCACCACCAGCCTCTAAGTTCCTGATTCACAGAAAACTGAGTAAATCTGCACGACTAGGCTTATGACCATCGGCCCAGTTGACAAAGAAAGTCTATTTTGCAGTAGGGCAAATTTAAGAATTTCTGAAATTCGCAAAATGTTTTAGAAGTAAACCTGGAAAGCTGCAACAGTTGAAGTTGTCCATGTGCATGGTTGAAAGTCCCTGTTCATGTGACAATCTGTTCCTTGCTTTTATTTTTTGGAAGACCGTGCATATTTGGCACACTAAACTTTAATTGTAGCAGAATGTATAACCTGAAGAGGCATGACACCTTGCAACCTGCATTGACATATATATACTTTATAAATGGCATGAAGTACCTTTACGCTGGCTGAGTGCTCACAGTCTGCATCATCACTGCAACTTTCCCACTTTTATGAGTGGCTGCTCGAGTGTCCTGGTTGCACACCTCTGCCACTGCTTACTGACTCTAGCTATATCCTGCAATTGCTGCTCCTTCTCCAAAGCAACAGCTGGTCTCAAACTGTGCATCCACTTCCAACCAGGAAAGTCTAGTATCTCAGTCCCTGTACCCACCTCCCATTTAGCCTTAGGCAGAGGAGTGCCCCATAAGCCTGTCGGCAGGACTAGAAATTTGCATATCTTTTGTTGTGGTGCCCTGAGAAGGGCAGGGGCATCAACAACGTTTAGTGAGTGTTTGGGGGCTACTAGAAGTGCAGCAGCTACCTAGAATTTGTACATGTAAAAGTCACCCATGGGATTACCTTAAGGACCCCAGAAGAGGTTTTCAATGTTTGTAAAGCACTCTGGTGTTTCTGCCTTTACTCATAAGCTCTGGAGTGTGAGGATCTATTTTGTTTGGTCCTACAGCTGCAGTAGCAGCATGTTCAAAGTAGATTTAAGACTATGTGTTAATGAATTTTATTAAAAGATGGCACTATCAATGTTGAATTCAGTGGTAGTGGATTTGTTTGACATTATATATTTCTGCTTTTTAATAATGGGGTGATACCCTGACAAAGGCAGTATGCCTGTCTTTTTGATAATGACACCCCCATATATTGTGGCCAGTATAGGTGGGGGATTGTGATTATAGAGTCCAGGGCTTACTGGGGTGAGAACAGTCCTCAGTGTGTCACTACAGGTATTTCCATCTATTTAATTGCGCATATTTGTAAATTAATGCATAGTATTTAGTAGTGTATGCGTAATAAAGTACTTTTCATTTTTAGAAGAAAAGGCACTGACTGTGCAATAATTTACTGAGTGTTGTTGTTGCATATCAGTGAGCTGAGTTACTAGCAGACACCACCTCCCTTAAGTAGGCCTTGGCCTGCTTTGCTTTGCTACCCAGACAGAGTCAAGTGCTACAATGGGGCTTGGTTCTCAGTACAGGGAAGGGCGCTGACATATTACTTGTGAAGGACTCACATCCTTAGCAACTAATAACCAACTTTCTTACACCCATATTATGAGGTTGGCTTCGGCACAATCCCATACTACTTGCCTATTTATACCAACATTTATTGGGACTAAAGTTAAGAATTTAATTGGGATGGGAGCCTTCACTGGGAATGCGTGGGAATATCACAAAGTTACTAGTACTTGAGAGTAGCCGGCACTGTCTCCTACATGATCCTCCCCAGGCATATTCCCTTTTATTTTCCCACCCATTTACTTTAATTGTGTCAACAGAAAAGTTTGTCACATGTTGTGTTTTGGGGCTGTTAGTGCTACTTGTCACTGCAAATTTTCACAAATTTTCATTGATTTAACCAGGATCTGTCAAGACGATTTGTGAATAGAGCCCTAAACTCCTTAATTCATGACATTCACATACCTGAAATTCTTTCTTGACCCTGTCCACTCATCTCATTCCCATGATAAATTCTTTGTTCAAAACAAGCGCAAACTTATACTACAATGGGAAATTATTTACTGGACTATGGTTAAAATACCCCCCTTCTTATCACCCGTGGAATACATCAATCATTATCGAAAATATCCTTTATATCTAATCATCGCTATTAAGGGGTCGATTCCGATCCCGGTCGGAGGCGCACCTAATACCATTCGGCTGGGAAAAAAGCCAGGCGAATGCCTGTTTCCCGACCGATTCGCACATACGTCCGAACGAGCAAGTACGATGCGCACAACTGCCCAAATCCCGACCCAGTCGTACTCACCCAATACAGGTCCTGTTCTCCGACCGAGGCGGATCCGGAAACGCAGAATCGAGTCGCACGGAAGCCAAAATGCAGCCCCGTCCGGCCGGACAAGTACGATGCGCCCTCCGTACGTGCCGAACCCGTCGCTACGCACGGCAAGTCAAAGCATCCGGGAGAGGCGCACATAAGCTCCGATTCGCGCCACAAGACGATCCACGGCTACGAGACGAACACGCCAGCGACGAGGACGAGGCGAAGCAAAGAGAAAGACGAACGAGACGAACCAACCATGAATCCCATCGTGCCGATCCTACCAATATTCTACATCTATTACCGGAACTGGCACGGACGCGTACGACGCAGAAGGTAAGTCAGACACCCACCACACAAACAAACCACACGTACCCGATATATCACACACACACATATGGATGCAGAAATTACTTACACCAGCAACAGCAGCACCATAGGGGCGGGATGGCTATCACCAATGCCACATATACACATAGGGGCCTGGATGCCAACCACTAACACCACCCCTACCCAGGGGGTGCTAGATGCATGTCACTAATACCACCTCTACCCATGGGGGGCTGGATGCCTACCACCACTACCACCCCTACTCAGGGGGTGCCAGATGCCTACCACTACCACCACCCCTACCCAGGGGGTACCAGATGCATACCACTACTACCACCCCTACCCATGGGGGGCAGGATGCCTGTCACTACTACCACCTCTACCCATGGGGGGCTGGATGCCTACCACCTCTACCACCCCTACTCAGGGGGTGCCAGATGCCTACCACTACCACCACCCCTACCCAGGGGGTGCTAGATGCCTACCCCTACCATCACCCCTTCCCAGGGGGTGCTAGATGCCTGTCACTACTACCACCTCCACCCAGGGGTTCCTGGATGCCTGTCACTACTACCACCCCTACCATTGGGGGGCTGGATGCCTACCACCACTACCACCCCTACCCAGGGGGTGCCATATGTCTACCACTACCACCAGCCCTACCCAGGGGGTGCCAGATGCCTGTCACTACTACCACCTCTACCCAGGGGGTGCTGGATGCCTGTCACTACTACCACCTCTACCCATGGGGGGCTGGATGCCTACCACCACTACCACCCCTACTCAGGGGGTGCCAGATGCCTACCACTACCACCACCCCTACCCAGGGGTGCTAGATGCCTACCCCTACCATCACCCCTACCCAGGGGTGCTAGATGCCTGTCATTACTACCACCTCTACCCAGGGGGTGCTGGATGCCTGTCACTACTACCACCTCTACCCATGGGGGGCTGGATGCCTACCACCACTACCACCCCTACCCAGGGGGTGCCAGATGCCTACCACTACCACCACCCCTACCCAGGGGTACCAGATGCCTGTCACTACTACCACCTCTACCCAGGGGTGCTGGATGCCTGTCACTACTACCACCTCTACCCATGGGGGGCTGGATGCCTACCACCACTACCACCCCTACTCAGGGGGTGCCAGATGCCTACCACTACCACCACCCCTACCCATGGGGTGCCAGATGCCTACCACTACCACCACCCCTACCCAGGGGGTGCCAGATGCCTGTCACTACTACCACCTCTACCCAGGGGGTGCCAGATGCCTGTCACTACTACCACCTCTACCCAGGGGGTGCTGGATGCCTGTCACTACCACCACCCCTACCCAGGGGATGCTAGATGCCTACCCCTACCATCACCCCTACCCAGGGGGTGCTAGATGCCTGTCACTACTACTACCTCTACCCATAGGGGGCTGGATGCCTACCACCACTACCACCCCTACTCAGGGGGTGCCAGATGCCTACCACTACCACCACCCCTACCCAGGGGGTGCCAGATGCCTACCACCACCCCTACCCAGGGGGTGCTAGATGCCTACCCCTACCATCACCCCTACCCAGGGGGTGCTAGATGCCTGTCACTACTACCACCTCTACCCATGGGGGGCTGGATGCCTACCACCACTACCACCCCTACTCAGGGGGTGCCAGATGCCTACCACCACCCCTACCCAGGGGGTGCCAGATGCCTACCACTACTACCACCCCTACCCATGGGGCGCAGGATGCCTGTCACTACTACCACCTCTACCCATGGGGGGCTGGATGCCTACCACCACTACCACCCCTACTCAGGGGGTGCCAGATGCCTACCACTACCACCACCCCTACCCAGGGGGTGCCAGATGCCTACAACTACCACGACCCCTACCCAGGGCGTGCCAGATGCCTGTCACTACTACCACCTCTACACAGGGGGTGCTGGATGCCTGTCACTACTACCACCTCTACCCATGGGGGTCTGGATGCCTACCACCACTACCACCCCTACTCAGGGGGTGCCAGATGCCTACCACCACCCCTACCCAGGGGGTGCCAGATGCCTACCACTACCACCACCCCTACCCAGGGGGTGCTAGATGCCTACCCCTACCATCACCCCTACCCAGGGGGTGCTAGATGCCTGTCACTACTACCACCTCTACCCAGGGGGTGCTGGATGCCTGTCACTACTACCACCCCTACCCAGGGGGCTGGATGCCTACCACTACCACCACCCCTACCCAGGGGGTGCCAGATGCCTGTCACTACTACCACCTCTACCCAGGGGTGCTGGATGCCTGTCACTACTACCAACTCTACCCAGGGGTGCTGGATGCCTGTCACTACTACCACCTCTACCCATGGGGGCTGGATGCCTACCACCACTACCACCCCTACCCAGGGGTGCCAGATGCCTACCACTACCACCACCCCTACCCAGGGGGTGCCAGATGCCTACCACTACTACCACCCCTACCCATGGGGGCAGGATGCCTGTCACTACTACCACCTCTACCCACGGGGGCTGGATGCCTACCACCACTACCACCCCTACTCAAGGGGTGCCAGATGCCTACCACTACCACCACCCCTACCCAGGGGTGCCAGATGCCTACCACTACTACCACCCCTACCCATGGGGGGCAGGATGCCTGTCACTACTACCACCTCTACCCATGGGGGGCTGGATGCCTACCACCACTACCACCCCTACTCAGGGGGTGCCAGATGCCTACCACTACCACCACCCCTACCCAGGGGGTGCTAGATGCCTACCACTACCATCACCCCTACCCAGGGGGTGCTAGATGCCTGTCACTACTACCACCTCCACCCAGGGGTTGCTGGATGCCTGTCACTACTACCACCTCTACCCATGGGGGGCTGGATGCCTACCACCACTACCACCCCTACCCAGGGGGTGCCAGATGCCTACCACTAACACCACCCCTACCCAGGGGGTGCCAGATGCCTGTCACTACTCCACCTCTACCCAGGGGGTGCTGGATGCCTGTCACTACTACCACCTCTACCCATGGGGGGCTGGATGCCTACCACCACTACCACCCCTACTCAGGGGGTGCCAGATGCCTACCACTACCACCACCCCTACCCAGGGGGTACCAGATGCCTACCACTACTACCACCCCTACCCATGGGGGGCAGGATGCCTGTCACTACTACCACCTCTACCCATGGGGGGCTGGATGCCTACCACCACTACCACCCCTACTCAGGGGGTGCCAGATGCCTACCACTACCACCACCCCTACCCAGGGGGTGCTAGATGCTTACCCCTACCATCACCCCTACCCAGGGGGTGCTAGATGCCTGTCACTACTACCACCTCCACCCAGGGGTTGCTGGATGCCTGTCACTACTACCACCTCTACCCATGGGGGCTGGATGCCTACCACCACTACCACCCCTACCCAGGGGGTGCCAGATGCCTACCACTACCACCACCCCTACCCAGGGGGTGCCAGATGCCTGTCACTACTACCACCTCTACCCAGGGGTGCTGGATGCCTGTCACTACTACCACCTCTACCCATGGGGGGCTGGATGCCTACCACCACTACCACCCCTTCTCAGGGGGTGCCAGATGCCTACCACTACCACCACCCCTACCCAGGGGTGCCAGATGCCTACCACTACCACCACCCCTACCCAGGGGGTGCTAGATGCCTACCCCTACCATCACCCCTACCCAGGGGGTGCTAGATGCCTGTCACTACTACCACCTCTACCCAGGGGTGCTGGATGCCTGTCACTACTACCACCTCTACCCATGGGGGGCTGGATGCCTACCACCACTACCACCCCTACCCAGGGGGTGCCAGATGCCTACCACTACCACCACCCCTACCCAGGGGGTGCCAGATGCCTGTCACTACTACCACCTCTACCCAGGGGGTGCTGGATGCCTGTCACTACTACCACCTCTACCCAGGGGGTGCTGGATGCCTGTCACTACTACCACCTCTACCCATGGGGGGCTGGATGCCTACCACCACTACCACCCCTACTCAGGAGGTGCCAGATGCCTACCACTACCACCACCCCTACCCAGGGGGTGCCAGATGCCTACCACTACTACCACCCCTACCCATGGGGGGCAGGATGCCTGTCACTACTACCACCTCTACCCATGGGGGGCTGGATGCCTACCACCACTACCACCTCTACTCAGGGGGTGCCAGATGCCTACCACTACCACCACCCCTACCCAGGGGGTGCCAGATGCCTACCACTACTACCACCCCTACCCATGGGGGGCAGGATGCCTGTCACTACTACCACCTCTACCCATGGGGGGCTGGATGCCTACCACCACTATCACCCCTACCCAGGGGGTGCCAGATGCCTACCACTACCACCACCCCTACCCAGGGGGTGCCAGATGCCTGTCACTACTACCACCTCTACCCATGGGGGGCTGGATGCCTACCACCACTACCACCCCTACTCAGGAGGTGCCAGATGCCTACCACTACCACCACCCCTACCCAGGGGGTGCCAAATGCCTACCACTACTACCACCCCTACCCATGGGGGGCAGGATGCCTGTCACTACTACCACCTCTACCCATGGGGGCTGGATGCCTACCACCACTATCACCCCTACCCAGGGGTGCCAGATGCCTACCACTAACACCACCCCTACCCAGGGGGTGCCAGATGCCTGTCACTACTACCACCTCTACCCAGGGGGTGCTGGATGCCTGTCACTACTACCACCTCTACCCATGGGGGGCTGGATGCCTACCACCACTACCACCCCTACTCAGGGGGTGCCAGATGCCTACCACTACCACCACCCCTACCCAGGGGGTACCAGATGCCTACCACTACTACCACCCCTACCCATGGGGGGCAGGATGCCTGTCACTACTACCACCTCTACCCATGGGGGGCTGGATGCCTACCACCACCACCACCCCTACCCAGGGGGTGCTAGATGCTTACCCCTACCATCACCCCTACCCAGGGGGTGCTAGATGCCTGTCACTACTACCACCTCCACCCAGGGGTTGCTGGATGCCTGTCACTACTACCACCTCTACCCATGGGGGCTGGATGCCTACCACCACTACCACCCCTACCCAGGGGTGCCAGATGCCTACCACTACCACCACCCCTACCCAGGGGTGCCAGATGCCTACCACTACTACCACCCCTACCCATGGGGGGCAGGATGCCTGTCACTACTACCACCTCTACCCATGGGGGCTGGATGCCTACCACCACTACCACCTCTACTCAGGGGTGCCAGATGCCTACCACTACCACCACCCCTACCCAGGGGGTGC
This sequence comes from Calotriton arnoldi, assembly GCA_963921515.1. Classification (NCBI taxonomy): domain Eukaryota; kingdom Metazoa; phylum Chordata; class Amphibia; order Caudata; family Salamandridae; genus Calotriton; species Calotriton arnoldi. The sequence goes on along the minus strand of CAWUFW010010611.1, from coordinate 341,140 downwards.
CAGATGCCTACCACTACTACCACCCCTACCCATGGGGGGCAGGATGCCTGTCACTACTACCACCTCTACCCATGGGGGCTGGATGCCTACCACCACTATCACCCCTACCCAGGGGTGCCAGATGCCTACCACTACCACCACCCCTACCCAGGGGTGCCAGATGCCTGTCACTACTACCACCTCTACCCAGGGGTGCTGGATGCCTGTCACTACTACCACCTCTACCCATGGGGGGCTGGATGCCTACCACCACTACCACCCCTACTCAGGGGGTGCCAGATGCCTACCACTACCACCACCCCTACCCAGGGGTGCCAGATGCCTACCACCCCTACCCAGGGGTTGCTAGATGCCTACCCCTACCATCATCCCTACCCAGGGGGTGCTAGATGCCTGTCACTACTACCACCTCTACCCAGGGGGTGCTGGATGCCTGTCACTACTACCACCTCTACCCATGGGGTGCCAGATGCCTACCACTACCACCACCCCTACCCAGGGGTGCTAGATGCCTACCCCTACCACCACCCCTACCCATGGGGGGCAGGATGCCTACCACCAACAACACCCCCACTCATAGGATGGGTAATGCATGACACAACAAGCACACACCAACATAAGGAATGCAACAAAAGACATCCCCCAACACCATGACAAGCGTGTGTAGACTGTGTCAAATGCCTACAACACTGAACATGACTTTGAACATACAATGTGACCCCCTATCACATGTGTCACACATAAATGTGTGTGGCCCCCACAATGCAAGCAGACCATGACCACTGTGGCAATGGGGTCCAACCCCCATCATCACAGTGACCAAAAGGTAAGTGTGGGGTCCATAGCTGAAGCACATTTTGAACATTGTGGCAATGGGGTCCAACCCCCATCATCACAGTGACCAAAAGGTAAGTGTGGGGTCCATAGCTGAAGCACATTTTGAACATTGTGGCAATGGGGTCTAAACCCCCATCATCACAGTGACCAAAATGTAAGTGTGGGGCCCATAGCTGAAGCACATCTTGAACATTGTGGCAATGGGGTCCAACCCCCATCATCACAGTGACCAAAAGGTAAGTGTGGGGTCCATAGCTGAAGCACATTTTGAACATTGTGGCAATGGGGTCCAACCCCCATCATCACAGTGACCAAAAGGTAAGTGTGGGGTCCATAGCTGAAGCACATTTTGAACATTGTGGCAAAGGTGTCCAACCCCCATCATCACAGTGACCAAAAGGTAAGTGTGGGGTCCATAGATGAAGCACATTTTGAACATTGTGGCAATGGGGTCTAAACCCCCATCATCACAGTGACCAAAATGTAAGTGTGAGGCCCATCGCTGAAGCACATCTTGAACATTGTGGCAATGGGGTCTAAACCCACATCATCACAGTGACCAAAAGGTAAGTGTGGGGTCCATAGCTGAAGCACATTTTGAACATTGTGGCAATGGGGTCTAAACCCCCATCATCACAGTGACCAAAATGTAAGTGTTGACATTGAAAAAGCTGCAACTGCCAAACTGCATGGATGATTCCTGGTCACAGAACAACAAACACATCAGTGGCAAAGTAGTGCTTGTGTCCCATAGCAACATAGATTGGGGGAGGCAAACAGTGCAGTGCAAATAAGACATACCTTTGGCCATGTGCAGACAAACATCACCCATGGGGGCTGACACTGTCAACATCCATCAATGACACAATGACAGAAGTGACCATCATAATGCAGACCCACATATTTGCACCAATGGGCACACAAATGGAGATACCCTGTGGAGACTGTAGATGTGAGGTGAACAAATAACATACCATGGCAGCAATGGGACACACAAACAATGATCATTGTGCTGACTGATGACCTAGGAGTCCCAGGGACAGCAGGTGAAACCCAACAAACAACATACAGCCAATGGCACACTAAAGATATGCCAATGCAGTGGTGCAGATGCACAAACACAAACAGGCAGACCCACACTGCACATCAAACACAACAGGTGAGGGGGTGCCAGTGTCCCCTGGCAACCACACAACACATGATGAGGCCTGAATACCAATTACACAGATGCACATACAGTGCCACACAAAAGTAACTCATGGATCCAAATCCCCTATGTGGGCAATCAGGCATTGTTAGATGAGAGGGAGCACAAATTACACATGTCACACAAGCTTGTAGGAACAGCAACTAACACAGCAAGAGACAGACCCACCACAGCACTACCACCAGGGACCCCATATTGTGCTGACACTAGCCTGCATGATAATCCCACTGTGATGACAATGTTAGATGTCGTTCACACTGTGAACCCCAGCCATTTGTCCTGAGCAACTAACTACCATCACACCTACACAAGCTCCAATCAATCAGCACGGCCTGCCAGCCAAGGCCAATATGGAGGTAGGAGTCTGGCCGTGCAACAACTCACTTTTGCACACACTCAACACCACACACCCTGATCTCCACCAATGTGCAGCAGTGAAGCTCACATGGACTGGTGACATTGCACATGCACCCATGACAATACCAGGGGTGGTGGTGGGAACTAAGGTGCAGAAACCCATCACACATGGCCAGTCAACAAGACTCGTCAATGTCTGACACACAGCACAGTATGCCATACATGGGCATGATGTGAAATCCACCACAATCAATGGGATCCTGGCCATAGTCACACACCAATGAAGAAGCCAAGGTGACACACGAAGAACACACGTACACAACTACCAACATTGCAGCTCTGACCCTGAGCAGTGGCAGCAGTCACACACACAACGTGTCACAATCACTGAAAGCTAACACAAACTGTAAATCACATGACTCGTGTAAACAACAAGTGCCAAGGGGAATCCTGAATGTGTCCCATCTGCATTTGCCCACATCCCCAGCACTGACAACAAAGACAACCTGGGATGACAACCTCATGAACATTAGTTTGCCATGCACCCACATCACAGAGAAACCAGGTCCAAGATGCTGGATGAACACAGAACAGCTCAGCAAGCATCACAAACAGGAACATCCCTAGGGACACAGCCTGTGTAGGAAAAGGGAAGGGAACACGCACAGACATGCTTACACAACACAGGCCCACGCAATGTCACCAGATTACACACTGCCATGAGGGCACTCCACTCCTGTGGAAGGTCCGCTGTGCCAAACCTTGTCTGTGCACGACCCATACATGTCAACAGAACACTCCGTCAGTGAGTCAACAACCACAACACACAGAAGGCTCTGCTCACATCAGCCTGGGTACGGGAGTGTCACGTCAGTCATCTGCACACACACCAATAACGTGTCAAGCAAGTTGCACTGTATACACAGATGAGTCCTTCGACATTGATGTGCAAAACTGCATGTCCAGTGGAGCTGGGCACACAGTCAGGGAAATCGGAACATTGAACAGTGGTAAGCCAACCAGATGTGCATCAGTGTAAGACAAAGATGTTCATTTACAAATGCAAAAAGGACATCCCTGTGTCAAATGCTGAACATTACACCCTCAGACTGTAGCAAAGGATGCCATAGATCCAGACTACAACAGGACACATATCCCATGGACCACATGGAGTCCATCACTGCAACACTTCTTCGTCCTGATGTGAACACTATTACAACTGCAAATGCAGGATGCTACTCATCCACATCATGTACATCAAAAGAAAACCCAAAAGTAAACAAAAAGGGGCTTTATTCAGCAAATGTCAGGGTAAACACGGAAGTCCAAAAGAAACTAAGGCCAATGGCCAGTCCAAAATCACAGTACCAACGGGGTGAGAAGTAACAACTGGTCACACATTGCTTGCCTGCACTGGTACGGTTGGGGGACATCCCCCTTGGAGGGGCATACAAGGGGCAGGCCAGGCACCGCAGGGACAGGATCAGGGGATGGCAGAGTGAGGCAGTGAAGGGGTGGTGGGTGCAGGAGTGTCACCGGCAACTGCAGTGGAGGTGTCTGACTCAGGGGGCGGCACCACTGTGGTACACAAGTCAGTTGGTGTGGGTGCTGCAACCACTGCAGTGGGCTGGACTGATGTAGTGGACTGGGTACCCACTGCAGTGCCCGAGTCAGACGTGGTGGTTGTGGACTCCACTGCAGTGCATGACTCCAAGGGAGTGGAAGGGTGGGCAGATGAGGTGGGCAGGACAGAGGGGGGGGACCCGGTCCCCACAACTGTGCCACTAACAGGCAGAGCGTCTGGGTTGGGGTGGAAGAGCAAGTGGCAGGGGGGAGGGCCTAAGCAGTCTGGGGATGCGGTATCGGTGTGTGGGGGAACCTGGGGCAGGGTGTGGCGGGGGAACCTGTGCAGTGGTAGCCTGGGGGTTGGAGGAGAGAGACTGGGCGCTGGAGCTGCGTGGTGGTGGTGGTGGGGTCTTGCTCTTCCTGCTCTGGGGGACTTCCTAATGGGCTCCTGTGTCTGCCTGCGCCTGGGGGAGGGTGTCCGGGGCGAGGGGCACTCCTCTCTGTGTGGGTGGACTTCCTCTTCCCTGGTATGCTGGATCAGCAGGAATGGAGGGGAAGAGGCCGAGGTCACACAGGAAGATCTGCTGTGTAGGTGGGGTAGCAGGCGAGGCAAGGGAAGGGGTCTTGGAGGGAGAGGATTTGGAGGACTGCGGAGTGAATGTGGGTGCCTGTGTGTGTGTGTGTTCCCCATCCCCTGTGTCTGTGGTATCAGTCCCCTGAGGATGCTTGTGTGCACATCTTGCCTTACTCTTGGGTGTGTCTGTGCTGCTCGTGTCTGTGTGTTTGGTTGACTGTGCAGGTGTGCATGTGCTTTGGACAGGTAGGGGGCAGGAAGTGTGGATGGGGCAGAGGTGGGAGGGGTGAGGGACTGTTGGAGGAGGGACACTGCTGCCGTCAGGGAGGAGTCCATGGACCTATTGCTCCTCTGTAGGGCAGACATACCCGTCGAGATGCCCTCCATGAACGACACCAGCTGTGTCAACAGAGTGGTGTGTGCATGGAGGACACTCAGCATTGCTGTCTGCCCTACATGGAGCTGCCGAAGGAGGTACACAGACTCCTCACTCAGGGCAGCAGGGGACACAGGGGCAGGGGCTGTGGTGCATGGCACAAAGTAGACACGCTCCCGAGCACGGGAGCCTCCACGGACCTCAGGAATGGAGGGCGGTGGTGGTGGAGATGGTGGCGGGGCCAGACAGACTAGCTGGCTTTTGGTGGCTGCTGAGACCCGCCTCCACAAGGGAGTCATCCTCCGAGCTGCTGTGGTCCCCAGCTGAGGTGGATGGTGCTGAGGACTCCTCGGTGTGGCTCCCCTCACCCTCCGTGCCACTGGGTCCCTCTGACCACTCGTCCGATGCTGACCCAGTCTGGCTCCGCTGCTCCTCCTGGTCCGTGGAGCTGTCCCCTCCTGTGGCCGTGGATGTATCTGCAAACAATTAGGGAAACAGACAAACATCAGTCACCTGCACTGACCGCACACACCACAGTAAGTACAGCACATTACAGAGCAAGCCCTGGCATCCTTAGTTGAACATTGCCTAAAGTCCTCACACAGATTCGGGAAGCCAATTGTCAGTCTGATGGTCAACCATGGGACTCACACCCCTCCTGCCCTTGCACCCATCTGTCTGGTGCCTGTCTGATGGTAAGACCCCAGTGTGGACACATGCACCACCTACACAGTTGTTGGACATTGCAGGGAACACGGTGAAGTATGTGAACATGCACACATCACATCTCTTGCCACTGAGTCAGTGCAGGTGTCCGGATAAAGGGATGGCCAGAGTCTAATTAGAAATGCATGTGATGCATACCAGCACCAGACACCATGATGCACCCATGTCCGGATAGTCAATGCCACAATGGGGTGCATGTTGCACATGTCACTCCCCTGCAGGATCAGTCCCAGGAAGTTTAATGCCAAGACACAGGAATGCGTGCAAAGTCATACATTACTGTCTCAAGTCACATGGCCATGGCAGCCAGCCAACAACAGTCTGCACTGTGTCACAATCCGAGGGCATGGGGAATGCAAGTTATGTGACTGACAAGTGCACATGTCCATCCCCCAAAAACCACATCATCTGTACTACTATTTGTCCACGTCATACCAACTGGACATATGGGGGACATGAAACACAACTCTCTGAACATGAGCACCTCACAGTGAATGAAAATACAGCTGCCTGAAAGTCACAGTCGCAAACACCTGTGTGCACAGTCAAGTGATCAGACACCTATAAGTCACAGAAGTATCGTCTATCATGGTCACATCTCAGATGGCATGCTGAGCCCTAACCGATAAACATACCAGTAGTCCTGACAACGAAGACACAGCACAATGAGACAGAGGCAGACACCTGAGGGTACATTTCACTGATCACAACATGCCAGATGATACACAGGAGTGGGAGTACAGAGTGTATTGTATGCCCTGGAGTAGGCATGACTGTCCAGCTCCACCTGTAAGAGGGATGAGTCCTGGACAGTAGGCAGGTGGCTAAGCATGTGTGACACACTGGATACACATACTCCTGAGGCCCAAACATTGTTCCCACCAGCAGCATTGGTGTGTGCCAAATTCCCCAGGGACATGTGGTGAGTCAGAGCAGCAAGCGGACCACATATCAAAGTTACACCCAGATCACATGTCAGAACTTAGGCATTGTGTAAGCAATTGACCCACCCATGAATCGCACAACATAGTCACGGGAACAAATGCTGTCCCCCACCTTGAGCAAAGCAAAATGCAATGACACAGTCCCCAAATGACACAATTTCCTGACTATAAGGGCCACACATATGCGTATCAGAGGAGAAGTGGGCATGTCACAAATGAGGGACATGGGTCCTGGACCACATGACTGATGTACTGTGGAAGTTTAACCAGGCCAGAGGAGGGCACATAGCATGTCAGACAAAGTGCACAGTGCAGTCATGGACTCATCCCCTCCTTGCTGCTGTCTGTCCTTCAGCTGCCCATCCAGGTCAGGGAAGACCACCGCCAGGATCCGGAGCATGTGGGGGTCAGGGTCCGGTGTCCGCCCCTCCTGCGAGGAGGCGACAGCTTCAGCTGGACCCTTGCGATCCTCCGGGTCCAGCCACGAAGGTCCTGCCACCTCTTTTGGCAGTTGCAGATCCTGCGCCTGTAGACCCCCACGGATCTTACTTTCCGGGCGATGGTCAGCCAGATGTCCTGCTTCTGGTGGGCATCAACCTGTGAGGATGACAAAGTGAAAAGTCATTACTACACATGCAACATATACGTGCATCACACAGTTGGATATACATGTCTCAATCACAGGGGCATATGATGTACACAGGCAGTGCAACAATGGCTATGAACAGTTTGCCAGCAGTCACTACATGGTATCATTGCATGGGAAGTAAACCTAGTTGGAATGCACTGTTACTGCACTGTACCAGTTCAGTGCATGTAACTACACACTTTGGGGTGTGACAACTACTCAGTGGGCATGCTAGCCAGTGGTGTGCACACTGAAAGTCCTGCTAGTCAGACAACATGCACAATTAGTGATGCAGTGGAAAGCACACTCACCTGCTCCCCTGGTTTCCCATACAGCTTGCTGTACTGTGGAAGGAGGCTGTCCAGCAGGGCCTGGTTCTCCTCAAGGCTGAAGGCTGGGGCTCTCTCCACAGTACGTGCCATTGCAGGAGCCAGAGGATGCATAAACAGCAGCAGTGTTGGTGGCAGATGTCGTCCTGGAGCATGTAGTGCAGGCAAGTGAGCTCTCAGGGGAACAGCCAGCATTATATGTGTGCTGCAGAGGCAGATACTGTCCCATGTGTCCAAAGTGATAGGTCCAAGTCGTTTGCATCTTATGAATCTGACCAATCCATGGAATAGCAGCACTAATACACGCCCACAGCATCCTTCAAATCTTCAACTTCATGACACCCATGATTTTGCAACATTGTTGTGGCTGGCCAACTGAATTCACTGCATCAGACTCGTTGGAGCTTCGAAAACGCGTCCGTTGCCATGCCAGGCCCCAGCCCATGTGTGCGCACCGTTCGGTCCATTGCTGTACAACGCGTACCCGGGATACAACGCGTACCCGTTCACATTGAATGCAATGGGCCGGCCGGGCACACCGATCGGTCCATTGCTGTTCAACGCGTACCCGCTCACATTGAATGCAATGGGCCGGCCGGGCACACCGATCGGTCCATTGCTGTTCAACGCGTACCCGCTCACATTGAATGCAATGGGCCGGCCGGGCACACCGATCGGTCCATTGCTGTTCAACGCGTACCCGCTCACATTGAATGCAATGGGCCGGCCGGGCACACCGATCGGTCCATTGCTGTTCAATGCGTACCCACTCACATTGAATGCAATGGGCCGGCCGGACACACCGATCGGTAGATTGCTCTACAACGCGTACCCAGGATACAACGCGTACCCGCTCACATTGAATGCAAAGGGCCGGCCGGGCACACCGATCGGTCCATTGCTCTACAACGCGTACCCGGGATACAACGCGTACCCGCTCACATTGAATGCAATGGGCCGGCCGGGCACACCGATCGGTCCATTGCTCTACAACGCGTACCCGGGATACAATGCGTACCCGCTCACATTGAATGCAATGGGCCGGCCGGGCACACCGATCGGTCCATTGCTGTTCAACGCGTACCCGCTCACATTGAATGCAATGGGCCGGCCGGGCACACCGATCGGTCCATTGCTGTTCAACGCGTACCCGCTCACATTGAATGCAATGGGCCGGCCGGGCACACCAATCGGTCGATTGCTCTACAACGCGTACCCGGGATACAACGCGTACCCGCTCACATTGAATGCAATGGGCCGGCCGGGCACACCGATCGGTCCATTGCTCTACAACGCGTACCCGGGATACAACGCGTAGCCCGCTCACATTGAATGCAATGGGCCGGCCGGGCACACCGATCGGTCCATTGCTGTTCAACGCGTACCCGCTCACATTGAATGCAATGGGCCGGCCGGGCACACCGATCGGTCCATTGCTGTTCAACGCGTACCCGCTCACATTGAATGCAATGGGCCGGCCGGGCACACCGATCGGTCGATTGCTCTACAACGCGTACCCGGGATACAACGCGTACCCGCTCACATTGAATGCAATGGGCCGGCCGGGCACACAGATCGGTCCATTGCTCTACAACGCGTACCCGGGATACAACACGTACCCGCTCACATTGAATGCAATGGGCCGGCCGGGCACACCGATCGGTCCATTGCTGTTCAACGCGTACCCGCTCACATTGAATGCAATGGGCCGGCCGGGCACACCGATCGGTCCATTGCTCTACAACGCGTACCCGGGATACAACGCATACCCGCTCACATTGAATGCAATGGGCCGGCTGGGCACACCGATCGGTCCATTGCTGTTCAACGCGTCCCTGTACAAGTCACTGGCATATGTCACCATGCCTGTCACAGGTGAACATATGCCAGCCACATATACTTCCCAGGGAGTGAGGGGCACACCTACAACACCTCAGCCTGTCCACACTGTATCCTAAGGCATGTAAGGCTGCATTACCTGTTCCGTGTATGGGGGTCAACATGTTGTTTTTTGGGTGGCACTTGGGGGCAGCCACTCCCAGGCTGTGCACGTGTTCATGGGGACAGAATCCTTGGTGTGTTGTGCACATGTACACTGTGGTGTGCAACTGTTCATTTCAGGGCATGTGGCATGGTCACATTTCACGGTTGTGTATGTGTATGTCATGTCACATACCCCCTGAGTCCCATGTGGGACGGTATGTACGTCCCAGGGTGACCCATTGCCACAATTGTGATGGCCCTCCACAGTCTGTGTGCATGTTGTGTTTACAATGTCTCTGATTCCATGTGCACAATGGGAGACAGTCTCCACATCCACGTTGTTTGTGCATGGGCTTTGATGTTGTGCGTGTGTGTGTCACAGACGTCCATGTCTGTCCTGCTGAGGCAACAGGGACCACTACCTGTGGGGGTCATGGTTGTTTAGCTGTGGTGTATTCATGATGCACCATGTCATGCCAGTGTCCATGTGGCAATACAGGGTCCCTGGGAATCTACCTGTCGATGAGCTGTGATGCCTGGGGCACATCTGTCCTCACATGTCACTGTGGTGTGTGTTTGGAACATGACAGCAGTACATGGGTACTGTGACACAGCCTAATGATATCCCATAGCACAACCTGGGACTTGTTGAGGGCACATTTTGAACTGTGATGTTAGATATTAGCCATGTAGGTGCCATACATGTCCTTACGGAATGGCACACGCATCATGTACTTGTGTCTCGTAATGATGTATCATGTGATATTGAGTCTGGTCTATGCCACATATGTGGGGTGACTGTCAATCTTTCTTTCTTCACCTATGCACTGCAGGGCACCAGCTGTCCATCGGCCATTCCCTGACCTTGCAACAGTGGTTGAACGGGACTGCATCCGACAATACCGCTTCACCAGGCCACTGATTGAGGAATTGACGGTGCGGTTGGCCCCACATTTGCATCCTGGCCGGACATACCCTACAACGCTGACCCCCAAGGTGAAGGTGATGGCAGCCCTACACTTCTTTGCCACCTGTACCTTTCAACACACTGTGGCGTCTGCTGGTGGGATGTCACAGACCATGTTCAGCCGTGTGCTCCGCGATGTTTTGGAGGCTATGTTGAGATACCTGAACCAGTACATCTATTTCCCTAGACTTCAACAACTCACTGACGTGAAGAGTGACTTCTATGCCCTGGGGAGGATGCCGCATGTCATTGGCTCCATTGATGGGACACATGTGGCTTTGGTACCACCACAGGCCCAAGAGCAGGCATACAGGAACCGCAAACACTACCATTCGGTCAATGCACTGGTGGTATGTCTTGCAGATATGAGCATCTCACACATGTGTGCCCGTTTCCCCGGTTCTGCACACGATGCCTACGTGATGAGGAGTAGTCGCATCCCGAGGATGATGTCACAGATGCGGAACCAGCATGCCTGGCTTGTTGGTGTGTACTGACTTTGTACCATTGTGTGTGTTCTGCAATGTAGTGTTCCACCCTCTTTTCCAACTCAGCTAATGTGCAATTGTCTGTATGTAGGTGACTCCGGATACCCCAACATGCCGTGGTTGCTGACGCCCCTCAGGAACCCTGTGACACCAGCTCAGATGCGCTACAATGAGGCACATGGTCGGACCAGGAGAGTGATTGAGCGGACATTTGGTCTCCTGAAGAGCCACTTCCGCTGCCTAGATAAGACAGGAGGGGCCCTCCCATATGCCCCAGCAAAGGTGTGCAAGATTGTCATCGTCTGCTGCATGCTACACAACCTGGCAGTGCGGAAGGAGTTGCCTCTCATCCTGGATGACGATGACCAACATCCGTTACCTGTGGAGGATCCTGGGCTGGACCACGATGCCAGTGATGATGATGATGATGAGGGTGATGTCCGCACACAGCTCATCACCAACTTCTTCAGCTGAATGTGAGTATCCAGGGATGTTATGTCAATGATGTGAGTTTGCATGATATGTGTTGGTGGTGCTCTGGTGCTGTTTGAGTGTGTCCATGTGCTACTTGACTGGATGCGTGCAGCGATGTGTCCTTACAGGTAGTCTGTACTCCCCAACAGTGTTGGCATGCTAACTTGGTTCTGGGTGGGTTCTTGTGACAAGTATTGGGCATGAGTATTGCAGTTCTGTCCTGTTCTTCAGTGCTTTTGACTGTGTGTCATTTCTGTCCTTCACAGGGTACTTTCAGAGTTGTTTGGTCAACTGTGATCCCCCGACACCGTGAATCAACTTCCAGGGTGGTAGCTGTCGTTTCCCTACAGGTGATGTGCGCCACACCCATGGACTTCCTTTCTTCTACACTTGTTGACTGTGTGCCCACTGCCAGGTGGGATTACCTTGCATCTGTAGTGGTTACAACATGTTGCAAATGTGTAATAAACCTGTGCTTCACTTTGTGATGTGCGTTGTCTGTGGTCACACATCTGACTGACATTTGCTTACTGCACCAGTGGGCTAGTTAACACAGACTGTGAATAGGTGTTGGGTCTGTGCATTGCACCGTATTTCCTGGCAACATCAGTGTAGGCAATGAGTCAGATGGCCCTGGTGTGTATGTGTTGTGTAGCCCTGGTGGTGTGTCTCCCTCATATGTGTCACGTCGCCATGACTCACATGCCGGTGTTGTACTTGCTGTAGCAGTTAGCATGCACAGTGTCATTTCACAGATCATCATCTCCACTTCAGAAACAACGTTGGAATCACAACAGAGGCAAGTATGGTGTATTAGTGAGTTTATTGAAATACATGTGTGAGTATAGTGCACAGGATGGTGGGTGCTGTACATTGTGATTGTAATCCAAAGTTCCTAGATGATTTGGAAGTCCTGGTAGCAGAAATGTCCAGAGTAAAGTCCACAGTCATCTGATACATTGGTCCAACTTGAGCTCCCCATGTCATGTGGGAGAGTTGTGTTGCATTCGACAGTGTGAAGAGTTTGGGCACAAAGGTGATTTTCCAGAACAGGTGTTGGCTTCCTGGGGGTTGTGCATGGCCATCAGCCTCTCAGTTGTCCTTCCTCGGACGACCCCTCTTCTTTGGGGGGACCCTCAAGTGCAGGCTGCTGCGGTGCAGGGGACTCTCCACCAGAGTCATCCTCCCTCCCTGTGGCAGTTGCAGTTGTTGCAGCACCAGATGTTGTGGGCACACAGGGAGGTGTTGACATGTTGGTGCAAATCTAGCGGAGGCATTGCAATATGTCCCTATGCACCGCCGTCTGTTCTTGCACTGTGTCCCACTTGGACTTCATGCGGGACATGTGTAAGTCCAAGCGGGCATGATGGGCAGCCTGCTGCTGTTGAATGTCCCTGAGGATCCCCACTACCTGGTTGAACTCTCCGGTGCTAGTCTGGTACGCATCAGCTATGCGTACCAGTTGTGGGTCATCATGCAGTCCAGACCCCTCTGCAAGCAGCGACCTATGTCTACCACCCCTCCCACCACCCCAGGCGACACGTGAAGGACCTGCGGTGGCACGCACAGGTGACCCTGGGCCCCCTTGGGGGTTGTTGCTGGTGTTGTTTTCCGTAGCCCACGTTGGGCCAGGGTCCGTGTGCTGTTGGTGGTGGTGGTCCTTGGTCTGTCCGTGTCGGCAGGGGTGGTTTGTGTGTTGGCAGTTGTTGGAGGGGTGGGTGCAGGGGGTGCAGCTGGTGGTCCTGCTGGTGCTGCATGATGACTCACTGCGGAGGTGCCAGGTAGGTCTTCGTCATGCGAGGTGGGCAGAGGCTGTTCCACACCAGTGAGCTCAGTGTCCCCCGGAGCCTGGGACAGGGACTCCTCAGCGTCTGCTGCTGTGTCCCCATCATCACCTGTATTTGGAAGAGACACACAATGTATGTAATGTTTCTACAGGCATCAATGATTCAAACACCTGACAGTTGTGACTGTACCTCTGGATGCGGGCCTGTACATTGCATTGTCCTAAGTTGTCACAGTCAGCTGTTGATATTGGTGTAGCGCATTGTCCTGAAAACATGAAGCATTTCAATGTGAATGTTGAGGTGTGTGCATGGCCAGCATTGGTGGTATTTGGTTGACATACGGACATCCATCTCCCTCCAGCCCAGTTATCCCACCATGAAGCATGCCACCCTTGCAGTGGGTGCAGGTTGACTCTCAGGATGTCAGTCAGTGGTGTCCTGCTGTTTGTTGGTGCCCAGTTCCCAGCAGGGCCTTGTGCTCCCCACAGCAGTACCCAGTGTCAGCCATCTTGTCAGTTGTTTTCCACTCCCTGTGATGTGAGCATGGTTCAGAGTGGTGTTGATGGGCCAATTGTGAGGGTGAGCAATATCTGTGACTACCACTCCCATCATGCTATTGCCTGCACCCCCTTCCCAGCATGCCCATACTTCCTTCCTTTTGAGTGGACTTCACTGTGTGTGGGTGTGACAGCAATGGCAAGATGGCTGACAGTGGTGTCCTGCTGTTGGTTGGTGGCCAGTTCCCAGCATGGCCTTGTGCTCCCCACAACAGAGCACCGGTGTCAGACATCTTTGATGGGGCTTTCCACTCTCTGTGAGGTGTGCATGCTTCAGTGTGAGCTTGCTGGGCCATGTGGTTTGGGGATGTTGAGCTGTGACTACCACTCCCATCATGCTATTGCCTCCACCCCCTTCCCAGCATGCCCATACTTCCTTCCTTTTGAGTGTACTTCACTGTGTGTGGGTGTGACAGCAATGGCAAGATGGCTGACAGTGGTGTCCTGCTGTTGGTTGGTGGCCAGTTCCCAGCATGGCCTTGTGCTCCCCACAACAGAGCACCGGTGTCAGACATCTTTGATGGGGCTTTCCACTCTCTGTGAGGTGTGCATGCTTCAGTGTGAGCTTGCTGGGCCATGTGGTTTGGGGATGTTGAGCTGTGACTACCACTCCCATCATGCTATTGCCTCCACCCCCTTCCCAGCATGCCCATACTTCCTTCCTTTTGAGTGTACTTCACTGTGTGTGGGTGTGACAGCAATGGCAAGATGGCTGACAGTGGTGTCCTGCTGTTGGTTGGTGGCCAGTTCCCAGCAGGGCCTTGTGCTCCCCACAACAGAGCACCGGTGTCAGACATCTTTGATGGGGCTTTCCACTCTCTGTGAGGTGTGCATGCTTCAGTGTGAGCTTGCTGGGCCATGTGGTTTGGGGATGTTGAGCTGTGACTACCACTCCCATCATGCTATTGCCTCCACCCCCCTTCCCAGCATGCCCATACTTCCTTCCTTTTGAGTGTACTTCACTGTGTGTGGGTGTGACAGCAATGGCAAGATGGCTGACAGTGGTGTCCTGCTGTTGGTTGGTGGCCAGTTCCCAGCAGGGCCTTGTGCTCCCCACAACAGAGCACCGGTGTCAGACATCTTTGATGGGGCTTTCCACTCTCTGTGAGGTGTGCATGCTTCAGTGTGAGCTTGCTGGGCCATGTGGTTTGGGGATGTTGAGCTGTGACTACCACTCCCATCATGCTATTGCCTCCACCCCCATCCCAGCATGCCCATACTTCCTTCCTTTTGAGTGTACTTCACTGTGTGTCGGTGTGACAGCAATGGCAAGGTGGCTGACATTGGTGTCCTGCTGTTTGTTGGTGCCCAGTTCCCAGCATGGCCTTGTGCTCCCCACAGCAGTACCCAGTGTCAGCCATCTTGTCAGTTGTTTTCCACTCCCTGTGATGTGAGCATGGTTCAGAGTGGTGTTGATGGGCCAATTGTGAGGGTGAGCAATATCTGTGACTACCACACCCATCATGCTATTGCCTCCACCCCCCTTCCCAGCTTGCCCATACTTCCTTCCTTCTGACTCTGCTTCCCTGTGGGGTAGTGTGCCTGTGCTGAATAGATGGCTGACAGTGTTGTCCTGGCGTTTGTTTGGCTACAAGTCCCATGAGTGTCACTGTGCTTCCCACCGCTTGACCCAGGGTGGTGGTTCTTTGTGGGATAATTGATTTTAGTGTGAGGCAATGCATTTTCCCAGGTGTGTTGTGTGTAGTTTGTGTTAGGGGTGTGTGTGGGAAGAGCTGCTGGTAACTATGGTCATAGCTGTCAGTCCTCCTTCCCACCCAGCCAGATATCCCACCATGGAACGTGCTTCCATTGCAGGGAGTGCAAGTTGTCTTTCAGGATGTCAGTCAGTGGTGTCCTGCTGTTGGTTGGTGCCCAGTTCCCAGCAGGGCCTTGTGCTCCCCACAGCAGTAGCCAGTGTCAGCCATCTTGTCAGTTGTTTTCCACTCCCTGTGATGTGAGCATGGTTCAGAGTGGTGTTGATGGGCGTATTGTGAGGGTGGGCAATATCTGTGACTACAACTCCCATGATGCTATTGGCTACACTGACTTGACCAGCATACACAGAATTCCTTCCTTTCTGTGGGATTCCCTGTGTGGTGGTTTTGTAGTGGTGGCTACATATCTGACAGTGTTTGTTGGTTATATTTGTGCCACTGCCTAGCTTTATTTGTTGTAGGGTTTGTACATGTCATGACACAGTTACATATCACTATGAGATGGCATGTATTGTGTTTATCTGACTGACATACACATCTTGGGATGATTCTGTTTTTGTTGCTGTGTATTTGCTAAGGGTGCATGGTTTGACTATCCCCTTGACAGTGATGTGTGTGTATTGTCACACAATATTGGGTATATTGGTTGTGTACTCACCAGGCTCTGGGATGTTTTCTAGTCCATATACGCTGACTGGTGGTAGGATGGCCCGCACCTTCTCCTCCCAGGGCCTGAGGTATAGTGGTTTGGCAGGAGGGCCACTGCCAGTGTGTTGGCTCAAGATGTAATCCTTCTTCAGTAGGTCCCTGACCCTCCTGCGCACATCATACCACCTGTTCTGGATGTCTTCCTTTGTGCGCAAACATGGTGATTGTGCGTTCACCCTGTCGACGATCCTCGCCCACATCTTGGTTTTCTGCGACATGGGGGTCTGCTGGACCAGTGTACCAAACAGCTGTGGCTCTACCCTGAGGATCTCATCTACCAGGACTTCCAATTCACTATCTAGGAACATTGGATTCTTCTTGGGGGGCATGGTGATGGGTGGTGGTGGTGAGTGATGTGTGTTGGTGTGCAAGTGAGGGTGTGTGAGTGTGTGTTTTGCTGGGTGTATGTGAGGGTGCTATTTGTTGAGGTGCTGATGGTGTGTGGCTTGTGTGATGGATGAGCTGTGAGTGTGTGTGTGGTTGCTGTCTGTTGGTGTTCTGTGCTGGCAGGTAATTTGAATTTGCAAAGGATCATGGTAGAGATTTGTGTCCTTTATATGGGTGGAGTTGTGGGTGTGTCTTTGTTCCCTGTTTCCCCCAGTATTTATTGGCTTTGTAATTGCTTGTTTGGCCTTTTTTTGTGTGTTTTCCCTTTGTACTTTTTGTGCATGTAGGAGACGTTCTTCTGACCGAGTCAGACCCTGCAGTTGTCTCGTGCGAGCTTCTCCGAGTCGTTCACGCTGTGTTTGTGCTGTTTTATGTGCTGCGTACGCGTCGGTCGCGGTGTATTGGGTTGCTTCGGCTCGCTGTTTTGTATGCGTGTCGGTCGTACGGCTTGAGCTCCGTGCGTCTCGGTCGTGTTTTCCACGCGTTGCATCGTACTTGGCGGGTCGGAGTTCGCGGGTACGTTTCGTTCGGGATTCTTCCTGGTGCGTGTCGGTCGGTTCGATTCGCGTGCTTTTCCGGCCGGATAGCTGTTTTCCGCGCGGTTCGGTCGTTCGTATTGTGTTCCGTACGAGTCGGTCGGATTTTGCACGCTTTTCATCGTACTTTGCGGGTCGGGCTGCACCGGTACGTGTCGGTCGGAATAAATTCCGGCTCCGAGTCGGTCGGTATGTTTTCCGGCCCGAATCGGAATCGGCCCCTAAGTCTTTTCAGTGCCTTAGGTTAACACATCCTGGCCCTAATTGATCATTTGATATATATGTCAGTGACTAAACTAACTTTCTAATCTGTCTGCCTTCTACTTCTACCCACCCTCTGCTGTATTCCTTCTCTGCCTCCTCCTTTCCTGGTTTTACCTAATTCTCTTTTTCAATTACTAGCTCATCTGGATGATGCCCCGTTGACCGTGCACTTCTTGTCTGGATTCCGCCTCTGGATTCTGTCCACCATTATGCAGAAATAACTGCCTTGTCTGGGTTTGATCAGGTAAAAGGTGCCAATTTATGTTGCTTGAAGGTATTCTGTTTGTGCTTAACAGGATTAACTGCCTGAGAACAGTTAGCATCTAAAAGTAGTTTTTATCACTTTTCTCTGCCCCACACAAAAAAATGGATATCATCCGCTCTGCTCCATGATTGACATCAGTCACATACGTTTCCATTGCTGTTACCACAAGTACTTCTAACATATTTCTAAATACCATCTATATTTGCAAATACTATTTTGCTGAAAGATTTCTACTGTTACTTTGCCTAAAAATAAGTTGTCTGCACAACACACACGCTATACAATTGAGCCAAAAGGCAGCAACCTTCTAATGGATGACAATACTATAGTCAATCTGGACCTCTGCTGATTACTCATTTTTCAACTTCACTGAGCAACTGGACATGCAAATCAGTGTTAGTCCTGTACAAAGTGGAAAGTTTAGCCACAAGGGACTGACCACATCCTTTCTGTAAGGTAACTCAATCAAACCCCATGAGTGTCTAAATTTCAATCAATAGTCTATTCAATTTCTTTAAAATCAAATTTCAGGAAAAAAAAGAAAAGAAACTGAAGATATCCAAGAAATGCATAACACTAATTTAAAAGGTATGCAGGTAATACAAATTATTTTTAAACCAGACACTTATAAAAGCAACCTCCTTAAATATCCTCATTGTGTGCCTAGGCAGTTGATACTATGTAATATTCTATGGATAGAAAGTAAAAATAGGCAGTGTGAACATATTTAAAGGAAATCATAGGATCTAACCCTATGAAGCAAGACACCCAATTTCGAAAGGTAGAATTAATCTGGGTGTTTCATCAAAGCAAATACAAATGTAGCTCTGCTTTTGGTGCCTGGGAAACCAGTAATGGGCAGAGGGTATGTTCAACTGTAATATTTCAGATACTGAGAAGAAATGTATTTTTAACTGCTGTATATAAAAATAAATACAATGGTATGGATATCAACTCAAGGTATCTGTCAATTCCACCCCCTCAGTAAATCCCACCCAAATGTATCTCATATATAATGGAAAACATTACTTAATGTCACAACATGTGATCCACATCTATAGGTAAAAACCTGATTAAAGTGTGAGATGTGGGACAAAAAGGGCAGAAAGACAAAGAAAAGAGAAAAAACGAATCAGAAAACCTTTGATTATGTGAAGTGAATAGGATCATTAGCTATGGTCTCAAGCACCACACGCAAACCTTCCAATTATGATTGTGGGTTCTGTCTGACCCTAGACTGCACAGTTAAAAGCACAGTAACATCGTCATTTCAGGAGAGACACCCTTAATACTAGAGAAGAAAGTTCAGGCTGCTTCCTCTTGGGAATAAGAGTACATCTTCCCTGGATATTCCTTTTTAAGATGTCTTGGTTAGCTGAGTGTAGTTGCTATGTTGAGAGTGCTTATTCAATTATTTTTGTTACTGACATAAAAGTTTTATGCCTGGCCATCATATCAGGAGTGAGGTTTGGAAACAAGAGCATTCAATGTTCGTCAAAAGACATCTACTTTGGTAGGATTCAATCATATACATTCAAAATATTCACTTCTACTCATCTAAGCACTGTCATAACGATTTCTCAAGCTTCAACCCTAATTTTAGCCTCACTTGCTGAAAGTGTGCATACACATCAAAAGACAAGAGAAGTAGTATGCAGTTCCTGTAAGGTTCGTGTAAGTAACCGGCAGAGAGAGGCTACAAAAAGTTTATTTAGCCAGAAAGGGGACGGGGAATTCCTCCTTTCGGATAAAGTGCCCTCACACACCCAGCCCGCTGTGTGTCATGCTTCATCATTGGGCATGCTCCTCGTCGGGTCGGCGGTGCACCCTCTGTGGGGGCTCTTTAGCGGAGATCTTTTTATCCTTGCCGTATGGTGCGTGTGTGAGAGAGGCTGTAAAGTGTAGAGGTGTAGTATGTGAAGAAGTGCATTAAAACAGGGGACGGTGGTCAGGGCCACTTATTTAATAATCCTACCCTGATTAAAAAGGTGTATAGCGGCTAACTACAGTGCTGTTGCAGCTAGTGGCTATAATAAGGTTGGCAAGGATAAAAAGATCTCCGCTAAAGAGCCCCCACAGAGGGTGCCTGTCGGGTATTGCACCGCCGACCCGATGAGGAGCATGCCCAATGATGAAGCATGACACCCAGCGGGCTGGGTGTGTGAGGGCACTTTATCCGAAAGGAGGAATTCCCCGTCCCCTTTCTGGCTAAATAAACTTTTTGTAGCCTCTCTCTGCCGGTTACTTACACGAACCTTACAGGAACTGCATACTACTTCTCTTGTCTATGGTAGTTGGGCACGTATGCTGGACCTTCTGATAATCGCCCATTTCTTCCTCGTGTCTCTCTTTTTGTCAATCATACACATCAAAACTCATCTATTTTGAACAAACATACATAATGTTGCATGGGGTTACGTTTCATTGACTCTAATCATTTGTTTGAGCACCTTAGAATTAAATATAAAAACTGAATTGAAAGGGTTATATGTGTTAGATAATGACCTTGAACAGTTGAGATACACAGAGGGATATATTTAGCAGATTCACAGCATAGCCAAAGGATTGTGTTGATGTTTTGTTGAGAGCATATTGAATTGAGAGGACAAACACATTGGATCTACTCTTTTGTACTTCATAATGTTATTATACACTTCAGAAAGGCTCACATAGCTGAATTTCAAGAGTCCTACAATTCTTCATGCAGTGGTTACACAATTCAGTTGAAAAATCGAACTACCTAATCATGACTTTGAAATTCTGAGGATCATTTCTCAAATAATGGTATTTACCAAAGGCAGGCCAAAATCATTATACAAATGTTTATATGGTCTAGATGAGGAAAACACTAACTATTGCTAAACTTAATCTAAGGTAACATCTGAGCAAAACACAAGATGTGCATTTGTATTCATTAGAAAGCCACAAAGTTTAGTTAGTCTAGTGCGAGTAATGTTTTAGTGTTGTGATCACTATGATAAAATTATGGGGGGGCGCTTTGTTGAGTAGTCTAGACTTGTAATGGTGGATCGACAGGACTTACATGTTAGATGGTAGCTTTTCTTTTTTAAGTACATTTTCACTGTATCATTCTGTGGCTGAACCACTTCTCTTCTTCATTCCTTAATACTTATTTCTGGATTACAGAAGAAAAACCTCTCCAGATGGTCATTCGTATATAAGGCTAAAATCGGTTTCCATAAAGTGACCAAAGAGATAGGTCAACTGTAGGTCCTTTATGTGCATTCCTGCACATAAAGGATTTTTTATGTGAATAGTGTGACTTACCTTCTGCAAGTCTCCAGTAATGTAACTGTACATGGCTGTGGGTACAATCATGAAGCATGCATTGTAGAAAAGGACTCCATATTGACCAAGCTCCTAGCAAATATTAAAATAGCTGTTAGACAACTCAAAAATATCACAATGCTAAAATGTATAACTTTTTGTTAATAATGATTCTATTAACAACCAGTAGTTTCAACAGTAACAACAAATCCAAACAAATTTATCAGCAGGTAGTAGTACACATAAACATATTCTAAACAACTTTCTAAAAACAAAATATATTGATAAAATACAAAGTTAAAACAACAACTATTGAGCAAGAATGTAACAAAGGCATCTGTGATGTTCTCATGCCGCTACCATTACCACACACACCCTTTGACTCCATGCCCTATTAAAAAACTGAACCATATATAGCGGATGTATGACACAATCATGCATGCTTTTACAACGCATGCCATTACAACGCAGGCAATACAATGAACGTGTTGTTACCATGCCCTCCATTACCACGCAAGTCGTTACAACGACTTGCCTTAGGGAAGCGCTGGACTTTGGAATAGTATATATTACTATTCCAACTCCAGTCTGTGCAACAGTAGGGAAGGTGTTGGATTTAAAATCCAACAACACCTTCCCTAATGCAAGTCGTTGTAATGACTTGCATGGTAATGGAACGCATGGTAACAACGCGTTCGTTGTATTGGCTGCGTTGTAATGGTACTGCATAGTTCTGGCTGTGTAGTAAAGGCTGTTTCCCATATATAGCACAACCTCTAGCTCATTTGTATTCCCGAATTAGTGTCATTGTCTTCAATACTGTATGCTTATCCCATCCATTGAAGTTAGGCTGGAGCCATAGTCTCTCTACTCTGCTCAATAGAGGGAAAATGTGGAAGAAATGTGTCAGTGATACCTCCGTGGACTACAGGGGGACATATAGTACTACCACTGGATACCCAGGGAGTGCGCACTCAAAGCATTCTTGTGTGAGTGTGACTTTACTAGCTACCATTGTGACTTAACCAGGTCTCATAATAAAATATAATTAGGAGTTGTAGAAAAACAGGGAGTCTCCCCCATCTCTGTAATTTGTCACTCAAATTACCTCTATCCACTGTGTCAAATGCAGTGCTAAAGTCTGGAAAGGCTATTTAGGGATTGGGTTTCCTTTCTCTCTGCTTACTGCTAGATTAGACTTTGAAGTATCAGTGCACTATTCAGATAGTTGTATATGTACATATAGTCTTCTGAGTAAATGCTCATATTTGTAGGTACTTCAAAAGATGTTTAGCCAGCATCTGTCCATTTGCATCCGGCAACACAATCAGATGATAACTGGCATGTTGTAAATGGGAACCTTTTTTGTGAATGTGTCTGACCAAGCTACCCAAACACAATGGAATTTGGCCATAGTATATATGTGCTGCAAATGGTGGCACCAGGATAGTTGGCAGTTGTGCTGAATTTTGCTATATCTTTAATAATGACGGACCATTTAATCTCTGAGCTCAAGTAATATTTGTTTTTCAGTATTAATTGATGCACAGCCAATGAGGAAGAGGGCTGTACATCATTAACTGGATTTCCTTTGCCAACTAAGGGAAAGTCAGATGATGTGCATCAAAAAGAGGGCCGTTAGAGCGTAGAAATATAAATGGTCCATGGTTCCATAATATAAGCCAAATGGGCAAGGGGCGTGGCCAGCAGGGGCAAGGTGGCGGACGTCTTTTAACTGCGCTCTATTATACATCCCCCTTATCCGGTCAATTAATGGATCATGGAGTGGCATCCTGTGTCATAAGCTGTAAGGGCGGACTGCCTGCACATACCGGAACATTTTGGTATACAGAATACTGACAACGGGACCCTGGATGAGCATGGCTGCAGTAGGGCCGCACAGCTACAGCGGACTGCGGCGCTGAGGTGATCTGCAGAGAAAGCGTGTGACGGTGCCCATCCGTGCCCTGCCCTCGAAAGTGATCCGGAGGATCTCCAGGTGAGTGGAGGGCTGTTGACTGCCAGAGAGGATCGGAGCGGAGACCCTGCAGGGACTGGAGTGGCGAATGGGAGTGCGAGGCTCCGGATGGCTGACCACATTGCTGCCATGGGTCGTGGAGTCGAGGCGAGACACTGCAGCAGTGCGTGTTGGGCAGCTGTCTGAATCCTGGCCACCTATGCGTCCGGGCGGCATTCAGGGGGAGCGGGGTCCGATGCGGCCGGAGCAGTCCAGAGCTGGGGCCTGGCTGTGGAGTAATGCGAGGTGGGCCTGGAGCCTGCCCCTCTCCTGTCCATCGAGCTGAGAAATGGGGATCGGCCGCTATCTGGAGGCAAGGTGATGCCCAGACCAGTAAGAATACATTAACATCTGTGGGGCGGAGGAGCCGGCAGTGCCATCCTGTGGTACATTGTGCAGTTGGGCCTGCGAGGGATCACTGGAGAATGTGCGGCTAGAGGAGGGGGGCCTTCCCTGCAGCGGATCGACGAGAGGCTAGAAACTGTACACTTGAATACCTCAGTGGGGCCTGCAGGAGGTTACTGGAGGCCATGCGACTGGAGGAGGGGGGCCTCCCTTACAACTGATCACTGGGAGGCCAGGTATTGTGCAGGTGAGCACCAGAGGTCACTGCCCTGAATCATATTGAAATTAAACAAGGCTGTCGTTTGCCAAGGCAATAGGACCTCGTGGTCAGAAATACTTGCATCCTCACTTGCTGAAGGACATATTTGCCACTGGACTAAAGAGAGAGTCAGTCTCCCTCGGTGGTGCTGTAGCTCGCCCCTGTCTGTTACTGCACTGGGCCTAGACTGCGGCGGTGCCAGGTGATGTCCCGGAGCACTGCTCATCCATAGTACGGACCTTACTGGGGTTGTTTTCTGAACGATGGGGCTTGAGGGGGCCACTGCTGGGGGCACACTGCAACGTGACAACATAAAGGGTCAGCACACGATGTAATCATACACCCCTCGCACTACACCGCTGTATAAACTGACTGGCCGACTGGGAAGGGGGATTCCCCTTTCGTCGCAAAGCAGCAGGCAACAAGGACCTCAGAGATGGGCTGCACACAAGGGGTTGGCTCCAGAGCTCCCTCATGCTCCTTGGCTGCAATGCAGCAAGAACAGCTGGGTTCTATGGAACCACCTTCCCCTCCCTGGGGATAGACTGGATGCTATATTAAATGCCATAGAGAGATCCCGGGCGTCGATTGAGTCCAAAATTGATGGGAGTTGCAGTGGACCTCACACTGCTTCGTGCAGATCACAGGAAACTGTCAGATCGGGTAACCATCACAGAACAAACCCTATCCACATTGCAACCCACGTCAAAGTTGGCAGAAAAACAATTGCGAGAGCATGAGGCCAGAATTCGACATCTGGAAGAAAGGGTAGAAGACGCGGAGGGGCACTCGAGATGCAACAATGTCCGCCTAATTGGTCTGGCGGAGGGACAAGAAGCAGTGCTCTTCTTGGAGAGGTGGATTAGGGAGCTCACACCTGCTTCCTCTCTGTCGACATACTTCTCGATCGAGCGAGCACACCGTATACCCTCTAGGAGGCCAGCATCATGATCCGGTCCTTGCCCATTTATCTACTAAGTTCTACATTTTTGAGACGGAGATGCAATATTACGAGAAACGTGGAAAAAACGTGGAAAAATTCAGACAATGCCCGTGTGATGTTCTTTCCGGATTACACTCTGAGGGTGCAAAAACAACGTGGCTCCTTTCTGCAGGTGAAACAGAAACTCCGACAGCTGGATGTCCAGTACTCCTTGCTGTTCCCGGCACCTCTTTGGGTAGTGCATGGTGATAAGACAAGATTCTTTGACACGCCACAAGACGTGTGGGACTGGTTGGAATCTACCGGACAGTTCACAGGCCCTCGCCCAAGTGGTGGGGGTAGGAGCACTTCGGAGTGGGCCCCTAGACCACGCCGGCGAAGAAGCAGAAGGTGCTCGCCTAGGCTGGTTGTGGTTCCGGATCTGGAACAAATCATAAGGGAAAGTAAGCGGGAAGTCCGGAAGGCAGAACGCATAGCGGACACTTCCAATAGTTCTGAGAAAAGCAGCAGTGTCTGCCCAATCGTCAGGAGATGAAGAGTTATTGTTGATCTGTTCATCTGATACCAACTCACTACACTTGCCAGACATTACACCACAGCCTTCTGATGCCATTATTTGACTCATGATATACCACTACGTGCTTGCTGATCTCCTAAGTCATTTCATTCTCTATTTTGTATGCACGATAAGTCTGATATGCTGCTACTGTTTCGAGGGAAGTGAATTGAAGCGGGAGCAATTGCATGTTGTCATGGTTCTTGAGAGGGTGGGGGCAAATGAATCGAACCTGCCTTTCTCTGAAAATTGGCTTGATGATGTACCGCTTCCAAAGGTCCTCTACTCACTGGCAACAGGGGGGGATGTTGATTATAAGTCCCTCACAAGGCCCACATCCTCCTCACCCTATACTATATGGGGGGTTAGTTGATCACACAAAATTTGAGTGATAGTTTGGGCAGCCTCTACCGTTTGTGAGGACTGCTCTTTTGGTATTTTTGTATTAGCATGTTGACATTTAGGTTTCAGTCCATGTTACATAGAGTCAGCTGTGCACGCTCCTTGCAAGTCTTCTCCTATGACCTCTCTAGGTGCTCTCATAAATGCTCATACCCTGTGGCTGCCACTCTCCATTATGCAGCTATATCATGACTGATCAACAAATCCTCACCTGGAATGTGCGAAGTTTGCGTACACCCTCCCAGAGATATGCTTACCTTAAACGCTCAAGACCCAAATCGCACTCCTACAAGAAATGCATTTGATGCTCTTTGAAGCGACTAAGATACAGCGTAGGTGGAGGGGCCATATATTTGCCACAAAGTTCTCCTTATACACTCGAGGAGTTCTGATCTGGATCCGCCTGGGCACCCCCTTCGCAGTGCAGGAGGTGGATGAAGACACGGAGGGTAGATATGTCTTCATAAAGGGTAGACTGGATGGCCGACATCTCCTGGTGGGCAGCATATATGCCATAAACACGGAACAGGGACAGTTCACGCGGTCATTAACGGGGGTGCTCACTAAGTGGTGTGGTCTGCCGTGGCTGATTGGTGAGCCTGGATTCATGGTGTCATGGACACAGGCCTGGATTGATCCTTTTGCCCCTCTTCGCTGCACACCCGCCTCCACAATGCGCTTGCACTAAGGGAATGGGCCCAGCAGTGGGGACTAGTAGATATATGGAGGCAACAAAACCCTATAGCGCGAGTGTATTCCTTCTATTCAGGACCACAGACGCTACATGTCCGGTTAGATAGAATATTAGGCACATCCAATCTGCTTCCTTCTATTGCAAATACTGATAACTTAGGGCACACTCACTCAGACCACAACCCACACTACATAACACTTGCTTGGGAGACTGGAACTCCTCTGGTCTCCACCTGGCGTTTACTGCAGGCCATGCTGGAGGATGTCCCCTTCCTTGAATCTCTCAGCAGTGCTGTTATGGACTATTTTACACACTATGCTGGTACAGCTGCGTCGTACCTGGTAGAATCGGGATGCCTCAAAGGTTACATTGCAGGGACACTGTTTGGGAGTGAGAAGTGGTATGAGGAAGCAGGTGGAGGCTGACCTCTTGAAAGCAGAGCGTACTCTATTAGCACTTGAGACACGCGCTGCCACTGAGGCCTGCTGTGTCCTGCCACTCGCAGATGCATGTAAAGCGCATGCAACACTGACTGAATGACTTACATGCTTGAACTATATGACACGCTCAGTGAAAACGCATGCGTCAGCTGACTGCCCAGGCACCCTTCTTGCCTGGCTGATTAGGCAGGAGCACTCGGCGGGCCCCTTCATTGCACTGTCCTCCTCGGATGGTGTGATGCGATATACGCAGCACGAAATTCATGGTGAGATGGTCCTCGATTTCACGAATTTATATCAATCCACACTGGAAGCGTCAAACTCGGACATGGATTCCTTTCTAGATAATCTTACATTCCCACGCTGACCCCAGATCAACGCATAGAGTTAGACACTCCCATCACAGGTACTGAGATACAAGGCGCGATGCGCGCTTTAGCTTCCGGGAAAGTACCGGGCCCGGATAGCTTCCCATCCGAATTTTACAAAACATACGCAGGCATCCTGGCTCCGCAGCTGCATCTGGTATATGAAGAGGCACTACAGTCCCCACATCTACCTGACTCTCTCAATGAGGCTACGGTAGTCACACTACTAAAACCAGACAGAGATCCCACACAACTAGGCTCGTACCACCCACTGGCATTATTAAAAGCAGATTATATGATACTGGCTGGCGTACTGGCGGGGAGATTGGCCTCACTGATACCCCAACTGTTACACAGAGACCAGAATGGGTTCGTACCGGCACGCAACACCTCTTTAAATATACATAGGCTATTTTGAGTAATGAGATGCGCTTCACAAGCTTAGCTCAGATCAGGGTGCTTAGTACTGGATCTGGAAAAAGCATTTGACACAGTTGAATTGTCGTTCCTCTTCAATGTATTGCCGAGCTATAGGGTGGGACCGTACTTTCTGCGCCTAGTCAAACTTCTATATGATGAACCGTGTGTACGTGTTCGGACTGGGAACTTAATCTCGAAGACCATACAGGTGCCCAGGGGCACTTGACAGGGATGTCCCCTTATCCCCACTTAATTTTTTGTTAGTCATTGAGCCATTGACAATGCACGCCTCTGCAGATCAGTGGGGTATCCCACTGGGAGCGGATACCCACGCTACATCGCTGTACGTGGATGACATCTTACTATACCTCAGAGATATAGGATCAATCCCAGATGCCATACCTAATATTCTGAATCTTTTCCCCAATCTATCCGGGCTACGGGTTAACTGGGGGAAGTCATGTCTGTTCCCATTCGTCTCCCAAACACCAGATTCAGTCCTCACTGTAGGTGATACTCTAGTCATGTGGGAGCCGACTATGTTTCGATACTTAGGAATTCGAATCTTTCATACCAATCAAGATCTGGTGGATGGCAATATTACCAGGGCGATCACCTCCTCGACATCACAAATAACATTTTGGAAAACACTTGCTCTTTCGGTTGCAGGGAGAGTGGCACTCATTAAAATGGTGGTGCTCCCACGACTTATACCATTTTGCTAATTTACCACTCTATCTACCACCATCCTTTTTCGCCCACTAGAACGTACACTTTGTGACTTCATATGGAATACATCCTGATGTAGAGGGGCACTAGCGAAACTATACTTACCCTAGGCTCAGGGCGGAATGTCAGTACCCAACCTAGAACACAATTACTTAGCCTCCCAGATATAGTGGGTTGCCAAATGAGTGGCGGAACTACATCTATCAGATACGGCTGAGAACGGTCGCCCATGCACTCTAGACACAGTGCTCCATCTCTTCCACTCATGTGTCAAACCACCCAAGTCGTTCCCATTACTAAGACAGGTGACCAGTCACTGCTTCCATCGCTGCCTGTTTCTAACTAAACACATCACACCATATTGCCCTGCACTGCCACTACTGGGAATGCCAAAAGGCAGCAGGAGAACGATAACAGCTGAAATCGTGCCACGGCATGAGACGGGGATCCACACGTTAGGTGATCTCTACCATGATGGCATACTTATGACATATGATAGTAGTGGAGGAAAAAGGTATGCCGCCGGACTTGTTTCCTACTCACACATCTTGGATACGCACAATGCAACCACACAGGCGAGAAATTACACAGGAAATACAAACACATTTCATAATGCAATACGTACATGTCATGGGGGAAGGGAAACATCTCACTAAATGGTTTGCTGATGCACTTCGCATACAGACTGCAATAGACCTGGCACCCCTGCATGCTCACTGGGAAACAGATCTGGCCTGCCTATGTACACCCAAGGAATGGGACATGATATTAGAGAGCCCCACATTCATCCCTCGTAACGCAAGGTTCCTGCTGATCCAGTGTTACATATTGCAAAGGGCGTATCTTACACTTGCCAGAATTAATCGGTACTTTCACAGAGACGATGCTAGTTGT
Organism: Calotriton arnoldi; assembly: GCA_963921515.1. Taxonomy (NCBI): domain Eukaryota; kingdom Metazoa; phylum Chordata; class Amphibia; order Caudata; family Salamandridae; genus Calotriton; species Calotriton arnoldi. Next base: position 312,110 of record CAWUFW010010611.1, on the reverse strand, counting down.
CCGCGATGTAATCTTTGTGATGCTAATATCCTACACATGCTATGGTCTTGCCCCCTGCTACATGACTACTGGGAGGGATTGACGTAGTACCTGTCCGAGTGTACTGACAGAACACTCTCAAAATCATGGGAGGTCTGTGTACTGGGCATGTTCACAAGGGATAAAAAGCAAAAAGTTCTCAACCTCGGACTGGTGGTAGCTAAGCGCCTCATCACACAATGCTGGATATCTAGTGAATCCCCATTGCTACAGGCCTCGTCCTACTCTATACTTAACTGGGCTAGGGTGGAGGGAATATCTAAGACACTCTAGGCTTGCGTAAATACCCTATCTCCTCCAACTGGGATGCAATACTGACGGCTCTGCAATTAGTATTGCGCCCTAAAGGGAATAATGTTAATGGCTGTGAAGTGTAACATGTAAGCAAACTAATCTGCACTCACACACCAGGGTCCCCATAGCTAAGTTGACTTTGAAGATATACATTATGGTACAAGAAGTGGAGCAACCTGGAGAACTAAGGTAATAATTGTTTATATTACATAACGACTGGAAACTGCATGGAGCAACTGCAAACTCTCTTCCCTACCCTTTTGTTGGTTATAATTTTGTTGTTAACTTTGGATTATAAAGTTTTTTCTACGATTTCATGATATAAGGCAAATCACTACTGATTTCTATGAAAATGGTGGCCCCACGATCCACAAGTGAGTTGTAGGATGCTAGTATGTGTCATGCGGTAGCCTCATAGCTGATGTATTGGTTCACCTTAAACATTTGACCTCTCCACATAAACAGTTTATAAATGAGATGTACTGTATACACTATATTGAATACACACAAAGGGAATGACTGTCTAAGCAGAAAATTCTAACATTAACAAATGCTTATACTGTGCAATTTTCATGAATGCCCCTGTACTGTGTCAACATTAAATTACGAGATGATAATGTCATATGTAAAACTGTAAATAAAAAAGATCAAACAAAAACATTTACACATTTCCAGAAATGTCTGTTGCTTTGCTCATTCTTTGATATCATTTCTTCAAGTCTCCAATTTCTTTTTTGAATCGGTTTTGTTTTTAGAAAGACCGCCACATGCTAAATGCCTTAACTTGCTCTTAACTGACTAAATTACATACTGATAACATCCTACTGGCCCTTCTTACACTTAGCTGGTTGTCTCTGCTTTATACAGTACTTATTTCCTTCATTGTGGTCAAATGTTGTGCAAAGTTAGAAACAAGATTGAGTGACTGAACTACTTCTCATAGGATACCGATAATGGTTGACCTGTTAACTGATGTAACAATATACTGTTATTTTAGTTGGTGGTATACCTAGGATGTTTTTATTGGCAAGCAATAAAATTGCATTTACTATATCAACCCACCACGATATTATAAGATACGTATATATTTTCCTATTCTTAACTCACACCATACTTACCTTGAGAAGTAAGTATACGTAAAATTAAGAGTTGTAAATATGTACTTATCTTACAAGGTAGTGGTAAGTCATTGTAGTGGATGATATTTTGCCTATCCACAAAATGCCTGCAGCATAGTGACCAGCAACCTCTTAGTTATTATGAGGAGACCTGCCAGTTACTGTAGACTGATCAGATTTTTGGGAAGAAAGTAAAATTCTTGTACTTTAAAATGCATGGATCACCATTAATGTTAGTATTTTTTGATAAAGTTCATGACATAGAAATGTCCTAAATTGTTAATAGCAAGTGACTTCTAGGTCATGTAACTGAGGGTTGCCTCTCGGAGGGTGTCCATTTAAAAGAGCTACATTTAATGGTATAGCTCACTACAGTATCCGTTCTCCTCATTTGTATGAAAATCGTTCTATCCAGAGGTGGAGAGCACCACTGATCATCCAAATGAACCAAGTCTGAACAGGAATATGATAAGGACTAAATACATGCATTAAAGTTTCCCTTAAGAATTAGCTTATGGCTCTTGTAACATTCGAAAAACTTTAGAGCCACACAGAATTTAGAGATCAACAAATGACCACATGATCTTTGGGAGTGTCTTGTCATAGTTTACATTTAAGCACTAGAAAAAAAGTACATGACAATGGTAATAACTGGCAGAACAAGTTTACTCCTCAGGTTAACAATTTTACAAGGCCTCCTTTCTGATAACCTGTTTCCGTTATTGTGGGTACTCAATACGCAAAATAATTTCATTACCCAAAGGTATGAGTCATCCATGTCTCCCACAGACATTTGATATATGCAGTATGGAAGCTCTCATAGTTACTCCTTCTGATGTGGTGATCCAGACCCACCAAGTTCCAGCTAATGAAGCAAATTATAAATGTTAAGATGCAATCTTAATGCTTGAGCCTAACATATTAGATTGTGTAACTGATGATAGCCAGCTCCAAATGTCAAGATCCGTTACACAAGCATTCTACAAACCATGTAATTTTAAAGATTGAAAACAGACCTGTGTGGACCTAACTCATACTTGCTATCTGATTTCATATTTTATGGCATTTGATGCAGTTCATCAATTACAAAACTTATTCAGTTCCTTTGGTAAAAAAAACACGTTACTCAAATTGTTGACCAAATCTCTGCAGATATATACTATGGTCATATCGATCACTGAAATATTTCTAACTGCAGACAATTGTAAAATCAAATTACAAATGTAAGATGGACTCGCATCAGCTCTAGAGGGGGCACATCCACTATTTCAGTCTCTCTAGCAAATCATGTAGAGGAATTATCATGATTAGGAAAACACATAACAAAGGATCAGTATTAGAGTATTTTCACATGCTGAATAATTTTAGAAATGCTGATATTATAGATTGTGGAAAGAAATCTTTAAATGTGTGAGATGTAGGGTCTTTTGTAAAATAGTTTGCAGGAGATATGTCTTGGACAAATTTGATTCCACTTTTGCTTTTTTGGTTATGTATCATCTTCCACCTCTTTTTGCTTACCTTTGGATCATTTATCCAGTTCTGTTCATTATCATTATTTTTTGGAAACTAGAATGCCAAGCACTAGTCTCAATTATAATTATTCTTTTTTTCCCCTGTTTACCACTATAGATGAGAGATAGCTGATAACACAGAGCTATTCAAGCCTATACCTGGACATTTCACAACTGTGAAAATGTACTTAAAATTTGTTCGTGTTATGTTCATATACATCCATTAAAAGAAATGCTAATAACCATATATATAATCACAAATGTATCCAATGTTAATCAGATATGAATGTTGTTTTCTATTGCTTGAAGCTTCCCATGGAATTGTAGTAATCACAAACCTTTCATGGCCTTAGCATAATGCTCTGTGTTGTAAATTGCACATTTTCCAGTTGCGTAGCCTCGTTTTCAAACCTGGCAAAGTCAGCTGAATCATGGGGAAGGACTGTAGCCAGTACTGTATATATGAATTATATCTTCCCTTGAAGGCCATCACTTTCATTGAAGGAAAGATCCTGACACCCAGTGCCTAATTTGAGCAGTGGTTTCCGGTGCTCGGCACCAGCACTCAGTTCTGCTCCACGAAGTGGCGCGTTATGGCTAATTTTGAGATGACCGCAACAGGTAATTATTAATTCAATATGCATTACAAATGACTATTACCTGCTGTCCAGCCATTCTTATAGCTTGGGAGGCTTGGAATAGTCTGAATTATCACACTTGTAGGAGTGTGATGGTTAGTAGTTGTGTTGTTACTTACATTGCAAACACAAGGAAATGATGGACGGAGCGCTGAAACTTTTCAGACACTCACTCCCAGTCACAGATCTGGGTTGAATCCATCATCATTCTTTAGCTCACTTCGCCACCTCAGTTCAGACCCAGCTATATGCAAATCAGTCTTGACCCTGTGCCTCATGGGAACAGTCCAGCCCAAACTGCCCAGACGTGGTTCCCTTGCTCACTTTGCCACTGGATTCAAGCTAGCAAGACTGATTTGCATATAGCTGGGTCTGAACTGAGGTGGCGAAGTGAGCTAAAGAATGATGATGGATTTAACCCAGATCTGTGACTGGGGGTGAGTGTCTGAAAAGTTTCAGCGCTCCGTCCATCATCTCCTTGTGTTTGCTTTGTTACTATCATTGGCAGCATGGCAGGGGCAATGTGTGGTGCAAGCTGCAGCAGCCTCCTCACGAGAGCCCCAGCACTTATTTTTTCACAAATTAAGCACTGCTGACACCTACACATGAGATAAGTTACTGCCGAGAACAATATGTTTCTGTCACATTGTCATGTTAGATTGACTTGTATTGAGAGAAATTGTATAAATGTACTAGGTTGATGCTATTTTAGCTCTTAGCTCTACCTGACCGTTTTCTAATGAGAGCCCTGGTCAGTTGAAATGACAATTGACTTTTGATCTTTTGCTTTGATGCCTGCTATTTTGCATTAAATGTTAGTTGGACTTTAGTCTCCCCGATGTGTTGTAATTTTGTTTTTAATACAGTGGCAATCTGATATTGGATATTATTAGGCACTTGTAAGGTGGCAAATTTTTTTACATCTTGGATACTACCAAGAAGTTGTTTTCACATGTCATTTTATGTTGATTACCTGCATAGTCAGCTGTTTTTGAGGAACTGTTACTTGTAAGTTCCTTGTAAAATCTGTGCTAAAGTTTTCTCTATGTGGTCCTGGTTACAATGTGATTTACATAAAAATGTAATTGTCAATAGGGGAATACTATTTAACTAACTTCATCATGGGTGAGAGTGATTGATCTTATAAATGTAAAGCGGAGAAGTTCAGATTGTACATTTCAACAAGCAGATGGTGATCATTTTATTATGGTGATGAAAAAGGTTCACCCGTTTTTAAGAGCGGCCAATCATAATAGGTTCCCATATCACATGTGAATGTACTTGTGTGACTATCGATTGAGCGGGGGACATATGATTCTTTAGAACTATTGAATGAACTGAATCCATTTTATGACCAGCAAGGTATCTTTTAGACCAACGATGTATTTTATGATACAATTAGGACAGAGTTCTTTTTCAGATTTCTGAAGTATGCAGTTGTTAATTAATTGTTGTGGTCATAAGTTTCAATAAGGTTTGACAATGGTGCAGATTATAAAACAATGTTCTCTGATCTCAGTTGTTTATTAGCCCCATGAGTAGACCTGTCTTCTCGAACAATTTAATTGTCTTTAGTTAGTGTCAGCACCTTTAGGAAGCGTTCATAGTTCCTGCGTATCACTCTTGTGCTGTCAGAATATAAGCCCTGAAAAGCTGTCAGAAGGGATGATTCTTTGGTATGTAGGGAAAAGGTATGCTCCTTCTGCCGCAGCCTTCTTTCTGGATTTAGAAAAGACCAACTGGAACGTGCAGATGCTGGTCAGGAGCCAGTAGGCTTCACTCTTGTTGGACACTCTGTAAGCTTAGTAATTTGTCAAAAGGTATAGTTCTATATCCAGTTCCACAAACATTATCGACCTGTGTCCCAATCTATGCAGTCAATCAAGACAATAATAAGCGCACTTGGGCGCACTTCTCTAAAACCAACTGGAGGAAACACCACTTGTCAATGACCGCCCTCTACCTCTCTGAAGCCATCTTGGATTCTAGTCATAGCTCCCTTCTACTCTACATTGACAACAAAGTGGCCAGTATAAATCACATGAATTATGGAAAAAATTTCAGTTGTACCTGTTACTAACTGGTGGGCGGAATTTGCGTAGTCGCGCTATGCAAAGCTCCGCGAAACGGTAAAAAATCTCAGCGAGCACGCAAAAGTTCCGCGAACACGCAGAATTGCTTGTTCCGCCCGTTCGCGATGCTTTTTTCCTGTTCGCAAACGCTGTTTGCGTGCTCGGGGAGAAATATCTCGCAAACACGCATTTTGAAAGCGCGAACAAGCAAAAAATTCCACGAAACCGTGGATCGCGGAATTTTTGGCAATTTCGCGTTCATAGCTGTATTACCTGCATTTACATTTCTTTTCTTCTTCTAAGATCACTAGCATTTTTATTGTGGGCCACAAATTTCAGTGGAGGAGGCAATTACCCTATCTTTATATAACTTCTTACTATTTTAGGTTTCAATTTATTTTTATTGAAGAAAGATGCAGAACACAGACTATGCAGTGTCAACCAATTATCCCCTAGTATTACTACGCCCCGACAGTGACATTGTGGCAGTTCCACAACAAATGTCCACCCACACAGTCTTTGTTTATCTCTCTTCCTGATCAGAGTCCACTCAAAGCGCAACTATCTGTAGGGTGCAGAAAAATCTGAGGCATATTATTGCTCTATAGTCTTTAGTGAAGAACTGTAGCAAGGTTTTTCTGAAGTTTAGCTGCTGGCAATTTCCCTTCTTTGCTACCCCTTCATAATATTTTTGCTGAAGTTGCTCTAGGATGTTTTCAACTTTATTGATTTCTAGAAGTCTAAGTTTGTCTCGGATATGGACTATCTGGTGCCATGTCTTTTGGGTAAGAGTCTTCTTATGATTCTCTTCAAGGGGCCGATTCACAGAACTAATCTGAGATAAAATCCTAAACTTACTACTTTTGGTATTTACAGAAGGCATTTAGTAGTAGTAAAGTTAGGACTCTAACTTTACTACTACTACTAAACTGAGACAAAATCCTAACTTTACAACTTTCGGTATTCACAAAGGCATTTAGTAGTAGTAAAGTTAGGAATCCTAACTTTACTACTACTAAATGCCTTCTGTGAATACCAAAAGTAGTACGTTTAGTATTTTATCATTTTAGTAGTAGTAAAGTTAGGCGTCCTAACTTTACTACTACTAAATGCCTTCTGTGAATACCAAAAGTAGTAAGTTTAGGACTTTATCTCAGATTAGTTCTGTGAATCGGCCCCCAAGTGTTTGCTGCTTGTTTGAAGTCCACTAATTTCACATCTACCAAGATTTGGCGGGCGAAACACTTCTCAAGAGGAAAGAAATCAGGTGAATGGTGCTATTTCTGCTGCAACACAAGATCCCTTATAAATGAGGTCATCCTTTTAGGATCTGCTTCGGCTGGGAAGACGAAAAGGCATACAAACCATGGGCCCGATTCACAAAGATAAACTTAGACTTAAGTCTAAGTTTACTGCTTTTTGTTATTCGCAAAAGTAATTTACGACTACTAGCTTTGCTAGTAGTAATGATACTAGTAGTAAAGTTACTACCAGCAAATTTGCTAGGAGTAAAATTACTAATAATAACTTACCTTTGTGAATACCAGAAAGTAGTATAATTAGACTTAAGTCTAAGTTTACTGCTAAAGTCTAAGTCTACTACTTTAACTTTACTACTAGTAAACTTACTACTAGTAAAGTTACTGCTAGTAAAATTACTAGTAGTAAAGTTACTAGTAGTAACTTACATTTGTGAGTACCACAAAGTACTCAACTTAGACCTAAGTCTAAGTTTACCTTTATGAATAGGGCCCTAAATCTTTGGCGGAGGCACAGAGGATTATAGGGATCCCCACGGATGAGCCTACAATGACTGTCAGAGATGTAGATTGACTTGGAAAGGAAACCCCTTAACAAAAGTGGGAATGCTTGAAAATGGTGTAAGGCAGACACAACATCAAATCACACCAAGAGACTACATAAAAAGAAAATTAAGCAACCATTGAAAATCTGCAATGCGCTAGATATCGGGATACAGGAGCTGGGTCAGATGACCAGTCCCGGTCCGCTGGCTAGTCTCATAGTGAAATGGCATAATGACAAATGAGGAAATAATTGGGGTCAGGGGTGGGGCATAAGGATGCCCACAGAGGGCAAGGATAATCCTTTTAGCTTCTTAGAGATCCGTATGTGAGATGATAAAAAGAGTGCGACTACTCAGGATGCTTTGGAAGGAGAAGTTGAATTGTTGGTTTACATTAGGGTTACACAATGGTGCCAACATTCTCAAGTTATTTTTGTTATGTGGTGAATTCTTAGAAGGGGGAAGGACTCACACCGTGATGGAGACAACGTTTGGCAGTGATTTACAGATATTTCTGCACATGGCAACAAGAAAGGTAAGAAGCCACCAGGTCATTGGCATAAGATCAAAAAACACTGGCCATGGGAAAATATGTTACACCGACATCTTTCAACTTTGGGGTATCAATGCCCCAGGTAATAGAGCGAGGGTTCTACAGGCACTCACACACCTTCATAGACACATAACCTTTATTTAGAGGCACACGGTTTTAGGCTGGACAATTGGTAGGTGCCTTCCTGTGCCTTTCTCCAACACTACTGCTCTTTTGCTGACATTACAACCAAGACATTAGGCATCCTATTAGGGAGAGAGGCAGGTTTTTTAGTTGATGAGACACACAAAGATAAGGAAGGCTGATGACTGCTCCTTAATGGCTTATTTCGGGGCAGAAGTGTCCTAACAGTATATGGCCCAAACCAGGGTCAAGAAGGAGTTCCCCGCCACGCATTCCACAAGATAATAGAGCTGCCAATGGGCCCCTATAGCGGGAGGTGACTGGACTGCTTAGGGTCTAAAGAAGGTGGCACCTGGTTGCCAGATATCCAACAGAAAGTCTGTTGGATATCTGGCAACATCTGCAGGGGGGTAGAGAGGGATTACTCCCATTATTCTGCTTCTCATAAATTGTGTGCCAGAATATGCTTCATACTCTGTGACCATCTATTGCTACACATTCTGGGGAAATAGAATAGGGGTCATGTCCCTTTCAGACCATGTCACTTTCACACCTGAGCTGGTAGGTGGAGAGAGTGATCAAGGAGGGCTACCAAGATGGTGATTTAATGAATAGCTACTCAGGGACAAGGTGGTAAAAGATGCATTGCAGACCCACATTAAAGATGCCATACTTCACAGCAATACAGGGAAATGCAGTATGGCAACGCTCTTGGATTTTATGAAATTCATACTCCAGGGAACTTGCATAGCAGAAAGTGATAGGCGACCTAAGATTTGTAGGTTGGTCCACTGGTCACTCAACTGGACAACATCACTGGAATAAAAACTGTGTAACTCTATTTGCCAAATGTAACTACACACACTATTATGTGATTACACTCTCATTCATTGGTGGGCAAATTCTACTCAGCATGTGAGACACCACCCAAAATGGCTGTAAAGTTCAGCTGTAAAATAGGGAATTTTCTAGTCTCGTCGAGATAGGACTTTAATGTAATCTTTGCCTTTGTGGGGTTCTATTCTTTGCAAGAGCCTGAATTAAAAATGAAAAATTTTACCAATTTGTATATGTGTTTGTATATGTGTTTGTGAAAACTGAGACTTTTCTTCAGACTGAAGCCAAGGGATTTGATAGAATCTTCTGTGATGTATGGTTTGTAGTATGTTATGTTAAAAGAATTGAGCCAGGATTTAAGTGGAATATAGGAGTTAGTAGGAAAGAAGAGCAGAAACTCTGATTTAAGGTGGTTAGGTTCGAATGACATAGACCTACTGTCCTGAACGTCGTCAAAATGCCCAAAAATTATCTGGAGAGGCGTCCTTCACGCATAATTGCATATCGTCTGCATATTGGTGAGATTTTCATTAATTCACCCAGAGGTTACACGTACACATTAAATATAATGAGAATAAAAATTGAACTATAAGGGAAATCCTAGATGGTGATGGATGGGGTTTGAGATAGAGTTACTTAATTTAATTTGTTGATATTGATTGGTTGCATAGGCTCAAAGCTCATGTGGGCATTACGAATTTCAAGCAAAGTGCGAAGGTTTACTGTATCGAAAGCGGCTGAAATGTAAGGAAGAATCGACAGGCAGTAGTCACACAGATAATACACAGCGCATCATCAATTGCACGTACCATGGCCATCTTGATGTTGCATCCTCATTAGAAACCACACTGTAGATCATTCAGCAAGTTGTTAACTTATTATTGATAAATTATTTGAGCTATGTGTAAAAATCGCTCTGTAGAATCTTTGTAAAGAATAGTATACAAGGCAAAAAGTGTTACAGTCACTAGAATCAGCTGATGGTTTTTCAGTAGCAGTGAATTATTGCCAGATTTCATACCATGTGGTATAATAGAAATATACTAAAGGGTTTAATATCTTAGCTATATGGCTATGCTAATAATGTTACAGACATTCTATCTTCAGGACTATCATCCAAACCACACTGATTTGACAGCATACATTTTAGATAAATTTAAGTTTGAAAACTAATAAAATGTTTAAGCATCCAAGGATGTTTCAGCCTTTCCTTCACATTTGGTGGAGTATAATGCACCAGAAGTTTTCATGTTGTTTTCACTGACTCTATTTAAACTGTGGAAATAGACTGCCCAGACTGTGCACAGAGATTTTAGTCTTATACCACAATATAAGATAGTACTGGCCTCTAAAAGATGCTCTCTCATCTTTGAGTTGTATGTTCACTTTATCTAGGTATATCTATGATTCACCCCACCAAGCTTTGCTTTTGGTAGACAGCCTTTTTTCACATGCCATTGGCAAAGTGTAATACTGAGCATGGCAGGCTGCATGAGTTATGGTGTGCATTGTGCTTTGCATGACATAACTGGCGAATTTGAGGGCTTTCTAGACTTTCGCATGCACCATAACTAACATCTAGCTGTGTTCATTTTTCAATCATTATCTGATTTTATTCTGATGTACTGCATTTCCCAGCCATTAACCCCTGTGATGCACTTGGCCTGCAGCCTGCCCTGCAGCGTCGGCTCCTCCGCTAAGCCGGAGAAGCGTCGCCCCACTGCTTTAAAGCAGTGCAAAGGAAAAAATAAGATGATAATAACTGAGCCTTATTATCATTTTATTTTTTGTATTGGAGTTGCCGCCAGGTAAGGGCGGGGCTCCCCACGTCACAGGGAGGAGGAGTGGCTGACGCTGCACCTAAAGTGCACATGACTGTTTGGCCGGCCGTCTCGAGCCAGCCAAACAGTCATGCACGCTTTGCATGTTCTCCACCGAGGCTGCATTACAGCCTGCGTGAAGAACATGCCCAGACTTCCACTCCCTCTCAAACCACAGCGCTCAGACCAATCACAACGCTGCAATCAGCAGTGTTGTGATTGGTCAAGGGAGTCTGGAAACCTGGGTGCTTCCTCTTCCTGCATCAGGAGAGGCGGCGACTGGCGATGGCAATGGTGACTAGCAGGTACATTTTATTTTGTATTTTTATCCTAACCCCCCCGCTTTCCCCCGCCCCCTTGCCACTGTCCCCTACCAGCCGCGACTGCTGACCTTCAGTCTCCACCTGTGCTCCTTACCAGAGTCCTCCCTAACCATAGCCTAAATTATTTTACCATATTTAGTTAAAAATCACAATTTCTATGAAAATCACGAATTTCTGAATGGGTGATTTTTATGAAAATTGCCATTTCTAAATGCAAAATGACAGCTACCTAATAATGAGTTACCATACAAAATTAATTCTTTTTTCCATTTTCACTCCCATTTTCTTTCTGTACCTTTCACTAGCCCCTAGCACTCACTCACCTATTGTCGGGGACCTCTCATAGTGCCTCCCTTTAGTGTGAATTTTTTTCCACAATGTTAAAACCGCGATATTGAGCAAAATCGGCAGAAAAAATATTTGATCCCCTTTATTTACTAATCCAATTAATTGAAAATTCAATTGTGATTGACAGAAATTGCAATTTCAAATGGCTAAGATATACAAAAGTGTTAACCCTTTCTAGCCAACTGGCAAGTTTTTCAAACGCAATTATCTCAAAATGTCCCTGCCATACTGAAGCCAATTTCTGGCTTACAGAGAAACCCATTACCAAATGATTGTGCTGGTATAGTGGATATTATTCTTAGGATAACCACACACGTGAAAAAGAACTGCCATTGTCAAACTAGAGATAATACTGGACACTAGCATGCTAGAGATAACACTTGGTACTGGCAAACAAGAGGTGATTCTTTGCACTGACATACTATAGTAATGCTTGGTACTGGCATACTATTGTAAAACTTGGCAGTGGCGTATGAGAGGTAATTGCTGGCATAACAGGCACCAATGGCAAAAATACTGACACTGACATACTAGAGGTAATTCTTGGCATATGGGGCCCCCATAAACAAATGCTGGCAGTGACATACTGGAGGCAAATCTTGGTATTTGGAGCACCAGGGGCCACATTATGCAATAAGCGCATTTTCATTTTTGCCCAGGGCGGACCTATAAAAAAGGTGCGCTCATCGTAAACAATGAAAATGCGCCCTATTACAATGAATGCACTGCCCCCAGGGCAGCCATTCCGCTGAAAAACGGAGCGGCTGCTTTACAGCCGCTCCTTGTATTCACAGTGCAGGCGGTAACCTGCCTGCACTTTGACAGGGGATTAGAGATCCCCTTGCAGGCGGGTGCAGTCCGTGACTGCACTCGCCTTCAAGGGGATGTCTGGGGGGTCCATGGGACTCCCATCCCCCCACCAGAGGGCTACTATCAGGGGGAGCACTGTCAGTGCGCCCCCCTGACGTCTTCTTTGCCTCTGTGCCAACGTCTGTAATATGGCGCAGGTGCAGAGGCAAAGGGGTTCCCTCATTTGCATGGGACACGCCCCCATGCAAATGAGGGAACGCCCCCTGCAGATAGCTATCTGTATTGGTATTAGTGTCTGCGGTCCCTTTTGTAATACCAAAGTGCCCCGGAGGCGCACAAAGCGGGCGCAGACGCCCGTTGCGCCCCCGGGGCACTTTCTGTAATACAGCCCTAGATGCAAAATGCTTTTGCTGTCCCAATGTAGGAACTTTGCGGCATATGGGAGGACAATCATTACCTCTGGGAGGGAGACAACAACAACAAAGTGCTGGCCCTGACATACTAGAGATATTTTTTACATAAGGGACACCCATGGTATATGGACGGCATAAATAGATGAATTCTGGCACTAGCATATTGCATGTGATTTTGACATGGGGGCACTCATGGAAAATGGGGGCACCCATGATGAAATGCTGCCCCTGGAACAATGGAGGACATTTTTAAAATGTTTATGAAAGTAAGCTTTTGAAGTAAATGGGGTCAACTCCTTGGGGCTGTCAAGGTTAATTGGTTTGGGCACATCATGAAAGGACTTGAATATTTCATGACTGATCTTTCAAAGCCTAGGGCTTTTGAGCAAACGTATTTGACAACTGTGCTTTAAAATACACTATTTGACCCCATTTTGTTTTCAGAATGTTCTTGTTGGGAGAGCCCCCTCTCTGGAATTCGAACCAAGTATTATGCCCCACTACTTTCAAAGGTCACCAGCTGCAATTGGCCGGGCAATGCAAAGACAAATATTATGCACACTTTCACTCTGATACGCTTTTTATTTAAACTGAATTGTTAGATTCTGCTCACTAATTGTGCCATGGAATAAGAAATTGCAATCAATGCTCAAGAAAAAGACACATGTAAGGAAAGGTGCTAAACTGCAGCTGAGCATCACTCAGAGTGCCCGGAAAAATTAAGCTGTGGCATTGCATAGGCAAATTTGGTCTCCATATGCTCTAAGTAAGCCCCAGCATCAGTGACAACATGCCCACTGATGGAGTGCCAGCATTTACAAAACCCGAACACATGTTCAGTCTAGTTTGGGCATAAAAGTGTAAAGTGCTGGGCTACCTGTCGGCCGACCTACAGAGAATGCTGCCTGGTGATAAGATAATGGATCTGTGACATCTCTCACTGTAAGTGGACTGGCTCACTTGGCCAATAATATGCCCATGCCAGTCAAAGTTCTTCCAACAGACAGTGATTCAACTTGATTTTAATATGTAAAACAAGTTACAATGCAAGCTCCTGTAGAATTACATCTCAAATGCGTAAAATACATTACATGTTAAGTCACACCTAGTTCTTACCTGAGTTCATAATTGATTCTTTTATTCTTTTACAAACTCCCCCTCGTGTAGCCTGTGTTTCGACCCCTTTATAGGATTTATAGGATTGCATAGCTCGTAAAGGCATCATCAGGATTTAGTGGACCAGTTGTGCCTCGAAAGCGAGTGCCATATTAAGACTTGTATTCATCGTTCATTTGAATATTAAAAATCATGACCTGATTAATATTTTGGTTTTTAGAGGAGGTCATACCTCTTATTGATACGTTGTCATGGTAATTTTAGTGTGTGCCTTTTTGCCTGGCTTGCATAGCTTTCTGTCTTTTCTCGGTATTCTATTCGGTGGGCTTTCGAAATCAATCAATGAATCAATCAGGGGTTTATAAAGCGCAGCTATTCATCCGTGAAGGGTCTCAAGGCGCTAAGGTAAATCATAATTGGTGTATATAATTCAGGCACTCTGAATTAGTAGCTTGAGAGGTGGCAGAGCATGGTTCATACATTGGTTTGTTTTCATGGCTCCATGGTTGTCCAGAGCTTCAGATTTAACACAACATGTGTGTCTGTGACTTGCAATGGCCCGTTCTTTGGCTTCTGCATGATGTGAATTGGAGGAGCATTATCAATCGCTATGGTTCCACATATATTCTAAAAGGCAGGCTACTGGAAATGTAGGGGGGCTACTGGAAAATGTAGCTGCATATTTATGAAATTATGATGCCGTGCAGCAAGTCACCTTGCTGCGCTGCATGATAGGGAAAGGGCAGTAATGCGCCGTACTTAACAATATACAGTGCATTTCTGTCATTTCAAGCAGGATTGTTTTGGTACAAGAAGGAGACCTTCCTGCACAAAAACAGTCCTGAGAGGTATTTTCCTCTTTCTATGTGTGCTGCAAAAATCAGCACACATAGATAGAGGAAGTAACGAGGAGAACTAAAGATATTTCTCCTCCTTACTCCTTACCTGGGGAGGCATAGCATTTTGACGCATTCCTAGGTTTACCAGTAATGGTAAATCTGGGGATGTGCCAAAATCAAGTCAAGTCAAGAATTCTTTATTTCGGCCAATATGACCATAAAAGCACAGGTAAAAAAATACGCCACAATTCATACATATAAATTCCAAAGGTAAAGTGCATGTGCAATATCAAAGAATTCCATTTAAAAATTATAAAATGTAATAAATACATTAAAATAAACATTAGCAACATTTGGGGTTTAAAAAAGGTGGGGTTGATAGCAATATAGGGTCACAGAAAGGTGATGGAGTGATCAAATTAAGCAGAGCCTGATTTTAAAATAGCTTGGCGCGCACACCACATAGAAAATAGGTATCGGGAGACAGAATACACAATGGGCATACTAGTATCATATTTTAAAATCCTATAGGCTTCCGCACAATGGTTTGTTCCAAGGTTTCTACATATCTGTACTAGCCATCGGCGTCTGGCCTTCTTATATGCCGGGCAAAAAAACAGTACATGTTGAGCTGTCTCCGAAATGTGGTTGCAAGCTGGACAACCCTGAGTTGAAGTGCCCCCCCAGTTATTTGTAAAAGCGCGAATCGGCAATGCTCCGTGCCTGAATTGTAGGTACAGCTTTTTCGCAAGGGGGGGCTGGATGACATCGAGAACAGGTTCTAGGCTATATTGCTCTTTAATTTCTAAGAAGGATGCAGTCATTGTACCAGTTGCGGGATTCCTCTTTAACTGATTAATTTTATAATCCCTAAAGATCTGTGACAGGGTCTTCCTGGATATTAACATACTGCTTCCTTCAGCATTAGCCCATAGGTCACCCATCCCCATAGCTTCTAGGGAGTTTTTAATATACGCCATCCAAGGAGCTATAGCTCAATGGTAAGTCTTGTGCCTCTGATGGCACAGGCTCACACAGGACAAGGGTTTGTATCCTGCCAAAATCAATTACTGCATGCGTGGGAACACCAACTCTCCATCCATGGAATGCCTTCCCAGGGCAGAGTAATGCAACACATCAATTTGCTCTGCATTACTCTGGATTTATCAAGCCATGCAGGGCCACGCCAGGTGGCCTTGCATCGCTTGATAAATTTGACTTAGGTTTTGCGCCATCTTTGGGCCCCTTGCCTGCCACAAGGGTGACACAAACCTACTTAAATATGCCCCGTAGTTCATTCTTATGTCGCATTGAGTATGTGTAATTTGATAAAAACGTTTGCTCTGACTTGGCGTTGACAAATTTTACTGCTCCTGGCACCTTGTTCCTAGCTCTGATATAGGAATTTCAGGTGGAACACTGTAGACAAGGAATGTTGATCGCATAATATGTACTGGCTCTCTCTCCACTACATTCGCATGTGCTTTCTTCACAAAGGAAACAGTATGTTATATGTTCATCTTCACTGTACCTCTCATAGGTGCATGTGAGAAATTGGGTTGTTGGTTGAGTGGGGTGGTAACCCTGCTCAAACAACAGCCTTAGTCCCTGTCACAGTGAACCACAAAAGTCACTGAATTAACCTGTGCTTACCCCTCTCATAACTTGGCACAAAAGCAATCAGGTTCAAATTAAAAGCAATGTGTAAAGTATTTGTGCAGCTCAAAAACAGTAATAAAGTGAAAACACAACGCAAGAAAAATCCCACACCAATTTAGATAAATAGTATACATTTTAATAAATTATTTGACAATGACAAAATTTCAATCAGTAGAACCGGAGTTATGAACTTTTAAATTAAAAACTGGCACTTAAAACATCAAATTGCCAACCACGGACATCTAGTCGCAGGAGACTGGGTCAAAGTTGAAATATATGGCCGACTGCGATGGAGCACGGGTCAGATAAAAGAAGTGGATTGGGCCCGGTCGGCGCTTAGCTTCCGACCTAGAGGAAATCTTGTACAAAAATGTCTGCAAAGGTAAAGTTCAGTGGGGCAAGGCTGCAGGTGGTGTCCGCAGACGAGTCGTCATCGCCAGGGAGCCGCTGGACAAAGTAACGGTGAAGATTTTTACATTCAGACTGAGGGGTCGATTCCGATTCGGGCCGGAAATTTCTCCGACCGAGCCGGACCCGGAGAGATTTCCGACCGAATCGGACCCGTGCAGTCCGACCGAACGAGTCCGATGCGTCCGTATGTTATCGGACACGAGTCGGTCGGACTCCCATTGAACTCAATGGGAGCCGGTCGTACAACGCGTACGCGGGCTCCCATTGCCTCAATGGGTGCGAGGCGGACAAGGGCGCCTCCTACAGCGAGTACGCCGCGAGCGCGCCGCGGCGTACACGCACAGGTAGGGGGGACCCATGGGTCCCCCCTGTGTGCGCCTCGCACGGGTGCGCGTACAGGGGGTCCGACACGGACCCCCAAAGTACGGCTCCGACAGCGAGTTCGAGTCGGACGGCGCGAGTCGGTCGGAGCGGTCGAGGTGCGCATCGTACTTACCCGGCCGGAAAAAGTCTCCATTGCGCGGTGCGAATCGGGTCCGACCGAGTCGGTCGGAGCGGTACGATCCGGGTACGAGTCGGTCGGAGCGGTCGGGTCGCCCGGACGAGTCGGTCGGCGAGTCGCATCGTACTCGCTCGGCCGGACCCGCGTACGGTTCGGTCGGGAAACAGGCTTTCGCATGGCTTTTTCCCGACCGAATGGTATTGGGTGCGCCTCCGACCGAGATCGGAATCGGCCCCATAGTCTCTTTTCTGGAAGTCGAAAATCTCCAGCGACACAAAGCTGCAGGTTGTAGCCGATGAGGGCTCCATGAGGCCAGATACCCCTTGTGAGAAGGAACTCTGAACAGGATATGCTGCTGCAGAGAAGAACGTAGGAGCTGCCACAAAGTCAGATCGACTGACCGGAAGAGTACCTTGTGTGGATTGACGACAAGGTAGGTCCCGGTCTCCTGTTGGTTCTCAGAGCACTTTTTAGGTAGAGAATTTGTTTAAAGTACCAAGTTTTGGATTTTGGCTATCTGGGCACCTTTAAAACCTCTTCCAAGGGTTCAGGACTAGAGAGAGGTCCCACTTTGATGGTTAGGACTCACTCAGGCTGGATACAGTTGCGAGTTCAATGGAGCCTTTTCTGTCCCTGAGACTCTGATCAGGAGGCCAACCAACTACCGCTTGGAGTCACCCAGATAATCCTGGGTTCAAGTAGTGGAACAGGGCTCATGCAGCTGGGCAGGCCTCCAAGGGTTCAAGGCAGGCTTCAGGGTGCAGGTGCAGCAAAGCAGTCTTCTGAAGTACACAGCAGGCCAGAGCAGCAGGCAGGCCTCTGAGATTCCTTCCGCAGAGCCCTGAAAGTGAGCTAAAGAGTGGGTCTGAGGGTCATATTTTTATACCTGGTGCCTTCTTTAAAGTAGGAGAGGTTTCTAGAGAATCCCCTTGAAGTTCTTGGAATTTCCTCCCTCCCCTGCCCAGGCTCCATCCCGGCTTAAGGCACAGTGGGCTGGTGTGAAGTCCTTTGTGCGAAGGCAGGGCACAGCCTATTAACTTGTAAGTGGGGCTGTGCCCAGCTCCACCCCCCATCCTGCCAGTGATGGCCCATCCAGGCTCACCTAATCCTTCTATTGTGTGGCAGTTTGGGAGGAATATACAAAGTACAACTGCCAAATACACCCAGTCATGTGACCCAGGAACAGGCAGCAAATAGTTAGGGCAGTAAAATGCAAAATTTCTAAAAGTGGCATTTTAAAATCTGACTTTACCTTTAAAGAGAATTTCAAATTACAATCTCTTAGACACCCAACATTAATTTTCTACCTGCTCCTAATCCCTAAACAAAAGTTATCACTTATTAAACCTAATAAGGCAACCCAATGTTATACGATGGAAGAAGTAGGCCACACAGTAGTGAAAAACAAATTTAGGAATCTTTCACTACCAGGACATGTAAAACTTAAAAGTACATGTCCAAACTTTTAATTCCGATGCACCCTGCCCTATGGGCTGCCTAGGGCCTACCTTAGGGGTGACGTATATGCAATAAAAGAGGAGTTTAGGCTTGGAAAGGGGGCTTATTTTGTCAAGTCGAATTTGCAGTTTTAAAACTGCCATCATGCTGAACGAATTCAGAAAAGTAGGAGGGTGAAGGCAAAACATTTGGAGGTGGCCCTGCAGATAGGGCCAGGTCCAACAGTGCCAGTTGTCATTGTGTATGGGGCTGGTAGTCTTGCATTAGAGCCTTATGTTTCATTGTGTTTTGGTATTGCCACTGCGCTGTTATGTGTTGCTCATCGTATGTTTCTAGATTCAGGTAATTCATTCAGTCCCCTATAACATGTTTGGAATTTTAAGATAAAACAAGGTCAATAATAGATAATGCTCTTTCCAGATTATAGGCCCAATTTCAATGTTGGAACAGCGACAGAGTATACATACCACCAACATGAAGGTCAACCCCCCGATTTAAATATGGGCAGACCTTCAGTTTTGCTATGCGGTGACTACTCTGTCACCACCATAGCCAAACCTCCCTGACAGCCCGACAGAGTAAGAGCTGCCAGAGACATGGCTAGATGTCCGCCCACCCAATCAAGATGGGTGGACAAGTAACCAATTTTTTTACTGTCTGTCACTGCCGGGCAAACCCTGGCGGTGAGGTACAGTAAAAACTTTATAGTGCTCCCCTCACCATGGGAGATGACTCTCATGGCGAAGGGAGCATTACGTTTCTGGATTTTCTTTTTGAAAAGAAAAAAAGAAAACTGTTTGGTGCAGGTCTGCATCATGCTGATGCAGCCTGTACCAAACAGTGATATGCATTAACAGGAACCCCCTGCTGCAGTCCCTGCCAATGCATTACAAAGGACCACCTGCTTGGCGGTCAGTTATAAATTTAGCAGACGACCCTTCCATCATGAAAACGGTCCATTGGTGTATTTCTCCTCAGGTGCCCATGAAATGTGTAATCCTGAGCACTGCTTTAATCTTATAGTGGCTTTCTGATTTATGCTGTATGATCAGTGTTTCTGGTATGTTGGCTTTTTTGTGTATATTAGCTAGTCCACAATGGCTGTTGTAGAGTTCTTAAATTTGCAGTTTGTCATTTTTATCTCAGTATACTGAAATTTTGTGCACAGGCTACACAGTTGCCACACCTCTGGTTCAGTGAAATGATGCACAGCAGCATCTTGTGAAGTCATCAGGACTTTCTAACCTGTAAAATGGCAGCTTTGCTACCACTGGTGCTCTAGAAAGAGCCACAGTGAAACAAGCATTTGCCCATGGGGAAGGAGTACATGAGTGCAGAGGACGTGAGATCATCCTTACCTACCCTGAACAGGAATAATTGTCATGAAAAGGCTAGGAATAATTCTCAGATGCCTCATCATCGGGCATGCCAAAACAATCCCCCTCCTCAAGCTCTTGTGGTCAGCAACTGCATAGCAATATGGGCTGGTGCTTTCATCTTGCAAAACCTCTCACTTCCCTCATGCGATTATTCTGGTCTTTGACAGGTTCAATTCTCAAAGTAAACTGGAGCAAATTTGTTTATCCTGTTTTATGAATCAACGAGTCTACAGTGGGATTTACTCCCTTGTATATATTATCTTCATCTCTACTATTGAGCCGAGTCTATTTTGAAATATAATTGTTTTATCAAGTGCAAGCTTAACCCTACTGGACTTCAGAGAGCTGCATAACATATCGGACAAAAGCACAAACATATGTAGCTAATTTGTACAAAAACGAAAGAAGTATATTTAACATTTCACTATCTATCCATAAACAGTAGTAAAATCGATTTTCATTGTGACATAGATAAAAAAAACGAATGTATCACATATTTTTCTATCAAAATATATGTACAATAGAATACAAAAAAGATGGACAAAAGCGGTGGTAAAATAGCAAGAGAGAGTGCTAGATATTCATATGCATGAGATGAGTACACTTGGTTGCTTATGTCCACTGACAATTTGAATATATGCATGATTTACACATCTGCAGAGCAAGTGTTCACATGTGGTACAAATCTTGATAAGCATGTGTTCCCAATTATCCTTTCTGAATCAAGTGCATTTTCTCCATGTGCAAGTTGTACTTTAATCCTGTGTATAGTGCACTGAGGTACAAATTATCCTACTCTCAGTGCTTATCTTTGTATATGTGTTGCAGCCAACGTCTGCACTTTGCCCAGTAGAGACGTAGGCAGCAAAGAGTCACTCTCTCATGCACTGCTCCCCTCAGTTGCTACCATTCCTTCTCCCCTTTGATGCTTGCTCTGAGTCTCTGCTTCCACCTGGTAAAGGAGAGGGAGGACACCAGTGGTTAATGAGGACCCTAACAAGCAACCTATGAGTTATAGCACGTCCATTCATCTGCACGGATGGTAGCATTCACTGATACTTACCAGCGCCTGTTTGTGGAAGGGGGCAGGGGTCATCAAGAACCGCAAGGATATTTTACACACCCATGTCCCCTAGGCATGTTGTGTTAGAACATTCGGCCCTCAATAAGAAGAAAGCTCTCTATCATTCTAGACTGCTTGCCACGATGTATCCCACTTAACAAATTTTCTTCCACTCTTTACATGCCTTGCTGACGGCTCATGTTAGCGTCAGTGGAGAGTACAATGGATGAGTAGTAAAGATCATGGCTGCAGTCCATAAATCTGTGTACTAATTGTCAGCCATGGTGCAATGTGGCTTTATCAGTGCATTATATCACCACATCCTTCACCCCTCAACATCAGTGTGGCTTTAACAGAGCGTTTTATCACCACATCCTGCACACGTCAACATCAGTGTGGCTTTAAAAATGTGTTATATCACCACATCCTTCACACCTCAACATCCTCAGGACCTTATGGACATACGGGTGCATTTCCGTTCTCTTTAATGATGGCTTATAGTATGTTTCCGAGAACAACCTATCTCTCTACTGGTGCTGATGTTGCTAAGGTACAGCAGAAGCTGCAGGACTGTCCTCTGACAAGACTCCAGTGTCATTGTAACAGTTAAACCAAGCACTAACAGTAATGATTATGTTGCCTGATGTTTTTAGGATTGCTGTCCAAACCCATCACTCAGTCACAATAAACAACAGCTAAAGAAATAAGAAGCTATGAAGAAAAAAAGATGAACAGATATAAAAAGAAGAACTAAATGTAAATCAGGTGACAGTCAAACACAAAACCAAAGCTGGGTTCTAGCAAAATGCTTAAAAAATGCTTAAGCGGCTTTTCAACCTGTTTTATATTCAGATTGTCTACAAAATGCACCACATCAGTCAAGATCAGAAGTCCACTCAATGCTGGATGGCAAAAAAGTAAGTGCAAATCCATTCAGACCCAACCTAATTATCCAGATTTCAAGACAAAAATTTCAGAGTCCAACAAATAAAAAATACTGATTTAGAATTACATTTCTCTGGGACTGTGGTTTGAAATCTTCATGTTTCTGGCACAATAGAATTAGCTGTTGAGTGTAGACTTAAAAAATGTTGTTATAGTAGGTCTACTCATAAAAGCATCCCAAATCATTACTTGCTCATCTACAGTTATCCTTTGCAGCAGCGTAATTTTGAACCCATCTTAAGTTAATGTAGGAGTGCATTATAATCATGCGTAGTCAGCACTCAAATATATTCTGTGTGATTAATGTTACTAAGAAAAGATGGGGTATTGTATATTTAAAGTACTTCCTGTAAAATTAATGGGACCTATAAAATTGTGTGCATAGAAATGTGACTAATAAAGGTCTTTGCAATATTTACATATTAATATTTTAGAAGGAATTAAAGTTTAGATGTGACTCATTGTGAAGTTAATGAAATAAGGTGTATGAGTAGAATAATGCTTAAGCATTTATATGTGTAACAAGAAATTATATTCATATTGGTGCACATTGAAATAACATCATTTTCGTAATCTTTTGCAATTTATTAATGCGTTAAGAAACTGCATTTGCTACGTGTGTAGAAATGTGCACGTATTTGTAACCCTGTTCACTATTAAGCTTTGTTTTTTTAAACCATTTTATTCGGTTTTCCATTCTGTGATTACATTCCACATCAACATTGTGTTAAAGTTACAAGAGGCAGGTTACATTACAGCTCAGGAGATTTTAGACATGGGTTGCAAATATGTTAGGGTGAGCTGTCGGTTGTGTGGTCCGGATGGAGGTGTTCTGGAGAAGGGTGTGTTGTCCTCTCTTGGGAGATGGAGTTATCGGTTTCGACGTCGACAAGCGGAAAAATTGGGTATGGTCATTTTACTTGGGGGTAAACTGGGGACGAGTGGTTGGGGATAGGGATGTGGGGTGGGTATGTGTGTGTTCATCTTTGTTGGCCATTACGCGGGGTGTAAGTGTATTGTTGTAGTGTAGGGTGAGTGTCTGTTCACTATTAAGTTGACAAGATTTTGGGGGATCAAGAGCTGTTTCAATACAAGCTCAGGTTTAAAGTCTAACGTGTAACTAGTATTTGACCTTCAATGTAGAATGTGTTTGTTTGCATTTTTGTTTCTACTGCAGGTGTGGACAAAGGCTTATTAGTTAGAAAAGAAGGGTTTTTGTTTTAGTTAGATAGTAAGGTATGAGAAGTTGGATCTTGGCAAGGAAAAACGTGGTAACGAGCAAGGAGGCGAGTTCCCATGAAGGAGAAGAAGAATGGGCAAGGACAGATGAAGTAGCAACTTATCGATGTGGGAAAGGTGGTGCCAGTAACCAATTTGTGTTGGAAATGTGGAAAGTTACTAGAGATGAGCATGCCACTTATCTTGAGTGCAACAAATGTCTTATGCTGTAACGTGGTGAGGGTCAGAGAGACATCTTAGGACTTCATAAGGTACAGACCTCTGCTTCTGCTTTGTGTGGCTTCATGCTACATGACCCTTGGTTGGAGTTTCTTCTACCAAAGACTCTGACAGCTGACACCTTTCTATTATTCATACTTACTCAATGCTTCTTAGTTTAGGGTTGTCCTTTTTAAGACAGTGTAGGGAGAGATAGCGTGCTCATGCTTACCTTTGAGAATAATTTGATGCAATTTAATGCTCAATTCTTTTTCCTGATTACTTGTATCGTCATAATTGAATTAGTCGTATGCTTCTTGTTTTATAGAGTAAATGTATTCAGGAGATTTGGATTCATTCTGTTTGTTCTGTATTTCTATACTGTGATGCTGAGATTGATTTATATCAATCTATTTTTGAATTTATAATTAAACCTTACTAATATCACATTTAGCTGCCGAGTGGATTATTGTGTGACTAAATTTGTTATACTGGATTGAAATTTAAATCGTGATTGTTTTCTCCCTCTTACCTTTCAAGCAGCTAAAAAGACCATCTGGTTGGGTAGGGATGTTTAAGTGGGCCTCAGATCTCTCACCTTCAAGGTTGACATATTATTGTTCCTAGCACAGAAACGCCCTGACAAAACCTTTCCTTTGCTTGGTATACAAAAACATGCTTTAAAATATATTTCATTACCTTGGGATCAATCTTCTCCTTGGTATAAACACCATTAGCAGCAGTGAAGAAGTCATTGAGAAGTACAATAACATATCCATCCAAACTAAAAGAAAGATCATGACTGAAAAATAAAAAAGAGATAAAAAGATAAAGCTGGAGCAGCAATGAGTTGCACTTTATCGACATGTGCAGTTTAAATAAAGAGGAGCATTGTACTACTGGCTTGATGAACTGTGCACAAGAGACCATGATAAAAGCTAAAAGCTGTTTCTTTGGAGTCCTAACCAGAAAGCATTCCCAAGAACCTCTGAAGAGATTTTTTTAGTTGGCATCTGATTTTAGGGGCATGATTCCGAGTTGATTGAAACTCTGCTGTATTTACTGCACCCCGTAAGCACCATTACCCCAGAGCAGGGTATTTACAGGGTGCTGTAAATACCTCCTATTACGAGTATCTGCCCTGGGAATACCATGTAACATGCGGCTGTTGCATTTATCACACCAAATAAAGCATGTTTTGCTTTTTTCCTGGCGCAGTAGTTTACGGGAAAACTGTAGGGTGTGATTCCATTCCCTTAACAAGTACATGTTCGTATTGAGATCAGAATTTACCCACTAGCTTATGTACGAGCCTTGGTGGGTGGTGTGCACACCATTATTTCCATTTTTTCCATAATTGCAAAGCTTCCCGCCAAGTCTACCTGTTTTTCTGATTTTTAATGACACAGAACAAAATGTGCCTTTGGATAAAACAAATTGAACATTGCTATATTACCATAAAGTCTCAACTAACGTAGATACCATCCAAAAATGGACAGGAAACCAAGGTAAGTGAAGAGATAGTTTCAGTCCTCCAAAGCCCCCCATCCACCAAGAGGAATTCAACACCCAACTCAATACAGGACTCTCTCCAACATTCCACTAATTCATCTCAAAGCTAATGAAAGCCCTAAAGAATTCCAAATCCACATTTTCCATATTCCTACTAACTAAGCTATCTCCCCATAGTAAGGGAGTAGCCTTACTAGACACCTTCCTCGCTAAGACAACTAAGGAAACTTGTACAGCTATAAACATTGAGAACAATATTCCTGATAATAAAATAATTTCTGTAACATAAAATATTCAGCAACATAACCCTTCACAGTAGTGGAACTCTTTTATTTTCATGAAGAATTTTCTTTTCCTCCTTCATTCTCACAATAGACAATCTTGGTGCTACCCTGCCTAGATTTCGAATATGTTCATCCTCTGCTTTATGTGTATTTTTGAACAATTTCACCTTCTTCATGGAATGAGTACATGGTGATCTACTGTAATGACCCACTGGTGACCTTATTACCACTTCATCACTCATGTGTACATCCGTCCTGTCAAATCTCACCTTTCTTACAAATTGTTTATGATTTCTCTCTCTTTCGAGTCACTACTTTTTAGATCACTGTTCTGCATATTCCTCTCCAAACGACCACATCACTAAATTGACTTTCTTCTCCTAAACAGCCACCACCAATTTACCCATTGATGGAATTAAATCATACGCAGCATCCCACGAGCAGGGTTCATTAGGAGGAACTGAGGTTGTCTTCCCTACATGTGGATACTGTGAGGCACAGAAACAGGTTTACCAACGGAAGACCACTTGATAACTGGCATGGTGAGTGGCTCCCTGTTTCATTAGTGATTTAACATTGTCTCTCAACTACAGTCCCCTTCACTGGTGGTCCTACCTCTATTACAAATGTTGTGCTCACCTTCTCCCCATGCCCCTCTCTTTGGACTAAACATAAAGTCTGGTGGCTTCCCCTTACAGACTTCTTAGGTGAATGGCAAAAATCGGTTCAACAAGGGTTTTTGCATCACCACAGTAGTTTGCTGTGAACACGAGTGTGGTGATGTAAGTTGGTGGTGCTGAATGTTTATTGGGGTTAGGCATCAAGAGTATGCTCTCTGCATCTAGTATAATTATAACAATAAG
Source organism: Calotriton arnoldi (assembly GCA_963921515.1). Lineage (NCBI taxonomy): Eukaryota > Metazoa > Chordata > Amphibia > Caudata > Salamandridae > Calotriton > Calotriton arnoldi. The sequence goes on along the minus strand of CAWUFW010010611.1, from coordinate 285,936 downwards.
GCATGATCAATTTGCTATGCGTTGTTGGGCTATGAGTGACATTAACAGTCTGATTGACGTTTACAGGACAATATCCTGTCCACCAGATTACCCTGGTAGACAGGTTTCATTCTTTCACTAGTACTTACACCATTTAAGATTGGGATTGAAGGATTGGACATAGCCAGACAGAAGGGTTCCTTTTGTCCTAATGAAAGCCCTATGACATTTCAGCAAAATATAGGAGGGCAAAAACATGATGATCATAGGTATAAGTCATCCTTTACCCCATATTTATTTGCAACCTTGAATAAGTAGGGATAACAATAACACTCTAATAAACAAAGCATATTTTTTATATTTAAGGCAGTTTCAAACCACTATAAACCTTCCTCCTGCATACCAAAAAACTGTTGACAGTAAGAGATCTCCAAGCAAATGTATTGCTGGTGAAGGAGCACCCTTATGATGAAGCTTTGAGATTTGAGACCTATTTGCTCCAAAAGCAATGAAAGCTTTTTGCTTTTAACATACAAAGCCCACCCGGTAGGATGAACACTTTTCACTGCTACAGAACAATCTAGTCTTTGTAGTATTAGAAATCTGAAATCATGGGGGGGTTGTGTTGTAGTTGCTCTTTAATATCCTGTCACTTCAGCGATATATATATATATATATATATATATATATATATATATATATATATATGCAAAAAATATCCTCCTCCTTCGAAAAAGACAAGGGAACACGGCAGGGCTTCAAGGAATCATTTATTCGAATTCTCTGGCATGACGCGTTTCGGCGGTAGACTCTTCAGATGCCTCCGGTGTTACAAATTTCAAAGTTTCCTTTTATTTATTAAACCCCTCCTTCTAAAGTAGCGTGGGGCACACCTACACCATATCTCATCAGAGAACACTCGGCCAGTTCATAGTTATGGACTGCAGATCCCATCATGCAGTTGGTTCGCAATCTGGACGAATGTCTCTTACAGCCGGATTTTTCCCTCCTCAAAGTGAGTGGCTGAAGAATGGTTGGCTTGAGATTCTAGCACTGTGCTGGGCAACAAACGATTCCTGAGCCCTGCGCTTCCAACGTCACAGTCCCGGTGTTGGCAAAGCTTGGAGACGATGGTAAAGTAACTCCGTCTCTCCGTGTGAGTCACGGACTGTCAGTTGGCAGCAAAGACCTCAGCCTCCATCGGACGTGGGGCGGTCCGGGTTGAGCCACTACACCCTGAACACTTTTGGAAGGGTCCCCTTTGCGTGGTACTGGCTTCACGCTAATATGCAAAAAATATCCTCCTCCTTCGAAAAAGACAAGGGGACACGGCAGGGCTTCAAGGAATCATTTATTCGAATTCTCTGGCATGACGCGTTTTGGCGGTAGCCTCTTCAGATGCCTCCGGTGTTACAAATTTCAAAGTTTCCTATATATATATTACCTACTGGCGGTCACCAGTAGGTAGTTATAGTTAGGACCTAGTTTCCATAGGAAAAGCGTTTTTTGATTTGCCAATATCTTTTGCGTCGTTTGACGAATCTTCGCGCAATTTTCAAGACTAATGGTGCGCTCCGGTCAGCTCCTGTCTTGAAAGTTTCGGGGTGGTTCGTCAAGCGGGGACCGAGAAAAAAGGGGGGTCCCAAAACACGTTTTCTCCAAGTTAATTTCCATAGGAATCATTTGTCGCAGCTACAGCCCGAACTGCTGAATGGAATTACACCATTTGGCAGAAAGGTAGCTCTTGGTCCACAGTACACTCTTTTTGTTAAATGGTGTAAATCCGTTCAGTAGTTCCTGAGAAATTCATATATTTAGATATATTGATATCTGGTGATCATGGTAGATCCTCGAAACCTCCCGATCTCGAGCTTGACTCTGATTGGCTGCCAACAGTTCCAACCAGGAAGTGTTGGCAGCCATCTTGTGACCCGGTTGAACCAAGTCACAAGAAAAAAGGTTAAAAAAACAAGAAAAGGGGGCAGGGTAGGAACACCCTGACCCCCTAGGCCTGCTCAGGGGGTCCAATAGGGACCCCGAGGGGCAAAAAAAGCATTTTATTTTATATTTTTGGCGGGATTCGCGTAGGGTCCGCGAATCCCGCTGAAAAAAAAATAAACGAAGCACGGTCTCCCACGCTTCGTTTAATTAAGCCCCCGGGTGGGCCAGGTCCCAGGGGCAATGCCAATTGTGATGCGGGGGCTTGCGGGGCCCCTGCAGCCCCAGGGACCACCACGTCCCCGGGGCTAATTTAATGATATGCAGTGGGCACGCGGCCCCCCTGCAGCCCTGGGGACCACAACTTCGCCAGGGCTATAAAAATAAAGAAAAGGTGTGGGGGGGCTCCTGCCCGCCCCCACGCTGCCCTGGGGACTGCCACCTCCCTGGGGCTTTCATCTTTAAATGCGGGGGGCTTTGTGTCCCCCCCGCAGCCCCAGGGACCGCCACCTCCCCGGGGCTTTTTTTTTTACTTAAACTGGCCCGGCACAGCAATGTCCCGGGGGGCCCACCCCCGGGACATTGCAGTTTGTTATGGCAGGGCAGGAACACTGCTCCCGCCCTGCCAAAGCAAACTTCTGCTCTCGCTTCCATGAAGCGGAGCATATTTGCTTTTGGGCAAACTTCTGCTTCGCTTCATGGAAGCGAGAGCAGAAAAACTGCTCTCGCTTCCATGAAGCGAAGCATATTTGCTTTTTGGGCAAAGGGAGCTGCATGTTTGCAGCTCCCTTTGTCCAAAACCAATGCCTGCTCCCGCAGGAGGTGGGGAGCTCGCAGGGACCACGGGGGCATTGGGGCTCCCCCCGCGGTCCCCAACACAGAGGCCATGCCCCGGAGGATGGGGTCTCCGGGGCCAAAAATGGCCCGGGAGGGGGGTCACACGGCCCTGCTCCCCTTTTTTATTTAAAAAAAAAAAAATAAGGCTAAGCCCCGGAGGGTGGGGTCCTTGGGGCCAAAATTGGCCTCAGGAGGCCATAAAAAAACTTTTTGCCGGGCACCGGGGGGTGGGGTCCCTTTAAAACAAACAAAGGCCTAGCCCCGGGGATGGGGTCCCCGGGGCCGCATTCGGCCTCAAGAGGGGGCCTCTCGCCACCCTCCCTTTTCAATTAAAAAGAAAATGGCTCAGGCCCCAGAGGATGGGGGCCCAAAAGGGTCAAGGGAAGGGGGGCCACACAGCCCCCTTCCTAAAAGAAAATTTAAAAAAATAAACCGGCAACTCGCCGGTGGCCCCGTCTCCTCCCTGCACCACTCTGCAAACTCACCTCCTCACGTGCTCTGGGTTGGGGGATGAAGTCCCTGTCACTACTGAGGGTCCCTGGGGGCCAACTAGCCCACCAGTTACCTCCAGTAAGCCCCACACAGTGGGATTGCTGAGAGGTGGTCCGAAACCACACCCCTTTTTACAACACTCTGCAAACGCACCTCTTGGCGCACTGGTGGTGGGGCGATGAGGTCCCTTTGTGTCCTGAAGACTTCAGGACTGTAGTGGACTTCATCCCCCAAGCAGCAGTGCACCGGGAGGCGTGTTTGCAGAGTGGTGTAAAAAGGGGGTGTGGCCTCTGACCACTCTCAGCATTCCTACTGTGTGGGGCTTACAAGAGGTAACAGGAGGGCTAGTTGGCCCCCAGGGACCCTCAGGAGGCAAGGGGACTTCATCCCCAACCAAGAGTGAGCCAGGAAGCGCATTTGCAGAGTGGTTGAGAAAGAGGGCGTGGCCTCTGTCCACCTCTGAGCGGTCCCACTGTGTGGGGTTACTGGAGATAACAGGTAGGCTAGTTGGCCCCTAAGGAAGTCCAGCAGCAAAGGGGACTTCAATCCCCATCCAAGAGCGCACCAGGGAGCGCATTTGCAGAGTGGTGGGCAAACGGGGCGTGGCCTGCTATGAGAATTTAGGAACACCCTGACCCCCTAGGCCTGCTCAGGGGATCCCATAGAGACCCCGAGGGGCAAAAAAAGCATTTTTTTTTTAATATGTTTGGCGGGATTCGCGTAGGGTCCGCGAATCCCGCCGGAAAAAAAATAAACAAAGCACGGTCTCCTGCGCTTCGTTTAATTAAGCCCCCGGGTAGGCCAGGTCCCGGGGGCAATGCAAAATGTGATGCGGGGGCCTGTGGGGCCCCCGAGCCCCAGGGACCACCACCTCCCCAGGGCTAATTTAATGATATGCAGGGGGCATTTGAGATGTCATTAGTGATGTCATCAGTGATGTCACTGACCATGTCATGAGTGATGTAATATGTGACGTCATCAGCAGTGCATTGCGGGGCGCGAGTTATAGTTAGAGCAGCTAACAATAACGGTTGAATTTCTCTGGTTTTGTACGAGTTAAATGTCAGCCTAACTATAACGTCCCTGAAACCTGTGGTTTTTTCAGTGAATATATATATATATATTTATATATATATATATATATTGACTAACAATCTGCCATTTTGTTTTCCACATGCGGAATGTACCTGACCTCAAAGTCAAACTCCTCCTAGCCAATCACTCATTTGTATACTTTTGAGGAAATAACATTAAGACCCTTGTTCAAGAATATTTCATTCAAGGGTTTGTGATCAGTCATCACCTGGAAACATACTCCTCATACAAAGTTCTTAAACTTTTTTGCTGTTCAATACACAGAACAGGCCACCCTCTTAATAATGGATTAATTATTTTCTGCTTCTGCAAGAGCATGCAAAGCAAAAGTAATAGGATGAACACAGTGACATTTTGCATCAGGATTGCACCTATTAGTTTCACACTGGTAACAAATGTGAGGCCACATTTAACTTCTGGAACAAAACTGCACAAAATGGGGGCAAGAGCTAGCTCTAACTTCAAGGCCTAAATTCCTTCTTGTACTCTGCAGGCCAAATTAATTCAGATTTCTTCTTGATTAAACAACTCAGCGTTTGGGGGGCGTGGCTTCGGCGCCTGCGAAGATGGCCGCCGCTCCCTGAGGCTCCGTGGCGGTGCGGCGAGAGGAGGCGATTTTCGGACGTTGCCACTTCTTCTTCCGCTGCCATAATGACAGCGAGTTGAAAGGAAGCTGTCCTGTCTCCAGTGCGGCGCTTCATTTTATCGGGGGTGAGCGTTTTGCATATCTTTGTCCGCTGACTTCATTTCAGTCAGCTAGAGCTCGCGGCTGCCATTTTGAAAGCAGTTTGAGCGCTAATCTCGCTCGATTTTTTGTTTTAAGCCTGGCGGTTGCATACTTCTTGCAGAATGGACGCTCCCCTTGTTTAACAGTTGGCTAATGCTTATCCTAGCCGTTTTCACTATTTTTGGCTAATTTTTTCGCTTTTTTTGTCATTTTAGCTACATTATCTATGTTTCTGGAGTCCTGGATTTTCTTCACATCTATTGTGTATCCTCATGTATTTTACCATAAGGGTAATGAAACTTACTACCAATATTGGACTTTCTGATATTTTTCTTGCAGAAGAGTGCCCTTATTTTTCATTCTGATATTTCTATTCATGGTAAATTGGGGCTATTGTACTATGAACAACTTCTGAAATCGCTTCAGCTTTTTGAATGAGACTCTTTCTTTTTTGAACATTGTTCTATGCTCAACTTTTGTGTAGTATGTGACTCTAATCCGCCTATTTTGATGTCTTGGGTCTTCCGCTATTTTGTTTAACTTTTATCCAAAAGTTATTTTTCCCATTTGGCATTATCCAACTTTTTTCCAAGCACCTCAACGTTATCAATCAACATTTTTAAGAGGACGTTAGCATCACTGGTGTACAGCTTTTATGGCGAAGGCACGAGTTACCCGTGGTGCACCCTCTTCCCTTGAACCAACTTCTTTGGCTGATTATAATCCTTTCAACATTCTACAGGATAACATGGAGGAGTCTGATTCCAATTCCATTTCTTCCGCCGTAAGTGGAGCTACTCCTGCTACTACACGAGTCGCACCCAAACAAATCTCTAAACTACCTTCTGCTTCATCAATGGCAACAGGGAAACGAGTCAAGAAAGATCCTCCTTCCCCATCCAACTCTCCAACATCTATATCTATGGATCTACTTCTAGATGAAATCCGTGCTCTCAAACCTTATATGACAGAAACAAATGCTCGTCTCCAAAGTATTGAAGATAATTGGTCTCATACCAATCAAAAAGTTATTCATTTGGAGAATAGAGTAGAGTCTGTTCAAATGATTGTCAACCAAGTACCTTCCATGCATCAGGAAATCTTACGTCTACAACAACAAGTGGAAAACTTGGAAAATAGAAGTAGGCGTAATAATCATTTATGGCCTTGCGGAGGGTCTTGAGGGCTCTGATCCTCTTGTTTTCTTTCAATCTTTTCTCCCAAAGCTTCTAAATATTACAGATTCCTCACCTTTGAATATCCAAAGAGCTCACCGTCTGGGTCGTGTTCCACAGAATTCTTCAGTACCATCTAAACCAAGAGGCGTTATCTTGTACTTTTTGGAATATACTGATTTACTTAGGGTGTTACAAGCAGCCAAACTTGAAGGAAAAATTTCTTGGCAAGGCTCTAACCTGTTTTTTGCTCAGGATTCTGCAAAGGCGACAGCAGATCGTCGGAAACAGTTTCTAGATATGAGACCTGCACTTCGTAATCTGAATACCAGATATGGTTTGTTTCACCCCTGCCTCTTTAAAGTGACATACAAAAACAAAACTACTAACTACGAAGATCCTGCTCTACTACGACGCTTTTTGGATACATGCAGGGAAGAAGATATGGACATCCCTCGCTCTTCGTTGAATTGAATGTTGTTGTTTAATCTTGTTGTTTTCCATTTTTCTCCCCTATTGTCATATCTTTTTAGTTTGCTTGTTTGTTGATGATGAGACATGTTGTCTATTGGTTCCATTTCCTTGGATCGGTTTGTTCTGTTGTAATCTGTTGTCTCCCGTTTCCCTCTAACTGTTAACTGTTAACCGTTATCTGTTTTGGATCATATGGTTATATATTGTATTCTCTTTCTTTTTATCACTAGGTAGAATTTCCATGGCCCCCTGATTTTATGGCCGTTCCCCAGTCTGGTTGTTCGGCTCCTTTTCCCGTCCTCGTCCTGGAGTTTTTCGAGTGGTTGTTCCGTCTTCCTTATGTGGCTCCACCACCCCCATTTCTCATTGTATGTTCGTGGTATATCTTTTTATTTTATTTTCACTTTTTCATCTTCTACCCTCCTCTGATCTTTCTTCTTGAATATATTTTCATTTCCTGGTTCTTTCCCTACTGTTTTGTTCTTCTTTTCTCCTTCCTTTTCAACCCTTTGTTTTTATCTTTTTTCATACAATCTCTATATTCTCCCTCTCATCCATTTCTCTCTCGTTATTTATCTGTTGGCCTTCTCCTTCTTTTCTCACTATTACTATTTTCTTGCTTCATTATGATGTTCCTACCTTCTTTGTATCCTCCCTATGCATAGTATTTTTCTTCTTGGTCTCTTCTTTTTAGGCACATATCTATGATGTGTTTTGATATTTTACAATTTACATTTCGTACTAAGTTTTATTCAAAGTTTTTGCTTATGTAAATGTCGTTAAAAGTTATATCCTGGAATGTTAAAGGTTTGGGTTCCCCCATCAAGCGTCAACGAGTTTTATCACACATTGCGGGATTAAAAGGTGATATAGTTTTACTTCAAGAAATTCATGTAACAAGCAAAGAAATTTCCAAACTTCAACGTCAATGGGTGGGTCATGTTTATGCATCCCCGGGTTCAGTCAAACGTAATGGTGTAGCTATCCTTTGTCATAAACGTTTAGATATTCAACTTTTGCATCAAGATGCCGATTCTGACGGCAGATGGGTTTCAGTTTCGTTTCTTGTTCATAAAATTCCTCTAACTATTTTTAATGTATATGGACCCACCACCCCAGATAAACTCTTCTGGCCTCACATTTTATCTAAATTGATGTTATATACTGATGATTATTTACTGTTGGGAGGACATTGTAATATGGTTGTAGACCCCTTCCTAGATAGATGTTCAAAGTCTAAATTTATTCCCTCTACTATGCATACTCAATTTACATCCACCTTGTCTCAAAGGTCCCTAGTTGATTCTTGGAGACTTTGTCACCCCACTCTCCAAGAATACTCATTCTTTTCACCTGTTCATTCCTCACAATCTCGTATAGATTACATATTTATCTCAAAAGCCCTTACTCAACATATTTTACACTCTGACATAGGATCTATACTAATTTCAGATCATGCCCCTAAAACCTTAGTTTTAGACTTACTCCCTCCCATTAAAGGAACTAGGCGATGGAGATTTAATAATGCCCTTCTCTTAGATCCTAAATTTACTCCTGCCTTTCAGACATTTGCAGACTCTTTCTTTTTAGAAAATGAATCTCCTCTTACCTCTCCCCTCTTATTTGGGACACATTCAAAGCTGCTTCTAGAGATTTCATTATTTCATATGTAGCCCAAAAGAGGAAAGCTTCTGCCCAAATCAGAAATTCGTTTATTTCACGTTTTAAGCAATTAGAACATTCTTACTACTCTACAAAAGCTCCCTCTGACTTGACTGAACTTATCAAAGCTAAGTTTACTTTTAATAAACGTTCTACTGAATCTGCCAATTTATATTTACTTAAGTCTAGTCCTAAATATTATTGTGCGCAAAATAAAGCGGGAAATCTTCTTGCCAATTATCTCAAAATCAAAAAAGAACGCACCAAGATTGAATCTATTTCAACTTCATCTAACACTACAGTCCATAAAAATGAAGATATTCTTTTAGAATTTTCTAATTTTTATCAACAGCTTTATACCCCTGAATCCCCTTCTCAACAGGCTGACATTGATCGTTATTTATCCTCTATTCCTCCACCTTCATCCATTAATGTAGATTTTTCCCTTTTGGAAAAAGATATTCAGACTATTGATATCCTTACTGCTATTCCAGCTATTAAAAAAGGCAAGGCTCCCGGCCCGGATGGGTTTACCATTGAATTTTATTCACACTTCTCTCCTTTCCTTCTTCCCAAATTACACCAGTTATTTACATATTTTATTTCTACTAAAAAATCGGAAGGATCTTTTCAAGAAGCGCTGATTTGCCTGCTCCCAAAAGAAAACAAAGATCACACACTCTATAAGAATTACAGACCTATTTCTTTAATTAATTTGGATTACAAAATCTTTGCAAAAATTCTCGCCCTTCGTTTAGTTTCTTTTTTGCCTCATTTGATTGGAAAGGAACAATGTGGTTTCATTAAAGATCGTCATTTATCGGACAACACTAGATTGTTTTTTAACGTCCTAAGTAAATCTAAATCGCATAAAAATCTTTAGCAGCAATCTCATTAGATGCTGAAAAAGCTTTTGATAGGGTTAGTTGGTCCTTTATTTTTTCTGCCCTTACTTGGTTTGGTTTCGGCCCTAAATTCATTAATTATGTCTCTTTACTTTATTCCTCTCCCAGGTCCTTTATTTTAGCTAATGGTCTTGTCTCCCCTTCTTTCCCCCTCCTTCGAGGAGTTCGGCAAGGATGCCCTTTATCTCCACTTTTATTTATCCTTTCCTTAAAACCTTTTTTAACAAAAATTAGATCGAACGTAAGCATTACTGGTTTTTCTTTCGGAACTAATCAGTTAAAAATCTCAGCATACGCAGATGATATTTTATTATTCATTTCAAACCCACAATCCTCTTTGCCAGCTTTCTTATCAGAAGTAACTGATGTTGCCCTTGTTTCAGGCTATAAGCTCAATGCTGACAAATGTGAGATCCTCCCTCTGAACAAGCTATGTTTCCACGCTGATTTCTTATCTTCTTCTTTTCATTGGAATCCAGTTAAAATAAAATATCTTGGAATTTGGTTTACCCCCTCTATTAAAGATACTGTTGCAATAAACTTGAAAGAATTACAAACTACTTTACGTTCTTCTACTTCTCGTTGGCACCCCTTATTTTTATCCTGGTGGGGCAGATTAGATTCTATAAAAATGATGCTCGTTCCAGTAATATTGTTCTACTTATCAAATATACCCATTAATATTCCTAAATCTTTTTACAAAACTATATATAGCATCCTTTCAAAATGTTTATGGCATAATAAACCTCCTAGGATATCTCTTAGTAAACTTAAAAAACCTAAACACATGGGTGGGGTTAACTTTCCGGATTTTTACTCTTATCACTCCTCATTTTTTCTTAGAAATTCCTCCTTCTTATTATCTGAGTGTGAAATTGATTCTCAACTTTCCCCTTTGTGGGTAGACATCAAGAGAGCCTTTTTTCATCCTTTCTCTTTCGAAGAATTTATTTCCCTTTCCCATGTACCTTTGTCGTTTTCTCTACCCATTCTTAAAAATACCCAGCAACTGTTCCAACCACTTTTTTCATCTGCTTTAGACGAACATGCACAATTTATGAACTCATCCATCTGGTACAATAAGCATATTAAACTCAACAATAAATATATTTTTTGGAAAGACTGGTTATCCTATGGACTTACCAACTTTTTCAAGATGGTGTTTGTATACCATTTTCGGTATTGCAATCTCGCTTTTCTCTTCCTTCCTCATTTCATTCCAAATACTTATCTTTAACAGCAGTTGCTCAATCCTCTTATAATTCTCTCTCCACCTCTCCTACTCCTACTCCTTTATCCCCTATTACCACTTCTTTTCTAAGTAATTCTCCTTCGGCTTCCCAAATATATGAAAAATTAATGGATATCCCGGTTTCTCGTAAAAAATCTGTAGTTGAATGTAGCTGGGAATCTGACTTGGATACATCTTTCCCTATTCCACTGTGGAATAAAATCTGGACTAAGGTGAGGAAATCTTCTAGAGAAACTAATACTACTCAAACTTTATTCTTTATTTACAATAGACTACTCTTCACTCCAGCTAAACTACATAAGATCGACCCTAACACTCCTTCTTCCTGTTGGTCATGTACTGCTTCGTCAGCAGATCTTAAACATATGCTTTTTGACTGTCCAAAAATCTATACTTTTTGGACTCAAGTATGGCGTCAGATTAACATTATTTGTCATTCCCACATTCCTTTTTCTTTTTCACACATTTTTCTAGGTAGTGTCTCTGAAGTTTGGCCTCCACCTTTTCATATTATTGATTTGCTTATAGCTGTTGCGTTTCAGCAGATCACTAAATCATGGAAAGACACCTCAACAGTATCTTTTCAAGCATGGTGGTATGGTGTTTGCTATAATCACAGACTTGACAGAGCTTATGCACATCCAGCCTCGCTTGCCATTAAAAGAGAAGCTCTGTCGATGCCTGTTACTGAATTTTTAAATACTTCTGCTAAAAAATTGCCATTGCATAATCCCTGCACTGAAGAGGTACCCAAACCCCCTTGAATATATACTTATTGCTGTTTTATTTACAATTTATCTTATGGTCATAGAATATTTCAATGTTGGTAGGACTTTTTTATGCATAAGTGTTGCTTTTTTGTTATATTACGCATAAAATGGATGTTCCTCCCCTTCCCTCTTATTTTTCTATCTTTTTCTCCCTCCTTTTTTTTCTTTCTTATCCCTTTCTCTTTTTCCTTCCCATTTTTCATAATGATATTTTATGCATATATGTAACTTTTTGTTTATTGTATTTCATCTTATGTTTATATCAAATAAAATTATTTAAACTTAAAAACAACTCAGCGTTTCAGTTTTGCATAAATATTTTCCACACATTTGCTATAGAGCTCAAAAATTCCTAGAAAGGTGCACCCATCTCCTTTTTCTCTGGCCTTGGCATTCTCTCGCAAGTCACGTTTTCAGCCTGACTTCATCCTTCCTGATCAAAAGTCCTATATAAACAATCTTTCTCTTGTTAAATGTACACCTCTTTTCTTTCAACGTCAAAACGTTTTCCTTTACAGTAGGATTAACCAACCTGACAATTTCATCATGCTATGCACTTGTATTGCCAATAATCAAGATGTCATCCTGAAAGAACTGTACACCCTTGATCTTTACCAACAAATCATTCATGATACACTGAATAACAGAATCGCTGACAGTAATCCAAAAGGCATTTGAACAAACCTAAATACACTAAACAATATTAAAAAATCTGTCATCTTCTAAGAATCCTCATGCACATTAATTTGACAGTAAGAGAAAATATCACATTCAGTATGAAAAACACCCAGGCTCACGCTAACATGCTGACTCTTGCTGTTATGTGTGGGAGGGGATACTTATCCATTACTATGTACGATTCCGCTCTCTCAAATCAGTTCAGAATCCTACCTCCCCACTGGGCTTGTGTGTCACCAATAGGATCCAACCACTTTTTTGCCTGAACTACTTTTATAATGCCTCCCTTAAACAGAATCTCCAAATTCCATCGGTACTGCATCTTTCACATTCATTGGAACCTTCATCATCTTACCTATAACAGGCCTTGAATCCTCCTTTGGTTGTATTCTGTGAATACCCATTTAAACATTAAATCCTGTCTACAAGCACCTCTAAAAGCTCTGACGATAACAGTTAGGGGCATAACCTACACTACTTATCTGCACTAGTGTAGTGACATTAGGATTGAGAACAATTGCAAGAGGTTTATGATGAGGCCAGCTTAGGATAGCATCACCCTTTACAGGAACTTATACTTTACCCCCAGCACACATCCTGTGAAACTCAATTTCCGAAACAAAATACAATGTAGGTCGATCGGCTTACCCTCATACCCACTCAGCCTGGTATCAGGTTTCATGAGTGGAGAGAGAGATCTCTAAAAGAGCCATTACTCTCTTCTCTGAAGTTTCCACCTCCTCCCCCTCTTCCAACCTCTACCCTCTAACCCTTCCGTGGCATTCAAGTGACTCCTAAGGGGGTTTTGGCATAAGAAAGTATGGGGTGTTTCCTCCCTTTGTCACATTAGCAAGAGTCAGTGGAGTGCTGGAGAAAGAGAACTTCAACAGAGCAGGAGTTCTTGTCCCAAACAAGTGCCCTGGTGAGAGCTGGTGCGAGGCCTCCTTCTATCCAACCTCTTTCAGGGCCTTCTGCTTCATTGGGAGACTTCAGGAAGGGAGAGTAACATTACTGCTAAACACTGTGACTCCTACACCTGGCATCCTATTTTACATCCTGCACCAAAAAGTAGCAGGAAGATTGGGCCTTCATGGGGAAAGCTCTGCCCCACCTTCTACAGTGCCAAATACATTAGGCACACAAACTAGGGCACCTCCACTACAGAGCCCAGGTCATAGCCATAACTGAAGAACACCAAGGGCAGGCGTCCTTTAAAGTAAAAGGATACCAAAGGTGGGAGAAAAAGGATGGGAGAGTGGGACAGTACCCCTCGTTTTATGGCAATACCTGGACACTAGAGGCAGTATTTGGGCATGGCATGTTGTATCAGGAGACTATACCTGGCATGTGGATGTACTTCGACATACTGCGCTTATGACAGCAGTAATTATGCATACTAGGTTCCAGGTTGCACCTGGAAATATGAGGCAATGCATGGGTGTGTGCCTATGTAACTACACATGTGAATCTGCACCAGGATATGTGAGACTGAAGATGCGCTTAGAATAGCATACTTGAGCGTGTGAGGCTCTGTCCGGCTTACAACCTCAGTCAAACTGGTCAAGGTGGGGTGATTTTTGCAAATATGCATGTGAGGCTATAATAGGGAACATGAGGCTATCTGTGGGTGTAAGGTGGCTGTTCATGCGTAATGTGATTGCACCTTGGCATATGAGGCATCATTTAGGTTTACAGAGCTGCACCTGAGCATACGACTTCTCATCTGGAGCATGGGACAGCTGCATCTGAGCACATGACAGGTGCATTTCACTATATGATGACTGTACATGAGCATGTGATGGCAAGCGCCCTGGCCTATCACAGCAGCTCCCCTGGCCTTCTGCACCTGCACTTATGGCATATCGCTGCTGTACCTTATTTATTGATTCATAATTAAATTGTTTTAACAGTTTTATTAAGACCTGCAAGTCATTGTATTCAGTTCACACTTAGGCCTTCATTATTAGTGGCCTCCTAAATCTGATGGGGCGTGTAACAGCAGTAATCAGCCCCATCAGAATTATGACATCCGCTGCATTTCCTCTGAAAGCAGTCAAATGTCCATGCAAAAATCCAGAGGAAAATGGGATATTACAGAGGAATTGGACCCTGGATTACTGATTCCCCTTGTAATTCCACATTTCTGCAGGGACCCTTAGAATCCAACTTGTCGTGGCGTGGATTTTTCCCGGCCCTGGAGTTACCGATACTTTGGTATAACTCCAGGAGTGGGGAATATCCAGACCAATTTCCGGGCCACTCGTAATGAGGGACATAGTGTGGGCTTTTAATTCAGTTTGGTGAGATCATGAACTGTGATGTCTTTGGTTGTGCTTTATGTGATGTCACTATACATTATGTCCTTTGGTGGGACAAAACTAAAAGTGGGTGATGTCACTTTCTCTAGCCCTAAAATTGAAGTGAATTGCTGCAACTTTCATAAGGCTATGACAGTGGCTTTGGTTTATTTCAACTTGTGATTTTGCTTTATAATCCTAGATGAAAAAACAACATCTTAGCGTACCAAGGTACCCATTCATGTCTGCCAGGTGATGTGGAAATTGTGCAGTGAAGAATTCCAACATGTTGAAATGACCCTCTGCGACCAATCCCATTAGTTTATATTGACGCACAAATTGAAAACTGCAATATCAGATAAATATGTGTACTTACATAGCAGCTACTATTGCTCCAGCAATTATTGCAACTACTGTCCATATAATGGACAATGAATATCGTTTCCTATAAACAAAAAATTGAGTTTCATGAATAAAATACAAAATCTATTTGAAAATACATTTTCCGTACAAAGTTTCCCACCTTATACTGTACCTTATTCTCTCATAGTTTAAATGTGAACCTGTGGTTGCTATGGATTTGCAACATTATGTCATATTGTTAAAGATGCCAACAATATGCTGAGGATGGCCAGTATTATATCAGAGTGGGGAATTCCCATGCTAAGGATGCTCAGAATGAGGCAAGAATTACCATCATTATGCCAGGGTCAGTATTATGCCATAAGTGGGCCACATGAAGCCCTATATTCCCAGAGTACACGAAACAATGTCCAAAATTGTGCCAGGAATGGGTCCACTTATCCTAGAAATTGCCTATGTATGCTGCGGGGCACCTGATGATATGAGTAGCCCAGGATGCCAGGTGATCTCCAGGGAGAACCACACAGACACAGCACATCTTACATGCCTCAATGCCAAGGCCCACACATACAGTGTGACCGTTAGCAAGGCGTCTGAAGCAATGTGACTGACTGAGAACGGCCTGTGCTGTCACTCACACTGTGGAAGTGGCAGACACTGCATGACTGGCATTTGAGACACGACCCGGAGTTTGCACCAACCTGCACCTCAAAATCTAGAATCAGCACACTTAGCACCGTCAATCACCAAGTCATTCACGCTTGGGGCCTGATTTAGATCTCGGCGGACGGATTACTCTGTCACAAAAGTGACGGATATTCCGTCCGTCGCAATATAAATTCCATTGGATATAATAGGATTCATATTTCGGCAGACGGGATATCCGTCACTGTTGTGACGGAGTAACCGTCCGCCGAGCTTTAAATAAGACTCTTAGCTTGAGTAATGTAAGGGTGGTATCTACTAACCACAGGACTGCTGAAACCAGACTCCAGGCCTCCTGCTCCCATTCCCCTCCTTAGTAGTGGCCAATCCAGCCCTGGTTTCTATATCGGTGTTTGCTACAGTTGCATTTTCTCAGATGCACCAATCACAAATTATCGTCCAGACACCTGCATGATACAAATGTGCACTGTTTCAATCTACATTGTTCCAATTGCTAGAGCAATGTAGATAACGAAAACGTTTTGCCTTTTGTAACTTGATGTTAAAGAACCACAATAACAGAATTGCATCCACGTGCACTTGATAGTAACCAAGAATAAAACAAACAGTGATCAGATATTCACCTGATAATGATAGCTTCCAGAATTAACGTCATGGGAATACTAAATTTCCTGAGCACAGTAAACATCGGGAGGCTGTTGAAAGAAAGCATTACTTATTAGATGAAGTGCATAACATTGCAATTTAGAATGATGTTACATCAACAGCAGACAGTGCCCTACTGCCCTTGTGAGCCTCGGCGACTTGCCAATGTGCTGTTTAAAAAAATACTATTTTTAGGATAAGCCTGTCTCTCTTTATGAATTCCTACCGTTAATCTGCTCTTATCCTGATTAAAAGTAACTGGTTGCATTTCAGTCGTGTACCGTCCTGGATTGACGGGCTAAATCTGCACAAAACTCGATAACATATTTAGACCGTAATCCTGGCCGGAGCCTGTTTCCTCGCAGAGCTAAACTCTAAACTGCAGATGCCACTGCAATCATGTGACTGCAGCACTCAAGGACGCAGGGTGCACACTTGCAACACACACTTTGCTTTTGGGGAGTACATGCACTTTAATTCTGTTCATGTTATTTGACAATTCTTTTTTATCTATGCATTTAATTGTATTGTTTATAAAAACCAGTGAAACATAAAAGAAATTGCAGCCCTACAGTATACGTGGCATTTCACATAGTATATTGCTGAATAAAAGGTAAAATGATATGGTACAATGTGGCACTTGGTTTTATAACATTTACCTCAATGTGCTGAACGAGCCACGCCCAAGGGAATCTAACGACTATACAATTAAGTACATCTATTCAGGTTGGCACCCGATGCACACTGCTTCATAAATAATTTACTGCCAATACCCCAACCCCCACCCCCTCCACCACACACACACACACACATAGCATTTTTGTACCTTTTCTTCCGGCTCTCGAGTTTAGCTTTTTTGTACATTGTATTCTCCAAATTCCAACTCTCAGTCTCCGCCCGACATTTCTGCTCCTCGACTCGGTCTATTAGGAAGGATTGCACTGGTCCCCATATGTCCCTTGGTCTTCCTCCGTGCCGTAAATCTTCCTCAGGGCCCCCCACTGAACCCAAGACCACCGAATATCTGTGAGATATGGCAGACTGATGGGCCCCTCATCACATTCTCCGGGGGGCGGGCATCATTTTGCGTTACGCCACTTGTCTTGCTGCCTGTGGAAGTCGTTATACACTGACATCCATTTTGTCATTGTACACTCTATAGCCAGACTTGGGATGACTGAGTCAGGTCTCGCCCCCAGAGCATTGCTCGGTCCCTCGGTCTAGGTAAACTCTCTCCCCACTGCTCCGCTGTGCCGTCTCTTGCCTCCAGACCCCGACCTCCTCATTGGGAGGTTCGAGGCTGCTGCCCGCTCCTGCGCCTGCTGCCCGCTCCAACTGGGACCAGACTGCCTCCAACCACCGTAACCTTTCTCAGCCGTTTTTTTTCTTAATTTTTTTCCCTGTTGTGCCACTGTTATTGTGCCCATCTGTGTCTTGCTCTAATTCCACCACTGTTTTTATTTTCTCGTGCCTGCCTGTTCCTTTTGCCTTTCGCCGCTGCTGCCCCTGCGGCCCCTCCCCCCCGGAATTCCCCCCCAGAATTTCCCCCCGGAATTTCACCCCGGAATTCCCCCCCGGAATTCCCCTGCTCCCGCCTCCCAGCCTCTCCTCCCTCCCACCTCCCCTACTTAATGATGGCCGCTGTGCGGTCGCGCAGTGGACGTGCTCAGCGGGCATGCCGCTGGTGCGCCAAAGGCGCGCCAAAGGCAAGCCCGTCTGCGCCCGTCCGCGACCCGACCGCGGCCAGCGCCAGGAACCCTGGACCTCCCACTACCCATCGCTACAACACCACCACCCTCCTCGCACTCAACCCTGGAAGACTTAGAGAATGCCAACACGACCCATGGCCAGTTCTCCTGCCTCCACTGCCGCCAGACCCTCACCGCCACCCCGGCCTCCAAAAACGCCGACGCCAGCACCGGCGACACCCTAAAATGCATCCTCCTCAACGTACGCTCCGTACACAAACACGCCATGGAAATCTGGAACCTACTCGACTCTCTTTCGCCCGACATCGCCTTCTTCACAGAGACCTGGACGAACGCATCCTCCGCCCCCGACATCAGCACCGCCATCCCAGACGGATACAAGATCCAGAGGAAAGACCGCCCCAACCACCCAGGAGGGGGCCTCGGCATCGCCCACAAGATCACCCTTCGCCTCACCACCTCCAGCGAAACCTTCCCCTCTGCCGAACACCTGCACTTCAAGATCCAGACCACCCCCAAAGCCACACTCCGAGGAACCCTCGTCTACAGACCCCCCGGCCCCCGAACACCCTTCGCCACCACCATCACCGACTTCATCGCACCCCACACGATCACCTCAACAAACTACATACTCATTGGAGACCTGAACTTCCACCTCGACAACCCCAGCGACCCCAACTCCACTATCCTTCGTGACAACCTCACCAGCATCGGACTTAAACAACTCGTCAACACACCGACCCACAGAGCAGGACACACCCTCGACCCCATCTTCGCAGCAGGAAACAGCGTCCATTTCAGCCACACAACCACCATGGACCGACCACCACTGCGTACACTTCGCCATCAACAAACCCAAGGCACCCAAACCAGCCCACGCCCACCACGAAGGAACTGGAGCAAGGTTACCGACGAGCAACTTAACTCCACCCTCACCCGAGACAACCACACCTGGGCACCCGACGCAAACAGCGCAAACGACGCAGCCAGAGAACTCCACACCTGGATCTCCAACTGCGCAGATGAGCTCGCCCCGCTACGCAACCCCGACAGACAACGCCCCAGGAAAGCCGCCTAGTTCACAACCGCTCTCCAAGAAGCCAGACGCACCTGCAGATGCCTGGAGAAGAACTGGAGAAACACCAAGACAACCGAAAACCACACCACCTACAAGGACGCCATGACAGACTACCACAACCAGATCAGAGCCACCAAAATGAACTTCATCCACAACAAAATCCTGGCCAACTCCACCAACTCCAAGGAACTTTTCAGTGTCATTCAAGTATTCACCAACCCACGCAGCGAAGCCACAGACATCACCCCATCCCAAGACCTCTGTGACAAGCTTGGAACCTATTTCCACCTCAAGATCAAAAACCTCTACGACAACTTAATCGACCATCCACCAGGCGCCACAGACGGCCCCCCACCCCCCAGAAACACCAGCTAGCCCACCATCTCCAACTGGACACCGATCACAGCCAAAGACACCACCTCGACCATGAAAAGCACCACTCGGCGGCCCCCACCGACCCCTGCCCCCCTCACATCTACCACAGAGCTGTGGCCGCCATTGCACCCAAACTACAACGCACCATCAACACCACCTTCAAAACAGGCACCTTCCCAGACGACTGGAAGCGCGCAGAAGTCAGACCCCTGCTCAAGAAGCCCACAGCTGACCCCACCGACCTCAAGAACTATCGGCCCATCTCGCTCCTCCCCTACGCAGCCAAAGTTGCAGCCAAAACAGTCAACAGGAAACTGACACGATTCATTGAAGAGAACGCCGTCCTCGACCCGTCCCAATCCGGATTCCGAAGCAACCACAGCACAGAGACCGCCCTACTCGCCGCCACAGACGACATCCGCACCCTCCTGGACCAAGGCCACTTCGCAGCCCGCATCCTACTCGACCTATCAGCGGCCTTCGACACCGTCTCCCATCGCACACTAGTCATCAGACTACACGACGCAGGCATACAAGGAACAGCCCTGTACTGGATCCGATCATTCCTCACCGGAAGAAGCCAAAGGATCAGACTCCCACCCTTCCTCTCCGACCCCACGAAAATCACCTGCGGAGTCCCACAGGGTTCATCACTGAGCCCCACCCTCTTCAACATTTACATGGCCCCCTCGCAGCCATCGTCCGACAACACGGCCTCAACATCATATCCTACGCCGACGACACCCAGCTCATCCTCTCCCTCACCAAAGACCCCACCACTGCCAAACTCAACTTCCAGAAAGGAATGCAAGACGTCGCAGTCTGGATGACCAACAGCAGCCTGAAGCTCAATGCCGAGAAGACAGAAGTCCTCGTCCTCGGTACCACCCCTTCTGCATGGGACAGCACCTGGTGGCCGACCGCCCTCGGAAGCCCACCTACCCTCAGACCACGCCAAGAACCTTGGCATCGTACTCGACTCATCACTCTCCATGAACCGACAGGTCAACGCCGTCACCTCCAGCTGCTTCAACACCCTCCGCATCCTCCGCAAGACCTTCAAGTGGATCCCCCCTGAGTCAAGGAAGACAGTCACCCACGCACTCATCACCAGCAGACTGGACTATGGAAACGCACTCTACGCCGGCATCAACAAGTCCCTACTCTGCAAACTCCAGACAGTACAAAACACCGCCGCCAGACTCGTCCTCGGCATCCCCCGACATGAACACATCAGCCAACACCTACGAAGTCTCCACTGGCTCCCCATGGAGAAAAGAGTCACTTTCAAAATCCTCACTCACGCCTACAAATGCCTACACAACAACGGACCCAAATACCTCAACGACAGAATCAACTTCCACGTACCCAAAAGAAACCTCCGATCTTCCAACCTCGCACTGGCCGAAACCCCGCGCATCCACAGAGCCAGAGCAGGCAGAAGATCCTTCTCTCACATTGCAGCCAAGACCTGGAACGAGCTACCGGCAGACATCAGACGCGCCCCCTCCCTGAACACCTTCAGGAAGACCCTCAAGACCTGGCTCTTCGGCTAAACAGGTCTGCGGACCCCCCCCCCTCAGCGCCATGAGACCCTCACGGGTGAGTAGCGCGCTTACAATTCCCTGGTTGATTGATTGATTGATTGCTACTGCTGTTTTGCTAACAGTAGAGAAATTGCGTTAGGTTCTCGAGCCCCAGGTGGAACATCCCTCATGTACCCCAACAGGGCCATCAAGTGGGTGGGCAGGAGTGTCTGACTAATCATGTGAGAAATGTCTTTAAAGACTGTCTGTGGGAGTATAAAGCCAGGCAAAATGCAAGTGCAGGAATCCCCCATTGGAGGCATGACCACACCTCCACCTGATGTCACACCTCAGTCCACAGGCTCCCATGCCCTTGGGGAATACCAGGCACTATGAATACATTTATACTGCATCCGTCTGTGCTTCCTAGTTTTTTTAAATAGCCCTTTATTGATTTTTTACAGTATATAATGGCCGCATCACTAATCAACAGTATGGTGCGTAGTGAAGCAATCCCCACTTCGCCCTAACAAAAATATAATACGGCATATTGTATAACATTTTCATGGTATAGCTCCAGGGCGTCAAAGGCTGTGTCTCCTGAGCTAAACGCAAACATGAATGTATTAACAGAGCCAAGTGCCGACTGTATGCTTATTCACTGTGATACGCAGGCCACTTGGGTCACAGCAGAGCACCCATGGGCACACTGGCAAGGGAGTGACCCACCCAAGTCCCCACATCTATACTTCTGGATAACGGCATAGCCCCCCCTTGGCACTTACCAAAACTAGCGCATGGCCTCCATAAGTTTGTCTTCCTTATTATGAGGAGCCATCCCTGCCAAGTGTGTCTCCTGTTTATGAATCCTTCGACCAAAGGGAGACCAACTCTAAGCCCCCAAGCACAACTCACAGTTCTACATTCAAGGAGGCCTGTCATCTGATCCTGCCTCAAATTTAGTGATGAATACATCCCAAACAGTTATCTCCATTGTCTGTCCTCTAAGCCTACCAATACAGTAAATGGCGAGTGATTAGCAAATGCCCACTTTTACAAATTCACTACACACTGTTTCACCTGTGGAGCCTCCAGCTCCTTTAATGCTTAATTTGAGCCGGTGGTTGCCGGTGGCGGCCTCCGGCACTCATTTTTGGGGACCTGCACTTATTTTTCCAAATCAGATATTTGCTGAGTGACAGAGAGGGAAAAACACACAGATCGGAAAGACGAAGGAAGAGAAAGATGGCAAAACCGTCACAAAGGAAGAAAGCAGGAACCTGCAAGAGCAAGGAAAAGGGGCAGGGAGCGTCTGGAAGTGGATTAAAGACAACCAGCCATTTTATTCAGCGCAGTGACATTTAGCTGCACAGGCTGCCAGTATTCCTGATGAGACGTTTATATAATAAATGTGTAAAACCAACAAACCTGCAATCCAGTTTATTCTTTTTGGATCTGAATAGGCAGGAAACCAGGATCTGGACATAATTCCCTTCCAACCAGATCAGACCATGGACGTCATTTAGGGTTCTCCAGGGGTCACACTTGCGACCCACAAGCATGTCCTTTGTTACCCCTGATACTGCCTTTGCGACTCTTGTCCCCACGGTTCAAAGACAGCACCATTTTAAATAAATCTACACTATCTGAAAAGGACGCAGCTCCAGCCTGCACCTGACTGGGACTGTACACAGTTGAAACTTGCAACTGTTTCAGTTGTCCCAAATGAGTGAGGTGTTGCCTAGAAACATTGCTTTCCAGGCCTCCCAGCCACAAGCTCCACCAACCAAAACTTCGTTTGGCTGCAGGCCCAGAGATCTGGTGTGTTTCACCTTGAAAAAGAATTACAAGGACTCGTGCAAGTACTCTCTCCTGGTCTTCCTATGCTGCTGGGCTTCAGCTGTTTTTGGGCCGGGAGCTGTACTACTAAATTCCCTCAAAATCTTGCAACAGTTGCAGTAAGTGCTTTCAGTTTTTTCCCATTTGTCTCATATTGCTCAGTTGCCATATGGCCAGTATTTTACAAGAATCGTCAGAATTCAAATGACAAGGTTGGTAAAAAAATCAGTGAGAAAAGCTTGGATTTTTCCTAATTTTCAATATAAATCTAAAAAAACAAATAAAAGAAACCACTCGAAAAATTATTTTGATATTATTGTATTTTGTCTACTTTAATCCTAAACCACCATAAAAACAGAAAGAGAAATGCTATGTTAAATGAGTATTTGACAAAAATGTATATTCATGTACCAGTTACTAACCCATTCATAAACTCAAACATGAGTAAATAGCAGGTACGTTTTGGTTATGTCCATGGGCATCATTTAGGGTAGCTAGAAGTTGAATTTGCAAATTCTGTGCTTTGGTCTCATACCCTTACGAGGCTGCTTGTGACCCTCGACAATTTAGGGTCCAAATCCGATGTCGTTCGGAAACTTCTGAACAAATCGGTCTCGAATCGTTTCCGAACGAATCGGAACCTGCGAGTCCGAACGACCGATTACGAT
This sequence comes from Calotriton arnoldi, assembly GCA_963921515.1. Classification (NCBI taxonomy): domain Eukaryota; kingdom Metazoa; phylum Chordata; class Amphibia; order Caudata; family Salamandridae; genus Calotriton; species Calotriton arnoldi. Next base: position 262,786 of record CAWUFW010010611.1, on the reverse strand, counting down.
GCTTCCCAACATCATTCGGTCGGACTCCCATTGACTTCAATGGGAGCCTGTGTTCTGAACGAGAACACAGGCTCCCACTGAAACAAGCATTGGCAAAGCCAATAGGTCTCGCCTTCGAGACTATTGCTCCTGACTTTTCCTTTTGTTCCTTTGTATTGGAATTATTTGGTGTAAAGTGAAATTATGTGGTGTGGGGTGCAATTGTGTGGCATGTAATTGTTGAATTAAGTGGAATTTTGTGGAGTGGAATTATTTTGTATAATATAGAGTGAAATTATGTGGACTGTAAGTATGTGGCATGGAGTGGAATGATGTGGAGTGTTATTGAGGAGTGGCATGGATTTGAATTATGTTTTGTGGGGTTGAATTATATTTTATGGGGTGGGGTGGAGTTATATGGTGTGGAATTGTGTAGTATAGATTTGTGTTGTGTGAAGTGGAATTAGGTGGAGCTGAATTGTGTGGTTTGGAACTGTGTGGTGTTGAGTGGAATTATTTTGAGTGGGATTATGTGGCATGGAGCAGAGTTGAATTTTGTAGAGTGCAATTATGTGGTGTGAAGTGGAACTATGTGGGTTGGAATTATGTGGCATGGAATTATGTGGAGTTGAGTTCTGTGGTATGAAGGGGAGTGGAATAATATGTTATGGAGTAGATGTATGCGGTGTGGAGTTGAAATGTATGTAGTGTAAATTTGTGTGTAAATATGTGGCATGGTGCGGACTTAAGTGTAATTATGTTACACATGTGTGGATGTATGTGGAGTGACAGTGTGTGGTATGTAGTACCATGTAATTATGTAAAAAGAACAATTGATGGACAGAATGCTAAACAATGTCAAACATTCACCCCTGTACAGAGATCTGGGCCTAAATCCATGTTTTATTTTGCTCCCCGTGCCATTCCAGTTTAAGCCCAGCCATATGCAAATCAGTCGACCCTTCTTCCCATGGGAACAATCCAGCTCAAACTTGAAGGCTAGATTCTCACATTATGTGGCGTCATTTTGAATTAAATTGTGTGGATTGCAATTATGTGGTGTGGAGTAGGAATATGTGGGTTGGAGTGGAATTGTGTTTCGTGGAACTGCATTTCATGGAATCGTGTGGCGTTCGTTGAGTGGAGTTATGTGTAGTGGAACTATGTGGCATGGTGTACGGGAATTATGTGGATCGTAATTATGTGGCATTGAGTCTAGTGGAATTATGTGGAGTGGTAATGTGTGTCATGGAGTGGAATTATGTGAAGTGGTATTGTGTGGTGAAGTGGCATGAGTGGAGTAGAATTATGTGGTGTGGATTGGATGTATGTGGTGTATAGTGCAACTATGTGTTGTGGAAATCTGTGTTTTGATCTGCAATTACGTGGTGTAGAGTGGAATTATGCTGCATTGTGTGGAGTGTATTTATGTGGCATGGAGTGGATTTATGTGAAGTCTAATTATGTGGTAAGGACTGGAGTGAAATTATGTGGAGTTGAATTATGTGGAGTGAAATTATGTTGCATGGTCTGGAGTGGTGTAGAATTATGCGAGATGGTATGGACTGGAATTATGTGGAGTGGAATTATGTGACATGGTGCGTAGTTGAATTTTGTGGATTGTAATTATGTGTTTTGGAGCTGAGTGGATATATGTGGAGTGCAATTATGTAGCATGGAGTGTAATTATGTGGAGTGGAATTATCTGGAGTTTAATTGTATTGTCTGGTGTGTAATTATGTGGAGTGGAACTATGTTGTGTGAAGTGGAATTAAAAGCCATGGAGTGGAAATATGTGGAATTAAATTTGTTGGATTGTAATTATGTGGCATGGAGAGGAATGATGTGGAGTGGAATTGCTTGGAGCTGAATTGTGTGGCGTGGAATTGTGAGATGTTGAAATGTGTTGTGTGTAGTGGAATTATGCGGTGTGAATTTTTGTGTTCTGGTATTGCTTGGCACTTAACTGTGTGGCGCTGTTGAATTATGCAGAGTTGAATTATGTAGAATGTAATTGTGTTTGGCATGGAGTGGAATTATGTGGAGTGGACGGGGTGGCTGGTGGGAGAAGAAGAAAGAGGGACAGGCAGAAGGGGATGGATGCAAATCCCCCCAAGAATATTGCTCTCTTACCACATGCTACTGGCAGTTGGCGTATAATTCCGCCTCCTGAGGAGTCTGCATTGCAATGCATGAGGGGACTATTTCACATCACGAACATACACACTGAAGCATCACACATTATGTTCTTTGTCTCAGACGCATTCGGTGTACACTAAAGCACTCTTATATTTTGATTTTTTAACGCAGCTGGCTTTTAATTTTTTTTATTCAAGACCTGAAATGCAAGCCAGACCTATTGATTTTGTCAATGCTTGTTTTACACACGAGCCACACTGTTCTGAACTTTACATAACCCTCGTACTGCTACGAGTGCTTGAAGAGTTTATCAGAAGGGTTTGCACTAATAGCTAGCTGCCACTACTCTGCAAGTAGGCATATCAGAAGCCCTGAGATGTGCAAACACACCCTGGTGGCCTGAGGAGGGAGAGGACCGTCATGACATGTGCTGCAGGGCAGGAGACATTCTCATCTTGCTTCTCTTTACCAGGCCTCAATGCTTTGCTTGAATTCAGGTAGTGCATGTTTTCTGTATGTGGTGTCTAGGTCCGGGGCTTTAGTGCTAAGGTGAGGTGACAAGTGTCTTGTATGTTTGCAGTGACTCTTGAAATCGAGGAGCATACCACAGAGAGCAAAGTACCCATGTTCATTATCCAGTAGGAAAGTGTAAGAATCCAGGAACGCAATGTTAAGGTGGAAAGTAGGTTTATTCCAGGAAAAGGATCTCATCCACAAACAGGCTGTTGTACTGATCCAAGCCAGGCTCTAACTGCCTGTCAGCAGCATTACATCATCACATTCTCTAGCACCTGGCAACAAGTACAGAACCTCAGGATACCACACATCTCCTTTCTTTACAATTTTGATAGAACTTTGCTAAAGTAAAGTTATACAGAAGTGAAAATGAAAACAATCAACATAACAGTAAAACCAGAAACAGTAGAATAGCTAACATAAAGCTACTTAACAAAATCCTTTAAGTAGCTTGGAGGTGATGGTACTCTTTTAGACTTCCGGATGATATGTGGATCACTAGAGGTGTGAGATTCCTCCGAGCCACAAATAAAGTCTTTTCTAACCACCACCACCCTGTTCAAATTCCAAATGCGGTGGTCAGCAGTCTTGATGGCATTGTTGAAAAGCTTAATGACCTGAATAGGTTTCAAAAAGGTTCCAGATGACTTACTCTTGCAGGGATTTTTTATCAATACCCAATCCCCAACTTTCACAACAGTTTTCTTTACACATTTCTTAATATCATGAAGTTTTTTCCTAGATTCAATTCTTTTGGACTCCGCTAACCTCCAATCCCTCTTTTCATTCTCAATATGTCGATCTGGTTGTATGTCATTAACCCAAGTGGGCGTAACTAAAGTGTTCGCACACCTACCCCTGAACAACTCAAACGGTGTCCTCTTGGTGGTGGCATGGGGAGAGAGCCTATAGACCTCAATTTTTTTTTAAATCTCTGTACGCCAATCCGAATTTGTAGCCATTTCAATGGTTTCTTTGAGCACCCGAAAATTAATAAGAAACAGTACTTTAAGATTGTAGGTAAGGAATCACCTTCCTTCTTAATCTGCCAGCCGTTCTTAGTAGTGTTGAGATCCTTCTTGACTTCCTAGAAGAGTCATCCTCTGTCGCCAAATGTAAGAATCCAGGAACGCAATGTTAAGGTGGAAAGTAGGTTTATTCCAGGAAAAGGATCTCATCCACAAACAGGCTGTTGTACTGATCCAAGCCAGGCTCTAACTGCCTGTCAGCAGCATTACATCATCACATTCTCTAGCACCTGGCAACAAGTACAGAACCTCAGGATGCCACAGAAAGCTCAGGGGTGAGCCCATGCATGCTGCATAAGTGCATGTTACATAAGGTTATCCACAACCTTTGTTTTTATAGAAGAGTTTAGAATTATCACTTGAATCACTTCTAATGTAATCAGGAACACATGTCAGACCAGCAAGTCTGCGTGTCACACGGTATCAGCATGTGTCACATGGCGACCAGGTGAACAGACTTCATCACGCTGGGGACCTGTAGGTGAGATGGGAACACACACAGAGTATGTTTTCCCCTGGTGTCTGAAGAATGTGCCTTGCATTCATCCTTTGTGATTTTTACCAGTGCTTGATGACATGGAATGTCCTTGCGCTGTCAGGAAGGGTGGGTGCACCTTCAGCTGGGTGTACAGAGTGGTCCCTACAAAGACCCTCGACGGACCCCACCCCTTTCCAAGCCCCCATAAACTCTCCTACCTGCCCATGGCTGGACCACAGTGGACATCAGTGCAATGCTGCTCGGGCCAAAGGACACGTGTGTGAACACACTGAACTCAATTATGATAATGCATACATGCACGCTGACCACAGCCCCCTCTTCACACTAGGCAGATGGCCCACTGGAATCTAGGGTATCTTTTCACAAGCTTTCACGGTCAGAATGCCACTGAATTACTAAACATTCATACCATTTTAGTGCCAAGAGACATGAAGTTTGTGCGCTATGTGCACTGTAATTTTCTGACTGGCCACGTTTGTTAAACCAGTGTAATAAACACATTTACTTCCCATCACCGCTGACCGTATTACTCTCCTTCCTTGCCCCCTTCATTGCTGAGCCTATGGTGCGCACGCTGTGTATGTCTGAGGCTGATTCGCTGACGTCAGACACAGCATCTACTAAGTACTGTTTTGCTCGTCCCATCTTATGTGCTTGGCTTGAGATAAAAACAACTTTGCGAACAAGTACAGATCCCGGATCTATTTTGAGACCGGCAGGCCTGTGCCAGCGCCAAGGCAGACAAGTGCCAGCGCTGAGGCTGACCTGTGCCAATGCTGGATCGGTTGTGGCAATGTAAAACAGCCAGTGCTGGAGATGAGAAAGCCCTTTCACAGGGATCTGCTGCGAAAGAGAAGAAGCTGGGTTAAAACAATGAGAGGGGCGGGAGCGAAGACAAAATGAGGAGCGCTCAGAGACAGGAGAAGATCACAGACGTGGAGAGGCAACAAGAGGCCGGGGGCAAGCACGAAACGTCACAGGTCCACTGAATCTAAAAAAGAGAAAATAGTGCGCCGAAGACACAATAAATAAACCCCAAAGTAAAGACACGTGTAAAAGGGGCAGTTGCCAGGAAAGTCAAAACACACCCAAAGGCGGGACAAAGACGAGCGTTTCACCACTAAAATGAAAGGAATTTCGAAAGGCACATTAAACAACAAATGGAAAGTGATGGGATTGGTCTAACCCCACAGAGAGATTACTGCATGCCTCGCAGAGCAGCGCATGCGCGCTTACTCTACGCTCGACCTAAAAAGGGGTGGTTGGGGAAAACCTTGCACCCTGTGGCAGGCACCCCATGGTGCATGCCACACTGTGCATGGTTGGGAAGAGGGGTCCCATGGGTACCCCTACTGGACTGATTCAGAAGGCCACGGGTGAATGGGGGGCCTGCTACGGGCCCCAAAGACAGAATCCGACAGCCGTTTCGAGTCGGGCAGTCCGAATCGCTCATCGTACTCACTCGTTCGGAAACCATGTCCATAGAGCTGTACGATTCGGTTCTGAAAGACTCGGACTGTCCGAATGCCTTTCGGAACCGATTCGGACTGCCCGAACGGTTTACGGGCATCGTAATCGGTCATTGGGAAATGTGCACGATTCGTTCGGAAACAAGGATTCCAAATCGGATTCTGCAATACCGAATCCCATTCTGAGTCTTTCCGAACGACATCGGAATCAGCCCCCAAGTCTGCAACACTGTACTAACTTGGATGGCAAGAGTCGATCACTAGGGCTATTCTCTGGCGGTATTGGCATGGGAAGCGAATCTTAATCAACCCATAACGGAGGAGAGATGGTTCTACTGCTGTGCACAAACAGGAGAATTGCTCCCAAGTAGTAGATTACGAATTATACACTTCCATTTCCTTCACCATCTCTATTACACTCCGTGGAAGTTGTACCAGTGGGGATTGAGAGACAGTTCTACTTGTGCATGCTATGGTTGGGGGGAGGCAGACTTTATTCACTTGGCATGTCATTGCGAACCAATTCAGCGCTTCTGGTCACAGATTACACATACTCTGCATGCAATGACTGAATTGCAGGTGCCAATTACCCCAATAATTGCGCTGCTGGGATGTGTCCAAAAGATTCTCAAGGCTGATCGTAGATTTGTTGCCCTCACACTGCTATTAGCTAAGAGGTTGGTGGCGAGGCACTGGGGACGTGGCAAAGCCCCAACGAAAGATCAATGGCTTCTGGAAGTCGCATACTGTAGCGAACAAACAGAACTGTATAGTAACTTAATGCCTGCATCCTCCCGGCTGAGAGATATCTGGACGCCATTTCAAAACATTTTGCTTACCTCATGTGCAGCGCAATCAGAGTAAATCTTATTAGTTGCCCAGCTATGATTGTTGTCGGTATGTTTAGACTGTCTGTTAGACAGCAAACTAGGGTTTGAAACAAGCACAAATAAGAGCAAGAGAGAAACAAGAGGAGACTTGTCCTCAGCTCCGTGCATTTGGTGTTCAGACGGAGGCACTACACACCAGCAGTCCACTTTTTGCCACAAGCTGCTGTGTTGCTAAAATGCTCTAAACAGATACACAAGGTATGGAAACATGCGCAGTGTATCTGTTTAGAGCATTCAGCACGTGAACCTCATGACTCTGTGATGTCAGGTCTCTCACAGCTTGCAAGTTCTCTTGCAAAGGCTGAACCCCCTCCTGTTCTCAAGTCGTCACTTGGGAAAGAAAGGGGTGGTGAGAGGCAGCTTGGAATTGACAGGCAGCCACAAGAAGTACAGGGCTGATACTGTACATGCCCGGGCTGCTGTCATAATATGACACTGCATAGCGTCATTACTTGGTGGTCCCCAGGGACCCCCAAGTATTGAAGGCCCGGGTTGGCCCTGGATGGCACCATGACAGCCTGTAGGCTGCTGAAAATTCACAATCATAACTGGCCCATGCGCTTTAATGCATGTGCCCAAGAAAAACTGCCTGACGTCCATTTCGGTGAGCGTCATTCTAGGCAGACCGAGGCACTGCAATTTAATGAAAATGTGGATGGTAATTGCTTTTTGCAAATACCATCTTTAAGGCTTTTAAAGTGAGAGGGAAGCAGCCCCTCTGCCCATCATTAGAAACCGCCCCTGCTGCTCTGCAACTTTAAGCTTTGATTAATTAATATAAACAATAAGCATTGTTTATACAGCATTTACAAAGCACTTACTGCCTGAAGTGTTGCAACTTTCAAGCACTGTTATTTACTCTTCATTTTGATAACAGGTCATGTAATAGCTGGTAGGTCATTTTTTAAAATTCCATGTCCCAAGGAGTGAGCATTGCCAATTGGATTGAGTGTTTTTCTCTCTTGTCCGGATACAAACAAGGATTGCCTTAGCCTGTACATGGGTAATAAGAACAAACATCTAAACAAATGGCTCTGCTTTCTTTTCTAGGCAATGATGTCCTTCAATGTGTGATGTATGACTGATCTTTTCCCTGTTTGGTAGTCACATACATCATGTGAAGCCTCTCGCTTTGGACCTGATACGTCATTTAAAGCAAGTCTAAGATTTCCAAATTATATTTATAATATCACATCCACTTCTATAATCTCAATTCTTGTGACTTCTTCAGGGCCCAACTTCACATTATATCACTTCCTTTGATGTCATCAGGGCTAAAGGTCATGTGATGTTACATGGGGCCGAAGAGCAAGTGACTTTACTTCCTCTAACCCTGGCATTTTGGTGACTCGATGTCCCTAGTTCAAACAACTTTAATAACACCTCCGTCCAGGCCTCCACTATTGCTGGGCACTCCATTACCATATGATAATAGTGGCCCTTGGGTGCACCACACCTAGGACACTGGGAGGATGCATTTGCGAACATGTGTCCAATGCACTTTGGAGAAAAATAGATCTGATGCAGGTAGTTGAAATGAATAAATTTGAATTTTGAGTTGCGGAATACTTGCTTGATATATGCTTTAGTTGCAACCCATTGAATATCTGAGATCACCAGATTCAGACATTATGCCCATTTATCATTAACATCTTCCCAGGAGCATTGCAGTTGTGAATGTAGAGATTTGTATGATATCGTTACAGCCTAACGCCCACTGCCATGCTTCGGCAGGCACTGTAATGTTCCCCAATTAGCAGTCTCAGCTTGCCCCCCACAAGGAACGCATTATATGTGCCAGCACATTACTGGCCATGAATTGCCCCACCCTATTCTGAATTTCTTCTTCAAACCTTGAAATGCACACAGCTTACCTACGTCATACATATCCCCTATGTGGGGGACTCTTGCATCGGTCCATGATCGCCTATCAGATGTCGGGGAAACTTCCATAAGTTCTAGCAGCACCAACAGTGGTAACTGTGTGACATACAAACAGAGACTGCCCCTAGCCATAAATATCCGCCCCAGCCTTGGCAACTCTGTGTAATCTGTTCATCACCAATAGCTGCCACTGGGGTGAGAACACCAACTTAAGGATCCAGCCATACCAATTTCTCCTTTTCCGGACTATTCCCTGCTCCCAGCCACCTCATAGGCCATTGGAGCTGTGCTGCTGCATAATACCACTCATAATTTCGGGCACCCAGGCCATCCTCTAACAGTGGCAGTTGCGTCTTATAAAACACTACTCTTTTCTGCCCCCGCCCCAGAAAAGATCAGGAAGGATGGCATGCAATTCCACGAAGAAGGGCTTTTTGAGCTCCACAGGAAAAGCAATGTTCAAATACAGTAATCTTGGGAATGCCAGCATCTTGGCAACGGCCACACTGTTGGAGACAGCGGGAGAGTGCACCAAAAGGCAACCAACTGTCACGATGCAGACAGTACTCTCCCCAGATTTCCCCTCACCAGATCATCCTCATCATGATAAACATTGACTCCCAAATATCTGAAGGCGTTTACCCCCATACAAGTCTGATAAGGGGTAGAACTGCATGCTCCACCCATTTTGGATCACCATCGGCAGCATGGGGAGAAGTCTATTTGCCAAAATGAACTCAGGACCTTACAGTCCTGATTCAGGAGAGAGAGAGAGGTTAGTATGAGCAGACATCTAAAGGATCCCTCCCCTGCTTTGGGAAAACCACAGTCAGGGCCCCCTCATGGGCCTCATTACCTCCACAACAAGTTTCTAGCTATGGTGGCCCGGTATGTGGCATAAAACTATCACCAATGGTGCGCGTTTTATTCTGTGCCATTTGAGCGATAGCTGCGTGAACCTCATCAATTTGTAATGGCTCCTCCTGCTCCTGGTGTTGCAATGGAATTATCTTAGGGGTAGGAATACCACTCACACACTTGTGCAGCAAATGTAAATCTATGCTCTCCTTTGTGGCACACAGCGATTTATAACAGTTTGATTCCAAACTCTCATTTGAAAACCATGTTAACCAGGTTACCTCTCTTTCTTTTTACACGTTAAAACTTTTGAGAAAGATCCTCCCATTTATTCCAGTTGAGCTACGTAAACTGGTAGTCTCCGCACTCGTTCTGTCAAGAGCTGATTATTGTAACGGGCTTTTTATCAATCTTCGGATTAAATGCCTGTCTAAACTGCAGGTTGTACAGAATGCTGCGGCTCGGCTGCTGCTGAACATTCCTAGACACAAATCTGTGTCAAAGGTGCTCAAGGATTTACATTGGCTGCCTATAAAAAGACGTATAGAGTTTAAGGTTCTATGCATTGTTTTTAAGACCACACGGAATATAGGACCAGGTTTTTTAAGAGGAACCTGTTACCTTACATTCCAGTCCGTTGTCTCCGCTCATCCTCTGCCCACGATCTGATTATTCCCAGGGTAAAAAATGCTCCTGGGGGGTAGAAGCTTTCTGTTTGGCGCAGCTAAGTTATGGAATTCTCTCCCAATAAGATTGAAACAGGAAACACATCTGTTAGCTTTTAGGAAATCACTAAAGACATGGCTGTTTAATCTTTAACATATCTGCGAACCTCCTAGTTTAAGTTCTGTCTCTGATGAGCTAGCGCCTTGACACCCTTGGGTGATTGTTTCGCGCTCTATAAATCTTCATTTCATTTAATTTCATTTCAACAAACATTTTATTAATGGTCTCCTGTGTGTTGACAATAATATAATTTGGGCCTCTACCAGTCAGTTGCATCAGACATCAAAAGCCAGCAAAGCATCCTACCTCTTTATCACCCTTCACATGCTGGTGTGCCACAAACTGTCTGTAATCTAGATTTCCCAGTCTAAGGAGCACCAACAGCTCACCATGCATTGTGTGCCTAATACTCCAGGAAATCCTGATGCAGTGCACTCGTATGACAACCTTAAAAGCACCATAGACAAGAGAAGTAGTATGCAGTTCCTGAAAAGTTTGTGTAAGTAACCGGCAGAGAGAGGCTACGAAAAGTTTAATTAGCCAGAAAGGGGACGGGGAATTCCTCCTTTCGGATAAAGTGCCCTCACACACCCAGCCCGCTGGGTGTCATGCTTCATCATCGGGCATGCTCCTCGTCGGGTCGGCGGTGCAATACCCGACGGGCACCCTCAGTGGGGGCTCTTTGGCGGAGATCGTTTTATCCTTGCCGTATGGTGCGTGTGTGTGAGGGGCTCTAAGGTGTAGAGGTGTGATATGTGAAGAAGTGCATTAAAACAGGGGACGGTGGTCAGGGCCACTTCTTTAATAATCCTGCCTCCTACCCTGATTAAAAAGGTGTTTAGCGGCTAGCTACAGTGATGTTGCAGCTAGTGGCTATAATAAGGTCAACATGTTTCTTGCCTATCAGTCCCGAAACGGGATCAAGCGGCAATTCTTCAGAACCAGGGAATAAATAAAAAAACAAAAAAACACAGTGGTACAAGATCTACACTAGTGCTTGGTATGGTGGTGTAATAACCTAAAAATTACCAGTACACTCGCACCATCGGCGGGAGGTCCGTAGGTGCTGTAGCCAATCTAATCAGTAAGTGGAAATGGCCTCATCGGTCGTCGGCAGTGAAATGAGCGCGTTTAATCAACGCGTGGTTTCAGAAACTCGCGCTCACTCGGCGGAAAAACCTAACCCAGTGGGCGCGAGTTTCTGAGTAGTGTAGATCTTGTACCACTGTGTTTTTTTGTTTTTTTATTTATTCCCTGATCCTGAAGAATTGCCGCTTGATCCCGTTTCGGGACTGATAGGCAAGAAACATGTTGACCTTATTATAGCCACTAGCTGCAACATCACTGTAGCTAGCCGCTAAACACCTTTTTAATCAGGGTAGGAGGCAGGATTATTAAAGAAGTGGCCCTGACCACCGTCCCCTGTTTTAATGCACTTCTTCACATATCACACCTCTACACCTTAGAGCCCTCACACACACGCACCATACGGCAAGGATAAAAGATCTCCACCAAAGAGCCCCCACTGAGGGTGCCCGTCGGGTATTGCACCGCCGACCTGACGAGGAGCATGCCCGATGATGAAGCATGACACCCAGCGGGCTGGTGTGAGGCACTTATCCGAAAGGAGGAATTCCCCGTCCCCTTTCTGGCTAATTAAACTTTTCGTAGCCTCTCTCTGCCGGTTACTTACACAAACTTTTCAGGAACTGCATACTACTTCTCTTGTCTATGGTAGTTGGGCACGTATGCTGGACCTTCTGATAAACGCCCATTTTCCTTGTGTCTCCCTTTTTTGTCAATAATAACCTTAAAAGCACCCCACTCCACTGTGAAATCGTTGTGGGCCGCTCATTTTTAGCAAAGTATTGGGTAATATGTGAGCCTATTTGATCTCAAAATAGGCCATACAATAGCGCTTCATCCCTCAACATCCAAGTGGGGGCATTCGCCATACCCTTTTCCCAAGCCATGACCAATTTCAGAGGACTATAATTGGATAGGGTGTACCTACTCTGTGTCAAGCACCTTTGGCAACATGGTTTGATTACACAACCAAAGTCTATTCTACTGTGGAGCTGATGCACTGGGGAGTAGAACAAATACTCTCTGACCTCTGGGTACACACGCCTCCAAACACTGAACATCGGCATGGGTTCGAGCCATCTTTTAAAGTGCTGTGGGACCCTAACATCAGGAATGTTCAGAAGAAGCGGTATAGATCGGTTGGCCTCTGCATCACCAGTGCAATTAAAATTCCCCCCCATACCACCCACACCCAGAAACAAGGAGCACCAACATCTGAGTTAGGGTGTCGATAAACTCTGAGTGATGAAAATCCAGAGTATAGATCGTGATAACAGAAAGGAGCTAACCATCTAGGTGAACCCCTACTACCACAGAGCTACCCTATGTGTCAACCTTAGTGTGCTGCACCACAAAGAGGACTACAGCAGCGATCCACAGTAGAGTGTCCCTTACATACACAAAGGCCACGATTCACAAAGGTTTAGCGTCAGGTTAGCGTTACTTTTGTAATGCGAACCCAGCGCTAAACTTATTTGGGGATTTACAAACCAGCGCTAATTGGTATTAGCATTGGTTTGTATGGAAAAGTAATGCAAAGCAGCGCGAAGCACTGCTTTGCATTACTTTGCGTTAAGGGGGCATTACTTAGGTGGTGCATGGGCATTCCCAAGCAACCATCCATGCTTTTTGACGCTAAACATTATCTACTAACATTAATACCCCTTTCAGGTTGGGGTGCTACCACACCCTGATATGACTTGATGGCACTTGCCGAGGATGGACCATGTATGGAACTGGGTAGGCTGCACCGAAGCTCAGCCCAACATGTCCTACTGTGCCACCTTCTTGGCCATGCCCCCATCTGGGCTTCCTAGTTTCTCCTGTTTGGCTAAGCAGAAGGTCGCTTCGTCAACTGTGAGTGGTCTTGCTAAATCTTCCTCTCATCTATTTCTTGATGTTAAATTATTTTGTGTCACCTCACCTTGTATGGAGAAATAAAGGGGGGAAAATAGTCATATGGGAAAGTTATTAGTCATGTTAGTGTTTCGAGCTGCGGAGGTTCTGGATGAAATGACAAGTATGCTGTTCTGTTAAAAGGCTTGCTCCCTGTAGTAGAGGAACAGGTCCAAGGGGCTTCAATGGGTACTATGAGTTATCGCCTGTAATTAAATGAATTAGCCTTCAGAAAATATATTCCCTAACTTAGTCAAACCTACTCTCCACAACTGCATCTTAGCTTTGGGTTTCAGAGTCGGTGGTAGCAGAGGGTTCCCCAGGAGAGGTAGTTCGGGAGAGTAGCTTACGTCACTGCCCACTTTCTCAAGTAGTCTGTTCCAAGTCCACCTCATACAGGCTACTGTATCTACATCAATTAATGACTGCTACTCTTCTAAACACAGTGCTGTGATCAGAGCCATGGGGGCATCAGTATCTGTTTCCACAAATAGTTTGGGGAGAACGTGTGGAGGAAAGAGCCAAAAGTATACAAAGTTGGCTTGGGTGCATAGGTTATGTAGTATCTTGTGAGTTAGAGATGACGGACCCTTTTGGTTCCTGACGAACTCTGTAGAACAGTGACATAAGTGTGTGGGTGAGGGTGATGGAATTCATGATGTAGAATGTTCAGTTAACGGTTTCACGCTGAGGAATAAAGAAGTGCAAAACCAAGTCTGGGTGTGGCGTGATCATTTGCATGTACCTGGGCTTGGGTAGAATGCTACAACTGGCAACGAGATAGGGGATTTAGTTAAACCCATGACCCGAAGAACAGAGAGTGCTCGCCCAGAGATTCTGCCGTGGTCCAGCAAACTGCTTGTGCATGCCACGTGTGCCTCAGTCGAAGTGAAAATCGACAGTTGGCATATGTGGAGTCAAAGCGCCAGTCCAGCAAGTGCCAGGCCTATGAAGAAAGTGAAGGCCTTAATGAAAGTTTGTTTTTCATCGGCTAGAAATTTGCTGATAAAGTCAAGACAAGATGTACTCCACCACAATGCAACGCATAATCATCATTCAAACAGTACGACAACGCTAAAGGCAGCAATAACCAGGTACAAAGAAGCGCTAAAGGCCGTAACCGTCAAGGAAGCACTAAAAGCATAGGCATTACTGATATCAAGAAACGCTAAAGGCAGTGACAAAGAGGTGGGAAACATGCAACGAGAGGTGACAGCTAGGTGCAAGAGAACGCTGTGAGCAGAAGCAGGTAAACGCAAAGAAACACTTAGGGCACTAGAAACCTGATACAATTTAAAGAGGTGAGACTGGTGAAGGACCCATTCAATAAACAGTACCGCTATTCACCGCCAAAGAAGAAGCCTGCGCCTTACAACTGGCGAGTGGGCACAACAACCAAATGTTATCACGCAGCTAGTGTGTGACGAAGGTGCAGGTACAATCGGGCATCAAATGCCACTGGAGCCAGCTCCGCTCTTGGTAGCAGAAAGTTCCACAGGTTATGATGCTGCCGCCTTCCTAACACCACTGCTTCCCTTCGACACTGTCAAAAAGCAAAATATTGGTGACAGATGGTCTGCCTGGGTTGAAATCTTCGATGATTTTATTGGGCGCTGGTAGAAGCAAATGTCAGGTGACAGAGTAAATGAAGGGATATAGAAAATACAACAAGGTGATGAAGTGACGCATCGTCAAATCAAAGAGGCAGTAAACACCAAGTTCAATTCAAGATACATCTTCAGTCAAGAAAGCCAGAGAGAGCTGGTGAAATGATGGATGAGTTTGTAGAAAAACTTGATTTGCTAATAAACCACTGCAAGTACAATAAGTTCAACGATGAAGAGGTTATGCATCTCAGAGTAATAGATGGTTGCCTCTCTGATTCCGTTAGACGACGAATGATGAAAGAGACACTCAGCTTGGAGCAAGTACTCATGGCTGCTAGAGTAGAGGAAATAGCTGACAGACACGTAGCTAACATGGAGGCCGGAACGGCCCAAAATGAATCAGTGCTGAGTGTGAAAAGTAAGTCAAAACACAAGGCAGAAGACTATAAAAGTAAGGTCTCGAAAGAAAAAGAAGTTGTGTTTCCGATGTGGATTTTCCTTTCCATGAGGGTAGATGTCCCGCCATTGGACAGGTATGCAAAGGCTGCGGGGAAGAGAACCCTTTTATAACAGTCTGCAAAGCAAGGGACAGATCAAGTGCGTCCCGCAAAAGAAAACAGAATGGAGGCAAGATCAAGTGAGTTGCGTTGAGAAAATAAAATGGATGCCAGAAAGTTCCAGCTGTGATATTCTATGGATGCCCACAAGGCCAAGTAGCAATATCAGTTGAGGCAAGTAGAAATTGAAAGACGTTAACTGTCGTCGAATTCTTCATCTAAAGGTTTGTCGCAGTCATTGTCGAGTGACAGTGAGCGATGGGTGATTGATGTCAATGTTGACTGCCGGACAACAAAAATCATCGAGCGCATGTTTACTCAGTTTAAGTACTGTTGCAAACATGTGGCTGATTTCTGTAAACTACAATGTCAATGCCTATCATGAGATAGTGAATCAGTTTCCATCTTTGTTTCATGGACTAGGAAAAGTTAACACCATGAAAATGCAACTTCAAACAAATGACTGTAGCTCAACGACACTGTCAAATTGTATTGAATATTACCGTTTTCCTCTGGTGGAAGATCTGTTGTCAACTACTCATGACAGAGTCATTTAGAGACTAGAAAGCATTTGTGCAACATATGGTGTTCCTTCAGTTTTGAAATCTGACAATGGCCTGCATTTCAAAAGTCACAATTTTTAAAGATTTTCTCACTCATTTGAATGTCAAGCATCAGAAAAGCACACCTCTCTGCCACAGGCGAATGGTGTGGTCGAGAGATATGTGAGTACCCTCAAGAAGACTGTTCAGTGCACTGGAAAAGCTTGAACTCAAATTAGTTCTTAGTCTACGTTTCATGCAACTGCCCATTCTACTCCGGGTGAGAGCCCGGCCACCTTAATGTTTGTGAGAGCCATAGGAACCAAATTGCCACAATGGACCAAAGAGAGCTCTATTAACAATTAAAAACTTCGAACCACTGATTTGTCTCACAACCACAAAATGAAAACCTGTCCAAACAGACGCCACTGTGCTCGAAGCACTGTGTTCAACAGAGGAGACAAAGTCACCATCAGGCAGAAACAGAAACGCAAGTCTAATGCTCCTTTTGATGCTGACCCACTGACTGTAACACATAAAGGACACATGGTGACTGCTCACCATCCTGGAAATTCCATTACGCGAGATTGTTTGCATTTCAAGCACATGCCTCAATGTTCACCAACTCCAGACGTCAGGAGTGAGACTTGTCCACCTGAGAATCCAGAGAGCACAATGACTGTACCAATGTCTCTGTCACCAATGCCAGTCATGTACACTTCTCTGGTATCTCCGCGGCCTCACATGACCAGATCTGGGTGATTGATTCGAGCACCAAAACGACTTATTGAAGATTGTAATGTATATATGTATTATTGGTACTTTTTATTTAACAAAGGGGAAGATGTAGTGTCTTGTGAGCTAGAGATGATGGAACCCTTTTGGTTCCTGACAGACTCTGTAGAACAGTGGCCTAAGTCCGTAGGTGTGGGTTATGGAATTATTGATCTAGAATGTTCAGTTAACGGTTACACGCTGAGTAATAAAGACGTGTAGTATCAAGCTCCGTGTGTGGCGTGATCGTTTGCATGTTCCCGGGCTGGAGTAGGATGCTACAGGTTCTACAGTTTATAGTTGGGAGCTGAGAATCCTTCTAGCTTGTATAATAAAGTAACAGTATCCCATTGAATCCTGTGATATTTTCCTGCCCTTGAGAGGTTTATCAGTAGTGATCTGTGATTGAGGAAGAACTGCTGAGACAGCAGGGTTGGGATGTTTAAGAATATATATAGCAATTTGTATGGAATGATCATTTTCATCAGTGTGCTATGATCCCCTGTAGACAGGGGAAGAAGTACCTACCCATGTATTCAGTGATTTACCTACTGTTCTATCTTGGCATATGCCAGCCCTTTATCATCTTCAGAACAGTAGTGACATCTCAGCTCATGTGTATTCCCTGATATCTAATTGATTTCCCACACCACATGAGTAGCAACTTAAGCTCGCATTTCTTTGGTCCAGGTTTTATTGGGGATACCAGTAATTTACCCCAATTTATAATAATGCTGGAAAAATGTCCAAACCCAATGAATTCACAGATGGTGGGAGAGAGATTAGTTCCAGGATCCCTTGGAAGGAACAGGATGTAATCAAAATAAAGTGAGATCTGGATCTCATCCCCCTCTCTACAAGTTCAACTGGCGGGTAGTGCACAACAATGGCTCTTACGCAATGGCACAAACGGTAGCAGGAAATGGGAAATCTTTTCTTGTACCTCGGGTATTGCAAAGAGTGTGGAGTATACACCACAGACTCTAAACCTAATGGTGCTCCTTTTGTATAGTAGCTTGACCCAACCCAGGAATCCCTCACTAAATCTCAGCATCTCAAGAGTTACAAGTAAAAGAAAATACAATTTGGGCAAGTCGTAGGCTTTGTAGCACCTAGAAAGACTAACACTGTACTGATTTCTGGTTGCACCTGGTGCAGGAGAGAGAAGACAATCTGAATTTTGTGATCAGTGGACTGGCCTGGGATGAACCCTGTTTGAGTCAGAAGTACAATTCCTGAAATTAGGGGAAGAAATCTGGTGAACAGAATCTTAGATAGGATTTTATCATTTATATTTATAAGGAAGAGGAGACAGTAGGACTTATGCAGTGGATTGGTCTAGTTTCTCCAGGATCATCAGAAGTGCCTCTTGAAGAGGTGGTGGAAGAATGTGTATCTTTTGCTTCCTCATGAGAATATGATGAGCTGGGATATATATGTATATATATATATATATTTATTTATTTATTTTACCTAGTGGCGCTTGCCACTAGTTAGCTATAGTTAAGTCAGCTTTTCCATAAACGGAGCGTTTTTTGGTTTGCTAATAACTTTGGCCCCATTTGACGAATCTTCACAAAACTTCCCCCCCCAAAAAAAATTCATCCACCTCATCTTCTTCCTGGAAAGTTTCTGGGTGATCCGTCCAAAGGGTGCGAGAAAAAAAGGGGGGTCCCTAAACGTAAACTCTCCATGCACTTTCCATTGACTTCTTTAAGACAGGTTATAGCAAAAACTGCTGAATGGAATTAACCGAATTTGGCAGGGAGCTAGATCTTGATCCGCAGATTGTACTTTTTGTCATTTGCAGTAAATCCGTTGAGTAGTTTTTTAGATATTAAGGGTAAAATTTGATTGTATATTTTGGCAGTTGGTCTCGTGAGAGTCTCACGAGCATCCTGCGGGAGCACAAAATCAAACATGGAGCCCTGTAATTGTTGAACGGCCCGTTATTCATGCGAGCCATCACACTCCCGTGGGAGCGAGAGGCTCCTGCGGCTTCTGAGAGCGCGTTGATTGACTGACTGTGCGAATTGTAGAAATGAAATGGCTGCCATTACTGTTTATTGTCAAAAATTGGAGGTCTTGTGGAAATGAAGTAAAAAAAACTATATAAGGGGGCAGCAGAATGGCATGCTGTCCCCATAGATTTAGAACAGAGGTGTCTAAGGGATAACTACTGTGAAGAAAATAAATGTATATTTTTTAAACTAATTTTTACGATCTCGCAGGACTCTCGCAAATAGTAACAAGCATTGGCATAGCCAATAGGTCTCACCTTTGGGACCTTATAAGTGTTTAGCCATGCAACAGTTGATGTTGTTGCACCAAGGATATTGTGCTGGAAACTAAACACTTATAATGTACCAAAGGCGAGACCTATTGGCTATGCCAATGCTTGTTTATGCAAGCTGTTAACGTAAGTAATGAAGCATGTGTACGTTTGCTGAAAAAGATAATGAATGTAATTTTGTAATAGCGAAAGTGTTGTTTAAAAAAAAAGAGCTACAGACTGGGAAATATACCTATGTAATTGCGCACGCAAAACCGTTAAGAATATCAAATAAAGGTTTGGGAGAAAATATGCTAGTTTTGTTTGTTGTTGTGCGCGCAGTAAAGAAATTGTATTAACAAATGTTGGAGCAGATATATTTTTGTATTTGGAAGCGCTGTAAATAGGTATATAAAAGCAAACATTACTCAGAAATATTTTAATAAATACCACAAAACAGCGGGAATATTAAAGTAACTGCAGAGGTAAAAAAGTAACAAAAAGTGGGAGCGTAACGATGGGAGTAGAGACATAAGTATAGCGCGAAGAAGATGTATAAAAAGTACAGGAAGAAAAACTAAAGCAAAGGCTTAATAGTACCTTAAAACGAAACAGGTATACTTGTGAGTTGACGCATAAGAAACAGCAATTGTACAGTGATTAGAAAATAAGAGGCCGACGGGTGGGCTATTTGCAATAGAATGAAAGTTACCAGGGAGGCGGTTAAAGTTGTAACATGTGGCATAGAACAACAACACTTTACTCTCGTAGCTAATTACGCGTGCACAGTAGATGGTGGTATAGATTAGATGGCTAAATTTGCCGCCCATACAGCAAACAGAGTGCTGGAAGGTATTTATGTGGCTCGTGGGAAGCATGTTCTTTGATAAGCTTTTGACATCTGGTGAACCTTGTAACACCAGTGTTTCAGCGTTTCAGTTTCACATACCGAGGATGCCGTTATTGTATAATATGTAAACAAATGCACTCCTATAGGGATAGCTTGTTGTTTATAATTAAGGCACCAGCGCCATGCTATAGTAAAGCTCAAGTAGTGCAAAATAATTCTGTATTTTAAGGGGCGAAAAGAAAAAGTGAGGGACGGGGCAAGTAATTTGTGCACTAGAAGCAAAATAGCATTTTGCTGTGGTGTTGGAGCACACTGTGTATCACTCTGTACCTATTAGAACAGTGTTACAGCATTGAGCAGTAATAGTGCGAAGTATATTACATGTAAAGGGGTGAGTATGTAACGAGAAGAGTTAATTGAAGCAAGAGACTTTTTCGGCATGTATTTTGTGGAAACTGTTTACGTATGTGAACAAAGATAGTTTTCTGTAAGCAATACGGCACCCGTGTGTCTGATGTAAAAGTTAGACAACGTAATGGTGTAACAGGGAATGCGTTGTTAAAAAATAAGGTGCTGCAAATTGGAAAATATACCTCTGCAATTGCGCATGGAAAAGCGACAAGAATATGAAAGAAAGCTTTGGGGAAAATGTATTTATGTGGCCTATGGGAACCATGCACTTTGATCAGCTTTTAACATGTGGAGAACATTGTAACACCCGCGGTTTAGTTTAACATACCACGGATGCTGGTATAGTGTAATATGTAGAGAAATGCACGTGTAATATAATTTTTTAGTCTTGGAGTCTTATGCCTGTTGCTAATATTTAGGACACCAGCGCTATAATAAAGTAAACCGCAGGTGGGGCAAAATAACGCTGTATTTTAAGGAACAAATAGAAAAGCTAAAGAACGGGGCAAGTAATTTGTGCATTAGAAGCAAAACACCATTTTAACATCTGATGAACATTGTAACACCCGCGGTTTAGTTTAACATACCGCAGATGCCGCTATTGTGGAATATGTAAAGAAATGGACGTGTAATATAAGTTTTTAGTCCTGGAGTCTTATGCCTGATGCTAATAATTAGGACACAAGCGCCATAGCAAAGTAAACCGCAGGTGGTGCAAAATAACGCTGCATTTTAAGGGGCAAAGAGAAAAGGTAAGGAACGGGGCAAGTAATTTGTGCACTGCAAGCAAAATACCATTTCGCTGCTGGAGCACTCTGTGTACATGTTTGCACCTATTAGAGCACTTTTACAGCAGTGCACAGTGATAATGCAGTGCACAGTGATAATGCGAAGGACACTGTATGTAAAGGGGTGAGCATTAAACGCGGAGAGTTAGTTGAGAAAAGAGGCTTTTCCCAATAATGTGGCACCTGTGGTATGGTTAAAGAAACGAGTGGGCTGTGTTTATGGGAAAAGTGTAGAAGCATTGTTGGGGGAACCGCTTACTAATCTGAAGAAACATACCTTCCCGTAAATAATTTGACTCCTACAAAGTATTTGAAGTATGAAATTAGAAAAGTAGTTAAGTGTAAGGGGAAAAAAAATTGCGAGCAGACGAAAAACCATTCTTTTTGCAAACAATGCGGCTCCCGTGGGTTTTCACAATTTTGTAAACAATGCGGCTCTTGTGGGATTATAAAAGAAACCAGATTGCCGGGTTGCAAAGGGACCAAAAGAGAAGGTGAGGAATGGGGCAAATAATGTGTGCACTCTAAGGAAAATAGTATTTTGCCGTGTACCACTGTGTACCTGTTACAGCAGTTTTATAGCACTGCATAGCATTGATATGAAGGACACTGCATGTAAAGGGTTGAGCATTAAACGAGGGCAGTTAATTGAAGAAAGAGACTTTTTGCCACGTTTATTAAACTAAAACAAAGCTTTAATAGCATATTAAAAGGAAACAGGTATAAACTTGTGAGCCTACACATAAGAGACAGCAATTGTAGAGCGATTACAAAATAAGGGGCAGATGCTGGCAAGGCGCCTCGCAGTCTGTTTTTTTCGGTTGGGCTATTTGCAATACAATGAAAGGTAACAGGGAGACGGGCAAAGGTGTAACATGTGGTCTAGTACAAAAACAGTTTGTTTCCGTAGCTAATGACGCCTGCACAGTAGATGGTGGTATAGATTAGATGTCGAATTGGCCACCCACACAGAAAAAAACAAGACAAGCGCGCGCGCCTCGCGCTAAAAGTAAAAAAAAAAAGTGTCGGCAAAAGTGAAAGCGTTTCCCTTGCGGGAGCGAGCAACGCCAGGAGCGATAATTGCTAACACATGGCGCCAAAGCTCGCTCCCGCAAGGGAATCGCCAAACGTGCACGCGTTGCCATTGAAAGCAATGCAACGCGTGCACGTTTTTAGGGCGAAAAGTGAATCGATTCCAAAAGGTCTTTTTCCTAAGCAGCGCATGCGCGCTGCGTAGGCGAGACCTAAAAAGGAGTAGATGAGTTCTCAATGCACTCTATTAGTAGGAATACATATTGCGGTGCTTGTTTCTGAGAGCGAGTGTGTAAGAAATAAGTACTGTGATGAGTAAATATTGTATTCTTATTTTCAAGAAATCTTACGATCTTGTGAGACTCTCGCGGGATCGTGGAAAGTAAAAAGGAGTAGGTAATCTTTAAATACAACGTAGTATGCACACTTGCTACTGTAAGAAGGATTATTACTGGAGTTTGCATTTATCAGAGTCTACTATTATGCCCACTGGCTTCGAAAGAGTTGTGAATAGAGTTCAGGCTCTTCCCTCACCCTAGACGAAAAAATATGGAATCAGCACACATCAGTTATAAATCTTATATAAAGTTCATTGAAACATCAAATATCCGTGATGGTTTGAAGAAAGCATAGAACGTTTTGTTCAACAGGAAGAGTGCACACTACAATCAGGGACTAGCCTGTTTGTTCTCTTGAAGAAAGCAAGTCCAGATTTTTCTTATGATCACAACAATTTCTCTTTATTGATAAATTCAGTTGTTAAAATCGATATAGTGCCATGATAATCAACTTCCGTACGTGACGTTTTTACAAACTTCACGTACGGACGTCGAGATTACTGTTGCCGGCCACCCTGCCCATTGATGCCACCATCTGCATTATCTTCATCACATTAAGTTGATTATCTTGGCACTATATAAATTTGCCAATCCTCACATCTCAGGAAGGTAGCAGGACACAGACAGCTCTTCAGGCAGGTAGCAGGCAGAATGAAGTGGAAGGCGGAAAGAACTGGCAGGCAGCAGGAACTGTCAAGCAGCAGGAACTGGCAGGCAGCAGGGACTGGCAGGCAGCAGGGACTGGCAGGCAGCAGGAACTGGCAGGCAGCAGGGACTGGCACACTAGAGTTGTGGGCGACCGATGGCAGGGTCACTGGTGGGGCTCAGGGGTGCCAGGTTCCAATAAATACGCAGGTTGCAGATTCAAAGCAGGTGCTTTACCTTGAAGTAAGTTTAAGGCTTCTCAGTGACAATCCATAAAGGTAGCGCAGGCAGGTTCTTCCATAATTCGTCGCCAAAATATGTTGTAATAAAGTAGTCCAGTCCAGGTAGTATCTTTAAGTGTATTTATTCCAAGTAAGATCTTAAATAGAAGAAAGCCCCACCAGGAGCAGCCTCCCTGCTGCTCAGCCCATACACCAACTGACATTCTCACTCATCCAACATTCCACAGTCACCTCTCACACCAACATTCCACTCCACATTCACACTGGCTGAGCAGCAGGTATAACAGGGTGGTACAGGGGTCACCAGGGCTGCAGCACTGTATTGTGCCACTGTGTGTGACCCAAGTAAAAGTGTGTCTGTAGGTCTGTCATTGCAGCCCTGCACGATCAGGCTGTCTTCTCGAGAGTGACTCTGCACACTCCATGTGCTGCAGAGCCACACCACTGCCTTAATATAAGTAAGTCACTCTTAGGGTTGTCCTCCTAGGCCAAGGAGGTAGAGTGCATTAAATGAAAGGTTTGGATATATAGGTTTTTACATATATATCCCTACAGTAACTCTGTAAAGTAAGATTTTACTGTAAGCAACCGGCAGTCCATAGAGTAACATGGGCTGGCTACTGACGAAACTTGAGATAGCCAGCTCCATTATGGAACGGCTGAATTGTGTTGTGTTTGGTGTCAAACACTGTGCTTTTTCAACCTTAACACAATTCTCATGTCAAGAGTGAGCTGGCATGCACAGGGGTGCCACCCTGAGTGGTGCCCTCCCCAGGATACAGTGACCCAGGGCCTTGGCGGTCTTCCCCGAGTCTTCTGCTGCCAAGACAAGAGTCTGCCCTCCTGGTGGGATGTGCTAGCACTTTACCAGGATGGAGACAAATACCTGGGCAGATAGGAGGTCACACCTCATCCCTCCCAGGATGACTAGTGTTTACAGTCATCAAGGTAGTAAGCCTCAAATGCTTTCACCGCCCCTGATGTGTGATTTCTTGACCCCCACATGAGGACAAAGCCCTTTCAGCCCTGTCCAACCCGACAGGCAGGAAAATTAGCTATTCAGGAGATGTACACCTCCAAAAGGCTAGCCACATCTTTAGGGTGGGCTAGGAGGTCTGTACAGCCAAATAAGGGTTCTGCATGTTGGCAGACCCTGAAATAGAGAACTCTGGGTAGAAAGGTGCCATTCACTCCCAGGATGTTGTTGCCTCAGGGGTGGGTTAGCCGCAGGGACCAGTAGCCCATTGGCCACTGGCCCTCACACCCTTAACGCCTCCTAAGCTAGAATTTTAGGGGCTCCTCTGGCACCAGAACCTCAGTTCTGACTTTGAATCTGAGGCGAGGAACACAGAAGACACTGTCACCAACAACAGGACCGTGGACTCTGCCGCCTTGCGAAGACAGGACATTTAAGAGCCTTGAAGAGACCATATAGTAGAACTGTGTGTTTGACGTGCATCAGTGGCAAAAACACATTGCTCACAGAAAGAGGGACTCCAGTGGACACCAAAAACTGAAGCAGACTCCCTTGGATTGGTGGGACCAGTCCCCTGCAAGCTGCAGAAAAATCAAAATGCTGCATGACAAGAATTGTGACCTGCTGGGCCTTTCGAGAGTGAGCCCGAAGCAAAGTGGTGTCCTGGAAGCCCGGCATGGTAGCTAAGCTTTCTCCAAGTTTTAAGGCACTTCTCCACTCTTGTTGACCTCCGGCCGCCGACTGTGGACTACATTTGCTGCAGCCAAGGCTTTGTGATCACCAGTCGGGTGATCGACCCCTTGAACGACATCTTCAGCCCGGGAGCGCCTCACAGTGACAGCGACCGTCATCATCAACAACCCAGCTGCTGTGTTCCTGCATCCTGAAGTTGGAGTCATGAAGTGTGTGGCAAAGCATCTTTGGCGTGACCTGCTGTGGTGATTGACAGCTGCCAGCTACCTCTGCATCTGGAGCTACCAAGCAAGGCAGAAAAAATCCAGCTGTTGAGCCTAGGCCCTAGGACCCCAAAGGCCTCTACTCTCCGTGGGTAGAGTGGAACTCCATCTCCAAGTGTGATTTTGTCAAGTGCTGCATGTTTGAAAGCTCCAGCGGATTCCGTTCAGTACCAAGGGCAGCAAAGTCACCCCTGCACCTGGACTCTCTGGGCAAGGTAACAAATAAACGAATGTTGGAACTTGGTCTAGGGACCCGCATAACCTTATCCACAAGAGGGTTTGTTTGAACTCACCCTGCAAGTGACCGAATGTCACCTGTGTTTTCCCCATTGACTTCAATGGAGCCAGTGTTACAGATGTATTGCATTTATTTCTGAACACTTTAAAAATCCACAACTTTGGTTGTATGTATGATACTAAGTTCGTTTTGCTGCCTATATTTGTATGAAAATACAATCTATTTCTATAAATTGGTACCAAGGTTTCTTTCTAGTCGTGTCACTTACTTATTGTCAATGCTGGTACTGTGAAATGCTTAACACATGTTCCTTAAAGTATGCCTGACTGCTCTATGCCACTCTACCAGGCTGAGCTAGGGCTGCTAAGGGTTAATCCGAGCTCTAGTTTTGTGTATTGTGTTAGTATTACATGATAAGGCCCACCAGCCATATCACATAATACTTCCACCTTGCAACAACACTCTGTACAACAGTTGTAAAAAAAAAACACGCTATTTTCTAAAAAAATACCACAATCTGAAGGTGCTAAAGAACATACTACCTGCACCCTTCATACTGTGGTGAAAATTTTACAGATTGCCCATCTTCTGGAACAAAACAAGCACATGTACATAGGTTAGCACCTGGTGAACACAATCTTCTATGTTACGTAGAAATTGTAATGCTGACACATTCTGTCTAATAACAAAAGGATGCTTATAATACTTAGTATGTTGTTAGTATGTTGTATGCAGAATCTTTGCCCCATTGCAATTTTTTGTAAAGAGCCTAAAACCTTGTTTGGAACATTCTAAATACAAGTTGTCAACTGTCACCTGCACGCAGGGTTACTCTTCAATGCAAATATGTGTAATGTGTTCAATACCTCTAGACACCTATGATGCATAAGTAGCATATGTGTTTTGTAAACAATTACACACATTATCTGGACCCTGGCTGTCCAAAAATAAGTAGAAAAGTAATATGGTAGTTGTTCGCAACTATGTAAACTAAAAAACAAACTAGCACACTAATTGGATGATGGCATTAGTGATGTCATCAATGATGTCATTTGAGATGTCTTCAGTGATGTCATAAATGATGTCATAGAACATGTCATAAGTGATGTCACAATGATGCCATTTGAGAAGTCAACAGTGATGTCATAAATGATGTCACAGAACATTTAATAAGTGAGGTCATAAGCAGTGCATGACAGGGGTGTCAGTTATAGTTAGCACTGCTAACCATAACTGCTGAACTTCTTTGTTTTTATTTTAGTTCAAAACTTTAATGTGGTCACTGAGAAATTCACCTAACTATAACGTTACTGTAACATTTGTTTTTTTCAGGACGTTATACTTAGGCTGACATTTCACTCGCACAAAACCAGTGAAAGCTAACTATTACTAACGCCCCCGCAATGCACTGCTTATGATCTCACATATTACATCACTCATGACATGGTCAGTGACATCACTGATGACACCTCGTTTGCAGAGTAGTGGAAAAAGGGGTAGTGGCCTCCAAAGACCTCTTAGGAATCCCACTGTGCGGGACTTACTGGAGGTAACAGGAGGGGTCTGTATCACTGGACTTCGAGTTTTATAGTTCAGTGTACAATGTTGTGAATTCCTGTAGAATAGTATCATTGAGTTTGTTGCCCATATTATCTTTTCAATCTAATATGTTGTTAGCCGCCTAAGGTGAATGGATAATTTGTGTGACTATGTTACCATGGCGTTCGTCTTCCTCATAGATCTCGGCAAAGCCATACTTGCCTAAAAAGAGAACAACTCTATCCACCACCTCCCTGTATGAAGATCTACCAGTATTGTCGGATGGGACTCAAATTTGCAGAGTTCTTTTTCTAGCCTTTGTAAGTGTTCTTACAGGGTTTTCCCAACATGTGATTGACTAAACACATCCCTCTCATAACCAATTTAAAAGTCTTCTATAATGTGGTTGGATTATCCACCGATCCAGTGTTTAACCTGAATTAGTCTAGTGTCATCTCTGAATACTAAATCCATTAAGGTCCCCACGCGCACCCTCCACATGCTAATATACTACACATTTTATGAGATGTATAAACCCAACATAAAAGGATAGTGGTCAGGTATTTTCCTAATCATATGTCAATCAATCAGTCATTTGTAAAGCGCACTACATACCCGCAAGGGTCTCAAGGCGCTGGGGGGGGCCGCTACTGATCGAACATCCAGGTCTTGAGCATCCTCCTGAAGGTCAGCAGGTCTTGGGTCTGTCGTAGGCTCAGTGGGAGGGTGTTCCATGTCTTGGCGGCGAGGTGGGAGAAGGATCTCCCGCCAGTGGTTGTTCTTCGGATGCGCGGGACGGTGGCGAGTGAGAGGTCGGCGGAGCGTAGCTGGCGGTTGGGGATGTAGAAGGAGAGCTGTCTGTTGAGGTAGGCTGGGCCGGTCTTGTGGAGTGCCTTGTGTGCATGGATGAGGAGCTTGAAGGATATCCTCTTGCTGACGGGGAGCCAGTGCAGGTCCCTCAGGTGGGGGGTGATGTGGCCGTGGCGTGGTACATCGAGGATCAGTCGTGCCGAGGCGTTTTGGATGCGTTGTAGTCGTTTGATGAGCTTGGTCGGGGCTCCCGCGTAGAGGCGTTTCCGTAGTCGAGTCTGCTGCTGACGAGGGCCTGGGTGACTGTCTTTCTTGTATCTGTCGGGATCCATCTGTAGATCTTGCGGAGCATGCGGAGGGTGTTGAAGCAGGAGGAGGAGACGGCGTTGACCTGCTTGGTCATTGAGAGCGTTGAGTCGAGGATGATTCCCAGGTTGCGTGCGTGGTCGGTGGGTGTCGGGGCTGCTCCCAGTGCCGTTGGCCACCTGGAGTCGTCCCAGGCTGAAGGGTTGGAGCCGAGGATGAGGACCTCCGTCTTGTCCGAGTTCAGCTTCAGACGGCTGGTCTTCATCCAGTCGGCGACGGCCTTCATTCCTTCGTGGAGGTTGGCTTTGGCGGTGATGGGGTCCTTGGTGAGGGAGAGGATCAGTTGAGTGTCGTCGGCATAGGAGATTATGTTGAGGTCGTGCTGTCGGGCGACGTGTGCGAGCTGGGCCATGTAAATGTTGAACAGTGTCGGGCTGAGGGAGGATCCCTGGGGTACGCCGCTGATGATCTCGGAGGCTTCGGACCGGAATGGGGGGAGGCGGACGCTCTGGGTTCTGCCGGAGAGGAAGGAGGTGGTCCATTCCAGAGCCTTGTCTCGGATCCCTGCGGCGTGGAGGTGTGCGCGTAGTGTGCGGTGGCAGACGGTGTCGAAGGCGGCGGAGAGGTCTAGGAGGATGAGTGCTGCGGTCTCGCCGTTGTCCAGCAGGGTCCTGATGTCATCGGTGGCGGCGATGAGGGCGGTCTCGGTGCTGTGGTTGCTGCGGAACCCTGACTGGGAAGGGTCCAGGATTCTGTTTTCTTCGAGGTATTGGGTTAGCTGTCTGTTGACGATTTTCTCGATGACCTTGGCTGGGAAGGGGAGCAGAGAGATGGGCCGGAAGTTCTTGAGGTCTCTTGGGTCAGCCTTGGGTTTTTCAGTAGGGCATTGATCTCGGCGTGTTTCCAGCTCTCTGGGAAGGTCGCAGTCTCGAGGGAGAGGTTGATGACGTTGCGCAGGTGGGGTGCGATGGAGCTGCTTGCTTTGTTGTAGACGTGGTGCGGGAAGGGATCTGACGGAGAGCCGGAGTGGATTGTGCTCATGGTCTTGATGGTGTCATCGATGCTCATGCTGGCCCAGGCTAGCAGGGGGTCGTGGTCGATGGTGTGCGGAGGGTCTGTTGTGTTGCTGTCTGTTGGGTCTGTCTGGGTGTTGAAGCTGTCGTGGATGTCTGCTATCTTGCGGTGGAAGAAGGTGGCGAGGGAGTCGCACAGGGCTTGTGACGGCGGGATGTCGTTGGTGTTGGAGTTGGGGTTGGAGAGTTCCTTCACGATGTTGAAGAGCTCCTTGCTATTGTGTGCGTTGTTGTCGAGGCGGTCTTTGAACGAGGTTCTCTTGGCGGCCCTGATGAGGTGGTGGTCGTTGCGGATGGCGTCCTTGTGTGCTGCGCGGTTGTCCGGAGTTTGTTCGCTGTGCCATTTCTTCTCTCGTTGCCGGCAGGCTTGCTTGGAGGCTAGGAGTTCTGGGGTGAACCAGCTGGCCCTCTCGCTGGTGTCTCTGTGGGGGGGTTTCTTCAGCGGGGCGAGGGTGTTGGCGCAGTCTTCGATCCAGCATCTGAGGCTGTGGGCAGCGTCGTCGGTGTTGGAGGGTTCGGTGGGTGGGCTGAGACCGAGGTTTGCATGTAGTTGGTCTTCGGTGATTTTGCTCCAGCAGCGGCGGGGGATCTGTTGGGTGTGGTGGTGTGTGGTGGGTTTCTGGAAGGTGAAGTGGATGCAGCGGTGGTCGGTCCAGAGGAGTTCGGTGGTGTGGCTGACGGAGACGTGCGGGCTTGAGGAGAAGACGGGGTCGAGCGTGTGGCCGGCGGAGTGGGTGGGTGTTGTGACGAGTTGCTTTAGTCCGAGGTTGGCGAGGTTATCGATCAGGGTTGTGGAATTGTTGTCGTTATTGTTCTCAAGGTGAAAGTTCAGGTCTCCGAGGAGGATGTAGTTGGTGGAGGTCAGGGCGTGCGTGCTGATGAAGTCGGCGATGGAGTCGCCGAACTGGGGGCCTTGTAAGGACAGGCATTCTTATTCGAGAGCCAAAACTCTATTCTAGAATACATGCTGTTAAATGTTAGGTAGAATGTGCCACCATGTACCGTACGATTTCCATGTACCATAAGATTTCTATAGCACTGAATGTGGGCTTCTGGTAATTGTAATATTGTAGCTGCTGCAGTAGACTGAGGCCTGGGTGCTGAGTTTACCTTATCAAGTCTAGGGTCTACGGCAGTATTAAAGTCACCCCTACAGAGTACAGTGTGTGGAGCTATGTGAAGGTATTCCATCAGTACATCTTAGAAAAAGGATGGGCAATTAATATTAGGGCCATAGTAATTCAGAATGGTGGTTTCAGTTTTGCCTAGCATACCCTGCGAATCAGCAACCACCTGTAGCAGCCGAAAGGCAACCCTTTCTTGAAAATTATAGCCACTCCCCTTGCATAATTAAAGTATGAATAAAAGCAAGGATGTACACTCCACCGACTCGAAAAACAATTTTGAGGCTTTACACAGGCGTGTTTCCTGGAGGAGCGCTATGTCAATTTTATGTCTATTTGGATAGGCTATGACCTCTCGGGTTTCAGGAGCATACATCTATTCTGCATTTTTATTAACATATTACCTCACTTTCAATTAGAAAGTTGGCCTTTGCCATATGCAAGCAAGTAAGTGAACTAGAATATGCCTATAGCTCCCACCCAATGACTGTAATGTAACTTCCCTCAATTACCACCATCCTCCCACATTGATCCCTCAACTAGCCAGTCAGTTCATAATCCCAAGTCAACAACATGCATTCAGACACCGTGTTGGTGGTAGCTAACTTGTGAACTTACCATTACCCACAAATTCAGAGGCTTCACGCAGGAAGACTCAGAAGGTAGGGTTGCAGCACACAGCTGAGGTTGCAATAACCGGTAAAGGACAACTATCAATAATACCTTCAATGCCTGAGTGCCTGAGTCTGTGTCTTCTAGTCACAGTTGGTCATATAGAGGCATCACTAGGATCGGTCCTGAACCATATGTAATCTTAAATAATCATGCCACCGACCAAAGGGTGTAATAACTTGCCATGTCTTCATAACTGAAAGCTTTTATCTGTTGATCCCCAAAGCTGATGCGTTATTTAAACCTGGAGCTAACAGGTTAAGCAGGGATCGTTAGCATGTAGTAAATGTTGATACAGTCTCAAAACATTTTAGGATTTTGCAAAAGGCATATATAAAGAAATCTTGGCTAGGCTGCAGTACAGTCAGCAGCAAAGTTATTCATAGTTGCTGAGGAGATATGTAACATTCTCTTCAACGTCAGCATCTCTGGAAGGAGTTTTGGTTAGGTTCATCAAGAAAACTGGAGCTTCTTGTGGACCATAAACACATGTATCCTACTGCGAAGTGTTATCTTTAAATGAGCTAGATAAATCATGGTAAGGCACATCCATCTTCTGCAGGTTTTTCTTCACCATGAAACCACCCCGACTTCCATCCCGAGCCGCTACGATGAAATCATGGTAGATCAAGACAGTAGCACTCCGGCATGCCAACTCACATTTTCCTCTTGCCAGTTGAAGTACCAAATCTAAGTTTCTACAACTGAGGAGGTGCATGATGAGGGGGCAAGGAAAGGCTCCCGGTGGAGGGCGTGGCGTTAGAGACTGATGAGCGCACTCTAGCACAAACAGGGAGGAAAAAGATGATCTGTTGAATAGCTCAGTGAATAGGGTTTCCACAAACTCCTACATTTTACCAGTGGCTGGCTGCTTATCCTGGGCACATAAAGTTTGCAGATCATTTCTTCTGAGACATTCGTTTTTAGCTTTAAGCACATTGAGGACTTTTTAAATTTTCTACTGAGGCTTCATCTTCAATTTCTGTTATGCATTTTTCTGTTAGCTCCTGACTAACACGGCACTCTTTAATTTGGTCATCCTTATTATGAGTGAGTCAATTTTCCCAACAATAGTAGCTAGACTTTTCTGCATACTTAGGAGCAGGTGTTTTACATAGGGGACATTTTCCACTTCTGGTGCATTTGTATTCTTTTCTGTCACCCATACTAGTGTTACAATTTGGATTAAAGAAGAGTGAGCTCTGGCAACTTTTGCTCATTTTCTCCATTTTAATTGCATGCTCAGGGCCTTGCTGAAACAAGAGCCAAGTCTCCACGCAAAAAGCAGCCGAGCCCCACTTGCTCGGACACTTATGGCTTCAAGCACCCCATCAAAAGCTCTGTGATTTCATTCACAGCTATTGCACAGCAGTATATGAAATAAGGCTCTTACACAATATGTAGCAATCTTAAATTGTCACAGAAGTTCCTCTCTCATTTTGTGCCACCAACAGGCAATGCTCACTGTAGTGAGCATCAGAATTTAGTTACCTTATTCCAATTTACTCCGCAGATGGAGATAAAGAGAACATCAGTTTCCTAGGCATACATCAGCAACACAGTAGTAGTGCTTGCTGAATTCAGATATGGATCCTTTCGAGTAATGCAGCAGGGGGCCTTATATTCCTTCCAGTCAGGTCACCACCTCCATCATGTCGATTGAAAGCATCTAGGTTAGGCATAGTTCCCAGTGTCACGTGGCCCATAGGGACATTGTCGTCTTCACTAAGTTAGCATGAGCACGCTGCAGCCTGTCTGCTGCTTTGCGCACGTTACTACATGTCTTTATTTTTTGCAATAATTTCTATGGCTGTTTTCACATGAGAACTCATCGCTGTGTTCACTCTGCATGTTCCTGGGATTTTGACTGAACATTATGAGCAAGGTCGAACAACAATGCCCCTTGTTATTTTGTTCTGGCCAGGCCTTAGCCCTTAGACAAAACATACCAATGCAGCTGTTGTTTGGGACAACGTACTTTGGTTTTATTGGAATACATGAATAGGTAGCACACACTTGGAGAGGGACCTTTCCAGGGAGAAGAGCGAGACAGCACCTATGATGTAGATCTACCATCTATAGGCTAAGGTAGGGGGTCTGCTGACAAAGCCCAGAGATCTTCTAATACATAATAATTCTACTTCTTAGCAAAGAGAGGGAGGTTAGGCTCTATTGTCTTTCCATGATGACATCTCCCTTCATGATTTATGGACTAGCTGCTATGCTGACTGTATTTGTACTATGCATTTTCCTGCTTGTTGTGGCACGTATACTGCATGTTAGGGCTCGTTAGTTAAAATAAATATTTTAAACTGTTTCGTGTCTCTGTCAGATCCTATTGTGGACAGGTACAAAAGTGCGAGCGGAAGGGTGTTTCTTGTTACCGCGATTCCTGAGAGATTTGGGAGTGTTGTGTTCTGGGGTGTCTAATCATTTGTTTCTCTGTGAGTGAGTAGGAGAGCAAGTGAGACACTATAGCTAGTCGCTCCTGGGTTCATAGGTACTAAGATGGTAGGAGGACTCAGTCCCCATACACCAAGGTCCTATAATCCTGCACATAGTTCTGTTTTTGGGCAGAATCCCTGCACCATGGCGCCGCCAATGTTTGGTCTGGTACTTATTCACCAGACCCCTGCGTAGCGCTTGTGCTTGTCCACAATCCCCTCTCACCGGTTACCGGAGACGTCCCTGGTGGGGGGGCATAGCCTCCTGTATTTGTAGGGTATTCCTATTTCTATAGGTTTTTCAAGCTTGAATTTCAAAAGGTTTTTTGGCCCTGTTTTGTGCTGCTGTTTTCTTCGTTGCATTCTTTATAGACATGGCACAACCTGTCGCAATTGCGTCACATAACCGCGCTGCGGTTACTGCATTTTTAACTCAGCACGGAGTCACTAATGCAGGGGCAAACATTATTTTCGTGGTTGAGGCTGATCCAACATACCGTTTTGAGGTATTTTATTCTTGGGTTACATTTCCAGCAGTGGATGGGAATGATAATTTGTTCCATGAGTATACGCCCGCCGCTCCTCTGGCAGCATAATGTCCTTATGCATTACTTGAAGTTCCGTTGACATCCTGGGAGCATACCATTTGGTTTCAAGCGCCCTTCCTCACCCTGTTTCTTTTGTTCGCATGGGCCC
Organism: Calotriton arnoldi; assembly: GCA_963921515.1. NCBI lineage: Eukaryota > Metazoa > Chordata > Amphibia > Caudata > Salamandridae > Calotriton > Calotriton arnoldi. Next base: position 228,924 of record CAWUFW010010611.1, on the reverse strand, counting down.
CTTGTCTATCGATGGGGCCACTTGGCCTGTTTTGGCTGGTTTTACACCTCATCCAAATTATATGAATGTTACTGTTGCAGAGCTACGTCAGTTACATACATCATTAATTCATATACATAGAAGTGTCATACAATTTATGTCACGTAATATTCAAGTGGCTACTGTTGGAGCCGCTCCTCAGCGCCCTGGACATGGACATATATTGTACACACAATTAGTTCATCTTCATAGACGTGTCATACAGTTTATGTCCCGTGCACTACAAGCAGCTCCGGCTGGAGCTGCTGCTCAGCCACCAGGACATGGTGGTGGACTTGTGAATAGTCCCGTCATGATTAACTAATTGATGGGCAAACGTTCTCAAAACCGTGATGATTTGCCGTTTTGGCTTGCACAAAAATTTGAGCAGCTGTAGGCAGTTTTTCCACACACGACTCCTGTAGAAAAACACAGGATCCTTACAATGAGTATGCCTAGTGGTCTGATTCCTGCTTTGGCTGACTGCACCACCTGGGGGACGGTGTTTGCTTCAGTGTATACACTGTGCTTTGGCACCCCCTCCATGAGCGTTCTACCGAGCGTTCTGAAGAAGGTACAAGATGAACACGGGTCTGGTCCGGCCCTGGATTTGGAGATGAAGTTAGTGGGAATATTCCCTATTGTCTCTGATATGATTCTGGCCAATATTAAAGTTGAGGCAGTTTGCTTACAAGTTCGTCGATGCCTAGCGGCGGTGGCAGACGTGGATCGTCACAGACAATTGCCGATTATAATTTCAGATGTGTATACATCTTTAGGTCGCAATAGCTTAGGGGTTCGACCATTTACACAGCCACAAGTTAAACCCCCTCCTGAAAAGGAGGGTTGTCCAGTCTTTCCTAAAAAGGCTTGGAACAAGATCCAGCGGCAGCAACAACAGAAGCCTGGTTCACGTGCAGGTTCACCTCCACCTGACGCTTCTGAATGTAGATATGATTAGCGTGACCGCTCGAAAATTAAGACACCAGAGAGGTTCCAGGTTCCTGCTCCTCGTTCTCCTCGTTCCTTTCAGGATCAACAATTCGGCGGAGGAGAGCGTCAGGATTGCAGACAAGGCGAGTCTACGCAAGCTGGACGTGACCCGGAGCGCCAGTTTGATGTAAAAGTCTAGCAGGAGGATCCACCTCAATATCGTACCCCATTTCAGAAGAAAACGTTTTGCGCTTTGTCTGCAAAGTATGCCTCAGACGGTGAGAACCCTGCTCCTCGACAGGAGTTGGGCGGTAACCCTCCACGACAGCGCGGCGGAGGTTACCATAGTGCGGCAGACACTCCACCAGCGTCTGGAGGCGAAAGCAACTGACACTTTTATTACTGTAGAGACTGCTGATACTCGCGTTGCTCCTCCTGATAGGCTTTGTGAAGTAAGCCTCCAAATTGAAGGGGATATTAGACGCCAAGTTAAAGCAGTGTTTTTGGAAAATCTCACTTCTTCTCATGATATTTTGTTGGTGGAGGTTGATTGGCCTCCCCCTTTTCTCCTAGCTTCCTCTAGGGGGGAAGATGTTATTCTACCTAGTTTTTCGCAATACGTACCTGATGACGACAAAATGGCTTATGCTGCGGAGTGGGCTTTATCGCTTGCTCCAGCGTTATATCGCAATCAGGCAGGTTGGGACAAGGATTCCCTGGTTCATGTGATTCCTTTGCATTCTACACCACAGCCCCAACTGCAGTATCCCATTAAACGTGACGCTAAAGCGTCCATAAGTGACATCTTGACTCAATTGGAATATCAGGGTGAAATCAAACCCTGTGTTTCATTGATGAATGATCCTCTTTTTCCGATATTGAAACCGGACGGTTCACATCGTATAGTTTTAGATTACAGACATTTGAACAGTCATGTTCGTACCTTTGCGGTTCAGAACACACATAGCTCTGCGTTAGTTAACAACAGTGTTAAAAAAAAATACAAAACCACTTTGGATATTTCCAATGGATTTTTCAGCCATTCTGTGGCTCCTGAGAGCCGTGATTTAACAGCATTCAGACCGTTAGGCAATCAGAGTCGCTATGCGAGATTGCGTATGAGATATAAGAATAGCCCTGGTGTGTTTGCGGCAAGCATTGTTTCAATTTTACATGAGATTTATCCTGATGCCTTTTCGTATGTTGATGACATTTATCTAACTGATGATGAGATGAATCCTCATCCGCTGCTCGTGGATTGAATTGTCACACATTTTGCAAAGTTAGGCTACAAATTTAATTTTGTGAAATCACACATAGCCTTTCTGGCAGTACTTTTCCTTGGTTATGAACTCAATAACGAAGGTAGGGGGTTGGCCCCCCACTTTTTGGAGAAATGTGCTCAATTGCAGCCTACCTCTACCCTTAAAAAATTGCAGTCTTTGCTGGGTTTTTTTAAATTTTGGCAGAACTTACATTCCTGATTATGCCCAGCATATCAAACTGATGTACGTGTTGATACAACCTTCTTTTTCGTCTTCAAGTTGGCTTCCGGAACATATATCCATTCTTAGATCCTTGCAGTCTGATTTGCTTGCGACTCAATTCTTGTTAACAAGAGACAATACCACAAATTTGGTCATAAGGATTGTACCAGGAGTGTTAGGATTCACTTACGTGACTTTCAATGAAGAGGACACGGTCCCGATTGCTTATAAATCACATTTGTATACTCCAGCTGAGATGCGTTTCTCTTCTACAGAAATTATTTTGACAGCGGTACATATGGCGATTCTAAAAGTATGCTCTTTGGCTCAGGGTAAACACATTTTCATGGTTTTTGCCAGTGCTTTGGAAGCAGTCACGAAGGCAAGTGTCCCGCATTCCAAAACCTTGCATCCACGTTGGATACAATGGGCTAGTTCTTTGACGTCGGCTGATGTCAACTTTATCTTTGACCCTTCTTTGCAAACATAGGAGTTTTTACAATATGAACATGTTCATACTCCACCTTTATCATTACTCCCTCTTGATCAGTACAAATGCATTATTTACACTGATGGATCTGCGCAGCCAGCCATTGGTTCCAAACATGCTTATTCTGCAGCCTGCGCGATTGTGGCAGGTACGATTGTTGATGGGGATTTTAAATCCTCCTTGATGCACACACAGTCTCTTGGAGATTGCACGGCTCAATTGGTGGAGCTACGTGCTTTGGTTTTGGCTCTTAAATTTGCTGATCCAGAAGTTCTTACACTTGTAGTTTGTGATTCGATTTACTGTGTACAATCCTTCAATGACAACTTGTTCTTCTGGACACAAAATGATTTTCGTGATTCTAAAGGCAGCGCAATTAAGCATAAAACGCTTTTGGTCCGAGAGGCCGCTCTTAAGGAACGTTTGCCACTCACACATGTCATCCATATATTGGGCCATCAACATGTTGGAGCACACGCGGTTGGTAATTCGCTGGCTGACGAGGCAGCCAAATCTGCAGTAGCCACTTATTCAGTAGCAGCAGTCACAAGGTCAATTACCAAAATTGATGATATTTTAGCGGCTATAGCTGCGATGAAGGAGCGAACAGAGTTTCCCCAAGGTTTCCCTTCACGTTATACATACCACTTGTCATCCGATTGAATTCCATTTGTGCCCATTCCATCCGTTGGGGATCGGCTGACTTTCTTTAATAGTGACCGCGCATGAAGGCGTAGCTTCTGCAAATGCTGGAGTGACAGTGACTATTTACCTTTTACAGCAATGTTTTTGGTGGCGTGGTTTGTGCCAACAGGCGCGTAAATATGTTCTTTCCTGTGACATTTGTCAACAGATTAAGCCTTCAACTGTTTCACGTCCACCCCATACTCAACTCTACATTTCGAATCAACCGTTTGGTTGTATTTATCTTGATCACTGCGGTCCTTTAACGTCAGATAATGCTTTAAAGTATATCTTGGTTGCAGTGGATTTGTGCACTAGATTCCTTTGGGTTTGGCCGCCACGTAGTGCTGACGCTTCAACTGTTACAAAAAGATTTGAATGTCTTTGTAGGGACATTTGCCTGTGGCACCTTCCATTCTGACCAAGGTCCTGCTTTTGCCTCTTAGGCTTACCGAGATGCGATGAAGTCTCTAGGGTGCAGGTGCAATTCTCGTCTCCATATCAGCCTGAGGGCAATTCTGTTGTGGAGCGGATGAACTGTGACTTAAAGCAATCTTTAACAGCAAGAGTATTAGGTACTTGTCGGGGCTGGTTTACTCATTTATATGGAGTTCAGCGTGCACTTAACAATCTCCCTAGAAGATCTCTGGGTGGACAGACCCCATATAAAATGCTTTTTGGCATTAAAATGTTTGTGCCAGACCTTGATGGTTTAGACGTTGTGGCGGCTGCCGCAACGTTTGACGTAGATAACCATTGTGCTATGTTACAGGATCTACAAAAGGCTTGTGATTCACAAGCGAAAGCCCATTTGCCCTCTTCCACGGATGCGGCTGTGCTGATTCTGGTTTCTGGCTGGCTTCCTAAAGTTGGAGATCTGGTCCGAGAGAAGGTGAAGAACAAAAAAGAATTTGGTCCGTCATACCGTGCACCGGTCAGAGTCCTTGGTTTGAAAGGCACCTGTACTGTGATCCTGCCTCCGTTGCCTGGTCGTAAGGAAAATCGTTACATTACAATCGAGCATGACAAGCTACACCATATGGCTGATGCTGAATAGTATGCCTCCAAGCATTCCACGCTGGGATCTTTCACTGAATCCGATGGCCTGTTTCTTCAAATACTCCCCAACAAATGGGGGGTGAGATGGAATCTTCAATTGATATGTTGCCTGTTTTACCTTCTACATCCACAACAGTAGATAATGAGTATGCTTCTCCAGTTGAGGTTATAATTGACATTCCTGAAAGTACAATACATTCACCTTCCAATGGAGAACAACCCCCGTTGTTTCAGCTGGGGTCCAGTGGTTACTATATGGACCGTAATAGCTTTTCTTCTGATACATCTTCGTTGTCATCATCTGTGGCAGACCCCCCTACACATACCAGTCTATTCATCTCTGGGTTCAAAAAGACTTACCTAGTACCGCCCTGGACATAGGTCTGGATGGTGCTGACGATGGTGTTCCTCTTCATGTGGATTGGGCTTGTGACTGTGTTTTTCCTGCTGATTAATGGCCATTACTTACCTGAACGCTCTGCTGTGAACTTGGTTGACGGTGTTCTGTCACCTCACACTTCATCTCATAAAATGAGAAGAGAGATCAAGCCCTAGTTAATATTTCAGCATTCCCAATTGTTGATGGCATTGTTTGGGATAAAGTTCCATTCGATATCAATGGCCCGACCGAGACTTTGAACATTCCATACGTATTCCGCATTTCATTAGGAGATGTGGTTTTGCCTGGAATACACTCTGATGACTGGGATGTTCACGCTGTTTATTCAATGTTTTCAGATTTGAAATATTACACTGCTTTTGACACTGAGGATTTATATTTAAATTTGGCAAATTAAGCTGATTTATTCTGTTACCAACATTATGGCCATCAAGACCAATACTCATAGACCATATTTTAATTATACCCAATGGGAACATTGCCCAACACCTTTACAGGGAAGCTCAAAGACCCAACTGAGTAAATTTATGTATTTTACTGGTTACAATCTTTCTGACCCTGAGTTCTATTTTTATAAACTTAAGATACCCAACCGAACCAAATTTATGCTGACACATACTAAATTAGTCTACTCCTTGTCCTTCATAACGGATTTGTCCATGAAATGTTATGATTACTGGAAGGACACGGTTGATTTAAAATCCATTTGGGGTACTAAAAATTGGCGGGTGCAGAGCACAGAATGATTGCATTGTGCGTGTCTGATACCGTCTCAGCTCATATTTTTAAATGAGATGGTGCAACAGACTACTTGTTTTGGTTTAGCCAATGCCAAACATCTAAATACTCCCTCTATTCCGGTATTGGCTGCTTATGACACATGGCAAACACATACCAACTACACAATTGAAGACTTAACTGTCATGTTTCAGAATAGCACACTTAACTCTTCAAATATTGATCCCTTAGGCTGGTTGCCGTGGCCAACGAGCTCCAATGCATGTCAATTACGCTTTTTGAATACCACAAAAAGGTTTACACAGACTAGACCTGATCCTTGTTTTCCACATTCCCATACGGTTACCACATATTCAGTAGGTAAATTATGTCAACAGTGGTTGGGACATTCCACATTGTCATCTGTGAAACAGCATCTTTCCCTCTTATCAGGTAACATCGATTTTAGTGATTTTCTTTTGGGTCCAAAGTCTCCTCGAGCAAAACTTTTTGTTTATGCTGCATATACTGAATTTTGGAAGCTGTCGCAGATGGAAGCTGCGGTGCGCCTGCGCCAAATTGACCAAGATAATTTAGAAAAAGTTCTTGCAGTAGTCGATAACAGCATTAATACACTGTCTTCTTGTATATATACTTTGGATAATATTGTGTCATCAGTCATTGACATTGTTCAAAATGAAGTATCTGTTTTGTACCATGGTCAAAATCAGTTATGTTCTGTAATGCAATATGCTTGGACCATGCAAACACTCAAAAGTGGAAAAGTACCATGGGATTACCTAAATGCTTCTGCACTGTTTTTGCCATTTAATTTGACTGATAAACAGAAATTAATGTCAATGAAAGATGTGGCATACACATTGTTACATATTGAACAATTAGAACAGTTACCATTTTCTGTGGCAGAGACTGATTCAGCTGTGTGGTTAATATATGGGGTATTTCATTGCCTATCTCACTCTTTCAGTTTACAGCCTGCATGAAACACTATCCGGTTGGTAGATATGAGCCCCTCGGCAGGAGCTATATTCATGAATTATGGTCATTGCCTTTCACCTATAGATTTCACCGAGCGGATAAGGAGGTTTTCCTTACAGGAGAGGATTGTGATTCCACAGTGAGTCACTCCCTAGTCTGCAGACAAGTTAAACTTCACGGTGCCTGCAATATTTAGGCCCCTAATCTGGCTTGCTTTTTAAAAGGTACCCCTGTCCCAGCTATTATTCCTGCACTAACTTTGCTTTCTAACGGAAGTTATCTTATACTAAATAACCATGACTGCTGCAGCTTACGGGTAGGCATCCCGTATATAGTAACAGTTTCACAACATGTTACATGTTGCAGCAATGTCCTGTTTCCACCCCCGCATGGGATTGTAAATAGTTTGCTTTGGCCTTCCATTCCAACTTTGAAAACAGATTTCAATAAGCTAAGCAGACTCAAAGCGCTATTGTTTCAACAAGAAGTGGCTCTCACGTCAGCTTGTGAGACCTTCGAATTGCAGATGGCGAAAACGGCAAGTGAGATTCACTCACTGCTAAACATGAATCTCCCACTCCATTTTGGAGAATTAATTCACCAAATATTTAATGCATCTGATACATAGGGCCTTGCCCACTTTTTTAAACTTGTGCGACCCTGCCTTGTCACCTCCTTTCAGACTATTTTTGGAGTAATCCCAGCCTTTATCCATTCTGTTTTTTCCAGCATCTTTGGAGGGTTTCCCCTGGTACTCCTGTTGATTAGCGGCATACTTGTACTTCTAATGCTGCTCCGCAATGGCTGCTCGACCTGTGGTGCTGCCAAGCCCTGTCCAGATGCAGTGGAACCGTGATCGAATGCGGCAGCTTTTTGGTACAATGCCACTGAAAGCTCTTGACATCGACTATTGGCTGACCTTCCGTTATGCCTACTTCACCTGCGTGAAAGCTGTGTTCCACTGCCTCCGGTGCCCTTTTCAATGGGCCCTGGATGTCTGCCTCTCCAATAAGTCACACGCTGCCCTGGATTATGAACTGTTGATGGGTCCGTTGATGGCCCATGACCAGGACTGTTCCGTGGGTAGGCGCCTAGTGTGCGATCCTCTCCTTGGACCAACGGCAGACTTGAGTACCTGTGCTCATGCACAGCACCTCTTGGATCGGAGTTTCATCGAAGTTAACGCATGTTGCCCTGATATACTCCTAACGGGCTCTGGATATGAGAAGCATGTGTGCTCGTTTGGCTTACTTAATTAGATGGCATACCTTTTTACTATGGAAGGGTCAGACAACATACTGGGGTTTATGGCATTTCGCTTCTCTCGAGAAATTTTTGGCTCCGAAGATTCGCTGTGAATGGATATATTTTTGGATACCCCATTGGCGGCATTTTGAATTAAAAAAATATATATAAATTTGTTTTTGTTTGCCTCAACCTATATTCTAGAGACGCTTTGCCTCTGCTTACCTCTGATTTTTGATTTAGCATAGTGTTACCGAACTGGCCAAGGGGAGGGTGTCACGTGGCCCATAGGGACATTGTCGTCTTCACTAAGTTAGCATGAGCACGCTGCAGCCTGTCTGCTGCTTTGAACACGTTACTACATGTCTTTATTTTTTGCAATAATTTCTATGGCTGTTTTCACATGAGAATTCATCGCTGTGTTCACTCTCTGCATGTTCCTGGGATTTTGACTGAACATTATGAGCAAGGTCGAACAACAATGCCCCTTGTTATTTTGTTCTGGCCAGGCCTTAGCCCTTAGACAAAACATACCGATGCAGCTGCTGTTTGGGACAACGTACTTTGGTTTTATTGGAATACACGAATAGGTAGCACACACTTGGAGAGGGACCTTTCCAGGGAGAAGAGCGAGACAGCACCTATGATGTAGATCTACCATCTACAGGATAAGGTATGGGGTCTGCTGACAAAGCTCAGAGATCTTCTAATATATAATAAAACTACTTCTTAGCAAGGGGAGGGAGGTTAGGCTCTATTGTCTTTCCATGATGACATCTCCCTTCATGATTTATGGACTAGCTGCTATGCTGACTGTATTTGTCCTTTGCATTTTCCTGCTTGTTGTGGCACATATACTGCATGTTAGGGCACATTAGTTAAAATAAATATTTTAACTGTTTCATGTCTCTGTCAGATCTTATTGTGGACAAGTACAAGAGTGCGAGCGAAAGGGTGTGTCTTGTTACCACAATTCCTGAGAGATATGGGAGTGCTGTGTTCTGGGTTGTCTAATCATTTGTTTCTCTGTGAGTGAGTAGGAGAGCAAATGAGACTCTATAGCTAGTCGGTCCTGGGCTCATAGGTACTAACATGGTAGAAGGACTCAGTCCCTATACACCAAGGTCCTATAATCCTGCGCATAGTTCTGTTTTTGGGCAGAATCCCTGCAACACCAGTGTCTGCCAAAGATCACCCAGCACTCCTTTAAGCCTCACATATTTAAATACCAGCTGGGTCTCAAAATCTACATGGCTCCTCAATCTGAGGCCCGATTTGTCACAGGCCTCGTGCTGTCATGATCTGACTTCCGAGTCTTCTGTCAGCCACTTGTATGGGGTCTCTATACCCTAGCTCCAGGCGACAAGCTGCAGCCCTGTACCTCTTCTCATTGGAGCCTCTCTCTCAAGGACCCAGGAGCTCACCCCAGGGCCATTAACAACAGTCACCAAGTTCTACCGGGTCAGGCCCACCAGGCGTAACTAGCCTCCTCACCCTCAAGAGCAGTGACCCCTCCAAATGCTTATCTGGAGCTCCCATGGGCAGTTGCACCTCCAATGTCAGCTGCACAGGCCTAAGGGTGCTCCTGGAGCAGGGATCCAGCACAACTGCTGTAGCGCTCTGCTTTTCCTCAGCCGCAGTGGCTCTAACTGGCGAATCTCACCAGGCTCCACGCTCCCAAGCAGTACAGCACCTTCCCTCGATTCAGTGAAACTCCCACCTAATCCAATCAACCCCCACCAATCCAGAGCATACCCGCTTTACACCTTTCTCGATTTCTGCTTTTCAGCCGCTTAACAGCCTACAATTATTTGTGTGGTGATTATTATTTACATATGTTTTCCAATGCCTAATATTGTTTCCAATTTATTTTACATATATTCACAGTATAGCAATATTTTTGTTATAAATTGATAGTGCAATTATAGTTGGGATAGGAGGTGATTCAGCCTCTACACGCTATGTAGTAGAGCGTGGCATGCTCAATTGTACTGTTTTTAAAACTTGAATTTGCACATTATTTTAGCTGTGTTTTTATCTAAACGGTAATTCGTAACCGCACCGCATTAATGACCCGCGGTCCCCGGCTGTAAGAGCGGGGCCGCCTTGGTATTGGGTCAGCGGTCTAGTCTCTTTACTCAGGGCTATAAAGATCACGCTGGCACGAGCGTGCTGCCGGCGCGCCAAAGGCAAGCCCGTCTGCACCCGTCGGCGCCCGGAGCGCGTCCAGCGACAGAGACCCTGCCCGTTACCGGTCCCAGGGCTATACAAGAAGTCAGCTATTGGCTCTGAGGGGAGGTGAGTGTTCCTCTCCAAGCATATATAATATGAGGGGAGAAGGTGAAGATTTTAAGTGTGCTAGCTGCGAGTTTTACTGTAATATGGCAGCAAACAACCACCTTTCTAGTCATAAGAACACCAACAGAAGGGGGGATACAATGGAGGGGGAAATGAGAGTCCCAGCAGGCTCTATGAGTACAGATAGCTCAAGTGCTGATTCTAGCTGTAAGGGAGGGTCGATGTGTGTCCAGCCACTGCACTGTTTATTACTCAACATGCGCTCACTGAGCAAACACAAGTACCAGCTAGAATGTCTATTGCAGGATTCTTCCCGGATTTAATATTCCTAACCGAAACATGGACCAACCAATCATCTGCCCCTGATTGGAATATTGCACTTCCATCTGGTTATTCAGTATCCAGTCAGGATAGGGTAGGGAACAATGGTGGAGGTATAGCGATAATCTATCGTAACCAGCTAAAGGTGCATGTAGAGTCCATTACACAGCTACCAGCAGAGGCAATGCGCTTCGTGCTGAAAGTTAACAGCAGCTTCACCCTCCATGGCATTCTCCTGTATCGGCCACCTGGCCCTAGAACTGCCTTTACTTTAGCTTTACAGACTCTACTGGAATCCTGCCTAGATTCCAATCCGCTCATTATTCTGGGGGATTTTAACTACCAGCTAGAATTAAATAACAACTCCGATACCAGCAGGTTATTGGATAATTTAGCAGGCTATGGCTTGTCCCAATTAGTGCTTGGACCCACCCACTCTGCGGGCCATACACTGGACGGTATTTTCACAAATAATTCTGATGTCACGGTGGTTAAAACATCCGCTTTTCCCTGGACCGACCACAGGGCGATTTATTTTGATATCAACATCACTAAAATAAATGTGTCCATCATAAATAAAGCTGCTAGTTTGAAAACTAGATCATGGAATAAAGTCCAAGGGGCGGAACTTGAGCAGGCTTTAAACATCTGCCCTCCCGTACGGGTCCTGGACAACAATGAGGCGGCTATCCAGTTTAATAACTGGATTGCTACAGCGGTAGACCAGGTGGTACCCGAAAGAACTACTAAAGTAAAAAGATCTCGGGTGATGTCACCTTGGTATGGACCAGAGCTTAAAAGCCTAAAAGCTACGTGTAGAAGAATTGAGCGCATCTGGAGGGCGGACTATACTACAGAACTTAAGGCTGCATATAACATAGCACTCCAATCCTATAAAGAGGCTATTATAAAAGTTAAAAATACATATTACACTACTAGAATTGAGGCTGCTAAGAACTCTTCTAAAGAGATGTTTAAAACCGTCCGAGTGCTATCTCAACCCCAACAGGTCAGTCAATATAAACCAGACCAAGCCTTTTGCAATAAAATGGCGAATTTCTTTCAGGACAAGGTGCAATTAATTTATGACGATCTCCACAGTAACATGCAGTCTGCGGGAAATGACCCTGACTTAGGACTGGAGGAAATAGTACCTCAGTGCCAATTAACAAGTTTTAGTACCCTCACCTCAACTGAAGTGAATAAAATGTTACTCGCTACCAAATCTGGATCCCCAAAAGATCCATGTCCACCAATTGTCTTGCACGTGGCTTCTGGGTTGATTAGTACATATCTAACCCCTCTTTTAAATCAAGTGCTTGACTCCGGGATATACCCGTCAGTCTGGAAAACAGCCTGCATCAGACCAATTTTAAAAAAACCTACTCTAGATCCCACGGAGGTGAAGAATTATCGACCCATCTCCTGTCTGCCAGTTACAGCTAAAATCCTCGAAAGAGCGATAAATCAAGAGCTCATACAATATCTGGATATCAACAATCTGCTTGACTCTAGCCAGCATGGCTTCCGGTCATGTCACTCGACCGAGACCGCCCTGATCATGGCAACGGAGGAAATTCGCAGACAGGTGGATGGAGGGGGCAGAGCCATCCTCATCCTCCTCGACCTCTCGGCAGCATTTGACACCGTGAATCACACGGTGTTAGTAAGGCGCCTGAGGGCTGTGGGGATTGGGGAACTGTCTCTGTCCCTTCTTTCTTCATTTCTGGTCTCTAGGCAACAGAGTATACATTGGGATAATATGCAATCTGAAGCTTTCTGCATCCCGTGTGGAGTGCCGCAGGGATCTGCACTGTCACCCACACTGTTCAATGTATACGTTGCTCCACTTGCCGCACTTATCCGAGAGTATGGTTTTTCATTGGTCTCGTATGCAGACGACTCACAGATTGTCATCTCTGTATCCAAACAGTCTGAGGACACTGCTGTCAACTTCCATGCCTGTCTGACTCAGATCATGAAATGGATGAGTCGTAATTACCTTAAGATCAATACCGATAAGACCGAGGTGATGGAGTTTGGCAATGGGCCATCCGTATGGAATTCAACATGGTGGCCGGCAGAGGCAGGTCAATGTCCTGTCCCCTCTAACAAAGTTAAGAACCGTGGGGTTATTTTTGATGACCAGCTCAACTTTGCAGGCCAAATCAACAGTGTAACTTCCTCCTGCTTCTTCATACTGAAGCTTCTTAGGAAGATATTTCCCTTTATTCCCCAGGATCTGAAGAAATCAGTGGTAGTCGCCCTTGTCCTCTCGCGGCTAGACTATTGCAATGCGCTTTATATAGGCATTGATAAAGCCCAGAGGTTAAAATTACAATCGATACAAAACGCTGCTGCTCGGCTATTGTTAAACATCCCTAGAGGGCATTCCACCTCTGCTGCTATTCGGTCATTGCATTGGCTTCCGATCCAGCAAAGGACGGAGTTTAAAGCCCTATGCCTGATCCATAAGACATTATTCGGCGGAGGGGCTGCCGATTTTCAGAATCTTTTCTCTTGGTATACCCCCACCAGAAACCTTAGATCCACCGATGCTGGTTTCTTTTGTATCCCTAAGATTCGCAAAGTCAGATGGGGTGGCAGAAGTCTCTCACACTGTGCTGCAAAATTGTGGAATCAGCTGCCTATTTCCATGAGACTAATGTCTAATAGGCTTCTTTTTAGGAAGGCATTAAAAACACGGCTGTTTCCACCTCTTTAAATATCAGTCATAGCCGCTACGACCTACTATCTCACTTCTCAGCACCAAGAAAGACGCCTCGGCATTCGAGCGCTCTACAAAACTATACCCTATCCTATCCTATCCTATAGTTCATATGTCACATATTTATGCAATATGATATTTAGAGGGGAGTACAGTAGCTTTACATGAATGTGCAGGGAAATGATCACATTTCTATCCCCACTGTGCATCATAGATCGCAGGACTCGTTTTTTCCTCATAGTAATGCTAAGAAATATTTTATAAAATTCCTGCGAGAGACTCTTGGGGAGAGAGAGATTTTAGGCATTCCAGCAGGAGCACCTATGACAAACAGTTCATGTCAAGGCTGCATATTGGCGCTTGCTATCTGATTATCCTAAGAAAACTGACACAACATAAACGATGATTGGCTTACCTTCGGGCGGGCTGCATACTGGAGAAATACCAAATATGAGCAGGCATGAGTGTGTGCCACATAAAATTTCCATTTATTGGCAAGATTTTGGTGCTAATATAGACATTAACTGGTGCTAGAAAAGAAGTGTTTCCATCACATATTTCATCGAATAAATGGACATCTGATATGTTGCCAATGTTTATCGTATTTATATGTATTGCCTTTATTTTACTCACCATAATGCTTATATCTGCAATTATTCTACTTTATATATTCTGTGCTAAAGCATATTAATAAAGCCCCAAAAAATTATAAGTGTGCATTTCTTGTATTTGTGGATTCTTCGGGGAAAGGTGTTCCAGTTCCCCACACTAAATGCATTGCAGAGAGAGTCTGGCAGGATTTGAGCGTTACCCGATGTGAGTTATCTTTAGTTAAGTTGTGGGGAATGCATGGGCCTTTCTGTTTCTTCAGCTCAAGCAGTAAATTGGTTCAAGCCCTCACTTGCCTAAGAGTCAAGGAGAACCTACTGGGCCTTATTTACAAGGGAATTTGCAAACATGTATCATTTCCACTGGGGATAAAAAGGCACTCCACTCTTCAGGGAGTCTCCAGACACTGTCAGCCTCAGTTGCATTTCAGTCTCTTGGCAGTCAGCGGGAGGGAGTCAGGCTTCTTTCAGTAGCCATACATTCTGTCTCATCTGCAGCAGCTATTCCAATGAATCTCTGCAGTTTCTGCTCTTTCAAGTAGAGCCACTACCATCATCGATTCCAGGAAAAAGCAACCGTATCTAAGTTAGCCACACCAGTCCATCGCACTGCAAGCTATTACTGTAGGTTTGGTGTGAGTTCAGGTGTGACTTGCTCGCCGAATAGGCCTTGCCGCAGTGCTTAATTTGTAAACAATTAAGTGCCAAGGCCCTCATCTACACCACCCATTGCCCCTGCCAGCGCTACCAATGACAGTACCAAACCAGCTACTAACCATCACACTCCTACAAGTGTGACAATTCAGACTATTCCCGGCCCCCAAAGCTATAAGATTAGCATGGGCGGCAGGTAACAGTCATTTTTAGCATATATTGAATTAGTAAACAACTGTTGTTGTACTCGCACTAAATCAGACAAACAGCCCTCCATGTGGCAGCGTGTCATAAGTTAAACGTATGTGTTTTACAACCTGCACACCAATTTTTTCTTATGAAACTAAAATGTTCAACAAGATAAGAAACTTTTTTATCTATGCGTGCTGCTGCGATGAAGGGTTCAGCCTGAGACCCTGGGTACTAATTGGCAAAATGATAGGATACGTAACACTCCGATCCTAGGCACAGCGCACTGCTGCTATGTCCCCCTGAGGGGTTTCACCAAAACTTTGTAAATATAACACTGGTTCAAGAAATAATAAAGCAATTACTCAATGATTTTCAATTGTGTCTTATTGAAAATGTAATTTCAATATTTTCACCCACGTATAACATTCAAGACGAATCATGAGTATAAATATTTAACAACCATCAACTTAAATAGTACATTCTCTGTACAATGTGTGATATGAAACTAAGATACAAAAGACATTTTCATTTCAAAAACCCAATGCATTTCGGGTTAAAAACCCTTCGTCAGGGGAACATGTGTATCTGGGTAAATCAATCACACAATCTTCCTTTGCCGCCTGCCGGACCAAAAACCAAAAAGATCCAAATCAACAAACGTAAAGACAATGTTTATGTAATACACATAAAGTAGATTGCTTTAAAAAATCTGTTTCTGCGCCAACTGTGAAAATGAAAGTGCAACCTATCTAGTACTCACAATGTGCACTGTTTAAAAATGAAAAAAATAAAAAAAGAAGAAAGAATAAACACACCCGGTGGTGATAAAGATAAAACCAAAGGTATTCCCGAGTATATATGCCCGTGAGAAAAGTGCCTAAAGTTATCCACATTCAATCATGCGTAAGAAATTACCAAGATAACAAACATGTGAAAATTCCAACGTAACGAGTAAGCATGCCTAATAAAAATATATCTTACCAATCATCACTGAGACCAATACAATAAGCTGCAAAACATATTTACACCAACCGTAAGCGCGAGGTAAAGTTTACATGTCAAGCACCCAGTGCAAATGAAACTGCTAATAGGATCTTACCCAATTGTAGTGACAGCCCTGATGCCTCTGTAAAATAAATAAATAACGCGCTGTTGTAGTAAACCTAAACCATTGCGTATGCCACAAAGAAAAACACAGCTATCTGTACTCACCAGAAAGTAACCGCCAAGTGATCTGACCTCACGTAACCCCGCTCTGACGTTGGTACGTGAACACATATTGGGACATTTAAATAGACTACGTGAGCTGACGGCAAAGCGTCAGTGACTCGATAACTTTATTGAGACGTGATA
Source organism: Calotriton arnoldi (assembly GCA_963921515.1). Classification (NCBI taxonomy): domain Eukaryota; kingdom Metazoa; phylum Chordata; class Amphibia; order Caudata; family Salamandridae; genus Calotriton; species Calotriton arnoldi. Next base: position 212,738 of record CAWUFW010010611.1, on the reverse strand, counting down.
TCGAGTTACAAACACTGTGTGTGCTAAAGTGAATCACACTAGCACCTAAATACCCTAATAAAAGTGTGCCTTAATATAAACCAATTATCAACTTAGCTCCAAATAGAACCCTCGATATTCAAAAACTCATCAAGAATGAATTTCATCAATAACTCGTGCTTGAAATAAGATTGCGTAAACATCCCGTATTCAAAAGGAACTCTCGACATTCAAATGTGCCTTAAACTTGAGTTTTATTCGCAGCGTCTCTAGGCAGCACGTAACGTACTCCATGCCCTTAAACAAGGCTCCAGAAAAATCGTAGACGTAAAATGAAGCCAGATATTCATACGCAATCCACAGGCGAATTAAAGTGCTCTGCAGCTGATAAAATGAAACACCATAAGTTGACTGGCTTAAATCCCTAAAGCTAAACTTGTCAATGCTCAATAAGATGTAAAAAAAGATGTGAAAAAAACCTGACAATATGTAAATTCAAAAAAACCTAAGCCTAGGCTGATGCGTGCTCAGTGAAAGTAAAGAGATACTCACAGTGGGTGCAGAGACAGATGTACAGTAAAGATGCACAAGAATATTTGGCTGAAACTGACAGCTATACTTCATGTAAAAGCAAAAGTTACATTTATACACATTAAAGGAAACATATCATTTCATAATGATCATTAAGACCTTTCGGTGTAATTGTCCCCAGGAATTTTATCCAATGTGTTTCCCTACGTGCCAATGATGTATGAAAGTCGATGCCTAAAGGTATAGGAACTTTTTCTAAGATGGTGTACCTTAGTTGTGGTATAGTATGTGAGGTGTTAATCCAATGTGCAGCCAAACATGAGTTGAGGTTTTTCGTGCGAATCATGCTTTTATGCTCAACAATTCTAGTCTTAATTTTGCGAGTGGTTCGTCCTACATATATCAATCCACAAGGACATTGAATGGCGTATATGACTCCTTCAGTGTTACAGTCTGATGAGTGCTTCAGCTTGATTTTCTTCCCGGTATGCAGATGTGCGAAGGTGTTGCCAGTAATTACATTACCGCATTGCCCACAGTTCCAACATTTGCTCATACCTTTATGTGTGTGCTGTTCTGGTGGAAGAGCACCTTTCAAACATTCACGTAGATTTTTGGATCGTGTATGTGCAAACAAAGGTTTGCCATGAATCACAGATGTAAAATCAATTTCCTCCGCTACAATTTCCCATCTTCGCATGATGATCTTTTGATTTTACATGCCTGGTGAGAATGCTTTAGAACAAACACCTCACGTTTAATGTTGGTTTTTGGCACTTTAGTAAGTAAATCTTCACGATTTTTCTTAAGTGCAACTTCAGTGGCTGATTTCAAAATCTCTGGTGGATATCCCCGTTCCTTGTATCTTTCTGATTGCTCTTGGATGAGTTCTTCCATCTGAGATTGATTGGATGAAATTCTTTTGATGCGTATGAACTGTGACACAGGTAAATGCCGTTTCAAGGTCAATGGGTGTGAACTAGTGAAGTGTAAAACGTTGTTTCTATCAGTTGGTTTTCTGTACACCGATGTTTCTAAGCCATTATCTGTTTTGTGTATCTCAATGTCCAAGAAGTTGATTCTGTTAGAATGAATATTGTGAGTGAATTGTATCCGAGCATTGCATTGATTCAACAAGTGAATATTGGCCTCAAGTGATTCACGACTCCCTTTCCAAATCACCAGTATGTCATCAATGTAACACATATAGCTGACCAAATCTTTTTGCCATAGTTCATTGTGTAGAATATTTGTTTCTTCAAAATGTGCCATGTACGTATTGGCATATGATGGTGCCCCGGGAAAACCCATGGATGTCCCAGTACGTTGTAGAAAATATTGACCATTCCAAACAAAATAGCTATGATACATTGAAAAGTGTAGTAATTCAAGTAGGAAAACACCATTCAAATCTTCATTTTGATGATTAAGTAACCTCCATTCTACCGCTTCCAAACCCTCTCCATGAGGTATCGAAGTGTACAAGGCCACTACGTCAATAGTACATAGCCATATATCTTCTTCAAAAATATGCCGTATGGCTTCAAGTTTGTTTAAACAATCAGTTGTGTCCTTAATGTAAGTGCTCCAAGATTGTAGCAACGGCTGTAAGTGAAAGTCCAAGTAGCGACCAATAGATTCATGTATAGAGCCGCATCCGGCGACAATCGGTCTAAATGGAGGGTTAACTGCGTCTTTATGCATTTTCGGAAGGATGTATATGTGCGGTATCTGTGGAGTGGTGGCTTGCAGAAACCGTTTCATAGATTCGTTAATCCAACCCATTTTTGCAGCATTCGATAAAATGGAAGCTAAAGTGACCATGTATTCTTTGGTAGGGTCTGCGTCCAACATAATGTATGTATCGATGTTAAGCACATGTTCATCTACCTTTTGATCATAGCAGGCACCCACAACAAGGCCAAGCTGCAGGGTTTCCTTCTCCCATCTATAAGCTTATTTGGATTTGATAAGCAAGGAGGAATGCTCATACCAGGGTCAATCAATCAATCAATCAATCAGGGAATTGTGAAGCACGCAACACGCCCGTGAGCGCCTCAAGGTGCAGGGGGGGGTGCAGCTCCGGGTCCGCTGAAGAGCCAGGTCTTGAGGCTCTTCCTGAAGGTGTGCGAGTGGAGGAGCGTCTGATGTTGATCGGGAGCTCATTCCAGGTCTTTGCCGTGGTGTAGGATAAGGCTCTTCCACTGGCTCTGGCTCTGCGGATGCGCAGGGTTTCGGCGAGGGCGAGGTCGGCGGAGCGGAGGTTTCTCTTGGGTACGTGGAAGGAGACTCTTTCATTGAGGTATTGGGGTCTGAAGTTGTGGACGGATTTGTAGGCGTGGGTGAGTAGCTTGAAGGTTACTCTCTTCTCGACGGGGAGCCAGTGGAGGTTTCACAGGTGTTGGGTAATGTGTTCATGTCATGGGATGCCGAGTACAAGTCTGGCTGCGGTGTTCTGGATGGTTTGGAGTTTGCGGAGCAGGGATTTGTTGATTCCGGCATAGAGGGCGTTCCCGTAGTCCAGTCTGCTTGTTATGAGTGCGTGGGTGATGGTCTTTCTGGATTTGGTGGGGATCCATTTAAAGGTCTTGCGAAGGATGCGGAGGGTGTTGAAGCAGGTGGAGGCGACGGCGTTGATCTGTCGGGTCATGGTGAGGGAGGAGTTGAGTATGATGCTGAGGTTTCGGGCGTGGTCCGTGGGAGTGGGGGGGTTTCCAAAGGCGGTGGGCCACCAGGTGATGTCCCATGCTGAGGGGGTGGGTCCTAGGACTTCTGTTTTCTCCGAGTTGAGCTTCAGGCAGCTGCTGCTCATCCAGTACGTGACGTCTTTCATTCCTTCCTGGAAGCTGAGTCTGGTGGTGTGGGGATCCTTTGTGAGGGAGAGGATGAGCTGGGTGTCGTCGGTGTAGGATACTATGCTGAGTCCATGCTGTCTGACGATGGTGGCTAGGGGGCCATGTAGATGTTGAAGAGCGTGGGGCTGAGCGATGATCCTTGGGGTACTCCACAGTTGATCTCTGTGGGTTCGGAGAGGAAGGGTGGGAGTCTGATTCTTTGGGTTCTGCCGGTGAGGAAGGAGGGGGGTCAGTCGAGGGCGGCTCCCTGTATGCCGGCGTCGTGGAGTCTGGCGGTGAGAGTGCGGTGGGAGACGGGGTCGAAGGCTGCAGAGAGGTCTAAACTAAATGGTTTCCACCCGACTTCCAGCTTTTCAGTCCTTGGTACATGGATGACGTTTAACACCTGTCCAGGATGGGACTGTAGCAGACGTCAGATTTCAGAGCAATTATATGTAAGAAACGGTTGGAAGAATAAGCAGAGACTTCCAAAAAATCCTTCTGGGGGGGAGGGGGCTATAATGGATGTGCTCTTGTCAAGGCTTCACAATTCCAATCCATAGACTATTTGACTTATCGCCTTTGTTTGTACCGCTGGGTCAATATGGTGCGAAAACAGGTTTCCCTGTGGTAGGGCAAGCCTTAGGATAGAATTTCTGTTTTATACGTCCCAATTTAGGTTGCTGGTTAGAGTCTGGTCCAAGTAGGTGAAGAAGATGTTAACTTCTTAAAGTTGTGTGACCCCAGAGGTAAACACTTTTTTCTGCTGTTGTTTTCTAAAGACCATCATCTTTGTGTTTTGGCAGTTTGTCTTACGCCGATTTGCTGTACAATATTTTTCCATGGCTGTTAGTTGACCTTGGAGTCCTTTTGGGGTGTCATTGGCATAACGCAGAGCAGGGACATCAGTGGCAGGCTCATCTTGACAGGCTTTCAGGACTTTCTGGCAGATATTATTTGTATAGCGTGAAAACAGTAGAGGGGCAAGTAAACAACCCTGTTTAACTTCGCTTGAGATGAAAAACGGTCTGCTGAGTAGTCCTTTTTGGTTCAGCCTTACTTGTGTACACAGCATTTTCACAAGGTATAGTGAGGCAGGATCTCAGCCCCGAACTGCTTGTTTGCTCCTTAATCTATTCCTTGCCACTAGATCAAAAGCCAAAATTAAATCCACAAAAGCACAAAAGTGGCATTAAATTGGATATAGTATGTTTTAGACAGTTATCCAATCTTCCGGAGCCTTTAATAATAATTAAGAATATATTTTACAGTCAATGTTGTTGAGACAGATGGACCTATAGGACTTTGGATCATTATTGAGGTGCTTTTTTAGGTCTCACTTAGGCAGCGCTTGCGCTGTCTCTTCGAGACCTGCTGTATTTAGGTATTCGATTCGAAGCTCTGCCCATTTTCCACCCATCTTTTCAATAGGCTCCTGTTACTGTCCATTCTAAATGATTGCTTTTGGTTTGTGAATAGGCTTATTAGTACCTCCTTAGTAGTGCCTTTTTTGCTTTTGTAACCTCCCATGAGGACTGGCCCTTTTACTTATGTTGTTACTCAGTATGTTTCATTTACAGTCTGTGAGCACTATTTTCTTCAATGATTTTCTCCTATTGCAGACACAACATGCTTTCCTGCATCGGTATCCACTTTCCGCTCTTTGCTGACTGTCTGCTCCTCATTGACTGTCTGCTCCTCATTGCCATCCTGCCACGGGCGCCATGCTGTAGGTTTCAGCACGGCGCCGCTTATATATTTTTATTAGTAATGGCTCCTCATCGTGTCCTGCCTCTGGAACTATGGGGTAGTTGCTTTTTCTTTAAGCAACCACATGCCTTTCTTTCTTTTTGCACAGCGCGGCACTCCTGCACGCGCTATGCTGCTTCACTGCCGGACAATACTTTTAAATTACTTGCTTTATGCCACCGTGCGCCTGATATGGATGCTGCGCTTTGTCTCTAAAATATGCTACCTCCCCTCTTCAAGGCCCGCTGCAGCGCTTTCACCCAAGTAGATCTGATCCACGAGAGCGATGTGCATGTGCGGTACCAGCAGCTGCTCTCCCGTGGCCTGGGAAGGGCATGTCCCTGCCGCGTGTGCAGAAGTTGCAGAGACTGCTACAGCAACGAGTATGCACAGTGTTCAGCTGCTGTGAGAATATGTGAATGCTCGCTCCCTGGGAAATAGCGGCCTCTCCCTCCCTCCTGCTTGTTTCAGTTATGGTGTCAACTGCTTTTTTTTTTTAACCTGCGCTTTCAGTTTCATGCTGACCGCGAGTCTTTCTTTATATGCAGCATGCCGTATTTACCTTAACAAAGTATTTTATTTTATAAAATGCCCCATGCCGCGCTTTCACTTTAATGGTTTTGATACATTTTTTGGAACAGCTGCTCTTCATGCGAACGCTCGCTCCCTGGACTGTGGCTGCTGCCTCCTCCCTTCTGCTTGTTTAAGTTAAGGTCCAACTTCCTGTACCAGGCCAGCCCCCGGAACGACAGACAGCCTTTGACTAGTGAGTTAATTGCAACTCTTTTTCTAACTCTTCGCGCCCCCCCTACCCCTCCCACACATAGGCTTAGTCGGCTAGGCGGTGGAATTATTAAATAGGTAGTTGTTTTGGTTCTGACCAAAACATCTCAACCTTTTCACTTGTTCACTCTGTGGACCTTGACAAATCATGTGATCTTCCTCAGCTGAGTTCTGCCCCGTAACAAAAAACTTGCAGCCCTTAAGAAACTGATAGCATGCCTTAGTTAAGGGCTTGGGGGAAAACCGTCCTAGTCTCTTGCTTTGTGCCACACTTCAGCATTTTAGCAGTTTCTAAAACACAGTAGCATACGTTCTACCAATAATGTCTATTTTTGTATTTTCAATACCCTGTGCATGTTTGTCAAATGCTCGCTCTCTGGCTGTAGCTGCCTCCTCCACCCTCCTGCTGATTTCAGTTACGGTGTTCTGGTCCATTTTCCTGCATCAGCCCAGCTCCTGGAATACATGCAGCCTTCAACAAGTGAGTGAATTGATTGCTGCTTTTTGTCTAATCCTTCGCTCCCCCCCCCCCCGCACATAGGCTTAGTGGGCGGAGCTGTGGGAAGTCATTGTCATTTACAACGCCAATAGCTTTAACTCTCGCAAATGCGAGACCTATTGCATTACAGATGCTTGTTTTATTTGCTGGTGCTTATGCTGTTCAACCAGGAGGGTGGACAAACCACCAGATGGAGATCTCAGTCAAGATTGCAGCCAGAATTTTCATCCACTACTCTGGTTGGTGTTTGAGAACCTCAGATTTGGTCCCAGGGTGGCCCCTTTGGTTATTTCTTCAACTGCCTTATTTACTTTCTCGTCCTAAAAGAAATCTTCATACTGTATTCTCACTTCATTCTTTCATCTCTTTTTGCCTTTCTTGGGGATGGAAGTGGTGTGGCCTTATCTGATGGACTGCTGTAAGATGGGATTGCTGCGCTGAAAACTTCAGAGAAGTGAGTTATCCATATCTCCACTGTGACGTTTGCCAGAAGAGGCATGTATAACTCAGTGCTCTTCTTCCATCATAGGATGAATGAATGAATAAATGAATGAATGAATGAGATTTTATACAGCGCGACAAATGACTAAATGATGGCATCCTGGAACTAGGAAGGATTACGATCTGATTGAAAAGAGATGGGCCTTAATAGGCTAAAGGGAAACCTACCCAGTTTTGAACCACCATGTTTTCAGCTGCTTTCAAAAAAAGGTTTCAGAGCTAATTTGGCGGATTTTAACATGTCAAATGTGAACGCATAAAATGAGCATAGCTCACGCTACAATAATTTCTCTTTGCATAGCTGTTATTAGTGACATTTCCATCCATTTCAAAGTATGAGTAATTCTTCAACTAGGTTTTTCAGTGAAAGCAAGATCATCACAAATGTATGTATGCTACTGCAACAGAAAAGCCTCGATTCCTGTTCATCAAAGGGGCTCTTACCAGTCAGCACTGGTTGAAAGTAATGTCTCAGGATACGCATCTGTAATTTATATATGCATTTAAATATTTTGTATTGATTTCCTTTGACGAGTAAACATACACAGCATATTGTTATCAATGCTGCAGAATGGCAGTGAAAAGCAAATTACAGAAAGACAAACCTGGTATAGCAATTCCTGACTTACAACAAAAGACAAATGGGTGAAACCCATTTGCTACATACAGCAGGTTTTTAGAATGACAAAGGATGATGAAGCTATAGCATGGATGTGTGAGGATCAACTCAAGGAACTCTACAGACTGAGATCTACATTTCATTCAAGGTTTAGAGGAGGGGTCTGGGTAATGTTCCTCAAAAGTTCGTCCATGATGTTCCTCTTCCTGTGTTTATTTATTTGTCACACAGGTACGTCAGAGAAGCTTGAAACTAGAGGAGCAACAAATACCATAGAGGACGTTCTGTCCCCTGACCGTGCTTTTACTATTGTTTTAAATATTTATAGAGAGCAATTCTTGGCAGCAGAGCACTGTACAAGACTGTGTCAGCTTGGACTAGGCACAACCAAGGAATGGCCCGTGCTGTACCCTTCTCATAACCTTTTTCAGCTCTCACATTATGGGCAAGATTGATCATTTGCCTGTGCATTTACAGACTTTGGGTTTTATTTGTGCCAGCATTCACATGGTACAGAATACTTAATAAATATACTTGTTTTCATAATATTCAAATTACTTCTGATTAGCAATTACATTCCAAAATGTATCATCTGTATGTATGTGTTCAGGGATTGGTACTGACCTGGGGTAGGCCTTTTAATAAGAAGGAGCATTCATAATGTGGATCTGTAGTGCTTACTGAAAGTCTATGGTGTTTTCATTGTAGTATACGTTATAGGCAAAATCTGCAATAAAGTACAGTTTTGCTCCACTTAGGCCTATAGGGTCCAATGTAGTCTCAGTCTGACGGAAGCTTTGCATCCCATTTTGAATTTGCAGTCCTCGATAACCCACCTACTCATCTTATAGGACTAATCAGATTCGAGGTCTTTGTCTTCCCTACTGAGCTAAGCTAAATTCTCTGCTCCCCAGCAGAGGGATCAAAGGCATCCCCAAACGCAATAGGGCAAGTAACAGTGATTGACCCAGTTCCTGTGAAAAGAAGGGGTGAGGAGTAAATTGTCATCTAATAATTAGCTTGCCACACTACACCTGGGCAGGGACAACCCAGACCCCCTGGAACAAAGGAGGAAGCCAAGACCTCTGGAGCCAGCACAGGAGGGGTTTGCATTTGAAGTTTTGGTGGGAAGGGATCAGGCAGCTGTGTCAGCTATGGGCGGAGTTGAGGCTCTCATGGAGCTCTTACCAGAGACAACTTGAAGTCGTCATTTTCGATTGTCCCAAAGAGCTGTGCAGGAGGGTTGGGGCAGGGGTGGAGAGATGATTTGGAATCCAAGGATTGGCTGGTGCTGCCTGGCCTATAAACCTTTCGACTCCCACTTAAAAACCCCTGCACAAGAGAGGGACTGATGAGAAGACCCTGGACTTGCGAGCAACAACATCAAAAGGATGCCCAGCTGGAAGGAGAAGCAACTTGATGATCTGCAAGGATAGACTTTGGGACTTTGACTGCAGCTGACCCCCAGCACTAGGATGAGTCTCTCCAGGGCCAGTAGCGCTGGCCCCCCTTATGCCCCTGAGGACCAGTTGTGGTAAAGGACCTGCTGGAGGACCCTAGATGGTTCCCCTAGGACTTTTGGGGATTGGCCTTGGACTCTACTTCTACCCTTCCAAAAGCTAGGAGGCTTTGGGGCAAGAAGGCTGTTTTGCTGGCTGGTTGCAGTTCAGCTGCTCAGGATGCCCTCACCAGGAGGAGAATGTCACCAGAAGCCAAACACAGGACAGATCTGGCACAGGGAGCAGTAAAAATCCACCTCCCATGCAAAGCACCCTTAAGAAAATGCTCCTGGTGGCTAGGGTTGGCCATCATGGGCAAGTTATACCAAGGATGAAAGAAATCGGCCCTATGGAGCCAGAGATATACTGCTTTAAATATTAGCTTTTTTAGAAATCATACCCAAGTGAATCTGAGTGCGTGGGATCTCCACCCAATCTCCTCCGAATTTCTTCGGGAAGTGTCAAGCCCTGTGGGGCCAATGCAAACACATATAAGTGAATTAACTGGGGAGGGAGTGTGCGTGGGGCCCCCTCCCCAAAGGCTCTTTTGGCCATGGGGACGCATCCCCCGAGCCCGATAGTCTCCTTGGGTCCCCATTCACTGGGACAGAGACTAAGACAGGAGAGGTCCACCAAGGACCCCATGCTAGTCTGTGGGGGGGCTGGTCACACTAGTCCCTCCTGTCCCTACCTCCAGGGCAGAGGACTGCGTTGCTCAGGCACATGGGCAGGAGCAGAAGACAAACTGCTCCACACACATGGGCAGGAGCAGAAGACAAACTGCTCCGGCTCACAGGACAGGAGGTGCACACGCTCATGCGTGAATCTGGCTGGTGCATTAGGACCTTGAGGACCCTACCATGAGCTCCATTGTGGAAAACCTGCTTGGGATGCCCTGGTTGGGACTGGGCACCTCTAAATCCTAAAAACAAATGTGTCTCAAAGCCGCCTTACCCCTCTTCCAGGCCGCTTATCTATTATTCATTGAAACAGGTGAGGAGCACCCTGATATGCTCAGTGAGGGGTTTCATATGTAGATCTTGTTGGTTATGGTGCCCCAAGGTGAGGCAGCAGCACCACCAACATGAATAGAAATCTATTTGGGGGCTGCAGGTAGTGCAGTAGCCCCACAGAAGATGCCCACATAAAACCTGTGCTAAGTCTCCTGGTGCCTAAAAAGTATGATCCCAGAGAGGTTTCACATTTTTTTAGGTACTCCCAGAGCTGTAACATTTGCTCTTTGGAGTGTGGGAATTCCTTGTGATCGGTAAAATGGCTGCGTTTTGTGGCGTCTAAGTTGTAGAAAATCGCTGACACACGTTTTTAGAAATGAACATGCATTATTGACTATGGGTTATGAAAACTGCGCTTACTGATTTTAATGGTATAATAAGGGTGAAGCATCACATGTGGTTGTTTCTTCTAATGTGGTAACATCCTGACAAAGTACTTTTGGGAAATGTCTTCCTTAGTTCATAGGAGGGGCTTACATTACCCTGAAAGTCTACAAAAAGGCAACTTAAAAAAAAAAGTTTTTATGATTTTGTTAAAAAATCAAACGTACAAGTTTCACATTGAACATGGTTAGTGACAGTTTTACTGCTACATTCACTTACATTTACTGCTACATAACAACTAATCACAGCTATTTAAACTGGAGGACTCCCAATCAAAACCATCATGGATGAAGTTGGGAGTACCACTAGGCTCCATACTCTTGCCCACACTATTCTACCTATACATGGAACCACTAAGAGAAATTCTTCAGCACTCCAAGCTGGCATGCCACAGGTATGCAGATGACACACAACTGTACCTCAAAATATCCTCCCAAGAGGACATATCCACCACAAAAAAATCCTCACTATGGTCCAGAACTGTCTTACTCACAACCACCTCAAGTTCAATGTGCTAAAGATAGAATACCTGATTTTCTCTCTCTTATCCCACAACTCCTACTGATTCAAGTCTGGATAAATCAACTAAATGCGCTCAATTACGAACTGGTAGTCATCAACACCACTAAATCCCTAGGGATCCCACTAGACAAAACCTGAACAAGCAATCACACATCAGCACAGTCACTAGAAAAGCTTGAGGTCAACTGAGTCTGTTCAAGATGGTAAAACCATTCATCCCTCCTCCGGATTTAAAGAATGTTGTACAAGCACTGATGCTTACTAGAACTGACTATTGCATTGTCATCCTAATCACACCCTCCTAGCATCATTACAATGGCTTCCTATTTAAGCCAGAAGCTGACTCTTTATTCACTCTAACTGAAAGTAGACTATAAAACTACAATAAAATACAGTACGATACAATGACATCAAAACAATTTATAACAATACACGTAGTTAAAATCAGTTTCAATAAAACACTATCATAATTTAATGACCCCGAATGACAGTTAAAAGTACAATTTCATATTCAGATTCAGAACCCTCCTGCACAGACAGACACATTGATCAACCAGCCAAGGCTGGGAAAAAGGAGTACAAGCGGACTCAAAATCGTATGATGACCCATAAGGCAGTATACTTTGGAACATCTAAATACCCAACAAACTCCCTCATCACTGTGGGAGGCAGGCACACTCTACGCAGCACAAGATGTTTACTACTCAACCCCCAGAAATTCAAGAAAAGCAGGAACTGGCACAAAGCTTCTTTGGAAAAACACCAAGAATCTAGAAAGGCCCTCCCATAAGAAACTTTCACAGCTACCTTCATAAAGGAGATGAAATCAATACTGATGACAGAATTCCTCCCCCCAAGAAAAAAGACTCAGCCAAGACATTGAATCTAGACTCTGGGTATTAAGAAAATGATCCCCAGGAAAGACCAAAACACACCAAAGACTCCTGCTATCAGGAAACGAGTATCTGTAAATTGCTACATTTAGCAGTTTCCGTATTTGCGGAATGGGTATCATGTGTTGCAGAGATTCTGCACAGATACAGAACTATGCACAGGAATATGGGACCTTGGTGTATAAGGCCTGGGCCTTCCTACCACCTTAGTACCCACAAACCCAGGAACGACTAGCTATAGTGTCTCACTTGCTCTCCTACTCACTCACAGAGAAGCAAATGATTAGACACCCCAGAACACAACACTCCCAGATCTCTCAGGAATCGGGGTAACAAGACACTCCCTTTCGCTCACCCTCTGATACTTGTCCACAATAAGATCTGACATAGACACTGAATAGTTTAAAATATTTATTTTAACTAACGTGCCTTAATATGCAGTATACGTGCCACAACAAGCAAAAAAATGCATAGTACAAATACATAGCAGCTAGTCCATATATCATGAAGGGAGATGTCATCATAGAAAGACAATGGAGAAAGGACTATAGTGCCTAACCTCCCTCCCCTTGCTAAGAAAAAGTATTATTATATAATAGAAGATCTCTGGCCTTTGTCAGCAAACCCCATACCTTAGCCTATAGATGGTAGATCTACATCATAGGTGCTGTCTTGCTCTTCTCCCTGGAAAGGTCCCTCTCCAAATGTGTGCTACCTATTCATGTATTCTAATAAAACCCAAGTACATTTGTCCAAACAACAGCTGCATCGGTATAATTTGTCTAAGGGCTAAGGTCTGGCCAGAACAAAATAACAAGGGGCATTGTTGTTCGACCTTGCACATAATGTTCAGTCAAAATCCCAGGAACATGCAGAGAGTGAGTACAGCGATGAGTTCTCATGTGAAAGTAGCCATTGAAAGTATTGCAGAAAATAAAGACGTGTAGTAACGTGTGCAGAGCAGCAGGCAAGCTGCAACGTGCTCATGCTAAGTTAGTGAAAAAACGACAATGTCCCCATGGGCCATGTGACACCCTGCCCTTGGCCAGGGCGTTAGCCCTATGCGAAAAACAAAAATCAGAGGTAAACATTGGCAAAGCATCTTAGCGTAAGCCAATTGAGACAGGCATGAAGCCCCAAAAAAAAACGTTATTGCAAGGTTATTTTTTGGGAAAAATCAAAAATAAATTGCCAATTGGGCACTCAAAAACCCATTAATTGATAATTAGTCTTCGAAAGGCAAAAATGTTGCGGGAAAATTGGAATGCCATGAACTCCAGAATGTTGTCTGTTCCTTCCATTGTAAAAAGGTATGCCATCCAGTTAAGTAGATCGAACGAGCACACATGCTCCTCATATCCAGAGGCTGTTAGGAGCATCTCACGGCAACCTGCGTTAACCTCAATGAAACTCTGAACAATGAGGCGCTGCGCACGGGCACAGGTACTCAAGTCTGCAGTTGGTCCAAGCACAGGATCGCACAACAGGCACCTCCCCAGGCTTCACCCAAAAACCAAGCACACTGGACCGACTTCAAAATCTACGACGAACACTCCGTCTCGAAAATCCTCTCCACCTTAAACCAGAACAACCACTTTAATGACCCACTCCCCTCTAACTGCCTAGCTGCCGCCTCTCAATCCATCATTCCGAGCTGGACTGCAATAATCAACGCCTCCCTGCTTCAGGGATCCATACCCGACTCTCTGAAAGCTGGCCAAGTCCTCCCAATTTTAAAAAAACCGTCGCTGGATCCTGCCTCCCCAGACAACTACAGACCTATTTCTAACATCGCACTTTTAGCTAAAGTACTGGAGAAATGTGTGCAACAGCAGCTGAGCCAACACATCACCAACTTCCACCTACTAGATGATTTCCAATCCGGTTTCAGGCCAGGGCACAGCACGGAAACCACCATTCTCCATATCGTGGATGATGCCCTCCAAGCCCTTGACCAAGGTAAAACCTGTCTCCTAATCCTCCTAGATCTGTCCTCGGCCTTCGACACGGTCAACCATGAGAAACTACTTGAACGCCTCAAACTCAGGATGGGAATGGATGGCTCTGTTCTTGAATGGTTCAGGTTCTTCCTCCACAACCGATCACAGAGATTCCTAACTAATGGTAACCTGTCTGCTCCCTCCCCGGTCACGGTTGGAGTACCCCAAGGATCAACCTTGTCCCCCACCCTCTTCAACCTTTACCTAGAACCGCTCGCCGAAGTACTACACACCGCGAATATCTCATACCACATGTACGCTGACGATACCCAGATCTACATCAAGATCTCCTCTCTCGAGGAGATTCTCTCCATGAACGAAGCCTTGAAATTGACTGTCCAATGGCTCTCTTCCAATCAACTCAAACTTAACGCAAAGAAGACAGAATTTCTTCTAATTTCCCCACTCAAAACTAACCCTGAGGCTCAGGTATGGATTAAGGCCATCACAGCCTTAAACTGCCCTCCGACCATCGTGGACTCGGCCAAATCTCTTGGAATTACCCTGGACTGCTACTTGAACATGCGGGACCACATCAATGCGATGGCCAAATCAGCCAGATTCCACCTGAGCTATCTAAGGAAACTGAAACCCTTCTTGGATACTCCCGACCTAAAAATGGCAGTTCAAGCACTAGTCATCTCTAGACAGGAATATGGCTGTTCTACCCTCTCGGGTTTACCCATGATCTCCCTGGCACCTTTAAAGCGTGCCTTAACGCAGCCGCTAGGCTACTAACAGGCTCAAGGAAGTTCGATCACATTTCCCCACATCTAAAAGCTCTGAACTGGCTTCCTCTACAGGCCAGAATCCAACTCAAATTGGCATGTATCACGCACAAGGCATTATACTCAAACTCCTCTGCATATCTTGCCCAGAAACTCGTGATTTCCGGAGGAACCAGAAACTTGCGGTCCTCCAGAGACCTCTTGCTCCAACCTGCACTTTTTCGGAAAAAGAAAACTTACAATCGGGCTTTCTCAGGGGCCGCACCAAGAATATGGAACTCACTCCCGCCCGATATTAAAAGAATCCCTTCTCTGGCTCGCTTCAAAAAGGATGGCAAAACCTTCTTAATGGGCAAATTCCTCGCCTAAACTGTGCCTCTACTTCACACAGAGTCCTTGCTCTAATTCCGCTCTAATGCATCCCCTGGAGTACACTGACACTATCCTCCCGGCACCTCCGGGCACCCCTACAAGGACCTGGGGACCTTTGTTTCTCGTTAAATGTAAATGTAATTTGTATTTTGTCCCTTTTTATCCCTTTGTATCCAGCCCACCCCCCCCCCTCCAAGTCTTTTGTATACTACTGCTTGATTCCTGTAAAGCGCTCTGATACCCTAACGGGTCAAGTTCGCGCTCTATAAAACTCAAAAAATAAAAAACATTCCTGGTCATGGGCCTTCAACAGACCCATTAACAGATCGTAATCCAGGTTAGCGCGTGTGGTATTGGAGAGGCAGACATCCAGGGCCCATTGAAAAGGGCACTGGAGGCAGTGGAACACAGGTTGCACGCAGGTGAAGTAGGCATAACAGAAGGTCAGCCAATAGTCGATGGCAAAGGACGTCACTGGCATAGAACCAAAAAGCTGCCACATCCGATCACGGTACAGCTGCAACTGGACCGGATTTGGCAGCTCCACAGATCGAGCAGCGATTGCGAAGCAACAGTAGGACAACCGGCACACCGCAAATCAACAGGAGCACCAGGGGAAACCCTCTGAAGGCGCTGAAAAAAATAGAATGAATAAAAACCAGTATTACTCCAAAAATAGTCTGAAAGGAAGTAACAAGGCCGGATCCCACGAGTTTAAAAAAGTGAGCAGGGCCCTCTGTATCAGAAGCATTAAGTATTTGATGTATTAATTCTCCAAAATGGAGTGGGAGATTTGTGTTTAGCAGCAAGTGTATCTCGCTTACGGTTCTTGCCACCTACAATTCGAAGGTCTCTCGGGCTGATGTGAGAGCGACTTCTTGTTGGAACAATAGCGCTTTGAGTCTGCTTAGCTTATTGAAATCTGTTTTCAAAGGTGGAATGGAAGGCCAAAGCGAACTATCTACAATCCCATGCGAGGGTGGAAAGAGGACATTGCTGCAACATGTAACTCGTTGAGAAACTGTTACTATATACGCAATGCCAGCTCTCAAGCCGCAGCAGTCGTGGTTATTCAAAATTAGATAACTACTGTTAGAAAGCAAAGTTAATACGGGAGTAAGAACCGGGACTGGGGTACCTCGTAAAAAACAAGGCAGATTAGGGGCCAAAACGTTACAGGCTCCGTAAAGCTTGACTTGTTTACAGACTGGGAAATGTCCTACTGTGGAATCACAGTTGTCCCCTGTAAGGAAAACCTCTGTATATGCGCGCTGATATCTGTGGGCGAAAGGTAACGACCATAATTCGTGAATATAATTATTGCCGAGGGGCTCAAATCTCCCAACGGGATGATGTTTCATACACGCTGTGAACTGAAAAATGGAGATAGGCAGTGAAATAACCCCATGTATTAACCACACAGATGAATCAGTCTCGGCTACTGAAAATGGTAACTGTTCTAATTGTTCAATATGTAACAATGTGTATGTGGCATCTTTCATGGACATTAATTTCTGTTTGTCAGTCAAATTAAACGGCAAAAACAGTGCAGAAGCATTCAAATAATCCCATGGTACTTTTCCATTTTTGAGTGTTTGCAACGTCCAAGCAAACTGCATTACAGAACGTAACTGATTTTGACCATGATACAAAACAGACACTTCATGTTGAACAATGTCAATGACAGACGATACAATATTATCTAAAGTATATATACGGGAAGACAGTGTATTAATGCTGTTATCCACCACTGCAAGGACTTTTTCTAAATTTGCCTGGTCAATCTGGCGGAGACGCACCGCAGCTTCCATCTGCGACAGCTTCCAAAATTCATTATATGCGGAATAAATAAAACGTTTCGTTCGAGGGGACTTTGGACCTAAAAGAAAATCAGCCAAATCGATGTCACCTGATAAAAGAGAAAGGTGATGTTTCACAGACGACAGTGTGGGATGTTCCAACCATTGCTGACATAATTTACCCACAGAGTATGTGGTAACTGTATGGGAGTGTGGGAAACGAGTATCAGGTCTGCTTTGTGTAAAACCTTTTGAAGTATTCAGAAAACGTAATTGGCATACATTGGAGCTCGTTGGCCACACTAACCATCCCAAGGGGTCAATATTAGAAGAGTTAAGTGTGCCATTTTGAAACATGACAGCCAAATTGTCAATTGTGTAATTGGTGTGGGTTTGCCATGTATCATATTTATATAATGGAATGGAGGGAATATTCAAATTTTTGGTCGTAGCTAAACCAAAACAAGTAGTCTGTTGTACCGTGTCATTTAAAAATAACATTTGAGATGGTATCAGACAAGCACAATGCAGTGCTTCGGTGCCTTTTATTTGCCAATCTTTAGTACCCCAAATTGATTTTAAATCAATTGTGTCCTTCCAATGATCATAACCCTTCACAGACAAATCATTCCTGAAGGACAGGGAGTGAACCAATTTAGTGTGTGTTAACATAAATTTAGCTTGGGGCGGCATCTTCAATTTATAAAAATAGGACTGTGGGTCGGTCAGATTGTAACCAGAAAAATACTCAAATTTACTTTGTTGGGTCTTCGAACTTCCCTGTAACGGTGCTGGGCAATGCTCCCATTGGGTATAGTTAAAAAAGGGTCTCTGTGTTTTTGTCTTGTGTAAGAAATGATGGCCATAATGTTGATAGCAAAATAAATTTGCGTAATTAGCCAAATTCAAATACAAATCTTCAGTGTCAAATGCAGCATAATATTTTAAATCAGAGAACAATGAATGAACGGCCTGAACATCCCAGTCATCTGAACGTATGTCGGGCAAAGCCACATCTCCCAAGGAAACGCGGAAGACGTATGGAATGTTAAAATTTTTGGTTTGGTTGAACGTGCCTGGGAAGAAGCGCGGCAGCGCATTGGTGTCTGCCTGACTTTACTGGATTGTGATGCGCCTGGCACGGAGATACTTCGGCTTTGCCATTCATCTACGCCGGATTGCTGATGATTAACACAGTGTTGTGTTATTGTGAGGAGGCGCATGCGTGCTCAAACATTATAGGCTGGCGTTTGACCTATTTGTCACCGGACAGTTATTTAACGTACAGGTAACGTTTTTGTAATACTCATGAACTGGATTTCTAGAATGCGATCTGACGGCGAGCTCATTACAACGATTTAGCTCATGGAAGAATTCATAGCAAACTGTAAACTGGATGCTGGAATCCAGATTCCTCTTAGTAGCACTTTGGGCCACGAGTTTGGATGTAATTCACTTAAAGTTGTTGTGTGGGTTGCAAGCTGAAACACGATGTGGAGGAAAAGTAACTGACTGAACTATCCAAGTTTAAGGTACTGCAAAGTGCTGCAACAGATACAAGGAAGTGAATACTGTTCCGGTGAGATATTACTCACCGGAGTTGGAAATATATATATATATTGCAATGCCAAGCTAGGATATAGAAATGTACCATTTAGCTGTTGTGGGGTAGGCCCTGGGCGTATTTAGTTTGTAGTCTCTAGTCATGTTAGGAGATTTATTACACTGTTTGAGGGGTGATATCACCTTGTGTGTGTTGTTATGCCTTTAGTGCGGGGCAAGGTGGGGGCATTACCCACTGTTTTGGGGTTAGAGAATACCCTGTGTGTTTGCCTTGATGTGAGGCGAGGTGAGGTGGGTTGGATGTTATTAATTTGAGGGGTGTAATACTCTGTGTGTTGTTTAGGGGTGTAATACCCTGTGTGTTTGCCTTGATGTGAGGTGAGGTGGGTTGGATGATATCCACTGTCTAAGGATGAAAGACATCCTGTATGTGTAGTGCCTTTAACAGTGCCTGTAGTGCCTTTAATGTGAGGTGAGGTGGGGATGTTACCCACTGTTCAGGGGTGATAGATACCCTGTTTGTGTGAAGTTGAGAGTTAGGCGACGGTTATGAAGATGCTCTGTTTGTGTGCAGTTTTGCCTTGAGAGTGAGGCGAGGTGGTGTGATATACCCGCTGTTTGTCGGGTGATAGATACCCTGTTTGTGTGAAGCAAGGTGGGTTAAGTTATGTATTTCTCACTGTTTAGGGGTTATGAAGATAACCTGTGTGTAGTTGTGCTTGGAGTGTGAGTTAAGGTGGGTGAGCACCCAATGTTTTATAGAATGGAACTTTTACTTGGGTTTTCCTAGAATGGATGAGCATGTCGTTTTTGATTAATTTATTGGACGTGTTGTATGTGTGTTTTATCATCTTGTACACATTTATTTTCTATAATCATTATAAGGGGGGAGATGTGTTGTAATCTACTTGTTGGGTTACTGCATCCTCCCCATTGTTGTTCTCTGCCTTGCTGCTCAGCCAATGGTGAGGTCATTGGAATGTTGAGAGTGTTTGTGCTTGAGGAAGAATCAGTTGGAGTGGATGGGCTGAGCAGCAAGGAGGCTGCTCCTGGTGGGGCATATTATGGATCTTACCATCTTCCTGTAACTTGTAACTGAAACTGTAACCTGAAGAATAAATCCATAACCTTTATCTACATGACCTGCCTACGTATCATCCTTCATTTTAACAAAAACACTGGTACGGGTAGGGGTCTCCGGCACAGAAGATGACGAGGAAGATGTGTCAGAGGAAAAGCTATTACATTCCATATAATAATCACTGGACCGCAGCTGAAATAACGGAGGATGTGCTGCATCGGATATTTCAGGTATGGTACTCTCAGGAATGTCAATTATGACTTCAGCTGGAGGATAAGCATACACAATATCCGCAGATGTGGATGTAGAAGGAAAGCAGGCAATAAGTCAATTGAAGTTTCCATTTCCCCTTCGGTTTGCTAGGGAGTAGTCGAAGAAACAGAAGCCATCGGATTCAGCGAAAGATCTCGACGTGGAATGCTTGGAGGCATACTATTCAGTATCAGCCATATGGTGTAGCTTGACATGTTCGATTGGAATGTAACGATTCTCCTCACGTCCAGGCAAAGGAGGCAGGATCACAGTACGGGTGCCTTTCAAACCAAGGACTCTGACCGGTGCACAGTAGGATGGACCAAATTCTTTTTTGTTCTCCACCTTTTCTCAGACCAGATCTCCAACTTTAGGAAGCCAGCCAGAAACAGGAATCATCACCGCTGGATCTGCGGAAGAGAGCAACTGGGCTTTTGCTTGTGAATCACAAGCTTTTTGTAGATCTGGTAACATAGCACAATGATTATCTATGTCAAAGGTTGCGGCAGCCGCCACAGCGTCTAGACCAGTGGTTCCCAAACTTTTTTGACCCGTGGCTCCCTTGACCTAATTGGCAGTTGGCCGTGGCTCCCCACCATTTTTTTACCGGTGGGCGGGTGGGGGGGGGGATGTAAGCCCGACCTCGGGAGTACTTCCTGTTGTCTTCCTTAAATTAATTGGGATGCAATGAAGATATTTAATCATATTTGTATCACTTTTCCTGTTTTGCACTAGAAAAATGACGATGGCCCGGGTCTGTAAACGCTCATTTGAAAATGTTTTTTAAACAAAATACACTTTTTTTTATTTCATTGTAAATGCATATTCCAGATTGAATATATGGAATATGCATTTACAATGAAATTTTAAAAAAAGTGTATTTTGTTTAAAAAACATCTTCAAATGTGCGTTTACAGACAGGGCCATCATCATTTTTCTAATCTATTCTAGACCAGACCCAGTAGAACTCTCGGTTAATCTGGAGTTAAATTCCACCAACTTAAGACGGAGCCACTCAGTGTTATCATTGCATACTGGAGGAAAAATGCACCCAACAGGCAAACACGCACGCCAAAATTCATTTAATACACCCCATTAAACTCTCGCAAATGCTTGTGGTTGTGGGCTGGCCCTAAATGACTTTCATCAAAATTCTTCAAAATTGTGTACAATTGTGTCCGAGCGGCGCACAGTTCGGGAACCACGGTAATAACCAGTTTGATTATCTGAGCCCTTTCATTTTCCCAAAAATAAAGCACACTCATTCTTGCTTTTAACCGACATGTTTTGTTCCCTCCACATATCGTTGCAAAAGTACGCGTGTATCTTCATTCTTTGCATTCCCTTCCTATTGTTGCACATGCATTACTGCCTCCAAAATATGTGCTTGTCCCCCACGACCTTGTAGGTCTAGGCCTTGTGTTTTTGCAGCAGAAATACACACTTTTCTAATAGGCAATTCTTCAAAATGTACTTGAGTGTTCTGTTTGCTTACACAGCAACCTTTCCCAACATGGAGTGCCCACTTATCTGAAGCCTTTCATTCTTCTAACAATGCATGCATCACCAGCTGGCTGCATACTGTATGTTCAATGAAAAATACAAAACCATACATTGCATCTAAGTCTCTCAGAAACTCTATACATTGAAAGATTAATTCTACTTCGGTCTGTAAAACATCACTCTTACTATCACTGCATTCTCGTTCAGTGTAAAGTAATTTTTCAATCATCGCAACGCTTCTTTGTAAGGATCTAATGCATCTTTCCCTTCCTGTAATTCTGCTACTAACACATGTAGATATCCTATAACCAAACCACGTACGACGCGTGCGTACGTATGCACGTATGGCGGCAGTGCGCTCTTGGGCCAAACCATTTTCCACGATTATGCAGGTGGCATTTCTACATTTCTAGCGCTGCGGCTGCAATTTCCCACATTGTGCCGCGGCGCCCCTGGCAACTCATAACGGCGCACAGTTTGGGAACCACGGGTCTAGACCATCAAGGTCTGGCACAAATATTTTAATGCCAAAAAGCATTTCATATGAGGTCCGCCCACCCAGAGATCTTCTGGGGAGATTATTTAGTGCCGTTGGACTCCATACAGATGAGTCAGCCAACCCCTGCCAGTACCTAAGACCCTAGCTGTCAAAGATTGCTTTAAGTCACGGTTCATCCGCTCCACAACTGAATTGCCCTCAGGCCGGTATGGAGACGAATATTGCACCTGCAACCCCAGAGACTTCATCACATCCCGGTAAGCCCGAGAGGCAAATGCAGGACCTTGGTCAGAATAAAAGGTGCTACAGGCAAACGTCCCGACAAAGACACGCAAATCTTTTATAACAGTTCGAGCGTCAGCACTGCATTGCAGCCAAATCGAATCTAGTGCATGAATCCACTGCAACCAGGATGTGTTTAAAAGCAGTATCTAATGTCAAAGGAGCGCAGTGATCAAGATAAATGCAACCAAATGGCTGATTAGAGATGTAAAGTTGAGTGTGGGGTGGACGAGCAACAGTAGAAGGCTTAATTTGTTGACAAATGTCACAAGAAAGAACATATTTACGTGCCTGTTGATATAAACCACGCCACCAGAAACGTTGCTGTAAAAGAGACACTGTCGCTGTTACTCAGGCATGTGCAGAAGCCACGCCTTCATGAGCAACAATGATCAAAGAAAGTCTGCGGTCCTCGTTGGGAATAAGCCAATCCCCAACAGACGGAATAGTTGCAAATGGGACTTGATCGGAAGACAAGTGATATGAATAACGTGAAGGGAAACCTTGGGGGAACACAGTCCCTTCCTTCCTCGCAGTGATAGCTGCCAAAATATCATCATCAATTTTAGTCATGGACCTAGTGACTGCTGCTACTGAACAAGTGACTACTGCAGATTTGGCTGCCTCATCAGCCAGCGAATTACCAACAGCGTGTGCTCCCACACGTTGATGGCCTAAAGTATGAATAAATAACATGTGTGAGTGGCAAGCGCTCCTTAAGAGCGGCCACTTTGACCCAAAGCGTTTTATGCTTAATTGCGCTACCTTTAGAATAACAAAAATCATTATGTGTCCAGAAGAACAAGTTGTCATTAAAGGATTGTACACAGTAAAATGAATCACACACTACAAGAGTAGGAACGTCAGGATCAGCAAATTCAAGAGCCAAAACCAAAGCACATAGCTCCGCCAATTGAGCCGTGCAATCACCAAAAGACTGTTTGTGCACCAAGGAGAATTTAAAATCCCCATCAACAATCTGTCCTGCGACAATCGCGCAGGCAGCAGAATAGGCATGTTTAGAACCAATGGCCGGCTGTGCAGATCCATCAGTGTAAATAATGCAGTTGTACTGATCAAGTGGGAGTAAGGATAAAGGAGGTGGATGAACATGTTCACATTGTAAAAACTCCGGTGTCTGCAATGACGTGTCAAAGATAAAGTTGACATCAGCCGACGTCAAAGAACTAGCCCATTGTATCCAACATGGATGCTAGGCTTTGGAATTCTGAACACTAGCCTTTGTAACTGCTTCTAACGCATGTACAGGCGAGAGCATGAAAATGCGTTTACCCTGAGACAGAGAGCGTTCTTTCAGAATCGCCATCTGGACACCGGTCAAATTTTTTTCTGTAGAAGAGAAACGCATCTCTGCCGAAGTGTACAAATGCGATTTATATGCAATGGGGACCGTGTCCCCCTCATTGAATGTCAAGTAAGTGAAACGCAACGCTTCTGGTACAATCCGTATGACCAAATTTGTAGAATTGTCACGTGTTAACAAGAAGTTGGTCGCAAACAGATCAGACTGCAGAGACCGAAGAATTTGTGTATGTTCCGGAAGCCAACAGGAAGCCGAAAAAGAAGGTTGTATCAATGAGTACAGTGGTTTGATACACTGGGCATATTCAGGAATGTATGTCCTCCCAAAATTAAAAAAAAAACAGCAAAGATTGTAATTTTTTAGGTGTAGAAGGAGGTTGCAATTGAGCACATTTCTCCAGAAAGTGGGGGGCCAACCCCCTACCTTCATTGGTGAGTTTGTAACCCAAAAACAAAACTGCCAAACAGGTAAAGTTGAATTTGTATCCCAAGTCTGCTTAAGACATGATGATACGGTCCACACGCACAAGATGCAGTATCAATTCATCATCCGTCAAATAGATGTCATCAACGTATGAGAAAGCATCAGGGTCAATTTCATGTAAAACAGACACTATGCGCACTGTAAAAGCGCCTGGACTATTTTTATATCCCATAGGCAAGCGCATATACCTTTTATTATTGCCGAGGGCGCTGAAGGCTGTCAAGTCACGGCCATCAAGAGCCAAATTGTGACTATAAAAACCATTGGAGATATCAAGAGTTGTTTTATATTTTTTACGAACAATGGTATCGACTAATGCAGAGCTGTGGTCGTTCTGTACCGCAAAGGTACGAACATGACTGTTCAAATGACGGTAATCCAACACAATACAATATGAACTGTCCGGTTTCAATATCGGAAAAAGAGGATTATTCATGGATGAAACACAGGGCTCAATTATTCCAATTGGGCCAAGGTTTCACTTACGGACGGTTTCGCGTCTCGCTTAATTGGATATTGTGGTTGGGTTTGTGGCATCGATCGCAAAGGAATTTCATGTGCAGGCGAATCCTTATCCCAACCCACCTGATTACGATACACCGCCGGAGCAAGGGCTAACGCCCACTCTGACGCGTAAGCTTGTTTAGCCTCCTCCGAGACATAATGCGAAAAACTCAGGAGAATAACATCCTCCCCCTTAGAAGAAGCCAGAACAAATGAGGGAGGCCAATTAACCTCCGCCAACAAAATATCATAGGAAGAAGTAAGGTTGTCCCAAAAGACCGCTTTAATCGTGCGTTTAATATCACCTGCAATTTGGAGGCCTATCTCATAAAGCCTATCAGGGGGTGCAACTCGTGTGTCAGCTGTTTCCACTGTAATGAACGTGTCAGCTGCTTTCGCCTCCAGACACTGGTGGAGTGCCTCCCGCACTATGGTAACTTATGCCGTGCTGTCGAGGAGTGTTACCGCCCATCTCCAATTGAGGAGCAGGGTCTACCGTCTGAGGCATACTTTGCAGTCAAAGCTGCAACTTTTTTCTTCTGAAATGGGGCACGATATTGAGGTTGTCCCTCAAGGTTTGGCTTTTATGTCTAACCGGCACTGCGGGTCACGTCGTGGCTGCGCAGACTCGCCTTCTCTGCGATCCTGACGTCTTCCCCCGCCGAACTGTTTATCCGACGATTCCTGAAAGGAACGAGGAGAACGAGCATCAGGAACCTGAAATCTCTCTGGTGTTTCAATTTAGAGCGGTCGCACAAATCATATCTACGGTCAGAAGCGCCCGGTGGTGGCGAACCAGCACGAGAACCAGGCTTCTGCTGCAGCTGCCTCTGATTTTTATTCCATGCCTTTTTAGGAAAGACTGGACGACCCTCCTTTTCTGGAGGGGGCTTATTTTTTACCTGAGCATAAGGTCTTACTCCCAAACTATTGCGACCCAATGATGTGTACACATCCGCAATAATGATCTGTAACTTCCGCTGCCGTTCAACTTCTGCCACCGCCGAAAGGCATTGACGCACTTGCAAGCTAGCTGCTTCACCTTTGACATTGGCAAGAAGCATATTGGAGACAATAGAGAACATGCCCACTAATCTCATCCCCAATTCCAGGGCTGGACCAGCCACGCGTTCATCTTGTACCTTCTTTAGAACGCTCGAAATAACGCTCATGGAGGGGGTGCCAAAGCACAGTGTATACACCGCAGCAAACACCGTCCCCCAGGTGGTGCAATCAGCTAAAGTGGGAACAATACCACTCGGTAAACTCATCGTAAGGATCCTGTGTTTCTCAACAGGAGTAGTATGCGGAAAAACAGCCTCAAGTTGCTCAAATTTTTCAGCAGGCCAATATGGCAAATCATTTGCGGACGTTTGCCCATCACTGAATTAATCATAATGGGATTAATGATGACAAGACCACCACCATGTCCAGGTGGCTGAGGAGCGGCTCCAGCCACTTGAATATTACGTGACATAAATTGTATGACACTTCTATGTATATGAATTAATGATGTATGTAACTGACATAGCTCTGTAAATGTAACATTAAGATAAATTGGATGCGGTGTAAAACTAGCCAAAACAGGCCATGAGGCCCCGTCGACCGATAAGGGGCCTAAACGGACCTCAGAAACAGGGTGAGGAAGGGCGCCATTAAACCAAATGGTATGCTCCCAGGCTGTCAACGGAACTTTAAGTATTCAATAAGGACGATAATTCCACGGAACTGCGTCTGGTGTATATTCATGAAAGAAATTATCATTCCCATTCACTGATGGAAATGTAACCCAAGAGTAAAAAACCTCGAAGCGGTAAGCTGCGTCCGCTTCGTCAACAAAAATGAAATCAGCCCCCGCATTACGGACTCCACATTAAGTCAAATACGCTGTGACCGCAGCGCGGTTATGAGCTGCAATAGCGACCGCCATAACAAAATGAAAAAGGATAAACCAGTATAACGGTAGCGCAAAACCGGGTCAGAAAGAGAAACAAAACCTTTTAAACTTCAAGCTTAAAAAACCTATAAAACATAAATATAGGAGGCTAAACCCTCACACCACGGACGTCTCCGGAAACCGCTGTGAGGGAATTGTGGACAAGCATAAGCGCTGCTTAGGGGTCTCGCAAATAAGTACCAGACCAAACGATGGTGGGGCCATGTTGCCGGGATTCTGCACAGATACAGAACTATGCGCAAGAATATGGGACCTTGCTGTATAGGGACTGGGTCTTCCTACCACCTTAGTACCCACGAACCCAGGACCGAATAGCTATAGTGTCTCACTTGCTCTCCTACTCACTCACAGAGAAGCAAATAATTAGACACCCCAGAACACAACACTCCCAGATCTCTCAGGAATCGTGGTAACAAGACACCCACTTTCGCTCACACTCTGGTACTTGTCCACAATAAGATCTGACAGAGACACTGAATAGCTTAAAATATTTATTTTAACTAACGTGCCCTAATATGCAGTACACGCGCCACAACAAGCAGAAAAATGCATAGTACAAATACAGTCAGCATAGCAGCTAGTCCATATATCATGAAGGGAGATGTCATCATAGAAAGACAATGGAGAAAGGACTATAGTACCTAACCTCCCTCCCCTTGCTAAGAAGGAGTATTATTATATAATAGAAGATCTCTGGGCTTTGTCAGCAGACCCCATACCTTAGCCTATAGATGGTAGATCTACATCATAGGTGCTGTCTCGTTCTTCTCCCCCCTTTAAAGGTCCCTCTCCAAGTGTGTGCTACCTATTCGTGTATTCTAATAAAACCCAAGAACAGCAGCATCAGTTTGTTTTGTCTAAGGGCTAAGGCCTGACCAAAACAAAATAACAAGGGGCAGTGTTGTTCGATCTTGCACACAATGTTCAGTGAAAATCCCAGGAACATGCAGAGTGCGAACACAGCGATGAGTTTTCATGTGAAAATAGCCATTGAAAGTATTGCAGAAAATAAAGACGTGTAGTAACGTGTGCAGAGCAGCAGTCAAGCTGCAAAGTGCTCATGCTAAGTTAGTGAAAAAATGACAATGTCCCCATGGGCCACGTGACACATGTACAGCACTCTGATACCCTCGGGTCATGTTCGCGCTATAGAAAGCTCTCTAAATAAAATAATTTTTAAAAGTTTTAATCCCTGAGACCACAACCTTATTGCAAATCTTTCACCAGGCTCTGGTATAATGCTGGTAATTTTTGGCATATAGAGGGGCTTTGTGGTGTGATGGAACTACGGTGGTGGCATAGCATCAATTGATCTCCTTCTTGAAGGTATTGGTCTGGGGCACAGGAGTTCAGTTCTGTTTATAACATTTATTGGGAACCTTGTAATATAAATGGGTGAACAAATTACAGAAAAGCAAACCATATGAAATCTGGTTATATTGTTAGTTTGATTGCAGAGCGTAATTGGGTTAAAAAGCCTATTAAAATCTGCTGTTGATACTGACCAAAGAAAGAGATGGATTTCTTGTCAGGTTGTTCTTCCCTCATTGGACTGCAAAACACAATCTAGGCCAGTGTGGGAACCACCCACAGCAATTATGATTGTCTGCCATCAGCCAATCAGGATGGCCTTAATTCCAGGGACTTTGTCTGAATGCCTATTAGTGTGCCCCATCGGGCTGCTATTCCTTTAGCAATCTCACTGGCAGCTCCTTCAACCAATTAGAATAGGGCCATGTGTTAAGCCCATTCTTAATGGTATCCATTCAGAACAACCTTTATGCAAACAAGCAGCCATTCACACACAAGGCCCATAATTTCACAGTGGTCCTTGGACTGCTGTATAAGTGGTGCCTGCAGTTCATCTTCTTATTTAACCCATTGTAGGAAGACTTGGATCCAACTGTTGAATTGTACCGTGATTCACATCCCCATACAATAATCCTAGGATTGGGCTTACTCATCAGCTAATGAAAAGCAAACCTGACCTGCAGAAACCCTACTATCATAGCATTTTGAACAAAACACAGCACTTTGACATTACCTGTCTAAACCAGAAGTATCTCTGCCATACTGTATAAGAGACCCAGCCCTCGCCATTATGCCAGTGCACTTTAATTCAGTCAAGCAGCACAGGCTGTTTTTCTAATACCTAGATCTACAAACACAATTCAAAATTCATCCTAGTAAATGGAAATAGAAGTCTGCTAGCAACTCCACACCTGAACTTGAATTTCCATTATTAGAGTGTACCCCAAGGATCATCGCTCAGCCCCACGCTCTTCAACATCTACATGGCCCCCCTCGCCGCCATCGTCAGACAGCATGGACTCAGCATAGTATCCTACGCCGACGACACCCAGCTCATCCTCTCCCTCACAAAGAACCCCGAAGACCCCAGACTCAGCTTCCATGAAGGAATGAAAGACGTCGCAGCCTGGATGAGCAGCAGCTGCCTAAAGCTCAACTCGGAGAAGATAGAGGTCCTCGTCCTTGGACCCTCCCCCACCGCATGGGACAATACCTGGTGGACCCCGGCCCTCGGAAACCCAACCACCTCTACGGACCACGCCCGGAACCTCGGCATCATTCTCGACTCCTCCCTCTCCATGGCTCGCCAGATCAACGCCATCACCTCCACCTGCTTCAACTCCCTCAGCATCCTCCGCAAGACCTTCAAGTGGATCCCCCCGAAGCCATAAAGACCATCACCCACGCACTCATAACCAGCAGACTGGACTACAGGAACGCCCTCTATGCCGGAATCAACAAATCCCAGCTACACAAACTCCAGACCATCCAAAACTCCGCGGCCTGACTCATCCTCGGCACCCCACGCCATGAGCACATGACACAACACCTGCGAGACCTCCACTGGCTCCCCGTCGAGAAGAGAGTAACCTTCAAGCTACTCACCCACGCCTACAAATCCCTCCACAACATCAGACCCAAATACCTCAACGAAAGAGTCTCTTTCCACGTACCCAAAAGAAACCTCCGCTCCGCCGACCTTGCCCTAGCAGAAACCCCACGCATCTTCAGAACCAGAGCAGGTGGAAGGGCCTTCTCATAAGTCGCAGCCAAGGCCTGGAACGAGCTCCCAGTCAACATCAGATGCTACCTCACTCGGCACACCTTCAGGAAGAGCCTCAGCACCTGGCTTTCCGGCTGAACCGGAGCTGTACCCCCTTCCCCCCCCCCCCCAGTGCCTTGAGACCCTCACGGGTGAGTAGCGCGCTTAAAATCCCCTAATTGATCGATTGAAACAACTGTCTCAAAGTACCCGAATCATACGCAGCAGCACCCCATCCAGCTTCAGTACTAGACATAGTCTCTAGAACTAGGTCAATGCACTTCAATCTTGCCTTTCTGCGAATGCCAATGCCCTCACATTGCTCCATCCTTGCACCACAATTCTGACCTGTAGCATTACCTCACATTCAGAACTGGAACCCACTTAAAGTTTTCCCAATCTATGGACTACGGATGAAGTGTTTAGCAGTGAAATATATCAGAGTACTGGAACTGAGTAATATTTACACATTGTGAACTTATAGAATGCACGTCGTCATTTCTATAATCCCTGCCCCTTTTCATACTTTTCACGCCGCTCTGGAGCTTCTGAGAAAAAAAACTAAAATGTTGTCAATACACACTGCTGATTCACAAGAATGTCCATCCATGCCATAGGATCTTTCTGTTTTTATCAACCCAGAGGAGAAAGTTGTCTATTAACATGTAGCAAGATATATAATTGCTGCAAAACAATACAATTACAAATATTCTCCCAACGTGACTCGACTGGAGCCTCAAAAATATATATCCTATTCCTCCCCACTACCAGCCTAAAACTGAAATTGTAAAGTGATGGGCACCCCTTGAAATCCTCTTTCTTTTATTGTCCATTCAACTTTTGTTCTTGAGCTGCTGTGAGATGGAGAATGAGGACCTGCAAAGCAAGGGTTCTGGCTAAATTAAATACAGCTGCTCCTCTCATGTGAGTAGCTTCCAAAGGACGCTCCTACTATGAACAAGGTCATTACACATTAAATTACAGGTACTTGACCATATTAAGGAAGCAACATCATAATTCAGAACTTAGTAATTCTGATTCCCCTCCTTTATCCCTACACTTTGAAGGATTTGATCTCAAACGCATGGCCCGCCGTGGACAATGGATTATAGATAAGTATGTTAAGTAGATCCCGCTCAGAACTTGCACCTAATATTATCTATCCATTCACGGTGAACAATTGTGACAAGGACATCTTCTTTGCAGGCATGCAGTCAAAGCTAAAAAAACACAATACCAAGTCAAAGTATCTCTACCTTAATTTCTTGGTACTTGATAGTCCAGTTAAATGGTTTCCAATGTAAAGTAGTGGCAAAGGAAACATCTGCAAAATAAAGAAGACAGTGACATGAAGGTAACAGCAGACTGGCTTGGTAAAGCATCATCATAAAATTAATGAGGGCAGCAGTGGCTTACTTACCTATCAGGGTTTATGGGTTTCAGTTAAAACTGATTTTAACCGATAAAACACCATCAAAAGGAATATTCACTTTTCAGTAGAAACCAGAAAACACTGTGTTTTGCTACATTTTTACCGCTTTGGTGCCCTCCACTGTCAAAGCAGTATAAGTGCAGCTTCTACCTTTAGGCACTTTTCTGTGATAGATACTCCTACTTTGAGCTAGTCAGGCTATAGTGAGCAACTTAATGTATCCCTTTGACCATCGCAAAGCCCATGGACCTCCTGGATTCCAGGGACCTGCGTCTACTCCCATTTTGACTCATATGGCTCTAGCTCACTTTTCACCACACGTTGTTGTGTAGTGGCCAGCAAGTTTGCAACTCAACTTTGAGCAGGGTCTCTGTCTAGGGCACAAGTCACCACCATGATACTGTCCTCCTTTACTGAGAGTCAAATGGAGCATTGCTTTCAAAAATTTCAATTATCAAGATTGTGGAAACAAAGATGACTGTGCATATGGATATCTCCTAAATAATTGTCCTACCATTAAGCACTGTAACCGACACTCCTTTTATGTTCTGAAACATATGCCTATAAGAGCCACTGACCATCATACAGAAGGATAAGGCCATGTCATGAACATCTTCCGCAACCTTCTACAGACAAGTAAGGGATCCGTGTGCTGATTTTGCTGAAACTACACTTCCTAAAGCGCAAACAAAAACTCAAAAGATCTACAAGCTAGTGTTTGAGCTGTAGAAATTACTACTCAGAAGCAGGAAGAGGCCTCCATTACTCTGTGTTTCCAGTATGTGCTGCAGACAGCTCAATTTGAGCACAAACTGGTGCAGAAACCTGTTCTGAGCCTGCACACCAAAGAAGAACTTGTTCATAATGCATCCCAGGATCACCAAGTTCAACTTTAATTCCTACTGCCTGCAGATCAAAATGAAACTTGGACATTATGGTGCCAAAACAAGACCTCACACTTGTCAAAATCACGGTACAACCCACAGTTGCTGTATTTGATTAAACATATTGAGCTGCCCTAGTTCATTTCCCCAAGATAGAAAATGTACTAGACCAGTGAACGCTGCACAGAACACAAATGTAAAATGGCTTGGGCAACTCTCACATGTGCCCAGTATGAGCATAGTCCTCACACTGCTTTTAAATAAACAATGGGCCACATGCTTAGTAAAATCATTGCTTATTGATCCTCACACTGGCTTTCAGATAAACATAAAATGATATAGGCATAACCCAACAATGTAACATGAACTTCATTCATGGTGTGAACTGCACAGGCCAAAGGCACGAGGTATCCTGGAGGTCAAGAAATGTCTTTACTACTTCAGCTGCATCGTTATACAGCAGCACAGTTTGGTCTCACCTATGACCATATAGCTAACAGTATGCATATTAATTCAATTAGCAGACTTCTATCCTGTGATCTTGTACATCAGGAATAGGCCCATATTAAACAGCGATACCACATTTATAACCCCTTGCTTGGTATCTCATGACAATGAACAGGGTAGTGTGATACTGTTTTTAGCTGGACGGACTTCAGAAAGTAGGCAGGGATATGGAGGCCATGTTAGAAAATTGTGCCACAGAATGTGGGATGCTGGGCAGTGAGTTCTGGGACAGCAGGCCATTGAAGCTGCCAAGATGACGTGTTGTGGTTCTTCTCAAACACGCCGCTTGACAACCATGAATAGAGGTCCGGAACACACTGTACTCCATGCGCTATTTTCCCAGTGGCTGTGTGCTGCCATCATCACCTCTCTTCCTCACTGCTTCCATGCTACAAGTAAACAGTGGTGCATGTGTATTTGTGTAAACATCTTTAACTACTTCACTACTGCTCTCCATTCAAAGCCCAAAATTTAAATATCCATGAAATTCAATGGACTGGTTTCAAAACACGATGGACATTCCAGTAACCAAATGCCTGAATTTGACTTGTCAAACAAGCCCATGGCTGAAGAGATCTGATCCAAAGACACTTTCTACGTCATATGTGTATGTTGTCTGTGTTGTTTGTTAACATGGAATTTTACCAAACTGCTAGAGCTGTGTGTAGCTAGATCTAATAACCAAGCCGGCCAGTCACCATGTCAATTCTTCCTCCATTGAAATTGGGAGAAGAGATATTTTTCCTACATCATCCAGATCAAGTTGTGGGACCTGCAAAGGCAGCAGGATATTTATTTATTTATTTATAAGGTTTTATATAGCGCGAACGTGACCCATGAGGGTATCAGAGCGCTTTACAGTATATAGTTATAAAGACATAAGAAATGAGGTAGTATACACGCATTTGATATTCGTCATTACTTACAAAATAGGTAAATAGTATAAGATAACATAGGTGGCCAGTGGACAACACATGATGATCCCAGAGGGCAACAGAACATTACATTATATACAGTTATTGAGCCTTAGGTCAGTATTGTGGAAATAAACAAACATATAATGTTCTCTTTCCATCCACAAGAGGTAGCCAGTGATATGAGGATTGTATCGGTGACTCGATGTCAGCATAGAATCAAGTCTTAGGACGTGAATTTGTTCATTAGGAGTATTTTTACCTCTTTTTTGAAGGCGATAAAGGAAGAGATTCCCCGTACCACTAGAGGTAAGGAGTTCCAAATCTTTGGAGCGATCCCTGAAAAAGCTCTGCAACCAGTTCTCTTTTATGAAAGGATTGTGGTTTCAGAAGTAAAGAACTTCGCGCTTCGTGAGTTGTCTGCATCCTCCGGATCGTTCTAGCTTTAGAGCTAGGTAACTGGGTGTGTTGTTATGTAGTGCTTTATGGGTCATGCAGGCAACCTTTAGTTGTATTCTTGCCTCATAGGGCAGCCAGTTCAGCGCTTTCAAGGTCGGAGAAATGTGGCTATTTCTTTTAGATCCTGATATCAATCTTGCCGCAGCGTTAAGTGAAGCCCTCAGCGGAGCCAGCTTGTATTTGGGGAGACCGCAAAGAGTGGTGCTTCCATAGTCTAATCTTGGTAGCACTAAGGCTTGCACTGCCATTTTAGGTCGGTCTGAGGGAGGAAGGGTTTAAGTTTCCTTAGTAAACTCATCTGGTGATTGGCTCCCTTGGTGGCATTAGTGATGTGCGACTGCATATTCAGGTGTTTGTCTATGGTGACTCCCAGGGATTTCGCAGAGTCAATGATGAGGGGAGCACAGTCAATGGAGGTTAGGTGTTTCAACCATTGCTCTATCTTTGGTGTGTGATTGGGTGGGGAGATGAGAATGAATTCTGTTTTTTTTGTATTAAGCATGAGGTGGTTGTTAGTGAGCTAACTTTGCGTGTTCTGTAGAATAGCGTTGAGGGAAATGAAGTCTTCTGGAGTGGAGATTTTCAAATACAGTTGGGTGTCGTCCGCATACAAGTGATATAGGATATTCGCTGATTTCAATGCGTTCGCCAGGTGTTCCATTAGTAGGTTGAAAAAAATAGGTGATAGGGCTGAGCCCTGGGGAACGCCTATGTTGACCACGGAGGGCTGAGAGAGTGAGTTCTTCATCTTGATTCTTTGTGTTCTGTTATTAAGGAAGGAGGAGAACCATTGTAACACTGTGCCCGAGAGGCCCATCCTTCCTTCCAATAGGGACAGTAGGTTGTCATGTTTAACCGTGTCGAAGGCGGAGGATAGGTCAAGAAGTATCATTAGGCATGATTCGTTGCAGTCAAGCATTTTTAGTATGTCATCCAATATGTGGGTGAGTGCAGATTCTGTGCTGTGACCTTGACGGAAACCAGATTGGTGATTGTCTAGGAGGTTGTAATTCTCAATATGATTGCATAATTGTATTTGTACACATTTCTCCAGCAGTTTCGCCAAAGTGGGGATGTTGGATATAGGGCGGTAATTGTTGAGATCTGATGGGATGGCGTCAGATTTCTTTAGTATAGGTGTATAGGATAGGTGTGCACTGGCCTTTGGAGGCAAGGTTTAATTTGTTAAAAAAAAAATATACATATATATATATATCAGTGCAAAGGCACAACATTTTTAGGTCGAGCCTATAGTGACAGCGCGCATGCGCTGCTCGCTTTGCGAGGCATGCAGTATTCAGTACGGAGTGGAAGCTCCGCCCACTCTCCGCCCACTCTCCGCCCATCTTTCTCATTGACTTGTGTCTTTGTCGTTCCTAAATGCTGCCTTCCGATAGGTTTTAGGCTTGTTAGTCCCTCCTTATGACAGCCATGTTGTAATTTCTATCCTTCCATGGCTACTGGCCCCTTTACTTCGAGTGCTGCACAGTATGTTTTATTTAGATTGTGAGCACTATTTTCTTCCCGTGCCTCCCCCGCGCAGTCAGTGCCTTCTCGCCCCCCTGCAGTCCGTGCCTTTTCGCCCCCCCCACCATTGCAAATGCTTGTTTTTTTCTGGTAGGAATCGGCCCTGAGATTTATTTAGAGTGTTTGCTTTGCCAGGTGTCATTATGTAGCAATTTGTTTTGCAAATCTGCCTACCTATGCTGTACGCAAATGTATGAAAAGTTATGTTTACACTCCGCCAGTGGGAGAGCCGTGTTTGCTCTGCTGTCTGTGCTCAGGGTTGGGTTCGGGCACACTGGTGACTGGGTACATTTCTGTGTTTGTGGTGTCTGGTGCCTTGCTGGGGCTCACTCATGTGGCAGGGCCAAGGCCGGAGGCATGGCCTCCGGGCCTGTTTTTAAATCTGCTTTTGGCACGGGTGGAAACGGGCCAGCCGCGTGTAAAGTGTTGCTTAGCCTGAAACTGAACATAATGACAATGGGTTGGGATACTGTTTATGGACGAAGCCCTGTTGGGGTAGTTTGTATGAAGGGGGTTGGGACGTGCCCCCAGATGTCTGCTTTTGAGTCCTACGTCGCCAGCACTGCACATGTGAGCCTTCCAAGGGAGAAGGGACATGCACAGCACTCGGTTGCTTTCTGTGACACAGGTGTCCACTGTAGGTCCACGGGGGCTGGGTCCTCGCCGGATTGAGATAAAGTCGACACTCTTTTACATAGCCACTCTCTCGTGTAATACTGTCTTGGATCCGGCTT
Organism: Calotriton arnoldi; assembly: GCA_963921515.1. Classification (NCBI taxonomy): domain Eukaryota; kingdom Metazoa; phylum Chordata; class Amphibia; order Caudata; family Salamandridae; genus Calotriton; species Calotriton arnoldi. Next base: position 177,055 of record CAWUFW010010611.1, on the reverse strand, counting down.
TCCGGGCCTACTTTGGACACTCTTCCTGTAATATGTACGATATTCGTTGCATGATTGCAGTGAGACGGGTGCTTTTACACAACCAGCGAAAGAAGGCTGTCTCCCAGGATCAGAGAGCCCTGCTGACTTGTAATAGGGGCTGCTTTCACAATTGTTCCTTCACGTTAAAGACTCGGATTTAAACCCATGAAATAAGAGTTTTTCTTGTGGAATTCGATGAAAGCCCGGGCTTCGGGGCATTTCCATTAGAAGGCCTCTTTCAGATAGCTGAGCGTGAGCCTAAAGGGTCTTTAATACAACAATGCCTTTGATGGGGCACGTGTTTCACCTCCTGCAGGCGGATTTCCAGATAACCCTCCTAGAGATGCTGAGGGAGGGCGGGGTTGTGTCCCCTAGTGTGCTTGTGATTGGTCGAGGCTAATGCCTGACTTTGCACTAGGGCTCGAACTTTGATGCCTGCCTGTCACCGAGACACACTAATAAAGGCATGGGGCTCCTTAGAGGAAGCTCTTGCTCCCATGACACTTCTCGGGCACTGCTGAATCGCCCTCTGTCCACCGGCTACACACAGAGGCCAAGGGTGACAAATGAATGTCACTTTAAAGGAGATGTGTTCAACTGCTGAGACCAGGCCTCCCCATCTGGCTGCATTGTGTGATCCTGGGTAAATGGCTTTATGTATTCAGTTCCCACACCTACAACACCTAGTCACTCAAATAAGAAGTGGAAAGCACATGCGTGCGTAAGGGATACCTGCCCCCTCTCCCCCACACACACACACTGACTGGGCAACCTCTTTCAATGAAATCCATTCTTTTTAGAGGGCGGAATTGGCCTCCGTTTCACGTGTGATTATCACTTGCTAATCACACCATTGTGTTTCTGAAATATCAAACTACTCATTCAGTGAGTGGGCTTTTGTTTACGTCTGCATTTGACTGTTTTACTCCCCACCGTAGCGCCAGCTCAGCGTAGGGTACATTTTCCCTACAGTGCCCTTGTAAAAGCTTGCAGTACTCTTCAGCGTTGTTACTCTGAGCCTTTCCACCCACCAGCGTCTCCCTCTTTTGGGGGGCTCGCTGTGTAGTCTCAGTCTCCAGTTAGTACCCAAAGGCAGGGCCGTTTCTACCACTAGGCAGGACTAGGCGGCTGCCTAGGGTGGCAAAAGGTGGAGAGCGGCCGGCGGCCGTGGCAAAAGTTAAAAACATGAGTTCTTTACTCTCTTTTGACTTCACTATTGAATGAATCCGAATATGCCATGTAGCGTAGCACGGGCGCGGCTCGTCTTCAATTAGACCGTCGACGTGACCAGGGTGACGTGACGTCACGTTCGGCGCCACGGCGGCCGCAGGGGCTGTGCCTGTGCGCGCGCGGTCGGCAAGAAGAGGCAGAGAGAGTTACTGCGGCGCTGCGGCCCGCCTGCTGGCCTATCAGGTACCCGGGGGGGGGGGGTCGGTCGGCTGGCAGGCAGGCAACAATTAATTTAAAGCCTGTATCCCTTGAAGGTAAATTGATGTTATGCCTAGTACATGTCCCCGCTCTCAGGGCCCATTACAACCTGATCTGTGTAATATGGTCTCAACTCGTCTCGACTCCACGCACCATGGCCTTCAAGTTGAAGCACCTCCTGCTCCAATAAAAATGTTCTCCATAAAGCGCTGCGCGGCGCGGCGCTTCTTGGAATTAGATCCGTGCTATACATAGTACGGCAAAAAAGAGTTCGTAACTTGCTTCCCAGGGTTGGCTTTTCAAGGATTTTTGGGTGCTGGGGACTGACACCACTGCCCCTCACCCACTGCCTTAGGTGCTGCCAGCACTGTTTGCAGCCCCATCCTCCCTGCAAGGGGGGGTTGGCGACTGCCACCACTGTCCATATGTCACCTCTACATTGAGTGGCACTGCCACCCACAGCTGGCTACCCCGGGCACTGCCTCAGCTACTAACAACCTTCCCTCGCCCTGGGTGATTGCACTGCTCATTATGCCGAACATGTTCCCTGGGTGCAGACACCACTGCCCATCTTCTAGCCATTGCACATAATGCCATCAGCTGTCCCCGCTCTAACATCTGCCATGAGCGCTGCGATCGTTATATCCTACCCCTCACCTGGATACTATCCCCACTGCCCAGCTCCTGTCCAACAACCCCTGGGTGCGGTAAATCGCTGTGCATCACCTGCACCCTGCCTTGGGAGCTGCCATCCCTCCCCAACTCCCGCCCAGGCCCCAGCCCTCACCGAGTGCACAGCCTCCTCTTCGGCCTTTTGACCCTGCACTTCGCGCGTTTTCACTGCTTCCTTGACTGCTGACGTCTGTACTTGCCCCTGCTGGCCAGTCCTTACCCCTGCCGTGGGGGCTGCCACTATTGCCCGTTGTCTACACCGGCCCTGGGTAGTCACATTAGCCATACTCCTAGCCCCTTGTTATCCCCGGGTCCAGTCTCCATTCCCCATCTCCCACCTGGGTGCCGCCACCCTTGCTCACCCCGTCCTCTCACCTCCCTACCCTGAGCGCATCCACCAGTGCCCGTCTTCTGACCCTGCTGTCAGGAACGTCCTGCTGCCGCCACTGCGCGCGTGCTGCCACCGCGTCCTGCCCTTGTCCGCCCCCCCCCCTCATATTTCCCCTCACGGAGGTACAAAAACCTATACCAGTTATTTGTATTTCAACGTACGAAACGTGCTTCCATGATTTCCTGTGAAGTCATACGGCGGTGAAAAAGTGTCCACGTTAGGAAAAATAACGCATTAATAAAGAAATTATGGTTACTGTTTTCGTTTTTGCGGCATCTGTGTAACTGCTGGAGGTTCGTCGTTTACTTTGGACTCAAATTCGATGGCAACTGGGATAAACAGCCATATCGTCCCTGCCAGATTAGAGCAAACATGCAACCTTAAAAAATATAACACAAATCTGCGTCGAGCCACTGATCAAACCTTCCATACCAGATAGGATAGGGTTGGTACCCAAGTAACAAAACCTATGTTACCCAGATCACACTTATTTCGTCAGCACGTTTACAGATTCTGGGTCGATTTTGGATGAGGTTTACAGGGAGATCTGGGGAAATTCGAATGTTGTTTTAATGTTTATTTACAGTGTAAGTTATAGCCAAACCACAGCTGTTTAGCCAATATTGATAAGTATGTTAGGAGCAGCAAATAGAATTTGGACCTACCTTTAGTGACTACCTAAGTTGATGTTACAATTATTACTCGCATAGAGACGTAACTATATCCTATAGTATATAAAAGAATATGCAGGTAATACATAAACTTACGTAAGGGTCAAGTATCAATGCAAGCAGCTACGGCAGAGGGATAAACATGGCTTGATGCAGCTCGAGGATACTTAAGAACAATCTTTGCATTGGGGAATCCCCATTGAGCTCCGCAAGACTCAGGTTCCCTGCAAGGCAGGCCTCGGGGACTGATGTGCGGTGTGTACCACACAAATGCCGACAGTGGACTTCGACCCCTGCCTCACTCTTCCGTGACCTGTCTTTCTAAAGCTGGTCCATTTCCTAAACACATCCTGTGATTTTACTTTTAGCATTGGATTGGATGCAGCCCTCCAGTAAAACAAGAATGCAGTTGCTCCTCTCAAACATACACAAACTTTGCTTTGGAAACTCTTGACGCAAACTATGTCCGCGGACAGTCTGCGTTGCATCTCTTTTAAAAACAATCCAGTCAAATGATCGGGGCTTCTTGGAAGCTAGCGTCTCATGTTCAGGACCACACGCTTTCGGAATCATTTACTCTGGTCTGGTAGCTCACTGAGCAATAAACCCACTGCAGGGGTCTGTGTGTGACCTCATCGTCGCAGGTTCAGATCTGTGTGGGTTCTCGGCTATTTATCCTTCAGCAGGGTGAGTAAGAAAAATAAACATTTGTTATTCAGTACCAAGATGCTCCTTGCAGGAGATGGGAGATTTACAAATATACATGAGGCTATTTTACAGTTGCGACAGTCACATTCTAGGTCTTGGCACCCATGCCCTGATTATAAACAAGGGCTAAATTCTGATCCTTGTACATACACATTTACCCCTCCCCCCAGTGAGTATTGGCATGTCAACCCTTTTGAAACAAATGAAAACATGGATGGAGAGTAGGGGACTTGTGGAAACTGGCACAGCAAGCACATGTTTTTCCCTTGCAAGTCCCCATTTTCCAAGTGTCAAGTGAGAATGGGTTGTTTGGCGAACCCAGTAACACCACAATGCTGGGTACCTTTAACTACCCATGCAGTAAATACCACATCACTAGTCTTGTCCACTTGAGGGCCACTCGTGGGTTTACTGACAACAGAGATATCCGATCTACGCTAACTCAGTTGTGTGAGAACTGGCCTTTAAAATTCTGAAGACCACAGGCCACAATGAATAGCAAAGTATCTACTTGTCCAAGGAACATGATGCTTCAGAAATGTACTTGTCCTGTAAAATAAAAATCCTCTTGCCACATGCAGTGAGATGACCAATTATGGTAGCATTCTCATAGCAAAGGTCTGATAAGGCTCTCTCGTTTCATGGCTCATATTATATCAGGGTTTGGAATCTAGCAAGGGTCTGATTTTTGCCGCCTTTTCTACAATCTACTTACATGGGCTGGAAATCAGCATGAGGGAGTAGATTGAGTGTCTAAATGCCCTCTGAGTCTGTGCACACTCGCAAGCTTAAATCTTTACGGGTGTTCCCGACTCCTCTCCAATTTCATTTCACATTGCAAAAGTTTAGGAACTTACTCCAGAGAAAGACGGGCATTACATGTTTTCGTGGAAGGGAAAAAAGTATGTAGGGAAAGTGAATTAGCAAATTGTTCAGCTGATTTTTACATGATGAAATATGCTCATGTGTGTTTGCTGATTTGAAAATGGGAATTACAAACTTCTGTAAAGTGTCTGCTTCTGTAAAGTCCTGTGCATCCCTGAACGTCTGAAATCTGCACCACTGCAAGGCCGTACAGCTGCTGTGGCAACTGTGGGACTCTTTTAGAATTGGGCCCCTAATATATTTACATGTTGCCCTTAATGGTTTTGTTTGTCAATTATTGGCATGAACAAACACGTTTACTAAATTATGCCTTAGAAAAATTGTATTTAAGGTTGAACAATAGTTTAGCAAATCTTTTATTCAAGTTTCTTTTATTTGTACATTTTAATTTAAAAGTAATTATCAGTCTTGCTTTGATGCTTTTGCATATAATCAGGGAGCAATCTGAGAGCTTTGCAAGTACCCCAAAATTAAGTTTTGCAAACATGCAAGTTGGTAAATAGGAGCCTCTTTCAGTAATGCAGCTGTTCTCAAATCTCGCTGCATTTCCATAGAGTGCTTGCCAAAAGAGTAAAGTCTTTTGCATCAGTGAATCATATGTTCAAGTTTGAACAACTTTGCATGAGGATGCACAACTTGTCTTGATGGCAATCTTCTTTAATACAGTGCTATTGTCAACTGGCAGCCAAAGGGTTTGTGCTGCAGTGGTTTGGGCCTACTTGTCCATTGGTCAAAAGAAACAAACTTAGTATGTCCTTGGTGTTGGAATTCCACATCCCTGCTCTGCACCTGGTTGCACTTTGCACAATTGCAAGCGCAGGAAGTTTTTAGACCTGGCCTTTTTAGGCCGCCATAGATGTATCACTAAAATATTGTTTTTCCCAAAAAACATACATTTTATACGAACAATTGCTTTTGGTCAGCAGCCTTTATCCATTTCAGTGTTACGTTGGCATTCACATTTGGTTTGTGCCCCCCCCACCCCCCCCCCCATACCACATGGGGCAAAGGGTCAGCCCACTTTACTAATTGGCTCTGTTCACTTTGAGGGACTGCATAAATCCTGTGCACATTATTAACATCCACTTAAAGTAGTTTCTTTCTCTTCAATGACGCATCTGGTTCAGTGTTCTAAATATTTCTTTAAATTAACCTTAAAAAGCAGCACTTTTTGGTCAGCACTTTTGCAGGCCTGCTGGATGCTCATTTTATTTTCTGCCTCCATTTGCTGCTGTAAAGTGTTTAAGTGTCATTGTCACACTGTAGGCGTCTGCAATGTGAGTGCTTGGTTAGATGGTGTTTTATTCCAGACTCCTTCACTGATAACAAGTAAATATCACAAGTAAAACAGTCACATATATAAATGTTTATCTTAATTTTAACATTTTGTTTGCAAACTTATGGCACCCATGTCTAGGTGGTTGCATTTTGTTTGTGGCGTCTACTTTCAGTATAAATAAAAAATTACCACCACATATGCTTGCAAATGCCAGGCCTTCTGGCTTTGTATAAGCTTGTTGTTTTCATGTTGAGAGCAGTCATGATAATTTAGGAAAGAACTAAAATGTTGGAGCTTTTAAAAGCTTTCAAAGGTTCACAGTATGGCGACCCTAGTCTAAGACCAAAATTGGCTGTTGCCATCTTTTTAGCTTGTTAATTGCCTGTAGTGCCTGTTACTCTAAGGATTTGGGTCAGGCTTTACGGAAGGCTCCAGACCCCTGCTCTCGCAAGTTATATATTTACACACAAGCAGCAATTCAAACTTTACCAACATTGGTGATGCTGGTTTGATTACTAGTCGGAGGTGCTGGCCTTTCATGTACAGCTTTGTAGTCGTGCTGTAATGCTCACCATTGAAGTTGTACTAAATGCTGTGTTCTATGTGAACCCAAGTGCATACTGGTGATGGGAGACTTGAACACTATAACATACCTATTTTCCTCCTTTGGTGCCAGAGGCAGAAGCTGGAAGTGGTGTGCCTGCTTTTGACCAATGCTCATCTATGCCATCTCTAGGTTCATTGCCTTCAGTGTCTGAGTAGGTGGGCTGTATGTATAGTGTACTCCATGTCTGTTCATTAAGCCTTTGGTGGTACATGTAGGTATACATATGTTTTTAGTGTTTGCATGCTGAGATGTCAAAGCAAGCATTGATAAAGCTAATAGGTTTCACCTTTAGGACCTACTGGCCTTGCCAATACCTTTCAGACATGCTGGTGCGTGAAAGTAACACAAGGGTAGGAGGTGGGTGGTGGGAAGCAACACAGCGTGATGGGGAAGAAAAAGGATGAGGGGGAGCAATGTTTAGTGCACGGGAAAAAGGCAAACTGGCGAGGGAGTGACATGGAGCTGAGAGTGGGAGAGGCACAGTATTGCAGGACACCCTTAACATTAGTGCAGCACCACCTCAACATGAGCACAGCACCATCTCGGCATCAGCACAGCACCACCTCTGCATTAGTGCACCATCACCAGCGCAGCTCCATCTCAGCAGCAGTTCAGCACCAATGCAGCACCACTTCAGCATCAGCGCATTACCATCTCAGCATTGCTCAGACATCCTGAGCACCAGCTCTGCACCACCTCAGCTTGACTCAGCACCAGAGAATAACTGAGCACCACCTCTGCATCACCTCAGTATCACTCAGTATCACCTACGCACCAGCACACCACCACCACCTCAGCATCACACAGAACCACCTGAGTATCATTCAGCACCACCTGAGCATCACCTTCGCACCACCACAACACCACCTCAGCATCACTCAGCATCACCTCAGTCTGCCTTCAGAATCTGGCATCTGTTGATTCTCTCCTAGTGTCCATCCGCTGCTAGTGTTGTAATTCAGGTACTATTTCCCAACTTCCACCCTCCCGTTGTTTATGTCCCTCCCCCCATAACAAAACCAAACTATAACAAACCACCATTAGAACAGGCAGGAAGAAGTTGCCAGCGTTGCGAGGACAAAATACTACAAGATATGTTTATGTTAATTCTTTTTTTTTAATAGGGTCATTCAGTTATACATAATGTCTTCTTGGTTATATATAAGGTAACAAAATTTCTTATAACACTTTTTTATTATAACTTTTCAACATGCTGCACAGCAGCCGCACTGCTCTACAACATAGCTTAAACACATTGGCAGAGCCAATAGCTATGGCTAAACACTAATAAGGTCCCAAAGGCGAGACCTATTGGCTATGCCAATGCTTGTTCTATCAGGGTTTGCCTTCACCAGATCTGTTCTGCTCATAAAACGTGCATGCTGTGGCATGTACAGGGAATCAACCCAGTTGTGGATCTCTGCAACATCGACATGCCATAAAGTGAGACTTCTCTGTGGCCGGTTGAATTGTTTGAGCTCTTGATGGTGGGAGACATTTGCATATGTGCAGTGGAAAGGACTTACACGTCCGAGAGCAACTCATGCGGTGGGAACTAGTTTCAATGCAGAAGGTATAAAGGTGGCTCCGCCCTGTGTTTAAGGTTCAGTATACTTTCTTTAGAAGCGTTGTTTCCTGAGAGCTATTAGAAGTGGCATTAGTTGCTCAACTCAAGCACTGCTTTGTGGCTCATTGACACTTATATTTCGTGGAACATGAAGGGCCATTGGGCCTTTCAGGTGATAGAGTTGATGTTAAGTAACTATGAATTTTGAACTTTTTAAAAAAAGAAATCTCTATTTGCTTTTCAATTATGATGTCAGCGGGGCGTGGCTAGCAGCCATCGGGAATGGCCGCACACTGAAGCGGCTCCGCTGCCCTCGCCGTCTTTCCTGACATAATCCGGCATTAAACCTGCAGTTACCCCTTCGAATTCGGGGGTACAGGTCCCAGAGAAGCCCAAGCCACCAAGTACGTGCGGCCCGCTGTGAGAGGGAGGCCAGAACCGTGAAACTGCCGGTGCCGTTGGAGCTCCTGTGGGACAAACATGGCGGCCCATCCCCGTACCTCCAGCTGCTGAGGTGAGCGCGCGGGGCTGCAGCAGAGGCAGAAGCTGTTAGGGGGCCCTGGAATTGATGACAGCCGGCCCCGTGGCTCAACAGTGGACATGGCCGGGCTTGATGTTGCTCCGCATCAACAGTGGGGAGGCCTGAGAGTCGGCGGCGGTGGTGGCAGTACGGCTGACAAGATAATCGAGGCCCCGGCTTGGCGGCCTTGCGGATCGCGATGCCGGAGGAAGGCACCTCCCCAGATGGCCGTCCTAATCCCGCTAGAGGAACCGGCGACTTGACAGGGAGCGCGACTGCAACAACGTGCTGCCGCGTAGCCCAGGAGATCGGCGCCGCTGATGGAGCAGTGGGAGCCGCGTGGGGCGCGAGGCTGAGAAGTCGGCCATGCACGGAGAAGGCCCTGCGTTGCGCATCTGCGGCCCAGGACAGATGCGATGGCTTTGCACACACAGGGGGCAACACAGAGCACAAGGCAGCAAGGCCCCCGATCTGCGGGGGCCCACGAAGGCCGGACATCAAGGAAACTCGGGGCCCACCGCCCCTCCAGTGCCTCAATATCAATTTTGCCACCAGCAACATTGCGCTTGATCAGGAAGATTGTGGGGGCCTGGTGGTGAAATCACAGGCTTTCCAGGCTCGGTGCCCCCCTCGCTTCTCACCTACAATACGGCGACTCGATACCGCGCCTCGTCGATACTCGCCCCCCCCCTGAAGGCAGACTCACTTGCCTGACCAAGAAACCCGACAGGCCGGCAGAGGCGGGAATCCCACCCACCCCCCCCTGCGCAGGCGGCGGCGAATACTGGTGCAGGGCCCGAACAACTGGGAGGGCGTTGATCACTATTGAGCATCCATGGCCAGCGGAAAGGGAGCCAAGACGCAGGCCCAAAATAAATTTGCCAAATTTGCCTGGGGCAAGACAAGTGAGGAAGATGACACCACCACCACGGGAGGAACAATGAAACCTCAACCACAGACCCATCAACCAGATCTCACCCTCCACGATGTCATGGAAGCCATAGAAGCCATAGCTGGGGTGCGGACCTCGCTAGAGACTCGCATTGACTCCGTTAACATCGAGGTTTCCCTCATCAGGGCCGATTTGCGGAAAATGGACGCCAGAGTGAAAGACGTGGAGGAAGCTACTGAGACATTGACGTCAGATACGGCTCTCCTTAAGCAACAAGTGGCCCAACTCCGTGACCAGCAGGTGAAAATGGAAGGACTCCTCCATCACTATGAAGGAAGAGCGCGCAGGAATAACGTACGCATCCTGGGAGTCCCGGAACAGGCGGAGGGGCCGGCTGCGGACCTCTTCATCGAGGACCTGGTGCTGACCAAACTCCAACCGAAGCGCCTATCCAGTTACTTTTCCATTGAACGCGCCCATCGGGTCCCCGGGCGTAGACCAAAACCGGGAGCCCCTCCGAGACCAATTATAGCGCGAGTGTTCAACTTTCGCGACCGTGATGTTATACTTCAAACGGCACGAGCCCGCCCACCGTTGACACTGGAGAACAGTGCAGTTACCTTCTTCCCGGACTTCACCACCAAAGTACAAGCTCAAAGACGCAGTTTCACAACAGTCAAGAAAGCACTACGGGACAAAGAAATAAAATACTCTATGCTCTTCCCGGCGAAGCTCCGGGTTGAATCTGAGGGCAAGGTTCTTCTCATCTCCAGAAGAGACTTGGGAATGGTTGGAGGGCTGGCGAAGAGTTGGGAGGCCGAATGGAAATAGAAACGACAGAACCCGAGGTAGCAGACTGAACAATGGTGACACACCACGGGACGATTCGACTCCGGAAGGGCTGAACCCGACCTCGAAGGGCTGAAGGAGTAAGGCGTTGTGGACTCTCATCGCTGTAGCCTGGGAGACAAATGAGGGCTCTGGGTACAGGGTAAGACACCTGACAAAGGTGCAGGGGTATTCTTCATAGACCCGTCGCTGCCGGGATATGATCCGCTAATGTTAACCTAGGCGGGACTGCCGATGATATGCTGCTCAGATGGTTAAAGCTTCAGATGGGACACGCATAGGTCCGAATGACATAATGTGCAATATGCTTACATCCTTAATTCACGGCGAGGGAGGGAGGGTTGTGCACCTAGCACCTCGCATATGGGGGGGCGGGCGACAGGCACTCTGGGGGGTGGGTAGTTTGAAATCCACTGGCAGGGGGGCAGGGAGGGGGGTAGAGTGGGGGAGTTGGGGGGGGTTCTTTTGTTGGTTTTAATGTTGAATGTCACGATGCACAGTGTTATGCACCAGATTTGGAAAGATGTGTCCTCCCTAAATTGACACGGTATAGACAGCTGAAGTTCACTGAATGTTTCGACACGTATGACCAGTCCAGGTTAATGCAGATAGCTGCTCACGCATTGAAGGACTCGCTCATCCGCTTGGTGGCCTCCGCATGTACTCCGCTAGTCCTACTAACGATTCATCATGGGTAGCACTGTAGCCACAAAACTGTCCATTTTGACGTGGAATGTAAACGGATTGGGAGACAAAATAAAGCGGGGAGTGGTGTCGCAGTACCTCAAGAGACAGGCGCCAGACTTAGTATTGCTACAAGAAACTCACCTTGTGGGTAACAATTGTAGGGCTCTCAGCAGGTGGGGGTACAAACTAATGGTTCATGCAGGGTTTACAATCTGGTTCCAGGGGGACAGGTATCCTAGTGCGGAAGAGCCTGGCTCTCACGCCCACTCATACGTGGGCGGACCCACAGGGGAGATTCGCAGTGATGGGGGCCACCTGGGAGGGGAAACCGGTAAATGTGGTATCAGTGTATTTCCCGCCAGCGCTGGGAAAAGAGTCACTCAGCGATTTAGGCAAGATCCTGATTGATCTCCCCGAAGGTACCCTAATACTAGGAGGTGACTTTAACATGACCATGGACGATGCACTGGATAGGTTTCCCCGACGACCTCCCACCCGACACAGCACTCAAATGGTGGAGTTTGCTCAAGCCATGGGACTGACAGAAATATGGCGCTCACTGCAACCACACATGTCGTATTACACTCACTACTCTAACGCACATAATAGTATGTCCCACATTGATTACTTTCTTACGCACTTAGCAGACATTGGCCACTTCCAAAATCCTCGCGGGCTCCCAAGGGGGATCTCAGATCACTCCCCTGTATGGATCGAGCTCACCTTTCACCAACAAAAGCAGCATAGTTCCATAATTATTAATCCATGGCTTCTAACGGTCCCAGACATAAAGGAGGAGCTTACTGAGCAGACAGACTGTTATTTTACCGAAAATCTGGGATCCGTAGACTCAGCGCAGACCACCTGGGAAGCTTACAAAGCAGTGCTAAAAGGGCACGCACTGGCATAAAGATAGGTTATATCCATCGCCGTAATGAGCAAATACTACAGTTAGAGAGTGAGCTCCAACAGCTGGAGACACAACATAATTCCTTGCCTAGCGAGGCCACCGCGCACCGCTTCACCATCAAACAACTCAAGTATAAAACTCTGGCGCGAGAAAAAGCCCGGGCAAGATTACTCTATACATGTCACAGGGTGTATGAAATGGGAGACAGAGCGGGGAAACTGCTTGCCTGGCTAGAGAAAAGGGAACAAGGAGAGCGGTGGGTACCTGAACTATCCACTGACGGGAATGCACGGGTCTCCGATCCCCAAGAAATAGCGGAAGCGTTTGCGGAGTATCTGGAGAAGGTGTATACATCTTCCACCACCTCTACGTCGGAGGACTCTCGACAGTTGTTGGTAGATATAAATCTGCCCTCATTGTCTGAGACAGAAAGAGCCGTATTAGACGCCGACATAACGGATGATGAAATTTGCAAAGCCATATTTAGTGTCCAATCAGGGAACGCAATGGGGCCCAACGGGATTCCAATTGAGTTCCTAAAATCGATGGCCTTACGGATAGCACCCCACCTTAAACACATGTATACAGAAAGCCTGGAGAAGGGAATTCTGCCTGCAGACCAAAGATTGGCTTCCATAGTGGTAATCCGTAAACCCGGGAAGCCGGCGGATAGCTGTAGCTCTTATAGGCCAATCTCCCTGATAAATGTGGAGGCCAAAGTTCTAGCGAAACTGCTAGCGTCCCGTCTCAATGCTGTTCTCCCCTCATTGGTTCACGCAGATCAATCCGGCTTTGTGCCAGGACGGAACACAGCACTGAATATTCGCCGGGTACATAATGTTCTGGCACGTCAGCAATATATAGAACAGGACGCGGTAATTCTGTCGTTGGATGCCTTCATGGCATTCGACTCTATAGAGTGGCCCTATCTCTTCGAAGTGCTGGCCCGCCTGGGGTTTGGCCCATGGTTCATAAGCTGGGTTAGGCTGCTTTACACTGAGTTGCGAGGTCAGGTGAGGGTGAATAACCGCATGTCTCGGACATTTCAGCTACACAGAGGGACCAGACAGGGCTGCCCCCTGTCCCCCCTACTTTTCTCCCTAGTATTAGTGCCGCTGGCGTCATGGGTGAGACAAGATGTGGCTCTCAGGGGCCTAAAGTGGGAAGCAGACAATGAGGACAGGATTTCATTGTATGCAGACGATATCCTGATCTCCTTAGCATCTCCCTATGCCTCAATACATAGATTACTAAACATATTCACAAACTTCGGCAAATACTCGGGATATGCTATTAACTGGGCAAAATCAATGCTTTTCGTCCTACATGGACCCACACCTAGGCTACCCAGGAGATGTGAAATTGAGGTGACTTGCGAGGGATTCCGGTATTTGGGGATTTTCATTACTCCTGACCCTAAAACTTTCTATAACAAGAACTTAGCAGTCCCCTTACACAGACTTCGTGAAGATGTCAAACATTGGAGGTCGCTGCCACTGTCACTATTAGGTCGAGTGGCCCTATTTAAAATGCTAGCTCTACCACGATTCCTTTACCAGCTCCAGAATTGCCCATACCATGTCCCAGACTCCTATTTTAATAGCGTTGAGGCGGAGGTCCGAACATTATTGTGGGATGGAGGTACACCACGAATAGCCTTAGGGAAACTGACGAAGGAGTGGTACGACGGGGGGATTGCACTCCCAGACATAAGGCTCTATTATTGGACGTCACAGTTGGTGGCGGTTAATCAATGGCTGTACGATACCCCGACGAACCCAGCATACAGGCTAGAAAGATACCAGACGGGAAGAGAAGGGTATCTTGGGGCCTTATACACCAAGCCCTGCAAAGGGAGATATCTGGGCCCGATGGCTCAAACGGTATCCATCTGGCATGAGCAACCAAGCGTCTGGGCTGGACGGGAGAGTTGACGAAAGCTACACCCCTGTGGTCCTCTCAAAAACTGGGGATGCTCTGTCATCACGCAGGGTTTGACAAATGGGACACCATCGGAATCTCCACTATTGCTCTGTCATCACGCAGGGTTTGACAAATGGGACACCATCGGAATCTCCACTATTGGCAATCTCCTACATAAGGGCAAGATTCTTACATTTAAAGAATTACAAGCAAAGCACGAACTGGCACCCGGGGAGATATTTCGGTAACTACAGATTCGACATGCGCTTAAGACAGCACTCCCGTACCTGACAAATATATCAGATTCATCCCCCTTAGAGGACCGACTATTATCGGAGCCTATCCCAACCAAAGCCATTTCACTTACATATCATAAGTTATGTAACAACATACCAGACCCCTTCCACACTCTCAGGAACAGATGGCAGGCAGATTTGGGGCAGATTGAAGATGATGATTGGCAAACCGCTTTGATGTCCCCAAGAGAGGCAGCCATAAATCATTATTTTCGACTGATTCAATTAAAAGTTTTACATAGAATGTACCTCACCGGAGTAACCCTAGCTAAAATAGGAATGAGGCAGGACCCACTCTGTCTGCGTGGATGTAACCAAACAGCAACTTTTTATCATATTCTATGGGACTGCCCCCAGATCAGACCCCTGTGAGAGAGGGCCACAGGAAAACTACAAGATGCGCTAGGGAAACAAATCAATCTAACACCTTTAATGGGGATTCTGAACGTATGGGATACAACTGACCTAACAGACATAGAGCAACAATTAGCCACCCTGGGATACACATTGGTGAAAAGGGCAATTGCTATGAAATGGGGGGCAGTAGATCGACCATTGACAATAGGGTGGGTGGCAGAAATGGACAAATGTATGGTGGCGGAAAAAGATGTCTACAAATCTAGGGGCTGCCCTAAAAAGTGGGATAAAAAATGGGGTGCCTGGAATGCATATCGAGGAGAATTATGTATTTCACCAACGGTAGAAATGGAAATGTCAAAAAGAGGACCACAGAACTGTAATGGTGAACTGTAACGCTGTGCATGAAAAATGTCAATGTATTATTCTTTTTCTGTATTGGAACATATATTAATGCTATCCTGAATGTGACAAGTTTAAATTTAATAAAATTATTAAAATAAAATAAAAATGTCCTTATTCATGTACCCCACATGGGGGCATATACATCACTGAACAGTGTTGCCATCACACATTTCGACGTCTTACATCTCAGAATGCTAAAGTTCTGTACTTGTTTCGATCAGACGATAACTATATTGCAAACATTGTTCAAACTACCCCAAATCTCACTCCTCCCCATTCACTCACATTGACATTAAGAGTCCTAATCTTCCAATATGCATGTGCATGGCGAGGTATACATACCAGCCATGGCTTCCAGCTTGGTAGCCCCCAAAGCCTCCCCCGACACATAAGCTAGGAATATTTTGAGCGTTTAGTACCAGGTCGGCTACTCCCAATGCAGCCGCTCACCAGTCTTACCATCTAGGGCTAGTAGGATAGTGTCTCACTCACTTGTCGATGGACCCTTGCTGTTGCATCTGCACAAGGCTATGAGAAAGGCTACCTCTGCTCATGAGCATTTGACCACATCGAACAGCCGTTTGTGAAGGTCCAGAGCCACGTTAGCCTACCAACACATAGAGATGTTCCTTTTGGCAACTATTAGAGCCAGGTCAATGAACCTACAAATCTGCTGAAGCAGCTTCGGCCTGTGGACCTGGCCCAAAAGATATTGAAGCAGATCCAGTGGTATGCCTCTCCCTGTCACCTCCTCCAACACCCTCCCACCCCCTGCCAGAATGTCTGAATGTGGCAACACTCCCACATCTTATGGTAAAAGTAGCCATTTGACTGCATGGATCACTGGCCCATTGGTAAATCTTGGCTATCCTGTAAGGGACAGGCAAGTCTGGTGTATATAGTTTGACTATGTAAATTTGAACCAGACATTCCTAGTAACTGTCCGGGAGTACGCAAGCACCCTGCCTCAAATATCATTACGTAACTCGGGCCCCAGGGTTGCCTCACATGTCAGTTTCAATCAGTTAGTGTCTGCATGAAAGGCAGGTGATATTACACTGTGCGAAAGGGACCCTGCAACTCCCTAAGGTGAATACGAGTGTGAGTAAATCAGATGTTGGTGGTTCGTTGGGTATGGCAGGCCAAGTTTGTCTTGCGGCGTCTACCACAACTTCGTGGGCCAAGAACCTGCCAACGCCCAAGCTCATATGCTCTTTTAGACTTTCAAATATTATGTTCACCACTAATTCCCCCACTGTGCAAATCCCTGCTTCTGTACACAGCTTTCTATCAACATGTCCTAACAAAGTTCTAATCCTTAATGGGCTCCAGAGTCGGCACTCAGGTCCTCCTGTTATACAGTGGTATTGTAGCCAATAATGCCAATGACACTCCCGGTTCCCCAGCAGGAATCCAACCCATGAGTCTCCTCACAAGCACGCTTTGAGCTCCAAGGCATCGTGGTCCTCGGGTCCCCCTATCCATTTCATTGGCCAAACAGCTGAGTGACCACGTAATAAATCTAAAAATTCAGTAAGCCCCCCCCCCCCTCCCCTTGGCCATGGACATCCTTTCTTTATTGCCCACCCAAACCAGATCCTGAAGCAGACTGCTCAAATCTTTAAAGATTAATCACCGTATGTGCACCGGCAGGGCTAAGAAATAGCATAACAGCCGAGGCAGGATCAACATCTTCACAATAGCGACTCTGTCCATTGGTTACAACAGAAGGCCCCTCCAGAAGTGAGTGGAAGATCTGATACTGCTCACTGCCCCACATAAGATACTCATCTGCATGATATATCCATACTTCCAAGTATTCTGGAATGTGTTTTTTGGAGTCTATTGTGAAACACTTAAGTACAGGGGGCCGTTCCAATGCTCAATAGAAAAGTACTCTTGGTGTTTTCCTTTCCAGATTCTAGATCAAAAACAGTGCAGGTAGGTAATATGTTCTGGTCATGAGGTGCTTCACTGAAACATCCGATACCCACTGATGTACCACATTGGAGAATATAAATTATCAGTTTGCTCAGTTAGCGAACACATGTCGCGTGGTTCAGGGCATTCCGGAAACTTTCAGCCTTATCAAGGGCCTTCACTACTGAATTCTTATAATCTTCTTGAAATATGGACTAGCTACTCATGAATACTTGACCTTTGCTTTGGATCATCTAATTCTGATAAGAGGAAGATCTCACTGACTGCCTCATTCAAGGGACTTAACCTTAATCCAGTAGAATTTCTGTCCTGTTTAACACCAACACTGAAGAAAAGTTGAAGAAATCTTGAAAAACCAGGTTTGGGCTGCAAAACGTGTCAGCTGCATATTTTTTTACTTTATCTGAGGACAGCATTTTCTATAGCTCATGAAGATGCCATTCAAGTTGAACTATGACTGTTTAGATAGCGAATAATTTCTTCTGAGATAATTGACATCATTATATCAAACGATTTTAGATTAACTCTTTAAAATCAAATGTTTTCTCAAATTATATGTCCAAATAAAGGGACTATATATTTGATCAAAGTGCTGTGCTGTGTTTCAACACTGTGGTTGACAAATTAAATATTATGGGGCTGATTCACAGAACTAATCTGAGATAAAATACTAAACTTACTACTTTTGGTATTCACAGAAGGCATTTAGTAGTAGTAAAGTTAGGACTCCTAACTTTACTACTACTAAATGCCTTTGTGAATACCAAAAGTCGTAAAGTTAGGATTTTGTCTCAGTTTAGTAGTAGTAAAGTTAGGAGTCCTAACTTTACTACTACTAAATGCCTTCTGTGAATACCAAAAGTAGTAAGTTTAGGATTTTATCTCAGATTAGTTCTGTGAATCGGCCCCTGGATATTTAACTTCTAGAGATTCTATTTATATTTGGTTTTTTGAATTCTGGGCTTAAAAGCGTTGTTGTGTGAAGTAAATTAAACATGACTGCTTTTGTCTCTTTTAAATTAATCTATGTGAACATTACCAGAACGTTTAGTTTTCTACTTTTGGCCTAGGGGTAAGGAGAAATAATTAACTAATTCCCAAGTTTATTAATGTTAATGCAGCACAGATACTGTCATCAAATCAGAGAAGCAAAGAGTTTGCAGTGTCAGGAACCAGAACTGAAAACAAATGCATTTATTTATAATTAAGTTTAGACTTTGGTTTCAGAGCTGTTTAACCTTTATTTTTAGGTCTCACCTACAGACAGTTTTAACTGTCTCTTGGCCAGATCTATTGTTTCCAAAATACATAGAATAGGCTTGGGTTAACTCTTTTTTCATGATTGGATTGCTTTGTTGCCCATCTCAGCTGTCTCCTCTAAATTCAATGCCCGTCCTCCCTATTTGTTTGTTTATGTCATGAAAATGAAAATAAAAAATGAAATGAAAATAACATTTCTAAAGCGCAACAATTACCTGGAGGTATCTCGGCGCTAAGCCATGATGTGAAACCGAATTTATTATAGAAAGATACTGGAAACTATTTGCTAAAAAGCCAGGTTTTTAAATTCTTTCTGAATTCCAATAGATTTGCCTTGTGTTTTAGTTCTGTCTGGAGCGAGTTCCACAACCTCGACGTACATGATACAAATCCCCTCCCGCCCCAGTTAGCCTTCTTAAATCTGGGGACTACAAGATTCCCAATCGTGGAAGAGCGCAGGGAACGTACTGGGGTATAACGTTGAAAACGTTGTATCAAATAATCAGGGCCAAAGCCTTGTTTGGCCCTGAAGGCTAGGCAGAGCGCTTTAAATTAAGTATGTTTGCCTACAGGGAGCCAGTGTAGTTGGACCAAACCTTGAGAAGTAGATTTGTGCTTCTGGATGCCTAGCAGTAGCTGAGCTTCTGCATTTTGCAGAGTCTGTAACTTATGCTAAAAACGCTTTTAACTATTAATAAAAAATGCATTGCAATAATCCACTTTAGAAGAAATAAGGGTCGTAATTACCATCTTTTGCAGGCTTAGTGGAACACAGGGCAACACTTTCCCAAGAATTTTCAAAATATAGAAACACGAGGAGGTGGTGTGATTTATCTGTCCTTCGAAAGATAGCTTGGTATCAATAATTACTCCCAGGTTTTTTGCTCTGCCGCTTGGAGCAGGCAAAATCCCCAGTTCCTGAGGACCAAAAAGAGGGGTTATTGCCAAACAGCAAGACTTCAGTCTTTGCGGAGTTCAGCTTCAAACAATTGCTGCTCATCCACTTCCCAATATGGAGAATACAGTCATGAAACTGAGCAGCCGTGGCTTCAGGATTACCAGTTGCGGACACAACAATCAGCGTATCGTCAGCATACGAGACCAGCGAAAAACTAAAGGATTTGATCAGTACAGCAAGTGGGGTGTTGTAAAGATTGAATAGGGTAGGGCTCAAAGATGAGCCCTGAGGCACCCCACAAGGCAGTGAAAAGGCTGGTGAAGTGAAGTCGCCAAAGGAAACTGTTTGAATTTGGTCAGCTAAAAAGGATGTAATAAACTTGAGCGCATTGTCTTTGATCTCAATCGATTCAAGTCGGTCTATTAGGAGAGCATGATTGACTGTATCAAACGTGACTGACAGGATCAGGGCTGCGTTTCCACCACAATCTATTGTCTGTTTGATTTCCTCCATAGCTGTGATCAACGCTAGCTCGGTGGAATGGTGACTGCGAAATACGAACAACGTTGAATCAAGGCTCTTACTTTTGTCTTTGAAAGTTGTCAATTCCTGGCTGATTACTTTTTTGACCAGTTTAGCAGGAAATGGTAATCGAGTGATTGTCCGGTAATTATTAGGGTCACCGGTATCAGGTTGTTTTTTTTTTAATAGCGGAAGAATTTACCCTATCTTCCAATCTTTTGGAATATATCCTACTTCAAACAGGCTGTTGAAAATAGTTGTGAGGTGCATGGCTATCACCTCAGGAACCAGATGAATTATTCTGGCTGGGCAGGGGTCCCGTGGTGAGCCCGATTTGATTTGGGTTAATATTTTTAGAGTCTGATCCACTGTCAGTGGCCCAAAATGAGGTAGAGTGCTAGCATTGTGACTACAATTAGACAATCTATTGTTTAGGTCTACAAGTTGATTAGCATCTAAAAAAAGAGTCATTCACTGACTTGACTTTATCTTGAAAATGAAGTGCTAACTTGTTGCACAATTGTTGATTTATATTAGGATTTTTTGTATCAGGAACTTTCAATACATTTTTAACTGTTGCAAATAATTTATTTGAGGAATTCATTGCTTCTTCTATCTGTACCGCAAAATAGCTATTTTTCTCAATTTGAATAAATTTTTTATAGGTCTGTAAATTGACTTTTATAAATCTCTTTATTGGCTGTTTTATAATCGAGCCTTCATTTGCGCTCCGATCTCCTACATTCCTGTTTTTTACGTCTGAGATTTTCGTTAAACCCGGGCTCAGAGAGGTTGATCTTACGACTGTAATGATTTTTTGCTGGAGCTAACTGGGTTAGAGATCAGTCTAGCTATTGATGGTAATTGCAAGCAGCTGTAGCCAAATCTGGAGAAATCAACGGAGTTGATTGGATAAGGGAAGAACTAAGCTGACCTGCATCAATGGTGCTCCACGGGCGATGGGCTGTACTTCCTACCAGTAGACAGGATTTTTCTTCCCCGGATACCCCATTTATCTCGAACATGATCACCTTATGGTCAGACCACGCTAGAGGGAGAGAGGATGTCCATTTAAGCTGTGGATTGTTCGTAAGAATGCCATAGAGGAGGTGACCTGCTTCATGTGTATTAAACCTGCACTTGCCATATGATCTAGTAGATTTGTTGAGTCTACATCTAGCGAAATTTCCATGTGATAATTAAAATCACCCAAGATTGTGAAGTCCACTGAATTTACTTTTAATTCTATAAGACTACCAATAGATTGCGTAAATGCTGCTCGGGACCCAGGCGGGTGGTAGAGAAGAAGTCCATCGAAAGAATAATGGCTATTAAGCTCAATTTTGAAATTTATGGACTCACAAGATTGTATATTGGGAAGAATACTAAAAACTGTTTTAAAATGATATCTGAAAATGATTGCAAGGCCTCCACCCTTTTTTAATGGGCGGTCATGTCTATATATCCTAAAGCCTGCTGGTAATGCTGATAGTAAGTCTGGGTCAGATGTTATATCTGCCCAGGTCTCAGTGACAAAGGCCAGGTCAAGATTCTGCATCTGCATAAATTCCACAAACTCTATTGCATTTTAAACAAGTGATCTGGCATTTATAAGTGTGCCGGGACACTTAGTGTCGATTTTTTTAAGGGGTGCATCTATTATTTTAGTGGCACAGAGTGACTTGCAGTGAAAATTAGTAATAGAAAATTTACAAGCCGGACATTTTAGACTTTCATCGCAGCTCTGGGTGTCCAAGCGAGGGCCCACATAGGACTTATCTGTAGAATTAATTAAGAACGAGGTGTCCCTTGAATAGCTGATGAATCCCTTGATTTCTACGGTCAAACTGGCAGGGGGGCTGGTGATGAGTACGGTCCGAGTGCGGATGGGCGCAGATGGGGTTGCCTTTGGTGCACCAGGGGCACACCCACTGCGCGGATGCTGACAGGCCGGCTTTATAGCCCGGCATCAGATGTCTAAGGGGGGCGTGGTCTAGAGTGCTCCTTGGCGCGAGTTAACAACTATCAAAGTGAGGGCAAAATAAAAGCAAACTGAGGTCCAGCAATCCCTGCTGAGTCTCACAGGCTCCCCTGTGAAAATCAGCTACTGGTAAAGAAAAGCTGACTAAATAGAATATAAGTTAAATATAGGTTAAAACCGCCCTTCCAAGATGGCGTGATAGAACTGAGCTTTGCAGGACCCAGGCACCGCCCGATGCACTCTAGTGCTACAAGGAAAAGAAAGTCGGTTTCCCATCAAGTGGCTGCGTGGACGCGCTGATGGGCCGGGCTTTATAGCCCGGCATCAGGTGTCTAAGGGGAGGCGTGGTCTAGAGCGCTAACCGGCGCAAGTTAAAATCCATCAAAGTGAGGGCAAAATAAATGCAAACTGGGGTCCAGCAACCCCTGCTGAGTCTCCCAGGCTCCCCTGTGCATACCAGCTACTGGTAAAGAAAAGCTGACTGAATAATACGTGAGAAACAGAAAAGCATATAAGTAAAAACCACCCTTCCAAGATGGCGGTGATAGAACTGAGCGTTGCAGGAGCCAGGCACCTCCCGATGCACTCCAGTGCTACAAGTAAAAGAAAGTCGGTTTCACATCTCACACACAAGCATTTCATTCTGACAGAGCTCTGATTGAGTGACTTGTATCCTACCACAGACTGACATTGTTTGCATGCAGGGAACCACTTTTTTCTTTTACTTTAAGCACTCTATGGAAATTCAGGTGTTTTCTTGCTCTCTCCACGGAGTGTTGAATCACTTTTCAATTTCCTCCAACATGTATGTCCATCACTTGCTCTGCCCTGCCCACTTTCAGCTTATTTTAATATTTTCCTCACCCCGTTCCTCTATTACTTCCCAGCCTCTCTCCAACTTCATTTTGTTTTTTTTAACTTTTAGTACTGCCATGCTTTCGGCGGGTGCCCATCTTAAAATGTTTTTGACCATTTCAAGATGGTCGCCCGTGATGTGCATGCGCAGCGGCCCCCTAAGAATTGGTCTGTATTATTTTAATAAACCTATTCAAAGATGGCCACCTGGATGTGCGTGGATTCATAGTGGTATTTTTTTACTGGATTCATAGAAACATTACAAATGCAGTCAAAGATGGCCACTGTGGATGTTTGCACATCCAAATCAGCCATCTGTGAACGACATTTGTTAAAACAATATGAATGCAGTCACAGATGGCCACTGTTGATGCATATGTTACTCTGTTCTTTGTAAAGCGCTATGTTGCTCCTGAATAAAATAAATACATACAATAACAGAAACCTGGCTAGATAAGGATGCAGCCCTCATGCTACACAAAGATTTCCTACAAGGCTACCATATCTTAATCTGAAACCACCCGGCCATGAAGACTGGCGTAAAGGTAGCATCTGTTGTTGAGAACACTCTTTATATGCTACCACCTTTCAGGACTTTTTAGCAGCTAAATGTGCATTGTTACTTCTCTGATGCTCTGTTTCTCCTTCCCGGTCCACTGATCTGAAGACTCTTGCCAAATAATCCAGTCTTCATAATGTCCACTTATTCTTGGAAAACAAAGCATGCTGAAGTAAGGACTTATGTACAATAGAATAACTGTGGTTACTCTAAATAAGGAATATCAGTAAGTGTTTCAAAGCAGCAATGAGGTTCAGTGAGGTTCATTGGCATGGCTGTTGCCTCTGGGCCTCAGTGCTCAAATACCAGTGGATGCTACACGTTAAGGTTATCATCAGAGACTGAAGAAAATATACAGATGTCTCAGTCAAGGAAGAGCAAAGTGTGCTGTCGGGCAAGGTTGAGGGGCGATATAAATTAAGATTGATGTATAATGGTACAGCTGTTTGTAGATCCTAGTCCTGGAAAAACAAAGGGTGCTAAAGGTTAGAATTGAGGTGCAGTTTGTAGTGGGTATCAGTATTAGAATACTATGTGGTGCTGTAGGTTAGGATGCAGGTGCATTTGTGCAGATATGTTTAATTTTCAAATATAACAATTAAAAAAGTCCCACTATCATAGTGGTCTAATGTTTGCAGGTTTGCCCATGTGCTCAGACAGTGTGTTTCGGGGGTTCCATTCTGATAGTAAGGATCCACGGTATAAGTAGAACAAGATGGCGGGCACAATTTCTCTGATTGCAATCCAAGCAGGAAAAACAAGGTAAGGAGACAATGGGGGCAATATTAATTTGGAGAAGCTAAAGAATTCCATCTAAAACATGGTATATTAAGATTCATATCACAACTAAGTAAGTACATTGTAATAATACCTTCTCAGCAAAAAAGAAGTAAGTAGCCTGGAGCACAACAAACAGATAAGAATCTAAAATAATGGTATAAGTATGTGATCGGTAGTTCACAATTAGTAACAGCTGCGGTCCGAGCAGGTAACATCGGTGGGGCCGGTTTGGGGGGGATTTCGAGGGACGATGCCGAAGGAAAATTTTAAAAAAAAATTACTTTTCCCACTGCATCATCCCTCGAAATCCCCCCCCCCCCAACCGGGCCCCACCACTGTTACCTGCACGGACCGCGGCTGATTAGTAAGTGGGTTCAATTCTCGATTTATGGTAACAAGGTCTCGACCATTGCAAGTCCCGATTCGGTGTTAGTAAATACAGACAAGGAACTAAGAGGCATATTATCGAGCCCCAGCGATAATTATCGCTGAGCGCGCTTAGCGCGCTTTAAATTATCGCTGGCTATCGCTGGAATATATCGCCAAGCTAGCGCTGTATCATCAACGCTTAGCGCCATGGCGATAAATATTCCAGCGATAGCGGGGTTTTCCATGGAACATCGCTGGTTTTCCAGCGATGTTCCATGGAAAACGGCGATAACTTGATGATAAGGCCCTGTGGCCTTAGCCCCACAATCCACCTCCCATGTTAGGTATGCCTTAGTCAGGAATTTAACAGACGTTAAATTCCTGCGTTAAGGCATAGTTAACGCGATTTCAAATATCGCTACCCCTCGATAATATCGCGAAGCTGGGTTAGCGATATTTTCCCATGGGGTTTTGTCAGGCACGCCTCCTTTGCATCTCCCTTACGATGCGATGCGAGGCGTGCTGACAACGGGCGCTAAGGCAAGGAAACACGCACTAGCGTGTCCTTGTTAATAAAGCAATAATATTATCGCCGCTTTTCGCCCGAAAACAGATGCTAAAGCGGCGATAATGTTATCGCGGCCCCTTGATAATATGCCCCTGAGTCCCCTCAGCCCCAGTAAGAAAGAGTGAGAGAGAAGATGAGGAGGAGAAAGGGAGGACAGAATAAAGAAGACGGGAGAGGGGAGGGGAGATATATGATCTCAAATGAGAGAAACAGGAGGAGAAGGAGAAAGCTTTCGAAGGAATGGAGCAATGGGAAGCACTTCTCACTATATACTATATGCATTACAGCGTCTACTATGTAGATTAATGGAACTTGAATTATGAACCCAAAAAACGACACCCAGTCCCATCAAGACAGTTGAATCAGGTAAGGGGACATAAAGAAACAAGCGCGAGAGAATAGGAGATGGAGATAGAGAACAGGAGAAGATAGGACAGGAGCGGATGGACAAAATAGAGGTTCTTACATGTTGGACTTGCACAGCACAAAACTAAAGGTCACACAACTGGAAATCACAACACTACACACACACTGAGCATTGACTTGCATTTGGTAATGAACACTCATCAAGTGGCACAGTTCACTCTGTGTGATCGAGTACAATGCATGTCCATGGAGATTTTAATATACCCATCAATATTGTATCCTGAAACATAAATATTCAAATGTCACCAATGTTCAATGGAGAGCTCACTTTTGGAAATTTTACAAATAAACACATTTCATAATTTTGTGAAATACATATACTACGTTTAAACACCATTTGTGAAATTTGGTCATAATTGTTCCAACATTATTTGAGCAATTGGGTCTAGAGGAGTTTTCATTTAAGGCATGGTTCCTACACTTCCCCTAATATAGGCCTTTTGAGAAGCAACCCTCACCAAATGTTATGTTCTTATTGGACCCTTTGATGAATTGCGTGCGACGAATCAAAGGAATTGATTTGTTAATTATAAGCCAGTCAAAATGGAGTTTCTATACAGGTAAGACTACACGCTTAGTGTTGTACTTGGAAGCAATGACCTGTATAGTATAAACACAAAATATAATTCACAGTTTCACACAAATGTGATGTTGCTCCTAAAGCAGATGCATTATGCACTTGCCCTGCAGATATAAAAATCTAACGAGAATAAACCTAAGACATAAAGTAACGTGTCATACATTTTGTTATATCATGGACTGGCAGTCCGTGCAATTTAAATTTTTTTTGTAAACAAAAAATCTGTAACATGCTTTAAACTTTTTACATTTCCCAAAGATTGCTGGGCTAAATGCTTAATATGGAATTTAAACTTTTTGATATTCCATAAATTAGAATATTTATATCTGACTGTTTCCATAAAGCTGAATGCTTGTGGTTTTTTCAGCAAACCTGTTCCTACTAGCTCACAGTAAAGGCCGAGATATTTCATCCAACAAATTAAACACTAGTACATACCTTCTTGGGGATTCCCCTATCAAAATCAGGGAAGCTGATTATGCGTTTCAGTTTTCCCAAATACAGTATCATTATTGTGACTCCCATCTAAAATGTAATCAAAAAGCACAAATTCAAAAACCGGAATAAATTAATGCAATAGATAACAATCATGAAATGCAACAACTCTCCAGAGATATCTTGCATGCTGGAAACACAGATTTAGAGGAACCAGGTGAACTAATTAATTAGATTGGTTAAATGAGAAAAGCCTAAAAACCTGTTTTATAGTTCAAGCAAAAGACATCCAGTGAAGTTTTAATACTCGTGTAAAACATAATTGTGAATGGTGTGCTGGCACTGAAACTGATGACACTTCAAGAAAGCAAAACAATCACTGCTTGCTGGCAGGGGATGCTTGAGGGTATTGAGGCCTAGATCTTTTTCAGGAAAAAGCCCTGCAAAGATATTAAAGTTAGGACCCGATGTGGGAACATTTTGCAAATCTCTAAATCAGTCACACACTGGTTTGCAACTGCAAAAACACAATAATGGTATGTACGAAGGGCCAAAAGTGACAAAGGTTGCATAGTGAACTGAACAAATTGCAATTTTGTGACATGTTCTAAATAGAATGACCAAATAGAGACTCACAAATGTGATGTACCAAAGATTTGCAATTTACAAATGGTTGCAAAAGCTACATTTAACACTCACAAATTACCTTGAAGTGGTAAGCAGGTGGTAACCAGATGCAAGGTGTAACAGGCATTGGCAAATCCAATAGGTCTTGCCTGTGAAATCTATTTGCTTTATCAATTTTTGTTTGCCCTTTATCGTTGCTGTGAATGGGTGCTCATCCACAGTGGCCATCTTTTAATTAGGTTTCTTAAAATATAACCAAATATATTCAAAGACTTCCACCGCAGATGCCGCTTGAGCACCCACGGCAGCTATCTTTTAGTGAGTAAAAAAAACTGCATTAAAAGATGGCCACCACCAATGTGCGTGCATTAGTGGCTGCCATCTTTGAATGGAGCTTCTTGCATTTTAGGAAAAGAAAAGAATAGGGATGAAAGCCATCAAATCAGGAGCAGGGAAGTGAGATGCGCAAGAAAGCCATCCAATGATGGCCTAACCAAAAGCTCTCTCTATGACTTGTGCTATACATAATAGGTCTTCGAAAAAAGAGGGAAGGGCACTCATGCAGATACCACAACTAGCTATTTTAAGGTGAATGTTGTGTATGCTAGAGGATAATATGAATGACTCATGCACAGAATGTAGCTATAGCAAAATGTTTCTATTTGTTCACATATATCGTTGGTCGGAACACAAAACAACAACCTGTTCGACACTTGCTCAATGATAAAAATAAATGAGTACACAAAGTGATATATTTACAAACAATAATAAAAAACAGAGAATGCAATAAACGTAAATTGATGCCTCTATTTCCCTCTGCAGATGGATCTGCCCTAGTCCCTTCACCTTCAGTATTCCAGCTCCCGGTGTGTCTTCCTCTGTAATCCTTGCACAGAAACACTACTAAGGCTGGAAGTCTCCAAGCTTTCTGGGGCTGCCTCTTGTTCCTGTGTACTAATATGGGATATCTGTAGCTCTCCAATGCTATGGTTACCTGCATTAACACCTGGGCACATCCCCATTATAGTGGCCCATCTGTACCTTTACCTTCATTCTGACTGTAGATCTGGCAAACAAACAGTTGAATTAGCCTGCAGGTTTGCAGACCTGGCAAACCCATGCATTCTATTAAGGAGACGGCACAATCTGCTCTTTTGTATACTTGCAGGTCATCGTTCAATGCAATACAGAGTGCAATAACTGCCTCTGTCAA
Source organism: Calotriton arnoldi (assembly GCA_963921515.1). NCBI lineage: Eukaryota > Metazoa > Chordata > Amphibia > Caudata > Salamandridae > Calotriton > Calotriton arnoldi. The sequence goes on along the minus strand of CAWUFW010010611.1, from coordinate 148,973 downwards.
GGCTGAAATATAATTAGAGATTGAATTCTATCCCTCATTGACGGCCTCGCACACAACTTGGTACCCTTAAATGATGTGTGTGCCAAGGCCACCAACCGTCACGCTTATTACAATCAAGAACTTTAATTGTTGGCATAGCACACACAGCATTGAGGTTTCTGTAACCCGAAATTGGGCTGATGTTGGCGCACCCCCTTCTCATTCCTGGTCACTGATATCTTTCTCCCTCTGCAGCACAATACCTATTTGAGAGTCTGTTTCAAAATTGTCTTTTCTCAATACTGCCTGTGCTTATTGTTGTAGTGATGGTTCTGCAGCAACTTGTATAAGTGGGTGTGGCCGTCAAACAGTGGCTGCCACCACAACATGAAGATTGGGGGGCGGGGGGAGGTTGGGACGGGCCTAGGACGGCTGGCCAAACTTACATGCCCACTTCTAAGTGCCTACCACTCTTCCCAGCCCGCCTTACAAGCATGCCTAAGGCAGTCACAGAAAAATTAAATAATGTTTTATTATCATTTTATTTTTCTGTGACTGATGAGTGGGGCAACGCTCCTCCGCCATTACGGAGGAGCCACCCCTGCTGTCAAACTACTCTTGACCCTGTGGCTGTGCCCTACAGTGCTGGGCTGGTCCTGGATGAAGCGGACTGGGCTCTCCAAATACCATTGATCCAGCACGATACTAGCAAAGAGCATTCATTCACCAAATACTCACTTGGGCCCATTCATTCATACTACGCTAATACTTACGCTGGTGAGTCAGTTGTACTCTTTATCAAATCCCTGCTACCAATTACTTTTCTGATTGAAGAGTAATGACTTACCAATGAATCCTTTGCTAATTGGGAAGTTTAAAATGAGTGACATTCATTACAATTCATAATCCTGAAATAATCACTGAGTCAAGAAGTTTTAAAATGTGTATCTAAAGATTTAGCAGAGTAAAGTGCAGAACCACATGATACTTAATCGCATATCAAGGATGAAGCAAAGAATAATTATTATTGATCAATGACGGTCCCACAGAAAGGTGAAGATAGAGACAGCAGCGCAACTAAGAGTTGCATTTATATTTACCTAAAGTGCGAGAACCAAACCCCTTGGCCAAGGAGTTGGAAAGATAAGACCCAGGAAGGATGAAGAGCAAAGACCTCCTCCAGGTTCAGGACAGGACCGGTGACCTCTCTACAACGACGCCTGCGTCGTTCCCCTCTCTGATACTCGACTTCTCCTCGATTCTCCCGTGTCTTCCTTCTAATGGACTCCGCCGCCCCCACCTCAGGATCTCTCTTGGACAGCGGTTCAGTCTGCAATCGATCAGCTTGTCGGTCTGGAGCTTCTGCCTGTCTGCGTGGACGCCTGTTCTCTCGTCTCTAAGTCTCGACTCATGTGTGGTGTCGACTGACTAATTAACTAATTCTATATCTATTATACCCTTCTACGCCCATGTACCTCCCATTAATGTTGCCAAAATATGGGACCACTATTTCTGATTGGACAGGGACAGGGGGTTGATCCTCACACCATATTGATTTTAGTTCAATTTCTTAAAGCTCATTGTTTTAAAATACCGCCCATCACTTTTATTACATTTGCTTTATTTCCCACCCGTCTCACGACAAATTTTATACATTGTTCATATAAATTGTTGCTAATTCAGTTGGTACATCATGGGTACAGCAGTCTTGGCCATCAGGTCATGGCCTTGGACGACGTCCAGGATGACTTCATCCTTTTCTCTCTGGGCAGCCATGCAAGACGCATGCGCGGAATCATTGTCTCTCGAGTTTCAGTTCACCAAACCCCAGGCCCAAATTTACAAACTAATAAGAGTCAAAGAAGAAAATATTAAAATCACAAATAAAAATGCTTCACTGTATACCCACTCTTTCTATTCTATTCCCATTTATTTATAAATTCTGTCCCGCATTAGTAGCGTTAAGGAAACGACAATTTAATTATAACACAAGAGCAAGCTGTAGCATGTGAAAACATAAAGCAGCCATTTTAATGCACACTGCGCAGAAGCAGGAGTTTCCCACCAAGCAAAGAGAGACGTCACAACACGTGATATGGTTGAGACATGCGCAGTAAGGTTCCTGCGTTTTAGCGGCCATTTTAGAATAGACAAGCGTTATTTGTTAGTTTAGACACATAGGCAAGCTTCCTTGCTACTTATGTTTGTGTATGCAAAGTTAGTATGAACAATACAAAGTTTAATAAATTAATACTGTGAGAAGATTGCATCCGAGCAAGTCTCATTGGTGAGTCCTTGCTCCATCAATCCCCTCTCTGATGGCGTTTCTGAGCCATCAAATACTACCCACAACCAGATGCCAACTTTTAGCATAAAATAGTTTCATTTTCATTTTTACATTTTCTATTTTTCACATCCCCTTTCAGTTTCTTGTATAATTCACTTCTCAAGTCTTCAAGTTCAATTTCATCAAACTTTCTCTTCTTTCCTTTTCCTGTCACATTATACGATTCACTCTTTCTACAACATTTGCCCCATATTATTATTGACAGTACTATTATTGCTATCCCTGCTAAGGGTACTAATATTTGACCTATAAGTCCTTTCCCTACATTAGCAAACCAGGTACCAATTGACGCAATACTATTTGTCAATCTTTCCCATACACTATCAACTTCCAGTGGTTTTAGTTCCTTCTCAAGTTTTGTTATATTCTGTATATACGTTCCAATTTCTGCACTTTTATCAGGTATGTAAGTGCAACAGTGTTTCGTCTTCAATAATTTACAGACTCCGCCCTCTTTTGCCAATATAATATCAAGAGCAAGTCGATTTTGCATAACCATAGACCTAATCGCAACCATCTCCGCATTAATCATTAGAAATCCTCCAGCAGTATCCGTTGATAAACGACCAACCACTGTTGACAATTTACATATTTTCCGTGAGTTCAGAATTATTCCCACCAAAGGTATCAATGCACCAAATATATCACCTACAATTTCTGAAAAACTAGCTCTTTTATTACGTGTTAATTCACCATTATTTTCATTGCTCCCAGTGTTTCTTTTTACGTGGTATATTTTTGGAAACACTATTCCAAAATAACAACTTCCATACCACCGTGCAGGAAGCCTAAAGTAAGCCTTATTCCCACACACATAATAGATTCCAGGAAAAACTGAATCTGTTCCTCCTTTGATTCCCCAACCTCCAAGAATTAAGAAATTGTGTTCACATTCACTGGTACCAATGAAAACATTGTTATAATCAGTTTTTAGCCTATGTAGACAAATTTTCCCTGTCTTTACAAAATCCAGAGCCATAGCAGCTTGAGCCTTGCCAGGTGTGTAACTCCCTTCTTTCTCAGCCCAAGGTGGCAAATGACCCTTATGCTCAGAAGCTTTCTTTTGAAAATCTTGTCTTCTATCTTCTACTAAATTCAAAAATATCTTTTCTTCTTCATGTAAAGAACATGTTAGATTGCTTCTATGTGCATGTGTTATATCTATCGATTTCATTGTTAAGAAAAATTCTCCCATAAACTGTGCATCTTGACTACTAAGCACTGGGTTCATACTCTTCCGAATTGGAACCTCAGAAAATATCACATCTATGTTCGAATAATAATACTGAAGTCTCCCTGTTCTATAAAATAAACTAGCCAATACACTACATGATATGCCATAAGTCAATGGCAAGTGATGATACGTTAACCCTTCTGCTACTGATTCGGGTAACTTCATACAGACATAACAATTACTAACTTCCATGGTATCTACATATTGATACAATAACTTGGTGAAAAAATTTAAACTAGTGTCGTTATCAGTTATTTCATGATGAAATTCTGGTTCATTTTCTGCCATTAGTTCTACTCTATTACCTTTCAAGTTTGCTGTCCTTTCCTTAGTTTCGTTATTAATCTTTTTATCCATTATCATAAGGTAAGGAACTGCTAAGATCAGAACTAACCAAACTATAAGCACCATTGCTAGACTACATATGCATACTGCACAACATCTTTTACAACATTTCTGTTTTGATCTCCCAGTAACTCTATCATCGGACATTTTGACAAGGAAGATTGCTCTTCTCATCTATTTTCCGTTTCTTTATATCACTATTTCGCTTTATCAAGGTGGTCTTGTTTCTTTTTCATAGGTCAATTCCGCACTTGTTCCTTCGTCACCACTTTCGTTTGATTCTGAGCTCTCGTAATCTTCAAGAATGATGTAAGTCCAATCAGGACCTTTAAACTTATTGTTAATAAGTTTCAGTCTTTTGCTTCTTCGTTTCTCAGTTCGGCTTTCTTGTCCCGTTTGGCTTGTTACTTCATTTACTTGTTCTGGATCTTCACTTCTGGTTGTTATGTGGTATTTTACTCTTTTAATGACACTAGGCCAATGATCACCTTTTCTTGTTTTCTTTGTTTGCACTGTCTCTTTATTTTCTTCTTCAGAAATTCTTTTATTTTCAGGGTTTAGCACAGTTTCGTTTTCTGCAATTACTGTTTCTCTTATTTGCTCTTTTTCAGGTCTTATTGGTTTCTCTTCAGCAGCTCCACTGTGAGTTTCTAATAACTGACCTTGTTCTTTATTTATGTCTTCATGTTCGTGTTTCTCGAGATCTTCTTCTTCTGTGTATTTTTCTGTATCTAACTGGTCCTGATCAGGGCTTATTGCACTTTGTACTTCTGCAGCCTGACCGGGTTCTTCTAAACCTGTCTGTCCCTGCTCAAATTAAGTTGATTCTTTGGAAATTTGAGTCCAGTTTCCTCTCCCTATCTGGTCTTGCTCAGGTTCTCTTATTGTGTCTTCTTCTTCTTCCTGAGCTGCTTCTCCTTCACCTATCTGATCTTCTTCTATTTCTTCCAAATTTGCTTGACTTCATGTTCGGTGGTAAACTTCAGGAATTTCCACCACCGGTATCCAGTCCTGACTTGTGCTCGGTTGTTCTTCTTCAGCTTCCCTTGAATCTCCTGCCTGAGATTCTTCAGCTGGGCAACCTTCAGCTTCCTCAGTTATTGATGCTGACTGAGGATTTTCTTCTTCAGGGTCTGGTACTCTTTTGGTGTGGCTTACATGAATCCAATTCGGAAATCCTGCACACTTCACTGCTGTGTTTGTGATCAGTATGACCTGACAAGGTTCGCCCCACCTAGGTGATAGACAGGTTTCTCTGGTGTGATTCTTCACTACCACCCAGTCTCCGGGAATCAGATCATGTTCTTGTTCAGGCTGCCTGGAAACTGCGTCTTCTCCAACCTGGTGAGAGACAGAACGCACTAGGTCAGCCAATCCTTTGCAATAATCCAGAACCATATCATCAGATATATTCAGCAGTTTATTTGTGGGAATATGTGCTTGTCTCATTGCTCTTCCCATCATTATTTCGTGTGGACTCAATCCGGTATTTCTATCAGGAATGCTTCTGAGTCCCATTAAAATAAGTCGCAATGCATCCGGCCACTCTAATGAGGTTGATGCACACATTTTTCCCAGTCTGGATTTTATAGTGCCATTCAATTGTTCAACCACTCCAGAAGCCTCTGGACGATATGCACAGTGCAGTTTTTGCTCAATTTGGAAAGCTTCACAAATTATTTTAATCACTTCACTGTTAAAATGCTTTCCTCTATCTGATTCCAAAGTTACTGGGAAACCAAATCTAGGAATGAGTTCTCGTAGCAACAACTTTGCGACTGTAATACTGTCATTCCTTCTGGTTGGATAGGCCTCCACCCACTTTGAAAACAGACACACTATGACAAGTACATATTTCAGCCCTCTGCATGATGGTAACTGAATGAAATCGAATTGCAATCTTATAAATGGACCTTCTGCCTTTCCAATTTTCCCAAACCCAATTATTGTTTTTCTTCCTGTATTATGCATTTGGCACGTTAAACATCTCTGGCAAAGACTCTCTGCTACAGCCCTGAACCTTGGGTTATACCAATTTTGTCTGAAGAGCCTAATCATTGCATCTCTCCCTATGTGTGTGTCTCCATGATACATCCTGGCCATTTGTGAAAGCAAAGAATCGGGCATGACTGGTCTGCCATCGGCATAAATCCATACATCGTCGTCTGCCCTTTGGGAACATCCCATTTTAATCCATGTATTTCTTTCATTCTCATCAGCATCATCTTGCATTCTTTTTACATCATTCCATGTTTCAGGTGGTGCATACAGCATAAGTTGGCAGCTGATTCCCATTCTCTCCACCCTTTTATTGACTGACAATCTATTTTTGGCACAATGTTGAGCCACAAGATCCGCATATCTGTTGCCGACTACCACCCAATCATCTCCTGACTGGTGTGCGGCACATTTCACCACAGCCAATTCTTTTGGTGATTGTATTGCTTCCAGCAATTCCCTTACGAACTGTCCATTTTTAATGGGGGATCCTGAAGAAGTCATGAAATCCCTCTGCATCCATAGTTGGCCAAAATCATGCACAACCCCGTAACCATATTGGCTGTCAGTAAATATAGTTACTTTTTGATTCCTCCCAATTTTGCAAGACTTTATCAATGCAATCAATTCAGCTATTTGTGCAGATTTGACTCCTGGTAAATAGGATGCTTCGACTATTCCAGTTAATTCACACACTGCATAGGCGGCAGTTAGTTTACCATCTTCATGCCTTTGGCATGAACCATCAACAAACAGCTCCCTGTCTGGCTTCCTGATTGGTAGTTCCTGAATATCAGGACGTGGTTTTGTGCATAACTCTGTGACTTGTAAACAATCATGTTCTTCTTCTTCGTCATCTTTAACTTCCTCATGATATGGGTCTGGTAGTAAGGTAGCAGGATTTACTATTGTGCACCTTACCATGGTCACATTTTCAGCACCCATTATTATTCTCTCATACTTAGTCAGCCGACTAGGAGTAAGATGCTGAGTTCAGGTTCTTGTTAACAGAATCACAACCGCATGTGGAACAAACACCTTTACAGGATGTCCCATTACAATTGACTCACTTTGTTCAATGCTCAAACAGGTAGCCACTACTGCTTTTAAGCAGCCTGGCAATGCGGCCGCCACTGGGTCCAATGTAGCAGAAAAATATGCTATAGGACGTCTGTCCAAACCATGCCTTTGAGTTAGGACTGAAAGTGCACAATTTTATCTCTCATGACAGAATAATGCAAAAATTTTCTTATAATCAGGCATGCCTAGGGCAGGTGCTGCACATAGAGCATTTCTTAATTTTACAAAAGCTCCTACGCTTTCATCATCCCACTCAACTGGGTCCTTTGCCTTCTTTTTCGTCATTTGAATTAATGGTTTAGCTAACAGAGAAAATCCTAGTATCCACTGTCGACAATAACCTACTATTCCAAGGAACATTCTCACTTCCCTTTGGGTTACAGGCATTTGCATTTTCTTGATTAATTTTACTCTCTCAGACGTTATTCTTCTTTTTCCCCTCTCAATTTGATGTCCCAGATATTTAACTGCTGTTGTACAAAACTGCAATTTTTCAGGTGAGACTTTTATGCCCTTCTTCAGCTAAATGATTTAATAATGCAATAGAATCAACAACACAGTCCTCTCTGGTGTTAGATGCCACCAGTAAGTCGTCTATATACTGCACTAAGACTGAGCTTCCTGGCATCACTAGTTTCTCTAGGCACTTTTTCAATATCTGATTGAAGATGGAAGGACTTTCCGTGTACCCCTGAGGAACACGATTCCATACATAGACTTTGTTCTCAAATTTAAATGAAAAAAGATACTGGCTATCTGGATGCAAAGGTATCGAAAAGAATGCTTGGCATAAATCAATCACAGTGAACCATCCTGCACTCCAAGGAATCTGATATAGAATTACTGCAGGATTTGGCACTATAGGACAACAGGGTTCCACAATCTTGTTTATTTTACGCAGGTCTTGAACAATCCTGTATTTTCCACTAGGTTTCTTCAAACCCATGATTGGTGAATTACAATGGCTACTCATCACCTCTTTTAATATTCCTTGTTTTACCATTCTGTTTATTTCTTCAATGACTCCTGCTTTTACTTCTGCACTCATTTTGTATTGTCTGGTATTTGGGAAAATCACACCTTCTTTCACAGTAATTTTGACTGGATCTATTTTGGCCATAAGTCCTACTTCTTTTCCCGTGAAATCCCATACCATGGAATTCACTGTAGTTTTTTATTCTTCTGGCAACTTGTCTTTTGTTATCAAAGAAAACATCTCATCTACTTCTGTACCTTGTTTTGCAATCATAAACTTACATACATGATCTTCATCTGGGGTCTGAACTGCCACACCATCAGGTGTGCAGAAAATTGTGCAATTCATTTTGCATAGCAAATCTCGGCCCAATAAATTTACTGGACTGGAATCACACTCTACAAATTGATGCATTTCTCTAAAGATTCCGATTTTTATTTCCATTGGTTCGGTAAGAGGTGTTCTAATCTTTCTATTAGCCACCCCCACAACTTGGATAGCTTCTCCAGAGAGAGGAAGGTCTGGGATGTCTGCTGTTCTCACAGTAGACCTGGTAGCACCAGTGTCCAAAAGGAAAGTAATATCATTACCTTTCACATTCCCTTCAACATATGGACCTGACTGATCTACCGGTAAGGATGCGCCAAGTACGCACTCCTTCTCCCCCTCTCCTAGGCACCGTCACTGACTATAGGAACAGAAATCGTCCTGTAAAAGAAATTGTGATGTTACATACTCATTCTTACCACTTCCTCCTTGACATCCGACGTCTGTACCGTGCTTTACTCTGCTTACATTACCCTGTATAGGTGCAGGTGGCAACTGACTCTGAGGATTTACAACCTGCTGTGAGTCATTCTGCGTCTGTGGATTTAAATTTTGATTTGGGCCATTATTATTTCGAATCTTTTTACATTCATCCTTCCAATGCCCCAATTTTCCACATCCATGACAAGGAAATTTCTTTTTAGCCTCTTCTCTGCTCATTCGTCCTCTCACTTTTCCACCATTTCCAGTCTCACCACTTGCTCCAGAATCCTTTCCCGGATTTTCACTCGGATTATCCAAGTTAATTCCCTGTTTCTCAGCCATTTTTACCTGAGCCCACATTACTTTCTCCTGCAATTTGTTGTGCCTGTCCTCAATGTCATCTCCACAATATTTTACATACTTCAAAATTTCGTCAATTGGCTTCCCCTGCCAACATAACATATGCTGCTTAATCATCTGACAAATCTCTGGCTTCAGACCATAGACAAATCGGTAGACAAACTGACTCATATTTTTATCTTTAATATCCTCAAATCCACTATACTGCTTGAATACCTGCAATAAACGTTCATAATAGGCGTGTACCGATTCACTGGCTTCTTGGGTAGTTCTGTCTATTTTCACCCAATCTGTTTCTTTTGGTGGTATTTTCCCTTTCAGGTAAGTTATTACCTGCTGATACTTTTTCATTACATCATTTGACGGGGCACCTGTCTTTGGATCTCTAGGATACTCCTCACCAGGCCAATCAACTGTGATCTTACAATCTGACCATAAATCGGCAGGTACCACTATGTCAAACAAATCATCCAAATCCTTCAACAATACCTTTGACACCTTCACAAACCTCTCAACCTGTTTGTACCATTCAATTGGCTTCTCTCTCAATTTTGGAAAGTAATTCGTAAATGACAAAATATCCTGTCTGCTCCATGGGACATGTACATATCCCCCTCCTGGAACTTCTCGCATCGGGTACATTTGATCTGCTTTCCCTGTTTCCTTCATTAAATATTCAGAGGTTGTTCTACTGGATCGTGCTTCTTCCTTTTTCTTGGTCCATCTAGCTTTCCATTTATCTAGGTCTCCCCATTTCTGTAAGACTGTCATTAATTCCCTTATTTGTAATTTTCTTCCAGATGCATTCATGTTTTCTAAGTCTTTGTCTGAACAATCTGCTCTATAAGGTTTCTGTAACACTTTTGATCTCCCTATTTCAATTCCCATCTGCAGAGCTAAATCTGATAATTTCTCATGAAATAACTTTACATTTCTTGTGATACTTCTGCACACAAACAATAGTTCTTCTTCATCGTATGTATTTAGACGATCTACCCCTACATTTCCTACTATTATTTCTTCTAATTCGACCTTTAATTTATAAATGTCCATGATCTTTGGGGGTGAACTCTGTTTGTATGATCCTTGTGCCCACCTTTCTAAGTCTTCTGGTGTTACTACTGTGGCACTTTTGGTTCCTGATGAGGTTACTATGTTCACATCTCTTGAGCAACCAGGTGTCGCTCTTCTGGGGGTACTATTTGCAGATTCTCGAATAGGCAAATCCATTAATGAAATCATAGATTCACAATCACTAAAGTGATCCTCAACCATTACTACTGCTTCAGGTTTAGGAACATTTACAGGAGTAGGCATAACTAAAGGTTTTGGGTAATTTCCTTTGTAACCATATAAGGGAACCACTGGACCAATTGTTACAGGTATGGTCAAGGAATCAGGATGTACATTCAACTGTGTTATTTTCTGTATTAATTCTGCTCTATTTTTATCTATGGCTTCTTTCTCTCTATCGTTAAGTACCCTACTAGCTGGGGAATCATGCAACACTTGTGGTACCAATGGTGTCCTTAACAATGGTGCACTTGGGGTGCATCCACTTGTCCCTTCCTGATATGGTGGCGGGTTCTTTAATATCTCTTCCATAAATTCATCTTCGGAATCCCCAAATCTAGTCAAGTGTTTTGTCTTCTCGGTGCATTTGCTCCCTAATGGCTCATCCGCCATTAATATCGGATACAAACCCTCTGTAAGCATTGCCCTCCTCCACTGTTTCATTTGACTGTCCCTTGACTCATTTTGGTTCCTGGGGAAAAATCCTCGATAACCCCTATTACTCCTGGGGTAATAGGGATTAATAGGGGTTATTACCCCTATTACGCTCAAATGCCTCGGTTTCCCATTCCTCTAAGGCTTCGTATTGAGTTAATCTAGGTCTGGGTTCTAAGTCATTCATCCTCAATCTCAAATTTTGAAGAATTCTCCCATTGAAAGTACCATTCTCAGGAAATGCTAATATTCCATCATTTTTTGTATGTTCTATCCAATTCTCTATCCACACACAAGTATGATAACCTCTCTCCATCATCATGAATGAAGCAGGCGTTTTAGCTGGTGGAATGATAATTCCTTCCCTAGTTTTGATTGGTTTATCCTTTTTAAAATAATTCTTAATCTTTTGTAGAAATGACATTTTTCTCTTCTCTCTGTACATCTTTGGTAAATCTCGATGTATAAAATTATATTCTGCAAAGCCTAAATATCTCCTTTCCGGACGAGTTCCTGTTAAAGTTGGATCACGCTTTAACATGCAATCCCCTCTCCACTAGGATTTCAGCTTCTATGGAAATCGACCAATCAAATGCCAGCTAACTTTTATCTCTGAACCAATCCTAGCGCGGCCTTTCTGTGACGTTTGTCTGCCAACCCCTCCTTTACAATCTGCTCCTTTCTGTCCCTCGCTGTTTCGACCAATCCCAGCGCGGCACCTGTGACGTCAGTACTGCTCCTGACTACTGACCCCTCCTTTACAAGAGTCTTTCCACGCCCGCGGTTTCAACCAATCCCAGCGCGGCGTTTTGTGACGTCAGCTCCCTCTCCGGTAGCTGACCCTCCCTTTACAAAGTTGTGCGCAACTTTAATTTTCTCTACGACTTTAATTAAAATTCAATAACAACATAAAACATTCGCTATCGTGCCAGTTTCTCTAAATTGGAAAAGATAGTTTCGTCCACTCTTAGTAAAACCTTTCCGTTTACTAAACACACACTACGAGTAAAGCCCTTCCGTTTACTCTTCACGCAAGCTTTTAGAAATACCTGTTACTTCTTCAATGTTACCCTTTCTAGGTAATATAACATCAAATTTTTACCAGTATATTCCTTTTGCTATTACTCATACGCATAGAATCCCTAACAAGTACTGATAGCCCTACCTAACTTTTCAGTACTATTTCTGCCTGACAGATAACCTCACTGCAGTATGGCTTCCACTTACCATCCGCTATTCAATTTTCCCGGGGATTTCTGGACAACATAAAACAAACTTTGAACACACGGATGTTAGTTCATAAAAATAAAATTCTCATTACCCAATTAACAAAGCAGAACCATCCTCTGCTACCAGAAAACTGATCCAGCGCGATACTAGCAAACAGCATTCATTCACCAAATACTCACTTGGGCCCATTCATTCATACTACGCTAATACTTACGCTGGTGAGTCAGTTGTACTCTTTATCAAATCCCTGCTACCAATTACTTTTCTGATTGAAGAGTAATGACTTACCAATGAATCCTTTGCTAATTGGGAAGTTTAAAATGAGTGACATTCATTACAATTCATAATCCTGAAATAATCACTGAGTCAAGAAGTTTTAAAATGTTTATCTAAAGATTTAGCAGAGTAAAGTACAGAACCACATGATACTTAATCGCATATCAAGGATGAAGCAAAGAATAATTATTATTGATCAATGACGGTCCCACAGAAAGGAGAAGATAGAGACAGCAGCGCAACTAAGAGTTGCATTTATATTTACCTAAAGTGCGAGAACCAAACCCCTTGGCCAAGGAGTTGGAAAGATAAGACCCAGGAAGGATGAAGAGCAAAGACCTCCTCCAGGTTCAGGACAGGACCGGTGACCTCTCTACAACGATACCTGCGTCATTCCCCTCTCTGATACTCGACTTCTCCTCGATTCTCCTGTGTCTTCCTTCCAATGGACTCCGCCGCCCCCACCTCAGGACCTCTCTTGGACAGCGGTTCAGTCTGCAATCAATCAGCTTGTCGGTCTGGAGCTTCTGCCTGTCTGCGTGGACGCCTGTTCTCTCGTCTCTAAGTCTCGACTCATGTGTGGTGTCGACTGACTAATTAACTAATTCTATATCTATTATACCCTTCTACGCCCATGTACCTCCCATTAATGTTGCCAAAATATGGGACCACTATTTCTGATTGGACAGAGACAGGGTGTTGATCCTCACACCATATTGATTTTAGTTCAATTTCTTAAAGCTCATTGTTTTAAAATACCGCCCATCACTTTTATTACATTTGCTTTATTTCCCACCCGTCTCACGACAAATTTTATACATTGTTCATATAAATTGTTGCTAATTCAGTTGGTACATCATGGGTACAGCAGTCTTGGCCATCAGGTCATGGCCTTGGACGACGTCCAGGTTGACTTCATTCTTTTCTCTCTGGGGAGCCATGCAAGACGCATGCGCGGAATCATTGTCTCTCGAGTTTCAGTTCACCAAACCCCAGGCCCAAATTTACGAACTAATAAGAGTCAAAGAAGAAAATATTAAAATAACAAATAAAAATGTTTCACTGTATACCCACTCTTTCTATTCTATTCCCATTTATTTATAAATTCTGTCCCGCATTAGTAGCGTTAAGGAAACGACAATTTAATTATAACACGAGAGCAAGCTGTAGCATGTGAAAACATAAAGCAGCCATTTTAATGCACACTGCGCAGAAGCAGGAGTTTCCCACCAAGCAAAGAGAGACGTCACAACACGTGATATGGTTGAGACATGCGCAGTAAGGTTCCTGCGTTTTAGCGGCCATTTTAGAATAGACAAGCGTTATTTGTTAGTTTATACACATAGGCAAGCTTCCTTGCTACTTATGTTTGTGTATGCAAAGTTAGTATGAACAATACAAAGTTTAATAAATTAATACTGTGAGAAGATTGCATCCGAGCAAGTCTCATTGGTGAGTCCTTGCTCCATCACCATTTCCAGCTGCTCTTCTTTCCTGCCTCCTGGTTCTACACCCTGGAGTGCTGGGATGTCCATAGCAAAAGGTATTCCTTTTTGTTTTCAGTGCCATTTCACATGCAATAAAATAAATTGCTGGTTTATATTTGTTGACTAGTAAGCGGAATGGTCTTCGATAACTACAGTGCTTCACTTGATTAGATTGATTGATAGATTGATCCGGGCCAAGGCCAGCACTCTCCCCAGCAGCTCCGCCTCTCAGTCTACCGCGCCAGTACAGAGCCCTTCTGTCGAGCAGGGTTCGAGCCGGCAGCCCGTCCCTGCGCCGCAGGTTTCACCTTTGCGTGCCATCCGGTATTTTCCCCAGTGTCCCGCTCCTCATTATTGGTATTCTTCACTGTTGTTGACTGCATTACTGAGTGTACTACTTGTTGGTGTGTACTACTTTGTTTTATTTTTCCCTCGCCTGTACTGTTCGTTTCTTCCCGCCGCTGCTGCCCCTGCGGCCCCGCTCCCCGACTCAGCCCCGATCCCGCCTCCCTACCTCTGCTCCCGCCCCCTCACCTACTTAATGGCGACCGCTGCGGGGGAGCGCGCGTGAAACCTTGACCTCCGGGCCAAGGCCAGCACTCTCCCCAGCAGCTCCGCCTCTCAGTCTACCGCGCCAGTACAGAGCCCTTCTGTCGAGCAGGGTTCGAGCCGGCAGCCCGTCTCTATGCCGCAGTTTCACCTTTGCGTGCTATACGGTATTTTCCCCAGTGTCCCGCTCGTCATTATTGGTATTCTTCACTGTTGTTGACTGCATTACTGCGTGTACTACTTGTTGGTGTGTACTACTTTGTTTTATTTTTCCCTCGCCTGTACTGTTCGTTTCTTCCCGCCGCTGCTGCCCCAGCGGCCCCACCCCCTGACTCAGCCCCGATCCCGCCCCCCTACCTCTGCTCCCGCCCCCCTCCCCTACTTAATGGCGACCGCTGCGGGGGAGCGCTTGTGAAACCTTGACCTCCGGACCAAGGCCAGCACTCTCCCCAGCAGCTCCGCCTCTCAGTCTACTGCGCCAGTACAGAGCCCTTCTGTCGAGCAGGGTTCGAGCCGGCAGCCCGTCCCTGCGCCGCAGGTTTCACCTTTGCGTGCCATCCGGTATTTTCCCCAGTGTCCCGCTGCTCATTATTGGTATTCTTCACTGTTGTTGACTGCATTACTGCGTGTACTACTTGTTGGTGTGTACTACTTTGTTTTATTTTTCCCTCGCCTGTACTGTTCGTTTCTTCCCGCCGTTGCTGCCCCTGCGGCACCACCCCTCGACTCAGCCCCGATCCCGCCTCCCTACCTCTGCTCCCGCCCCCCTCCCCTACTTAATGGTGTTCGCGCGCAGCGGGCGCGCCGCTGGCGCGCCGAAGGCTCGCCTAAGGGAAGCCCGTCTGCGCCCGTCCACGTCTCGACTGCGGCCAGCACCAGGAACCCTGGTTCTCCTAGACCCCACTGCTAGGACTCAACCGCCCTCCACGTACTCAACCCCGGAAGACACGCCGACTGCGCAAGATCCTCGCCGAACACCACCCACGGGCAGTTCTCGTGCAGACCCTGCCGCAGATCCTTCACCATCGACAAAGCTCCCACGACCGCCGAAGGCACGCCTGATGCACGCACCACCGAAACCCTGACTTGCATCCTTCTCAACGTGCGCTCCCTGCACCGACACGCCGTAAAGATCTGGGACCTGATTGACACCCTCTCGCCCGACGTCGCCTTCTTCACGGAAACCTGGACCAACAACACCTCCGGCCCCGACATCGCCACTGCCATCCCCGACGGCTACAAGATCCAGAGAAAGGACCGCCCGCACCGCCCAGGAGGAGGACTCGCCATCGCACACAAGACCCCCCTCCGACTCTCCACATCCAGCACGAGTGACCCCCACTCCAACACAGAACACCTCCATATCCAGATCCAGACAAGCCCCAGGACCACGTTACGCGGCACCGTCATCTACAGACCGCCAGGACCTCGTACCCAGCACGCAACTACCATTGCCGAGCTCGCCGCACCCCACGCCATCACCTCCACGGACTACATTCTACTCGGGGACCTGAACTTCCACCTCGACAACGGCAACAACCCCGACTCCACCACTCTCCTCGACAACCTCGCCAACCTAGTACTGAAGCAACTCATCAACATGCCCACCCACAGAGCGGGTCACACCCTTGACTCCATCTTCGCGGGAGGGACTAACATCCGCTTCAGCCACACCACCCAGTCCCTCTGGACTGACCACCACTGCGTCCACTTCACCTTCAACACCACCACTGCACCCAAACCTGCCCCGTGCCTGCCACGACGGAACTGGAGCAAGGTCACAGAGGAGCACCTCTACACCACCCTCCGTCAAAACCCCCCCATCGCCACGACCGACACCAACTCCGCAGCCAGGGAATTTCACCGCTGGGTCTCCTGCTACGCCGACAAGCTCGCACCTCTCCGCCCCCGCCAAACAACGCCCTCTGAAGGCCGCCAGGTTCACCACAGAACTTCAAGAAGCCAGACGCTCCTGCAGACGCCTAGAGAAAACCTGGCAAAACCCGAAAACCACAGAAGCACGGAACAACCACAAGAGCGCCCTGAAGGAATACCACCAGCGCATAAGAGACACCAAATGGAACTTCATAAGAGACAAAGTCCAGACCAACGTGACCAACGCCAAGGAACTGTTCAACGTCATACAGCAGTTCGCAAAACCCACCTGCGAAGCCACGGACGTCACACCTTCCCAGAAACTCTGCGACAAGCTCAGCTCTTCTTCCATCTGAAGATCAAGGCCCTCTACGACAACTTCAGCAAACCAACGACGGACACCACCCCCCTACCCACCGCCGCCGATGAGCTGACCATCACGTCCTGGGATCCCGCTACCATCGAACTCATCACCGCAACCATGAAGAAAACTCACTCAGGAGCCCCAACGGACCCCTGCCCACCACACATTTTCCACAGGGCAGCCACCGTCATCGCACCCGAACTAGGACGCACCATCAACGCCTCCCTCAGATCAGGCATCTGCCCAGACGACTGGAAACGGGCAGAGGTGAAACCCCTCCTCAAGAAACCAACGGCCGACCCAACGGACCTGAAAAACTACCGGCCCATATCTCTCCTCCCCTTTGCGGCCAAAGTCACCGAGAGACTCGTGAACGCCCAGATGACCGCCTTCATCAAAAAGAACTCCATCCTAGACGCCTCCCAGTCTGGTTTCCACAGCAACCACAGCACCGAGACCGCCCTCCTCGCCGCCACTGACAACATCTGCATGCTACTGGATCAGGGACACACTGCGGCCCTCATCCTTCTAGACCTCTCCGCAGCCTTGGACACCGTTTCACATCGCATGCTCGCAGCCAGACTTCACGACGCGGGAATACAAGGAGCCGCCCTAGACTAGATCCAATCCTTCCTCTCTGCCAGAACCCAGAGGATTCGACAGCCTCCCTTCCTCTCCAAACCCACGGAAATCAACTGCGGAGTACCCCAGGGATCATCACTCAGCCCCACGCTCTTCAACATCTACATGGCCCCCCTCGCCGCCATCGTCAGACAGCATGGGCTCAGCATCGTATCCTACGCCGACGACACCCAGCTCATCCTCTCACTCATGAAGAATCCCGAAGACACCAGACTCTGCTTCCAGGAAGGAATGAAGAACGTGGCAGCCTGGATGAAAGACAGCTGCTTGAAACTCAACTCAGAGAAGACCGAGGTCCTCATCCTCGGACCCTGCACCTCCGCCTGGGACAACACCTGGTGGCCCTCTGCCCTCGGGAGCCCACCCACCCCTACAGACCACGCTCGGAACCTCGGCATCATCCTTGACTCCTCCCTCTCCATGAACCGCCAGATCAACGCCGTCGCCTCCACTAGTTTCAACTGCCTTCGCATCCTCCGTAAGACCTTCAAATGGATCCCCCCGACTGCAGAAGGACCGTCACCCACGCACTCGTAACCAGCAGACTGGACTATGGCAACGCCCTCTATGCCGGAATCAACAAAACCTTTCTACACAAACTCCAAACCATCCAGAACGCCGCAGCCAGACTCGTCCTCGGGACACCGTGTCACGAGCACATGACCCAACACCTACGAGGCCTCCACTGGCTCCCCGTCGAGAAGAGGGTCACCTTCAAACTCCTCACCCACGCCTACAAATCACTCAACAACATCGGACCCAAATACCTCAACGAGAGAGTATCCTTCCACGTACCCAAGAGGAACCTCCGCTCCGCCGACCTTGCCCTGGCAGAGGTCCCCCGCATCCGCAGAAACAGAACCGGGGGGAGAGCTTTCTCCTACATCGCAGCCAAAACCTGGAACGAGCTCCCTGTGAACATTAGACGCTCCCCGACCCTGCACACATTTAGCAAGGACCTCAAGACCTGGCTCTTCGACTGATCTGGAGCCGCTTCCCCCCCTTCTCCCCCCCAGCGCCTTGAGACCCTCACGGGTGAGTAGCATGCTATATAAACCCTTGATTGATTGATTGATTGATTGATTGATTGATTGATTGAGAAGTGTGGACTTAATAGCTAACTTTTACATTATAAGAAATTAATGTGCCTACAAGAGCCACAAAGCATTTCTAAAGTCTCAACATTTGCAGAACATGACTTTATGGTTGTCACGTTCATGCCAAGAGTTAGAGAAAGAACTAGAACTTACTAAAGTTTGTATAGCCTTCAGAGGGGAAGTCGACGTGTTTATGCACAGCGTGTCACTGTTCACCGCGCCATTTTCACATCAGGGCCTTCTGTCTGTTGGAGTTGCTCTGGCCCCTCTGTGTCCATGGGGGTCTCAAGGGGCTCCTTGAAGGCAGAAGATGGGGCGGATGGTATGAGTGCTTGTGGGGTCAGCGGGACACCAAATTACTGCATGGCATTCAGAATTTCAAACTTTGTCTTCTTCTTTGTGGTATCTCATGGACATCATGAGTTTCCGATGGAAGGCAAGGCTTGAGCATATAAAGTATCCAATCCAAGATAATGGTATCTAACTTGGGAATCACATGACCTTTCAAATCTAAGATGTGGCGAAGTTTCTTCCTTTAAAATCAGTTCCCGTTTTTGGCATTTAAAGGCAATGCTTGGAAAAGGTGTCTGCATCACAATGCTTTTTGTTCTCTGATTTTTTGTTGCATTCAACTCCCCTTTTTATACATTTTTGTCTCTAATTTTTCTCAATAGATTTGGTGCATTCCTTGTGAATTTTTACTTTTCTGTTGTTTGGTGTACCTTACACTATTTTTTGTTTTTATTTTCCTCTAAACAGTTTTGGATCTATTTATTTGTAGATCCTCTGACTCTGGACCTATTATTACCCTTGGCTCTATTCTCCCTTCTGATGTCGAGGAGTTTGATGCCTTGCCTATTATGACCAATTTAATCCAACTCATCATCCATGATCTATTCTATACCGTTGCCAAAGGAGGTTTTTTTCCCTGGTGGGATTTTCATTCTAGCATTGACCCTCTAAAGGATATCACTGTCACCTTTCACCTATATTATCATACCTGCCAACTTACTTAGGGAGGGCGGGGCCTGGTGCCGAGAGCTAACTAAGAGGCACTCTGCCCCTCACCAAGCCCCCCAGCCCCTCTCAACAACTAAACAAGCATTGGCATAGCCAATAGGTCTCGCTTTTGGGACCTTATAAGTATTTAGTTATGCAGCACAATATCCTTCGTGCAACAACATCAACTGTTGCATGGCTAAACACTTATAAGGTCCCAAAGGCGAGACCTATTGGCTATGCCAATTCTTGTTTAAACACTGCCACTTGAATTCCCAGTGCAAAGACCAGTATGTTTTGTGAGTCTATCTGGAGCCAGCAGGATAGCCTAGCAGGTTAAGTGCTTGCTGTGATCTTTAGATTCAAATCACAGCAGGGTCGAATGGCCATTTTTGCTTTCTGAAGTTGAACAAAGGAGTACCAGTTTTGGTTGGATAACAGCTCAGTGCCATTGTTATGTGTAAAGGTTGTGTGCAGATCACTAATTGCAAATCGTACAGATGTCAAGTTTCCCGTTCCTTCCGTGAGTACTCCTCCAGTCCAGACTATTCAGAGATTTGAAGTGCTGTTTATGTCATTATAAAATCAGGCTTACAGGTCTCAGAATGAACATAAAAACCTGGACATGATGACCTATTCAGGCTTAGACCTGGAAAACTCGAGGGCTCTGTGGAATCTAACTCCTTCAGTGCACTGTTCACTCCTTTGTGTGTCTCTGCCTGACACTTTATACCACAGACATCTCAACAGGAAAAAAAGAGCTGCTGGGTGTAATTAAGCTGTTGGCTAGTGCTTAGAGGCCTCACTCTTGGGGTTAGCCCTTCATCTCTTTAGTAATGCCAGCTTTAGAGCTCGGCGGCCTCGCATACAGCGGACACAGTTTTAAAATAAAAGCCACCTTAACACAAAATGAGTTTTTGTGCTGGTGTCTGAATGTACTGGTCTGTTAAGTGCCAGTACACATGGCAAATAGCGCCGCAAAGGCTGAAGCGGTTTGTAGCTGTTGTAGGTTCTAACAGGCACTGTAGGCCATTCCTTCTCCTAACAAAGGGGAACAAAGGAGCAGAGCAAAGGAAAAACAGGCAGCTAGCCCTCATTCATTATTTCTAAGAACATCATGACAAATGACAAAACTCTACTTTTGGTTAGATGTCAGGAGCGGGTGCTGCATCATCATAAACAGTCATAGCGGCAAAATCTGCAAGCGAGGCAAGACTGCCCCAAGCAGGGCTCTCTGCTCAGAAAACAAGGCATGCCTGGATGCTGCATTAGGATTTGAATATCGACTGTTTCACACAAAGCAAACGGAAGAAATGAAGTAATGAAATGGGTTAAAGGGTCTACAGAGCACGAGGGCATCGGCAGGCACACAGGGCCCCCACACCGAGCAGTGCCACAGGTGAGCAGCTGCACTTTATAAGTACGGATTGATTGATACTAATAGAACATCTCTGTGCAAAAAAGTGAACTGTCTTGAATATATAAACCATAAAGAAACATTTTGAAAAAATACTTCAATATTATAAAGTGCTGATCTATATCCATGAGCAAAATAGGAGCATTTTTTGGAACCCAAAACTTATAGCACGATGGCGCAAGCGAAGGAAAACAGAGAAAGTCATTTCAAAGATTTATTGTAAATAATATGGTTGTCGCCGACATATGTGTTCTGTGCAGCTCTCAAAGCAGGGCCAGCTCAGCCATTTGTCCTTCTGAGGACAGCAGATTGAGTACCAATGCACTTGGTAATAGTGATGAATATTAGTTACAGAGCTTAGAATCAACAAGGTAGCAGTGTTAGGAGCTACATACAGAGAAGGCATTGTAAGTGCCTCAATATTGTATTTGTCAGCTGACTAAAGGAGGTACGAGGGTTTGTAAGGGGAGGCAGAGCCTTGCACTTCTTCCAGTAAAGTGGGTCGGGCCCTCCCCCGCCCCCCAATATACTCTCGCTGGCACGGCCAGTTACCACCTCTGGTTGCGTTGTTGTGGCGCAAGCAATGTTGGCTTTATGTTTGGCGGTGGCTTTGTGGAATGAAATAGCCAAGCGAGGCTGAGAGGGTTGGTCCCGAGCACACGGAGCTTAAAAATAAATAAATACAAGCAGCAATCGCGGCACCGGCGCTTTACTCATGGTTAAAGGTAAAGCGCCGGTGCCGCGATTGCTGCAAAAGTAAAGAAATAGAAAAAAACATCTATTTCTTTACTTTTACTACAATTGCGGCACTTGCGCTTTACTTTTAATTTTAAAAGTAAAGCGCGGGTGCCGCGATTATGCGAAACTGAAAGAAATAAAAAAGTGACACGGCCGCCAAAGATAAACAAAACTAGCACGCGAGTGGTGCGCGCGCGCTTGCGAGCAGCAGGCGTGACCACACGCTCGTGCACCATGGCCTTTTGCTTGCGCGTAACCGCAGGGAAAAGGCCATGATGCACGAGCGTGTGGTCAGCTTTCGAAACCCCCTAACATAAAGTCTTGCCAGAGCAGCGCTTGCGCGCTACTCGAGGCTCGACCTAAAAACAAAGGGTCATCGAGGCTGTCACCGACATCCTGGGGTGTTTTCACTCCTTTTATGGACATCGGCTGCTTACAGCCCCCAAAAAGAAGCTGGGAATCCACTGTTTATATTGGTTTCAGCTCGTTTTCCCTGCCACCATGTGATTTCAGCTCCCCACTGGGTGACCGTGTGAAGTGAGCCGATATATTGTGTGATGCAAGGTGGCACCGTGTGAGTTGGTAGGTATGTATTATTCTGCGCAGAGTGGCACTGTGGCTACTGGGAAGTGTTGCTCTTTCCTGTAGCAAGCTCGAAACACCCTCAACCACCTACATCGCATCCAGTCTCTGAAGGTGGACCTTAGGCATGGGCTGACAGTTGTCATAAATTGTGTTTGGTTGGCCTATTTTTATAAATTATGTTATCTGTTAGCACGGGTGTCTGCCATCCCTTCATTTAAAAACAAATCAGCAATGACGAAAGTACGAAAGTTAGCCTGGAGAAAACAAACTGACGAAACTTCATTTTAGAGAACAGTAAATATGGCTAAATACCTTTCCCACGAACATATAATATTTTCATGGAAAAGAGAACTGTATCTTAAAAAACCAAAAGAGATGAAGGAAGAGACATTGTTCCTGAAGGAACTAACACGGAGTAATTGCAGTTCAATATATTGCCACTAGATGGAAGCGTTACCTCATTTCAACAAAAAGAAGCTGAACAGTGGAGCATAAGCATACATGTCAACATTTTAGAGCAGGCAAGAGGGAGATTTTAAAAAATAGTCGGGAGAATGAATTTTCCACATAGACAGATTGAAGCAGAGGCAATCTGCCTGAAACAGGTCTATTAGAATGTATGGTAACAGACAATCGGCATTTCATTTTTGGCAGTTTAATAACATAGCACAAACAAAAGCAGAGTTCTAAACTCTGTTTTTGTTTGCTCTATGTAAAACTACCAAAACAAAATACTGATGAGGCCTGTCACAATGCTTTAATTTCCCTCTCCAAGAACTAAGAGCATAGCATTAACCTTTGATGCCAGAGGTAATACTTGGAGGGGGAGATTGGAGTGTGTGTGACAGGCATCGGCATTTTTTTTGCCAGTTTTATAAAACTCCGAATCGGGATCAGGTTTCTGCATGCTTGCATCGGGAGGCAGGAGATTTGCCTTGAAATCTGTTGTCTCCCACCGGAATCGGGAGGTTGGCATGCATGCATAAGCACAAAGAAAAGTGAGATCGAAGAAGAGTAGGTAAATTGTGGCGAAAGGAGCATGCTGGCCTGCTGCCAAAAAAACAGGCTATAGCAGGGAGACGAGAGTAAATTAAGGGGGAGAATGAAGGGCCTCCATAAAAAAGAGAACAAGCATTGGCATAGCCAATAGGTCTCGCTTTTGGGACCTTATAAGTATTTAGTTATGCAGCACAATTATTTTATTTAATATTGAAAGACTAATGGATTATTGCTTGGGCCTGGCCACCAAAGCCAGCATAACCGGATGCCTATGAATACAATACAACACACTACGATAGGATACAATAGTGCTTTGAAGGGGTGATGAAACAAGCACATGTTGTTATTGCTTGGTAATCTGCATTATTTCTTTTGTGTATTATTATTGATTATACTAAAAATGGAGCACATATATTCTCCCTTCTGAAGGGTCTATACACTGTGTAAAGGTTTTTTCCAGAGCTGTGCCAGTTTTTTTCTCCCTCGGATGTATCCGTGCTTTTGCAAGCGGAATGTTGACACATATACACCATTTTTCTGTCCTCTCTCAGGTATCATCAGCAGGCTTTGGTCATTACCTAAAAATCTTTATTTTTTAAAAATATGTGGAGCTTAGTCCGCCATAAGATCCACGTTGCATAGTGTACAGGTCCGGTTTCCAGGTCTGTCTCAGTCTATCTCTACTTCCTGTCCATGCCGTAAATACTAGTTTAAAGTATTAAAATAATGAATACATTTTTTAAGTAAAAACGAACAATGTCTTAGTTTTCTCTAACACTCGGGTATCACATATTCAAAATCAACTAGTTATTGGAAAAAAAAAAATAGCATCACTCACATCAGACTCTTAGAGAAAAATGTTAGAAGGGAGAGAACATTTCTTTGCATTAGAAAATTAACAAAGAGGAACTGGAGAAGGAGACGCACCACCAAGTGGAAAAGAGAAATAATATGGAGTGTTTTCTGCAAATACATATTTCTACTATAATGATGGCCCCCAGATGTACAGCCGAGCTTTGAGAAGACATGCAGAAGCACACCCAGGACAAGCAAGCACTACAGGCTGAAGGATCTGAAGGTCGATGTTCACTACAACCTCGCTTGAGGAATGTGGTGGTGGGACTGGGAAGTAGCGCGGCTCAGGAACAGTGAACTTGCTGTTAAGGTAGCTTATGCCTTTTTTCCTGTTTTGTTCTGGTCTCTGTGGAATCATCTCCTCCCAACTCTCCTTGACACAATAACTAGTTATCATTAGCTGCTAAAGAATGATCTTTCCAGGGGGAAGTATGCTTTCCTGTTAAAAGCAGTAAAAGTGTCCCATCTAGAGATATGGCTAGCTCACCTACATAAAACATGTGCCCGTTTGTGGACTTTCAAAAACCATTTGAATATCAGGCACCCAGTACTGTTACTGAAATGTGTCCCATGTGTCACAGGGATGGATATAGGGCTTCAATATGACAATGTACTCTCAAAATAAAATGCAAGATCAAACCAAATAATATCAAAACAGGCCATTTTACACAGAGGAAAGGTGTGTATTGGAGATGTTGTGCGAGTTCCACTCTACACACATGAATGAATGGGCTATAAAGGGATCCACTTCAGCACTAAATTAAGGAATGCCATTTTACATTTCCTCCTTAATATGGGGGATTTGGTAAAAAGGCTTACAACAGAGTGTGGACATCCTAAAAAGGTCCTACCATTTGTGGCACATGAACACAAAGCAAAAACTAAAACAGCCACCTTCGAAGCACAGCAGACACAACATTCATAAATACATTTTATTTCAATGATAAAAAAAACCAGAAGCATGTAATTAAAATACTTATTAAAGCATCATTAAAGCGCACTCCAAACCTTCACATAAGCCACATTGGACCTCCAGTAAAAAAGCACTGCAGAACATTTTATACTATAAAATCTAAATTGTCCCATATGAAATGACCTGTAAAACAGTAGATAAATTGCAGCGCATTGCCCCATTATGCAATACACTTGTACATCACCCGAGTCTCTGTCCTGCTGAGGGTCAAGTGGAAAATGATCCCAAAGGAAAATAAGTACTTGCGTTTCTGCCAACATACATTGTAGATGCACATCAGTGTCCCTATGGCAAACAGTGCCTACTGAGGCAGTAGAGTAAAATGTTACAGAAACTTTAGGGCTTCTTTCAGCGATCGTTCCTGCGAGGTATATTGCTAAGAGCAAAAAACAACAAGCAAGAGGATAAAAACACACTCACTTTCCCAGAAGCCCCGGAATATGGTCCCGATGGGCGGTTTACCGGGGTACAGACTTACCTCCCTTATCATCCACAGACACCCTCATAAGATTGTCCTTCCATACACGACTGGTCCCTGAACAGCCCAGACAACATTACGCTACCGTCTAAACTTGCATACATTCAGATTTAATAAGTTTTGTGGGGTTTGAGATTATCTGTGCCATGTTTATATTGTTTTGCCTGCAGGTTCAGCAGGGGTTACAGTTTCATGCATATATTGGATATATTGGATTAAAACTCAATAAAATATGTTTAAAAAAAAAAATATATATATACACAACACACTC
This sequence comes from Calotriton arnoldi, assembly GCA_963921515.1. Lineage (NCBI taxonomy): Eukaryota > Metazoa > Chordata > Amphibia > Caudata > Salamandridae > Calotriton > Calotriton arnoldi. The sequence continues at coordinate 123,341 of CAWUFW010010611.1, read as the reverse complement.
AAAAGTCTAAAAATATAAGAAGGCCCGGCACAAATAGCAACCACAATAAACATCCATTGTTGTTTTTCTGTGTATAAATGGTGGCACCCGAACAGGTGAAAAGGATACTCGCTGATATGACTGCTGCAGCCACAGACAGCACCAATTAGAATGCTCTTAAAAGAAACACTTCGAGCGTTTGACGACGGCCATCCATATTCTGACTGAATGAGACTCAAGTAAACAAAACTGCTGAAACACTTGCATTTGAACTGCAAGTAAGGAAGCTTTAAAACCTGACGTTGGAAACACTCAGGAGATGAAAATTCTTTATAGGAGCTATTTTTGCGGGCACGCACCCCAATTATTACATTACCCACAGATATAATCTGCTTTTAATGTACTTTAAAGACTGTGCTGATATATTTCTCATCCTCTCGGAGGTAGACAATCCTGCTGTTTTTTCCACAGTCACCTTTGATCAAATGTTAGTTTTCAGTTTCCTTTGAACTATATATTATTTACTGCGTGTTGTACCTTAAACTTCATCACGAGGGTTTTAACTGTTTTGTTGCATTTCTTAATGTGTTGTATAGCACTCTTCTCATTTCAGCTTCAGGTGCATTACAAAATTAGTTCAAATGAATATATCTAGGTAACTAGGTGGAACAGTCAGTTTCAATAAATCCAATAGGCCTCCTGCTTTCACATTACACACTTTTGGTATGTTATCCCCATAATGTTGGTGGGGAAGCGAGGGAAAGTGATCGCATCTTGATGGCTTCTTATATTTAAGCGGAATGACTTTCATGCATGAAATGTAAATAAAATACATTTATTATTTCACTTAATGTGCGGCTGAGATTCTCTTTAGCTTAAGGATGAACAATTGAAGGAAAACGTGTTTTAGACAGAGGCCCGTCACCATTATCTCAGCTAGCAACAAGATCGTAAAATTCATTGAGAGCTGTTTATCATGAGATGCACAGAATGGGATTTGTTTAAAGTTATACTTTTGATATGTACTCTTTTATATAGACCAGAGGGCAGAAAGCATTCACCTTACTATTACATGTAACTGTTTTAGCTCTTTCTGCATTTAATACATTAATTGCAAGTCATAGGACAGCACAGCAATGGGAAGCAGGTTCCATGGGTGCCAACTGGGTGGGCACAGCTGGGCCACAGCAATTCCATAGCACGGAGAGAATCCCTGCGGTGATAGCGAAGATACAGCCCGTTACCACTGGATTTATTAGGTTCCTAGGGTATGTGAGCTAAACCGTGTCGATTGTCCGAATACCTCTACAGCCCCTAAATATATGGGAACAGATACCAAATAAGTTAGGCCACAGTAGAAGTAGAATGAGAGACACGATATACACCCCTATATAAACCTACCTCAGCATAGCTCAGCGTACCTGGATTACAATTAGAACTGGAGCATAATTCAGCATATGTTAAATGCTGTTAACACTCGCCGCCTTTCTGGGTACAACCTCTTGGCCTTTTAGGTGACTCAGAGTAAGCTGGAGCAGGGTATAGTAGAACTGGAAATAGCCAGGATGATGTGAGGTACAGGAATAAGCTGGAGACCTGAAGTGCTGATAGAAGTTCCAGTCTCAAAAGGGCAAAGCACAAAGGAGGGAGAACACAAGCAAGAGTCCAAGACAACAACAAGCGCGCGCGCAAGTAGGGAGTGGGGGAGAGGGGGAGTGCGGCCGAGAGCAGGCAGCGTTTCCCTTGCGGGAGCGAGCGCAATAATTGCTAACACATGGCGCCGCTCGCTCCCGCAAGGGAATCGCCAAACGTGCACGCGTTGCCATTCAAAGCAATGCAATGCGTGCACGTTTTTGCCTGCAAACCCGGATCAATTTCTACAGGTCTTTTTCCTATGCAGCGCGCATAAATCTAGGAGGTTAAGGGTGGAGATTATTTAAAAAAATAATCTCAATTATGGGATTTCTCCTCAAGAAAGGCCTTTACCAGGTTGGCTCCACACACCAAGTGAACCCAATTCTTGAAAAAGTTATCAAAATTAGTTTGGTCGAGAACATTTAATCAGAACCAATTACTTCAGGTTAGATATTCGTCAGAAACACATATAACCATTCAGTTACCTTGTGCCTTTTGGTGGTGGTGTAGAAGTAGCGATTGCCTGAAGTTGTAAAGTTGATTCTATCAACTCTTCCATGCGGGTAGTGTCAGGTTCTTATACATTACCCAAGTGTAGCGCTGGATGCACATAGTATTCCCACTCTCTCCCTGTTATGATAACGCCCAATGACTATTATAATCAGAGGCGTAACACAAGCCCCTGCAGCCAGTGGTTGAAGTGCATTAAAAAAAAGTATGAGAACTGTGATGGTGTGTGCAAGGGAGTGGGTGGGTGGGTGAGTGAGTGAGCGTGGGGGCGTGGTCAAAGGAGTGGCTAAAAAAAATATTCAGTAACTTTTTTCGGTCTTTGCCTTCTGGTAACTACATATAAAATAACGCGCAGCTTAAATGCAAAAAAAATACAAGTTATGTTAATTAGTGACAAATTCACTATCATCCGTTATGAAACCTCTATTAGTTAATGCACCACACCAGAGAGTCACAGAACTGAGTCCTGGTTGGTGCAGTGGAGAATAGTGACTTGTGTATGTTTAGTGCTACGAGGTCCCAGTCTGTGACAGAAAGCACTGTGAACATGTAAGTCATTATTTTAATCTTGCATTACACACAGTATAAGATATGCTACTTTAAAATGCGCAAAAAGGTTTAAGATAAAAAGTGTTTTCAAAATTTAGATTTTTTGCAGACTGTACGTAGTGCAATTTCTTTTTAGAACTGGCTTTTAAAAGCACACACTTCACAGCTTAGGTGGTAGCTCCCCTACATTACCCCTCAAAAGAATAAATGTGTGTCATCAGTGTTGGACCTGGCCCTTTTTGCAGGGTTATCCCCAAACTTTTTGCCTTTTGCCTCCTATTTTTTCCGACTTGTTTTTGTTGGCTTTAGGACTTTGGGCACTTTTCCACTGCTAATCAGAGCTAAAGTGCATAGGCTTTCTTGTCTAAATTGTATTTGTCATTGGGCCGGACTGGCCGTAGGAGGCTCCTGGCATTTCCCCGGATGTCAACCAGGGTGGGGGGCGGTTTTGTACCCCTGGGGATCCGGTTTTGCAGCATGGCTGCAATATCGCCCCCCTGTAACAAAAGCAGATGTAGTGTTTTCCACACGCACCCACCCTAGCCCCCACCTCCCACCCCCGGGCCGGTCCGACTTAATTGCCAGGGCCGGTTTGCGTTCCCAGTCTGGCCCTGCTTATCCATGACTAGCATATTTGATTTACTGGTAAGTCCCTAGTAAAGTGCACTGTGTGTGCCCAGGGCCTGTAAATCAAATGCTACTAGTAGGCCTGCAGCACTGGTTGTGCCACCCACATGAGTAGCCCTGCAAACGTGTCTCAGGCATGCCAATGCAGTGTCTGTCAGTGCAGTTTTAAACTGCCATGTAGACCTGGAAAGTGCAACCACTTGCCAGGCCCAAACCCTCCCACTTATTACATGTAAGACACCAATAAAGTAGGCCCTAGGTAGCCCCATGGGCAGTTTACAGTGTGTGTGAAAGGTAGGACATGTACTGTTGTGTTTTACATGTCCTGATAGTGAAATACTGCCAATTTCGTTTTTCACTATTGCAAGGAATAGCTCTCCCATAGGCTATCATTGGAGCTGCCTTATAACATTTTACAAGTGTAACTTTCAATTGGGAACAGCTAGAGATTTGGAGTTTGGGCTGTCTGGGCTCAGAATTTAAAAACACATCTTTTAGTAAAGATGTTTTTTAAATTGTGTGTTTGGAAATGCCACCTTTAGAAAGTGAAAATGTTCTTGTCTAACCATCATGTGCCTCTGCCTGCCTGTGGAATCAATGTCTGGTTTAGACTGACAGGGGTCTGTTTGTGCATTCACTCTAGACAGTCACGCAAAGGGAATTGAGATGTGCCCTGCATATCCTAATGGCCCATCACCAGACAGATGGGCCTTCCTGAGCTAAAGTGGTGGGAGGAGTTGTCACATACACCTGAATAGTGCTGTGCTTGAGCTCTTACAATGTTGTCCCCACACCCCTAATGTGTCTGTAGCCAAGACCAGGCAGGACACTAATGAAAAGAAGAAAACGTTTAAAAAAAAAAACACACCTATATTTGCAATAGAACACAAGAGATGAGAACCTCTCATACATCCATGCTTGCACAGAAATGCCACATATTGAACTCTAAGTTACTTCCAACACCACTAAACTCCTAGACATTGCAGACAAACTAACAGAAACATTACAGTTTTAACTTCTTTAATACAGCAGAATACTTTACACAAACATCTTACATCTATTCAACAAGGCACGTGTCACACTTGTCAGGCTACTGTATCACCCCCCCAGGCACTAAACAGTGGGAAGAGGTACAGTTCACAAATAAAATAGCACCTATTGTGCCAAACTCGGCACACCTGTCTAACAAGCTTGGCCACACAACAATCTAACATGACCACCAATGGTCCTCCTGCACAATACTCAACATTAATATCCCACAATTAGCACAATACAGCCACATTAATGGACAAGAGCACTATAGCCTACATACCTCTTAATATGATGAGACAACTGTTTGAAAACTCACACCGTAGCAAATCTACAGTGCTACAACCCCACATTAATGTCAGACCTGTGCTATACATATGCACATAAATCAACATAACATAAACAAGCACCACTCATAGCACACAATCAAGATGGAGTGGAGTTGAGGACCCAAGTCAGGATAGATTGACAGATTTTCACAAAGAGTGTCAGTACAGATAAAAAGGGCTACACCATTTTATATACAAGTCACCACCACCAAGTTGCTTCCTCCCCATAACCTGGTGGAGGGGTTACAGCCACCCTTCACTGTTGGCTGGAGTGTACTTTAGGCGTATCCCCACTTCAGCAGAGTCTTGTGTTCTGCTGGAGGAGCAATAAGAACACATGGAGCACTTCAAATGCTCTTGAGGATGGTGAGGCCCATAGTAAAAAAATCTGCTCAAGAGAAAACTGTAATTTCAAATGTCTGTAAAGAGTAGCAACATGTGTACTTAACCATATAGACGCCCCTCATTGATCAAACTGACCAGGGATTGTTAGGATGTCCTCTGATATCCACAGGTGATGTCCGTGCATTGTGCTTAAGGCTCCCTGTTTTCCGTTTTTACTGATTTTTACAGATAAATACAGACAGAAAACCATTTATTTTCTTGTCTGTGTTTATTTTTAAATGTGGATAAAAACGGAAATTGGGTGCTTTTTGAGTGATTCTAAATACACTTTGCCATGACTGCCAGGCCCATAACTGTGTGGATTGATAGGTAAGGGGATTAAAAAAGAAAGGAATTTTAGTAACGAGGCTTAAACAGCAGTAGATATGCACAAGGCTGATACTGAAATGTGCATATTTTCATATAAGTGCATTGATTTATCTTCTGCGGGTGTTCATATCACTGAAACCTGGCAGGCATTCAAGCATGACTGCATAGTTATTGGTTCAATAAATGTGGAAATATACCAGTTTTGGCATTATTTTTTCACAAAACCCATAATAAATATGGATAAATACAGATAAAGTTGACAAAAAATAAATATGGATAAATACAGACGGAAATGTCAAAAAAATAAATAGCATAAAACCGGGAGCCCTAATTGTGCTCCATAATGAAGTAAAACAATTTCAATAAAATGGATTTCTGGATCAGCTAGAGATCTCATTCTTCATGGGCATCAAACACATGCACCAACTGAACAGTAAAATAGGCCCCAAATAGGCAGAGAAATATACCTTCCCAATCACTGCCCAGCAAGGTTCTCAGAGCAGCAGACAATGACTGATAAAGGTGACAGAATGCTTGCTCTCCGTCACCGTGGGTTAAGCCAGCAGGGCTCAACTTGCTTAGATAATTATAGGGGTGACTAGTTAGATGCTAATTTATACAGGGCGATTCGGGCCATCCCAAACACCTCCTTGGTTTATACCGTCCAAATGAACTCCTTTGGCTGCTTTATGAAAGTAAAATAAATGTTCCCGTGTTAGGCAGAAAATGCCTAACCTGTTTTTGGATATGGACACCTTCCAGTCAAGCAAGCATGGTCTCTGGCGTTAAAAGTTTGTAAATTTTCTCTTCCCACCCTGAACCTAAAGTACACTGCAAAGCTTGGATCTATCCAGCACATGGTTGCAGTGGTGGTTAGATTGCCTGTGGGACTGATCTAAGCACACATGCCAACTGCAGCTGAAGGTAACCATTTCTTACAAGCAGATGACACAGAGAACAAGGAGGCAAATCAGAAACCAGATCATCAGCTGTTAGAAAGAGGCCCTCAGTGATCTCTTCTTCTCTGCCACTTCAGTAAGTTAGTAATTCAACCAAGTCCTGTATGAAGTGAATAGTGAGTTGAACTGGATTTAGGAATTTTAAACAGATGAATATATTTGTAGGTAAGCCTGTATGGCCTTTATTTTTGGAGTTTACAAATTTGAGTCTTAATTTTTGTTGTCTACATTTTTAAAGTCTATGGGTATGATGCACAAAGGCATCTTGCAGTCACCAAACCTGTGATCCGCAAAATGACAGGCTTTGTGACCTTTTTTCACTATTTACAAAAGCATTATTAAAAGTCGGAAAGACATTCCAACTTTTAAAAGTGGTTTTGGGATCGCAAATAGGAAAGGGCATGAAATGGGAATCCCCCTATCTGCAATTCTAAGACAAATGTATGAATGGTTTGCGAACTGCAATTGCAATTGCAAACCATTGATCGGGAACTGAGAGCTCAAAGGGGGTTGTATCTGATTCACAAAGAGGATGTTGTCCCATGGAACATCATCCTCTTTGTAAATCATTGTGGTGGTATCAGGGAAAGAAGACACTGAACCAGAGGACAACAGCCTGGTGTCCAGTGGCGGCTCGCAGAGGTAACGCGTGGGGCGGTGAGGCGGGGCGGGGGCGGGGCTGGGTGGGGGGTAGTGGAGTCCGACTTACGACGGCAAAGGTGAACGTAAATAAATACCTGCTGGTGTCCTCTATGTGTTCCTAAGTAGGAAACATTTTTTAAAGCAACACTGATTCCATTAATGGAGAATGGCTGCTTTAAAAAAACACGCCCATAGGTATGGCCTTGGTAAGCTGAGCGATGGTTATTTTTTTTTTTAAAGCAAATGTTTTCTTGCAATCTTACGCCACAAATATAAAAATAAAAAAATAAAACCTAGAAGCCACATAGTTTGCATTAAAAAATCTAAATGGAATCATTCACTGATGTGGACATTTGACTAGTAATGTTTTTTTACATAAAAAGACTTTCAGATTTGCTATGCACTTGTTATTTGTGAAGGGGCAAAAAAAAACGACCACATAACCAAGCTCTCAAATCCTACACAGCAACAGTATGGCTTAAAAGCTATTTAACTACATTTAAAAAATGTTCCCTATTTGTTACCAAAGGGAGGCTCTACATTCAGGGGTCGATTCCGATGTCGGCCGGAAGCGCACCTAACAGTATTCGTCCTGAAAAAATACCAGCCGAACGCGTGTTTTCCGACCGACTCGAACACTCAACCGAACGAACAAGTACGATGCGCATAACAGCCCAGATTCCGAGCGAGCCGTACTTACCCATTCCAGCTCCTGTTCCCCGCCGGATCCGTAAACGCCGAATCGAGTCGCACGGAACCAAATACACAGCACTTTCCGGCCGGACTAGTACGATGCGTCTTCCGTACGCGCCGAACTCGTCGCTACGTCCGGCACGTTTGAGCATCCGGGAGAAATGTACATAAGCTCCGATTCGCGCCACAAGACGATCCAGGGCTACGAGACGAACAAGCCAGCGACGAGTACGAGTCGAAGCCACGAGAAACCCGAACGAGACGACCCAACCATGAATCCCATCGCGCAGGTCCTACCAATACTCTACATCTATTACCGGGACCGGTACGGACGCGTACGGCGCAGACGGTAAGTCAAACACCCACTACACAAACAAACGACACGTACCCGACATATGTCACACACACATAGGGATGCACAAATGACGTACACTAGCAACAGCAGAACCATAGGGGCGGGATGGCCATCACCAATGCCATACACACCCATAGGGGGATGGATGCCTGCCACTACTACCATCCCGACCCATAGGGGGATGGATGCCTGTCACTACTGCCATCCCCACTCATGGGGGGCTGGATGCCTGTCACTACTGCCATCCCCACTCATGGGGGGCTGGATGCCTGTCACTACTGCCATCCCCACTCATGGGGGGCTGGATGCCTACCACTACTATCATCCCCACTCATGGGGGTCTGGATGCCTGCCACTACTACCATCCCCACTCATGGGGATCTGGATGCCTGTCACTACTGCCATCCCCACCCATAGGGGGCTGGATGCCTGTCACTACTACCATCCCCACTCATGGGGGTCTGGATGCCTACCACTACTACCATCCCCACTCATGGGGGTCTCGATGCCTGTCACTACTGCCATCCCCACTCATGGGGGGCTGGATGCCTACCACTACTACCATCCCCACTCATGGGGGTCTGGATGCCTACCACTACTACCATCCCCACTCATGGGGGGCTGGATGCCTGTCACTACTGCCATCCCCACTCATGGGGGGCTGGATGCCTACCACTACTACCATCCCCACTTATGGGGGTCTGGATGCCTACCACTACTACCATCCCCACTCATGTGGGGCTGGATGCCTACCACTACTACCATCCCCACTCATGGGGGGATGGATGCCTGTCACTACTGCCATCCCCACTCATGGGGGGCTGGATCCCTACCACTACTACCATCCCCACTCATGGGGGGCTGGATGCCTACCTCTACTACCATCCCCACTCATGGGGGGCTGGATACCTACCACTACTACCATCCCCACTCATGGGGGGCTGGATGCCTACCACTACTACTATCCCCACTCATGGGGGGATGGATGCCTGCCACTACTACCATCCCCACTCATGGGGGGCTGGATGCCTACCACTACTACCATCCCCACTCATGGGGGTCTGGATGCCTACCACTACTACCATCCCCCCTCATGGGGGGCTGGATGCCTGTCACTACTGCCATCCCCACTCATGGGGGGCTGGAAGCCTACCACTACTACCATCCCCACTCATGGGGGTCTGGATGCCTACCACTACTACCATCCCCACTCATGGGGGGCTGGATGCCTGTCACTACTGCCATCCCCACTCATGGGGGGCTGGATGCCTGCCACTACTACCATCCCCACTCATGGGGGTCTGGATGCCTGCCACTACTACCATCCCCACTCATGGGGGTCTGGATGCCTGTCACTACTGCCATCCCCACCCATAGGGGGCTGGATGCCTGTCACTACTACCATCCCCACTCATGGGGGTCTGGATGCCTACCACTACTACCATCCCCACTCATGGGGGGCTGGATGCCTGTCACTACTGCCATCCCCACTCATGGGGGGCTGGATGCCTACCACTACTACCATCCCCACTCATGGGGGTCTGGATGCCTACCACTACTACCATCCCCACTCATGGGGGCTGGATGCCTACCACTACTGCCATCCCCACTCATGGGGGGCTGGATGCCTGTCACTACTGCCATCCCCACTCATGGGGGGCTGGATGCCTACCACTACTGCCATCCCCACTCATGGGGGGCTGGATGCCTACCACTACTACCATCCCCACTCATGGGGGGCTGGATGCCTACCACTACTACCATCCCCACTCATGGGGGGATGGATGCCTACCACTACTACCATCCCCACTCATGGGGGGATGGATGCCTACCACTACTACCATCCCCACTCATGGGGGGATGGATGCCTGCCACTACTACCATCCCCACTCATGGGGGGCTGGATGCCTACCACTACTACCATCCCCACTCATGGGGGGCTGGATGCCTACCACTACTACCATCCCCACTCAGGGGGGGCTGGATGCCTGCCACTACTGCCATCCCCAACCATAGGGGGATGGATGCCTACCACTAACACCACCCCTACTCAGGGTGGGCTGGATGCCTGCCACCACTGCCATCCCCACCCATAGGGGGCTGGATGCCTGTCACTACAACCACCCCTACTCATAGGATGGGTAATGCATGACACAACTAGCATACTCCCACATAAGGACTGTCTGAAAATTACATCCCACCCCCAACACCATGACAAGCGTGTGTGGTCTGTGTCAAATGTATACAACACTGAACATGACATTGAACATACAATGTGACCCCCTAATGCATGTGTCACACATAATTGTGTGTGTGGCCTACACAATGCAAGCAGACCATGACCACTGTGGCAATATGGCCCAAAGCCCCATCACCACAGTGCCCAAAAGGTAAGTGTGTGCTCCATAGCTGAAGCACATTTTGAACAGTGTGGCAATGGGGCCCAAAGCCCCATCACCACAGTGACAAAAGGGAAGTGTGTGCTCCATAGCTGAAGCACATTTTGAACAGTGTGGCAATGGGGCCCAAAGCCCCATCACCACAGTGCCCAAAAGGTAAGTGTGTGCTCCATAGCTGAAGCACATTTTGAACAGTGTGGCAATGGGGCCCAAAGCCCCATCACCACAGTGCCCAAAAGGTAAGTGTGTGCTCCATAGCTGAAGCACATTTTGAACAGTGTGGCAATGGGGCCCAAAGCCCCATCACCACAGTGCCCAAAAGGTAAGTGTAGTCCTGGTAAAAGCTGCAAAAACAAAACTGCAGGGATTATTCCTGGCCACACAACACCAAACACTACGGTGGCATTGTAGTGCTTGTGTCCCATAGCAACATAGATTGTGTGAGGCAAGCAGTGCAGTGCCAATGACACATCGTTCTGGCCATGTGCACACAAACATCAGCCATGGGGGCCCACATTGTCTACATTCACAAATAACACAATGACAGAAGTGAGCATCATAATGCAGACCCACATATCTGCACCAATGGACACACAAATGTAGATATCCTGTGGAGACTGTAGATGTCAGGTGAACAAATACCATACCATGGCAGCAATGGGACATACTAACCATGATCAATGTGCTGACTGATGACCTAGCAGTCCCAGGGCCAGCAGGGGAAAGCCCACAAACAACATACAGCCAATGGCAAACTAAAGATATGCCAATGCAGTGGTGCAAATGCACAAACACAAACAGGCAGACTCACACTGCATATCAAACACAACAGGTGAGGGGGGTTGTGTGCCAGTGTCCCCAGGCAAACACACAACACATGAGGAGGCCAGATTCACTAATACACAGATGTCAACACAGTCACACAAAAAAAGTAACTCAAGGATTGGATTCCCCTATGTGGGCAAATAGGCATTGTGAGATGAGAGGGAGCCCAAATTACACATGTCACACAAGCTTGTAGGAACAGCAACAAACACAGCAAGAGACAGAACCACCACAGCACTCCCCCAGGGACCCCACATTGTGGTGACACTAGCCTGCATGACAATCACACTGTGATGACAAAGGTAGATGTCATCCACACTGTGAACCACAGCCATGTGTCCTGAGCAACAAACTACCATCACACCTATACAAGCACAAAGCACTCAGCATGGCCTGCCAGCCAAGGACAATATGGAGGTAGTGCCCCAGCCGTGCAACAACTCACATTTGCACACACTCAACGCCACACACCTTGATGTCCACCAATGTGCAGCAGTGAAGCTCACATGGACTGCTGACATTGCACATGCACCCATGACAATCCCAGGGGTGGTGGGGGAAATAAGGTGCAGAAACCCATCACACATGGCCAGTCAACAAGACTTGTGAATGTCTGACACACTGCACAGTATGCCGTACATGGGCATGACGTGAAATCCACCCCAAACAATGGGATCCTGGCCATAGTCACACACCAATGAAGAATCCAAGCTGACCCACAAAGGACACACATAGACAACTTCCAACATTGCAGCTCTGACCCTGAGGAGTGGCAGCAGTCACACACACAACGTGTCACAATCACTGAAAGCATACACAAACAGAAAATCACATTACTTGTGTAACCAACAAGTGCCAAGAGGAATCCTGACTGTGTCCCATCTGCGTTTGCCCACATCCCCAGCCCTGACAACAAAGACAACTAGGGATGACAACCTCATGAACATTAGTTTGCCATGCACCCACATCCCGGAGAAACCAGGTCCAAGATGCTGGATGAACACAGAACAACTCAGCAAGCATCACAAACAGGATCATCCGTAGGGACACAGCCTGTGTAGGAAAAGGAGAAGGTAACACGCACAGACATGCCTACACAACACACAACACAGGCACAGCCTATATCACGGAATCACGCACTGCCATGAGGGCACTCCACTCCTGTGGAAGGTCAGCTGTGCCAAACCTTGTCTGTGCACGACTCAAACATGTCAGCAGAACACTCGGTCAGTGAGTCAACAACTACAACACACTGAAGGCTCTGCTCATATCAGCCTGGGCACGGGAGTGTCACGTCAGTCATCTGCATACACCAAAGACACGTGTCAAGCAACTTGCACTGTGTACACAGATGAGTCCTCCAAATTTGATGTGCTAAACTGCATGTCCATTGGAGACGGGCACACAGTCAGGGTACTAGGAACATTGGACAGTGGTAAGCCCACCAGATGTGCATCAGTGTAGGACAAAGATGGTAATCTACAAATGCTAAACGTACATCCCTGTGTCAAATGCTGAACATTACACCCTCAGACTGCAGCAAAGGATGCTATAGATCCAGACTAGATTAGGACACATATCCCATGGACCACATGGAGCCCATCACAGCAAAACTTCATTTACCTGATCTGAACACTATTACAACAGCAAATGCATGATTCTACACATCTACATCATGTACCTCCAAAGATTAACCACAAGTAAACAAAAATAGGCTTTATTCAGCAAGTGTGCAACTCAAATCAAAAGTCCAAAATAAACTAAGGCCAATGGCCAGTCCAAATATACAGTCCCAACAGGGTGATGTGTGACAACTTGTCAACAATTGCTTGCCTGCACAGGTACGGACAGGGGACATCCCCCTTGGAGGGGCATACGAGGGGCAGGCCAGGCACCGCAGGGACAGGATCAGGGGATGCCAGAAGGAGGCAGTGAAGGGGAGGTGGGTGCAGGAGTGTCACCGGCAACTGCAGTGGAGGTGTCTGACTCAGGGGGGGCTGGCACCACCGTAGGGCTCAAGTCAGATGGTGTTGGTGCTGCAACCACTGCAGTGGGCTGGTCAGATGGATTGGACTGGGTCCCCAATGCAGTGCCCGAGTCAGACGGGGTGGTTGTGGACTCCACCGCAGTGCATGACTCCAAGGTAGTGGAAGGGGGGCAGAAGAGCTGGGCAGGACAGAGGGGGGACACAGTCTCCACACCAGTGGCACAAACAGGCAGAGCGTCTGGTTTGGGGGTGGAAGAGCAAGTGGCAGGGGGAGGGCCTAAGCAGTTTGGGGATGCGGTATCGGTGTGTGGGGGAACCTGGGGCAGGGTGTGGCGGTGGAACCTGTGGAGTGGTGGCCTGGGGGATGGAGGTGAGAGACTGGGTGGTTGACTTGCAGGGCGGTGGCGGGGTCTTGCTCTTCTGGGACCGGGGGACTTGCGGGTGGGGGGCTCACTCTGCCTGCACCTGGGGGAGGGTGTCCAGGGGCGAGGGGCACTCCCTCTGTGTGGGTGGACTTCCTCTTCCCCCGGTATGCTGGATCAGCGGGATTGGAGGGGAAGAGGCCGAGGTCACAGAGGAAGAGCTGCTTATCAGGTGGGGTTGCAGGTGAGGCAAGGGAAGGGGTCTTGGAGGGAGAGGATCTTGAGGATTGCGGAGTGACTGTGGTTGCCTGTGTGTGTGTCAGTTCCCCATCCCCTGTGTGTGTGGTATCAGTCCCCTGAGGATGCTTGTGTGCACGTCTTGCCTTGGTTTTGGGTGTGTCTGTGCTGCTCGTGTCTGGGTGTTTGTGCAGTTGTGCATGTGCTTGGGACAGGTAGGGTGCCAGGAAGTGTGGATGCGGCAGAGCTAGCAGGGGCGAGGGACTGTTGGAGGAGGGACACTGCTGCCGTCAGGGAGGACTCCATGGACCTATTGCTCCTCTGTAGGGCAGACATACCCGTCGAGATGCCCTCCATGAACGACACCAGCTGTGTCAACAGAGTGGTGTGTGCATGGAGGACACTCAGCATTGCTGTCTGCCCTACATGGAGCTGCCGAAGCAGGTACACAGATTCCTCACTCAGGGCAGCAGGGGACACAGGGGCAGGGGGTGCGGTGCCTGGCACAAAGGAGACACGCTCCCGGACACGGGAGCCTCCACGGACTTCTGGAATGGGAGCCAATGGGAGGTCGGTGGTGGTGGTGGCGGGGCCAGACAGACTAGCTGGTGTTTGGTGGCTAATGACACCCGCCTCCACAAGGGAGTCATCCTCCGAGCTGCTGTGGTCCTCAGCTGAGGTGGATGGTGCTGAGGACTCCTCGGTGTGGCTCCCCTCGCCCTCCGTGCCACTGGGTCCCTCCGACCACTCGTCGGCTGTTGACCCAGTCTGGCTCTGCCGCTCCTCCTGGTCCTTGGAGCTGTCCCCTCCTGTGGCCGTGGATGTATCTGCAAACAATTAGGGAAACAGACAAACATCAGACACCTGCACTGACCGCACACACCACAGTGAGTACAGCACATTACAGAGTAAGACCTGGCATCCCCAGCTGAACATTGCCAAAAGTCCTCACACAGATCAGGAAAAGCCAATTGTCAGTCTGATGGTCAACCATGGAACAGATACCCCTCCTGCCCTTGCACCCATCTGTCTGGTGCCTGTCTGATGGTAATACCCCAGTGTGGACACATGCACCACCTACACAGTTGTTGGACATTGTTGAGAACACGGTGAAGTATGTGAACATGCCCACGTCACATCTCTTGCCACTGAGTCAGTGCAGGTGTCTGGATAAATGGACGGGCAGAGTCTAAATAGAAATGCAGGAGATGCATACCAGCACCAGACACCATGAAGCACCCATGTCCGGATAGTCAATGCCACAATGGGGTGCATGTTGCACATGTCACTCCCCTGCAGGATCACTCTTAGGAAGTTGAAAGCCATGACACAGGCATGCCTGCAAAGTCATACATCACTGTCTCCAGTCACATGGCCATGGCAGCCAGCCAACAACAGTCTGCACTGTGTCACAATCCTAGGACATGGGGAAGGCAAGTAATGTAACTGACAAGTGCACATGTCCACCCCCCACTAACCACATCATCTGAACCCGTATTTGTCCACTGCACACCAATTGGACAAATGGGAGACATGAAACACAACTCTCTGAACCAGAGCACCTCAGTGTGCTGTGAATGATGAACATCTGCCTGAAAGTCACAGTCGCATACACCTGTCTGCACAGTCAAGTGATCAAACACCTATAAGTCACAGAAGTCTTGTCTCACATGGTCCAATAGCAGATGGCATGCTGACCCCTAACTGATAAACATCACAGGAGTCCCGACAACGTAGTCACAGCCCAACGACACAGAGGCAGACACCTGAGGGAACATTTCACTGAGCACAACATGTCAGCTGATACACGGGAGTGGGAGTACAGAGTGTATTGTATGCCCTGTAGTAGGCATGACTGTCCGGCTCCACCTGCAAGAGGGATGAGCCCTGGTCAGTAGGCAGGTGGCTAAGCATGTGTGACACACTTGACATACATACTCCTGAGGCCCAAACATTGTACCCACCCGCAGCATGGGGGTGTGCCAAATACCCCAGGGACATGTGGTGATTCTGATCTGCAAGTGGACCACATATCAAAGTTACACCCAGACTACATTGCACGACTCAGGCATTGTGTGAGCAATTGACCCACCCATGAAGGCCAACACAATGTCACGGGAACAAAAGCTGTCACCCACCTTGACCAAAGAAAAATGCAAGGACCCTGTACCCGAGTGACACAATTATCCTGAGCGTAAGGAGCACACCTGCGTATCAGATGAGGAGTGGGCATGTCACAATAGAGGGACATGGGTACTGGACAACAAGACTGATGTACTGGGGAAGTTTAACCAGGCCAGAAGAGGGCACATATCATGTTAGACAGAGTTCACAGTGCAGTCTTTGACTCACCCACTCCTTGCTGCTGTCTGGCCTTCAGCTGCCCATCCAGGTCCGGGAAGACCACCGCCAGGATCCGGAGCATGTGGGGGGTCAGGGTCCGGTGTCCGCCCCTCCTGCGAGGAGGCGACAGCTTCAGCTGGACCCTTGCAATCCTCCGGGTCCA
Source organism: Calotriton arnoldi (assembly GCA_963921515.1). Lineage (NCBI taxonomy): Eukaryota > Metazoa > Chordata > Amphibia > Caudata > Salamandridae > Calotriton > Calotriton arnoldi. The sequence goes on along the minus strand of CAWUFW010010611.1, from coordinate 107,004 downwards.
GCCACGAAGGTCCTGCCACCTCTTCTGGCAGTTGCGGATTCGGCGCTTATAGACCCCCACGGATCTTACTGCCCGGACGATGGCCAGCCAGATCTCCTGCTTCTGGTGGGCATCAACCTGTGAGGATGACAAAGTGAACAGGCATTACTACACATGCAACATATCCGTGCATCACACAGTTGTAAATACATGTCTCAATCACAGGGGCATATGATGAACACAGGCAGTGCAACGAGGGCTATGGACAGTTTGCCAGCAGTTACTACATGGTATCATTGCATGGGAAGTAAACCTTGTTGGAATGCACTGTTACTGCACTGTACCTGTTCAGTGCATGTGACTACACACTTTGGGGGTGCGAACTACTCAGTGAGCATGCTAGCCAGTGGTGTGCACACTGTAAATCCTTCTAGTCAGACAACATGCACAATTAGTAAGGCAGTGGACAGCACACTCACCTGCTCCCCTGGTGTCCCATACAGCTTGCTGTACTGTGGAAGGAGGTTGTCCACCAGGGCCTGGTTCTCCTCATGGGTGAAGTCTGGGGCTCTCTCCACAGTACGTGCCATTGCAGTAGCCAGAGGATGCAGGGACAGCAGCAGTGTAGTGGCAGATGTCATCCTGGAGCATGTAGTGCAGGCAAGTGAGCCCTCAGGGGAACAGCCAGCATTATATGTGTGCTGCAGAGGCAGATACTGTCCCATGTGTCCAAAGTGATAGGTCCAAGTTGTTTGCATCTTCTGAATCTGACCAATCCATGGAATTGCAGCACCAATACACGCCCACAGCATCCTTCAAAAATTCAACTTCATGACACCCATGAATTTGCAACATTGTTGTGGCTGGCCAACTGAATTCACTGCATCAGACTCGTTGAAGCTTCGAAAACGCGTCCGCTGCCATGCCAGGCCCCAGCCAATGCGTGCGCACCGATCGGTCCATTGCTGTACAACGCGTACCCGGGATACAACACGTACCCGCCCACATCCAATGCAATGGGCCGTGCGGGCACACCGATCGGTCCATTGCTGTACAACGTGTACCCGGGATACAACGCGTACCCGCTCACATCCAATGCAATGGGCCGTGCGGGCACACCGATCGGTCCATTGCTGTACAACGCGTACCCGGGATACAACGCATACCCGCTCACATCCAATGCAATGGGCCGTTCGGGCACACCGATCGGTCCATTGCTGTACAACGCGTACCCGGGATACAACACGTACCCGCCCACATCCAATGCAATGGGCCGTGCGGGCACACCGATCGGTCCATTGCTGTACAACGTGTACCCGGGATACAACGCGTACCCGCTTACATCCAATGCAATGGGCCGTGCGGGCACACCGATCGGTCCATTGCTGTACAACGCGTACTCGGGATACAACGCGTACCCGCTCACATCCAATGCAATGGGCCGTGCGGGCACACCGATCGGTCCATTGCTGTACAACGCTGCACTCGGGATACAACGCGTACCCGCTCACATCCAATGCAATGGGCCGTGCGGGCACACCGATCGGTCCATTGCTGTACAACGCGTACCCGGGATACAACGCGTACCCGCCCACATCCAATGCAATGGGCCGTGCGGGCACACCGATCGGTCCATTGCTGTACAACGCGTACTCGGGATACAACGCGTACCCGCTCACATCCAATGCAATGGGCCGTGAGGGCACACCGATCGGTCCATTGCTGTACAACGCGTACCCGGGATACAACGCGTACCCGCTCACATCCAATGCAATGGGCCGTGCGGGCACACCGATCGGTCCATTGCTGTACAACGCGTACTCGGGATACAACGCGTACACGCTCACATCCAATGCAATGGGCCGTGCGGGCACACCGATCGGTCCATTGCTGTACAACGCCGTATCCGGGATACAACGCGTACCCGCCCACATCCAATGCAATAGGCCGTGCGGGCACACCGATCAGTCCATTGCTGTACAACGCGTACTCGGGATACAACGCGTACCCGCTCACATCCAATGCAATGGGCCGTGCGGGCACACCGATCGGTCCATTGCTGTACAACGCGTGCACCGGGATACAACGCGTACCCGCTCACATCCAATGCAATGGGTCGTGCGGGCACACCGATCGGTCCATTGCTGTACAACGCGCACTCGGGATACAACGCGTACCCGATCACATCCAATGCAATGGGCCGTGCGGGCACACCGATCGGTCCATTGCTGTACAATGCGTACCTGGGATACAACGCGTGCCCGCTCACATCCAATGCAATGAGCCGTGCGGACACACCGATCTGTCCATTGCTGTACAACGCGTACCCGGGATACAACACGTACCCGCTCACATCCAATGCAATGGGCCGTGCGGGCACACCGATCGGTCCATTGCTGTACAACGCGTACCCGGGATACAACGCGTACCCGCTCACATCCAATGCAATGGGCCGTGCGGTCACACCGATCGGTCCATTGCTGTACAACGCGTTCCCGGGATACAACGCGTACCCGCTCACATCCAATGCAATGGGCCGTGCGGGCACACCGATCGGTCCATTGCTGTACAACGCGTCCCTGGACAGGTCACACGCATATGTCACCATGCTGGTCACTGGTGAACCTATGCCAGCCACATATTCTTTCCAGGGACTCAGGGGCACACCTACAACACCACACCCAGTCCACACTGTATCTAAGGCATGTGTGGCAGCATAACCTTATCTGTGTATGTGGGTGAACATGTGGATTTTGGGGTGGCACTTGGGGGCAGACACACCCAGGCTGTGCACGTGTTCATGGGGACAGGGTCCTTTGTGTGTTGTGCACCTGACCACTGTGGTGTGCAACTTTTCATTTTGGAGCATGTGTCATGGTCACATTTCCAGGTTGTGTATGTGTATGACATGTCACATACCCCCAGGCTCACATGTGGGAAGGCATGTACGTCACAGGGTGGCCCATTGCCACAATAGTGATGTCCCTCCGCAGTCTGTGTGCATGTTGTGTTTCACATGTCTCTGACTCCATGTGCACAATGGGAGACAGTCTCCACATACACATGGTTTGTGCATGAACTTCGATGTTGTGTGTGTGTGTGTCACAGACGTCCATGTCTGTCCTGCAGAGGCTACAGGGGCCACTACCTGTGGGTGTCATGTTTGTTTTTCTGACGTGTACATGATACGCCATGTCATGCCAGTGTCCATGTGGCAAGACAGGGTCCCTGGGAATCTACCTGTCAATGAGCTGTGATGCCTGTGGAGCATCTGTCCAGACATGTCACTGTGGTATGTGTGTGGAACGTGAGAGCAGTAAATGGGTACTGTGACACAGCCTAATGGTTTCCCATAGCACACCCTGGAACCTGTTGTCAACACTTGTTGAACAGAGATGTTAGATGATGTCAATGTAGGTGCCATATATGTCCAAACAGAATGACACACACATCAAGTACTTGTGTTTGTTAATGATGTATCATGTGAAATTGAGTATGGTGAACGGCACATAGGTGGGGTGACTGACAATCTTGCTTTCTTCACCTATGCACTGCAGGGCTCCTGCTGTCCATCGACCATTCCCAGACCTGGCAACGATGGTGGAACGTGACAGCATCCGACGGTACCGCTTCACCAGGCAGCTGATTGAGGATTTGGCAGTGCGGTTGGACCCACATTTGCAGCCTGGCCGTCCGTATCCTACAGCGCTGACCCCCAAGGTGAAGGTGATGGCAGCCCTACACTTCTTTGCCACCAGTACCTTTCAACACACTGTGGCGACTGCCGGTGGGATGTCACAGACTATGTTCAGCCGTGTGCTACGCGATGTTTTGGGAGCAATGTTGAGATACCTGAACCAGTACATCTATTTCCCAACACGTCAATGACTCACTGATGTCAAGAGTGACTTCTATGCCCTGGGGAGGATGCCACATGTAATTGGCTCCATTGATGGGACACATGTGGCTTTGATACCACCACAGGCACATGAGCAGGCATACCGGAACCGTAAACATTACCATTCGATCAATGCTCTGGTGGTATGTCTTGCAGATATGACCATCACACATGTGTGTGCCCGTTTCCCCGGTTCGGCACACGATGCCTACGTGATGAGGAGTAGTCGCATCCCGAGGATGATGTCACAGATGCCGAACCAGCGTGCCTGGCTTGTTGGTGTGTACTGACTTTGTACCATTGTGTGTGTTCTGCTATTTTGTTTTCCGCACACATTTTCAAATCGGCTAATGTGCAATTGTCTGTCTGTAGGTGACTCGGGATACCCCAACATGCCGTGGTTGCTGACACCCCTCAGGAACCCTGTGACACCAGCCCAGATGCGCTACAATGAGGCACATGGTCGGACGAGGAGGGTGATTGAGCGGACCTTTGGTCTCCTGAAGAGCCGCTTCCGCTGCCTGGACAAGACAGGAGGGGCCCTCCCATATGCCCCAGCAAAGGTGTGCAAGATTGTCATCGTCTGCTGCATGCTACACAACCTGGCAGTGCGGAAGGAGTTGCCTCTCATCCTGGATGACGATGACCAACGTCCGCCACCTGTGGAAGATCCTGGCCTGGGTCACGATGCCAGTGAAGATGATGATGATGATGATGATGGTGATGTCCGCACACAGCTCATCACCAACTTCTTCAGCTGAATGTGAGTCTCCAGAGGGTTGTAATGTCAATGATTTGAGTTTGCATGATATGTGTGTGTGGTGCTCTGGTGCTGTTTGAGTGTGGCCATGTGCTACTTGACTGGATGCGTGCAGCGATGTGTCCTTTCAGGTGGTCTGTACTGCCCAACAGTGTTGACATGCTAACTTGGTTTTGTGTAGTTATCTCGTGACATGTATTAGACATGAGTATTGCCGTTCTGTGCTGTTCTTCAGTGGTTTTGACTGTGTGTCATGTCTGTCCTTCACAGGGTGCTGCCGGAGTTGTTTGATCAACTTGGATCCCACGAATCCATGATTCAACTTCCAAGGTGGAAGCAGTCGTTTCCCTACAGGTGATGTGCCACACACCCCTGGACTTTCTATCTTCTGCACTTTTTGACTTTGTGGCCACAGCCAGGTTGGATTAGCTAGCATTTGTAGTGGAAACAATATGTTGCAAATGTGTAATAAACCTGTGCTTCACTTTGGGATGTGCGTTGTCTGTAGTCACACATCTGACTGACATTTGCTTACTGCACCTGTAGTCTAATTGACACAGTCTGTGAATAGGTGGCGTGTCTGTGCATTCCACTGTATTTAGTTGCAACATCAGTATAGGTGCTGAGTCTGATGGCCCTGGTGTGTATGTGTTGTGTGGCCCTAGTGGTGTGTCTCCCTCATATGTGTCACGTCGCCATGACTGACATGACGGTGTTGGACTTGCTGTAGCAGTTAGCATGCACAGTGTCATTTTTCTGATCACCATCTCCATGAGAGAGAGCACGTTGGAATCACAACAGAGGCAGATATGGTGTATTGGTGAGTTTATTTACATACAGGTGTGAGGATGGTGCACAGGATGGTGGGTGCTGTACATAGAAATTGGAATCCAAAGTTCCCATGTGATTCGGAAGTCTTGGTAGCTGAAATGTCCAGAGTAAAGTCCACAGTCATCTGATAAATTTGGCCAACTATAGCTCCCCATGTCATGTGGGAGAGTTGGGTTGGCTTCGACAGGGCGTGCAGTTTGCACACAGAGGAAAAGTTCCAGAACAGGTGTTGGCTTCCTGGGGGATGTAGATGGCCATCGGCCTCTCAGTTTGGCCTCCTCGGACGACCCCTCTTCTTGGGGGGGACCCTCAGGTGCAGGCTGCGGCGGTGCAGGGGACTCTCTGCCAGAGTCCTCCTCCCTCCCTGTGGCATTTGCAGTTGTTTCAGCAGCAGATGTTGTGGGCACACAGGGAGGTGAGGCCATGTTGGTGCTGATCTGGCGGAGGCATGTCAGTATGTCCCTATGCACCGCTGTCAGTTGTTCCAATGTGTCCCACTTGGACTCCATGCCAGACATGTGTGTCTCGACATGTGACATGTGTGTCTCGACATGTGACATGTGTGTCTCGACACGGGACATGTGGGAGTCCAAGCGGGCATGATGGGCAGCCTGCTGCTGTTGTATGTCCTTGAGGATCCCCACTACCTGGCTGACCCCTCCGGTGCTAGTCTGGTACGCATCCGCGATGCGTGCCAGTTGTGGGTCATCATGCAGTCCAGACCCCTCTGCAAAGAGCGACCTATGTCTACCGCCCCTCCCACCACCCCTGGCGACACGTGCAGGACCTGCGGTGGCACGCACAGGTGACCGTGGGCCCACTTGGGTGTTGTTCCTGGGCTCGTTGTCACCAGCTCCAGTTTGGGTCTGGGTCCCTGCGCTGTTGTCATCTGTGGTCCTTGGTCTGTCCGTGTTGGCAGGGGTGGCCTGTGTGTTGGCAGTTGTTGGAGGGGTGGATGCAGGGGGTGCAGATGTTGGTCCTGCTGGTGCTGCATGATGACTCACACCGGAGGGTCCAGCTGGTTCTTCGCCATCCGAGGAGTGCAGAGGCTGATCCACACCAGTGAGCTCAGTGTTCCCCGGAGCCTGGGACAGGGACTCCTCCTCGTCTGCTGCTGTGTCCCCATCATCACCTGTTTTGGGGAGAGACACAGATTGTATGTTATGTTTCTACTGGCATCAATTGTTCAAACACCTGACAGTTGTGACTGTACCTCTGGATGTGGGCCTGGACATTGCATTCTCCTAAATTGTGACAGTCAGAGAGTGATATTAGTGTAGCACATTGTCCTGCCAACCTGTGGCATGTCAATGTGAATGTTGAGGTGTGTGCATGACCAGCATTGGTGGTATTTGCTTGCCATCCGGGCCTCCTTCTCCCCCAGCCCAGTTATCCCACCATGAAGCGTGCTTCCATTGCAGGGAGTGCAAGTTGTCTTTCAGGATGTCAGTCAGTGGTGTCCTGCTGTTGGTTGTTGCACAGTTCCCAGCAGGGCCTTGTGCTCCCCCAGCAGTACCCAGTGTCAGCCATCTTGTGAGTCCTTTTCCACTCCCTGTGATGTGAGCATGGTTCAGGGTGGTGTTGATGGGCCAATTGTGAGGCTGACCAATATCTGTGACTACCACTCCCATCATGCTATTGCCTCCACCCACCTTCCCAGCATGCCCATCCTTCCTTCCTTTTGACTCTGCTTCCCTGTGGGGTGGGGTGCCTGTGCTGACAGGATGGCTGGGAGTGTTGTCCTGGCAGTTGTTTGGCTACAAGTCCCAAGAGTGTCCCTGTGCTTCACACAGCATAACCCAGGGTGGTGGTTCTTTGTGGGATCTTCAGTTAGGATGTGAGGCATTGCATTCTCCCAGGTGGGTTATGTGGAGTTAGTGTTGAGGGGTGTGTGAGAGGAGGTGCTTGTAACTATGGTCAGTGCTGTGAGTCCTCCTTCCCACCCAGCCAGATATCCCACCATGGAACGTGCTTCCATTGCAGGGAGTGCAAGTTGTCTTTCAGGATGTCAGTCAGTGGTGTCCTGCTGTTGGTTGTTGCACAGTTCCCAGCAGGGCCTTGTGCTCCCCCAGCAGTACCCAGTGTCAGCCATCTTGTGAGTCCTTTTCCACTCCCTGTGATGTGAGCATGGTTCAGGATGGTGTTGATGGGCCAATTGTGAGGCTGACCAATATCTGTGACTACCACTCCCATCATGCTATTGCCTCCACCCCCCTTCCCAGCATGCCCATCCTTCCTTCCTTTTGACTCTACTTCCCTGTGGGGTGGGGTGCCTGTGCTGACAGGATGGCTGGGAGTGTTGTCCTGGCAGTTGTTTGGCTACAAGTCCTAAGAGTGTCCTTGTGCTTCACACAGCATAACCCAGGGTGGTGGTTCTTTGTGGGATCTCCAGTTAGGATGTGAGGCATTGCATTCTCCCAGGTGGGTTATGTGGAGTTAGTGTTGAGGGGGTGTGTGAGGGGAGGTGCTTGTAACTATGGTCAGTGCTGTGTGTCCTCCTTCCCACCCAGCCAGATATCCTACCATGGAATGTGCTTCCATTGCAGGGAGTGCAAGTTGTCTTTCAGGATGTCAGTCAGAGGTGTCCTGCTGTTGGTTGTTGCACAGTTCCCAGCAGGGCCTTGTGCTCCCCCAGCAGTACCCAGTGTCAGCCATCTTGTCAGTTGTTTTCCACTCCCTGTGATGTGAGCATGGTTCAGAGTGGTGTTGATGGGCCAATTGTGAGGCTGACCAATATCTGTGCCTACAACTCCCATCATGCTATTGCCTACACCCCCTTCCCAGCATGCCCATACTTCCTTCCTTTTGAGTGGACTTCACTGTGTGTGAGTGTGACAGCAATGGCAAGATGGCTGACAGTGTGGTCCTGTTGTTTGTTGGTGCCCAGTTCCCATCAGGGCCTTGTGCTCCCCCAGCAGTACCCAGTGTCAGCCATCTTGTCAGTTGTTTTCCACTCCCTGTGATGTGAGCATGGTTCAGAGTGGTGTTGATGGGCCAATTGTGGGTGTGACCAATATCTGTGACTACCACTCCCATCATGCTATTGGCTACACTGACTTCACCAGCATACACCGAATTCCTTCCTTTCAGTGAGCTTCCCTGTGAGGTGGTGTTCTAGTGGTGGGTAAATATCTGGGAGTGTTTGTTGGTTCTATTTGTGCCACTGCCTTGCTGTATTTGTTGTTAGGTTTGTACATGTCATGACACAGTTACATATCACTATGAGATGGCAGGTATTGTGTTTGTCTGACTAGCATTCACATCTTGGGATGAATATCTTTTGGTTGCTGTGTGTTTGCTAAGGGTGCATGGTTTGCCTATCCCCTTGACTGTGATGTGTGTGTGTTGTCACACCATATTGTGTATATTAGTTGTGTACTCACCAGGCTCTGGGATGTCTGTTAGTCCGTATACGCTCACTGGTGGTAGGATGGCCCGCACCTTCTCCTCCCAGGGCCAGAGGTATACTGGTTTTGCAGGAGGGCCACTGCCGGTGTGCTGGCTGAGGAGGTATTCCTTTTTGAGTAGGTCCCGGACCCTCCTGCGCACATCATACCACCTGTTCTGGATGTCTTCCTTTGTGCGCAAACATGGTGATTGTGCGTTCACCCTGTCGACAATCCTCGCCCACATCTTGGTTTTCTGCGACATGGGGGTCTGTTGTACCAATGTACCAAACAACTGTGGCTCTACCCTGAGGATCTCATCTACCATGACTTCCAATTCACTGTCTAGGAACTTCTGATTCTTCTTTGGGGGCATGGTGATGGGTGGTGGTGGTGATTGATGTGTGTGTGTGTGCAAGTGGGGGGGGTGAGTGTAGGTTTAGCTGGGTGTGTGTGAGGGTGCTATTTGTAGGTGTGGTAATGGTGTGTGGCTTGTGTGATGTATGAGCTGTGAGTGTGTCTGTGGTTGCTGTGTGATGGTGTTCTGTGCTGGCAGGTCAGTGGAATTTGCAAAGGATCATGGTAGGGATTTGTGGCCTTTATGTAGGTGGAGTTGGAGGTGTGTCCTTGTTCCATTTTTTTTTCCTCCCTGTATTTATTGGCTTTGTGGTTGCTTGTTTGGCCCTTTTTAAAAAAAAAATTCCTTGGTGTTTTTGGTGCATGTAGGAGTTGTTCTTGTGTCCGAGTAGGACACTGCAGTTGTCTGGTGCGATCTTGTCCGACTCTGCTCCCGCTGTGTGTCAGCTAGGTTTCATATGCGGCGTACGAGTCGGTCGCGGAGTATTGGGTTGCTTCGACTGGGTTTTGTATGCGTGTCGGTCGTACGGCTTGTGCTCCGGGCGAGTCGGTCGTGTTTTGCACGCACAGCATCGTACTACGCGGGTCGGAGTTCGCGGGCACGTTTTGTTCGGCTTCAATCCGGGTGCGTGTCGGTCGGTTCGTTTCGCGTGATTTCCCGGCCGGATGGCTTGTTTACGTCCGGCTCGGTCGGTCGTTTTGTATTCCGTCCGAGTCGATCGGATTTCACATGCATTTCATCGTACTACCCCGGTCGTACGGCGCCGGTCCGAGTCGGTCGGACTAAATTCCCGTACCGAGTCGGTCGGTATTTTTTCCGGCCCGAATCGGAATCGGCCCCTCAGGGTGGAGATCTCCCCATGGTACAGTATATTGAAAGTTTGAAAAAATTATTTAACTCGAAATAAATATTATATTTTTATGTTAAATATTAATGTAAATTCATTTTATACATTTACTATAGATGTTGAACAAAATAGAAAAAATGCTACAGCACTAAAAAATTCATTTTGAATTTAAACTCATTATCATCATCAAAGAAGCTTTATTCGACTGAGCAAGTAATAAAAGCATTACGAATAAAAAGATTAAAAATCAGAATTACAAAAGGTTAAAATCTGAGTTGAAACATTTGTGCAAAGAGCAATCAAAGCCATCATTATATTACACATAGTATAATAAAACAGAGTAAAAAACAATAATAAAAGCAACAAATGCATAACAGTCTCAAGCACCTTGGCAGGCGTAATGGACCCCACAAAACCTGGTGTACACACTCGTACACCTATACTGAATTGAAACATTTGTGAAAAGAGCAATCAAAGCCATCATTATATTACACATAGTATAATAAAACAGAGTAAAAAACAATAATAAAAGCAACAAATGCATAACAGTCTCAAGCACCTTGGCAGGCGTAATGGACCCCACAAGACCTGGTGTACACACTCGTACACCTACACAATAGTGGGGGATTTTATCGTGCTCATCGGCCAGCCCTGATTTGTTTGGAGCGTATGTGCCACATCCACCTCAAGAATTTAGCCACCGGGATTGCGTACCTGGGAAATGGATCAGTGCAAAGGATTCGCAGGGCTATGTTGTGTGATCTTGTACCCAGGTTCTTACAGAGCTGAGCCAGCCAAGTCTTTCGCGGGCCAGCATAGGAAGGACAGGCAAAAAGCACATGCGCATATGATTCTACGTATTTGGCGCATGCGTAACATTTATTGTCCCCGTTGGGAGACCATTTGGATGTAAAACACTTCAGAGGCAAAGATCCTGATCTAAATTGGAAGCAAAGTTTTCGATCCATGTTTTTTTTTATAGTATCCCAGTATGGCTCGAGACTCGGGCAAGGTTTAATCTGCAGGAAGTGTCCCGAGAGGGCTGTCGGGTCGTAGCGCCTAAACTCATCTTGTGCAACCATTTCCCAGTAAGTTTCTTTAATTTAAACTTTAATTAATGGAGATATATTAAAATTAATTAAAATGATTTTGCTGATATTTTAATTAAAAAATAGATTCCCACCTGAAGAAAAAATTTATATTTTTAATGCGTATTAATAATTAATAAAAGTGATGTTTATAATTAATGTAATTATTTTTAATAAAATGTAATGTTACATTGTGTTTAAAATTTAAAATAGGTTAAATATTTTATCATTAAATAATAAATAGTGCTCCCTGTTTTATGGTATTTTTTTTTAACATTTCTGTCTGTATTTATCCATATTTATTTATGGGCCATTTTATTGGTATTTATCCATATTTAATTATGTTTTGAGAATAAATTGAGCTGTAAAATGGTATATTCCACATTTATATAACTGATAAACATGCACTCATACTTTGATGCCTGTTGCATTTTAGCAAATTAAGCAGGCAAACATAAAAAAATCACAGCTCCGACAGATAAATAGTAGCATTATATTCAAATATATGTTAACATATGCCTGTATTTAAGGGAATCTCATCCTGCTTTTAAATCCCCATGGTGTCTATCTGCTTAGTAGTTCTGGAATTCATGAAGAACAACAAGGAGAGTCACCCACAGGAACCACTAATTTCTGTACTTTTTTGCTTTTAAAAATAAATAAAGGCAGGAAATAGATTGTTTTCTGTCTGTATTTATCTGTAAAAATCAATAAATGGAAAACTGGAAGCCTCAATAGTAAATATGTTCTATTTTTGCAGTGTTTTAAAATTAATTTATATTTATTTTTATCTATGTCAAATAATCTGATTTCATGTAACATTATTTCCTATGGGGTTTTATTTTAAGCCCTTACATCCATTATTTTCTATGCGGTGTTCCAGTCTAAGTGGTTGGCCATGCTTAGTGCTGGACTTGCTACAAAAGTGTAAGTTAAGTGTAAGTTACTGCAAAAATGTAAGTTACAGTTACTGAAAAATTGTAAGCTCCATGTGTAAGTTACTGTAAAAGTGGAAGTTATTACAAAAATGCAGTTTGTGAATTTCACTTTGTAGTAAGTGCTGCAATGCTACTGTATTACTACAATCTCACTTTTGTGAAGCAGGGTCCAAAAATGTACGTTATTTAACATAAAAATATTTTCAATATTTATTTTTAAGTTAAATAAATCATTTTATTTTTCCCAAAACTTTACTTTGCGGAGATCTCCGACCTGACTGTGGAGTTTCCCTATGGTAAAGTATAGGAAAATTAAAAAAATCCTTTTACAAAGTAATTCACTTTGGACCAGTTTTATCTGAAGATATATGGGGCTGGATAAACTGCGTGGTTTAGGCAGTCACAGATCAAAGGTCGTTGTTCTAGGTAAGTCAACAGCAGCTGTGATATGAATGAGGAGATTTTGTCTTCTCCTGTGTAGTGAAAATCAATTGTCTGTTTTATCTTATATTATTGGATGGCCCAGCAAATATGGCATCTGCTGGACGTTTCTGTGCATAATTAGGAGCAGGATGCATAGATCTTCTGTAGGCATGAGCAGTTCATTCTGCCCTACTTACACACATTGAAAACATGTTTCAGAGGTGTGTATTGGTTTAGATACTAGAGTTCTAAGGCAGGACATTATTCAAATGTAATGTTATTTAACTGTTTTAGATCAGGGCAAAATAAAGTGCCACACAAAAACAACTGGAAAGCCCAATGCTCCCATATCTGTTGCTACAAAATTTGCTAATCCGTACTGTAAAAAAGTGTTGAAAATGCTTTTCACATTGTGGAGGTGTGTGAAAAGCAATCACAGTGTGACATTGTGGGATAGTGTGAGTGTGATATGAAACAACAAGTGCAACAAGGTGGATGGAGGGCATTTGAAACAGCAAAGAGGCACTGGGGCAGATGATGAGTGCATCAGCAGCAGATGGCCTGGGAAAGATTAATACAATTGTAGTTGATGCTCGGTACTCTGTGAATTAATGTTGAGGGAGCTGTATGATTCTCTTTGGCTGTCATGTAAATGCGATTTACAACTGACAATGTCAACGATCATTCTATAAGTGCTAGCTTAAACAATCTGCTTAAACTTTCTGCTCAACAATACAAGCGAAAGTAAGCAACAGTAACATTTTAATTGTTAATACAGGCCGCAGTGATTACCCGAATACCAAAATGGAGGCTCCCTGGCCAGTGAGCAACTAATTATCAAAACGTCACTGAGGCACTCTACAATTGGTGTACCCGTAATCAGCATCATAAAACACCACACAAGCGCTGATAGTACTGCTCTACATGGCATGGTACCTGGCCCCTGACAGCACTTAATTGCTAATACACGTGCATTGTTCACCCAACACCAAAATGGCGGCTCCAGGACCATAATCAGTAACCAGCGTGCATGTAAGCAAGCAACTAAACAGACTCCACTGGGGCCGCCCTATAAATTAGTGAACCCCTAACCCAGTGGTTCCCAAACGTTTTTGACCTGCGGTTCCCTTGACCCATTGGCCATTGTCTGTGGCTCCCCACTGTTACTTTTTTGGAGGGTGGGGGGATGCAAGCCAGGCCTCTGGAGTACTTGCATTTTTCTCTCTAAAGATAATTAGGATGAAGCTGATGAAGGTATTATAATCATATTTACAGGGTGTTTCGTATTACTAAGGCGGCGCCTCTAATAAAATATTCCTAGTTACACTACTTTGCCCATGCCTTTTTAGAGTACCCTCTCAAACTTTTTTATCCCACTTACAGTGCTAGATAGCACCCCTATGCATGTAGGCCCCATTGCCAAAGTGTTTCTGCACTTGAAGAATATTTGCATGCACTTTCATTTCTACCCATGTCATACGTGCCAACACACCTGTCTCAGCAGGGTGACTCACGATTTTTGAAACCACATACAGCTTTATTTTTGCTGTCTCCTCCCTAAAATTGCCTCCAAATCAATGCAAGTAAAATACATTCCTCAGATTTTTGTTTTAACGTCCCTCTTTCTTGCTTCCAAATGTTGGCATTATGGTGTTTAACTTCCCTGTGCTCAAGGAGAGAGCAGGCCTGTCTGGAAATGTGTAGGTACCGAAGAAATGTGTACTGGAAGTACCTATCATTCAAGTACAAATGTCAATACTTAATAATACTTACTGTGTTTAATAGACAGGACAACTGTACTTTCCTGATAACTTGCATTGGTGTAAAATGCATTTGGAAAAAAATGAAACTATTAACGAGTCCAACAAAAATAATCAGGCATCTTCCGCTTACTCTGGGAGTGCTGGAATGTGGAGATCGAGTGAAATATGGAGGTCATCTCCCTCGACATGCCATCAATTAGACACTATGTTTAAAGCTTTAGGCATGTCACTTACAAATCATCAACATCATGTGTTTAAGTCTAATTAGTTTAACTGAAGCCAACAACCACTTCAACATTAAATACATTAAAGTGCTTGGTGCGCTGCTCCCCTGGCTAGGTTTGACGGCTCCCCAGGGAGCCACGGTGCACAGTTTGGGAACCACTGCCCTAATCTCTACCAGATATCGCACAAACGCCTATAATACAATTGTACCTGGATTTGCACCTGAGGCAGTGCCTGGTCCCTGGCGACTCACCAGTGTTGCGGTGTCGCAACACACGTTCTACAACCGTAAACGCACTTTACAATTTGCAATAACAACGCTGAACCCCTGCAGCTGGGCCCAATAAATGTCCCCAACCTGACTATCGAAGGAAAACTTCAAAACTGCATTGAAAAAGTGATGCCCGGCATCCATACAGAGATGAATCTTGCATGAGCATGCTGTTCAGCAACTTCAAGGTGAGCACGAAAAAAGTGATAAATACCCGTGAAATGGCAGATGGCTAAGCACCACCCGCTGCAGCCCTGTAATGCGGCAAGCTCTGCACACTATGTTAGCGATCTGCTAATGACCATAATACAACTATAAATGGGATAAAAGAACAAAAGCTAACGTCTGAACTTAAGGACAAAAGACACTCTGGGCTCCCTGGGCACTGTCTGAGTGGCAACTTAGGACCAGTTCCACCCTACTAGAAGCCAATTGCCCTCTGTGGCCCGCCTTCCTGCCCACATTGTGAGAGAATAAACCTGGCATCTATCTGTTACCTTGCAGTCTGCTGTTGTTTGACATTGTATGCGCTACCAAGCAATACCTTGATATTGATTGCTATTATCCTGCTACTGACTTCTACTGTCTGGCAACCCAATTGACGTATCAGCATCGACACCTTAGTAGCATTGACAACCTACTCAGCTGGTGACTATTCACTGAAAGCGCTCTGTTGCCTGATCTTACCAAACATACAGCGGTGACAAATATAGACAAACACTCCTCGGAGTCAGCAAAGCAAAGCAGGGTAATAAGAATACCATAGCAATACACACCAAACAACTCAAAGAATTCAAGGAATTCAGACAATATTTTAATGACTCTCTGTGCTTCTAAACGAGGCTGAATACCTAAGAGTGCGCCACAACCTGAAAATTGGCTGTGCCGTACAACACTGCCCACAATAGTCCAACTAAGTGAACTGCATCTCAGATCACTAGACCGACTTATACTACTATACAGGAAGTAGTACAGTGAACAAGATAACAAGATGTACAAGGCAACAATATCCAGCCCTATCAGAAAACCCAAAATGCAAAATATGGCAGCAAAGGAGAATAAAGCAAACCTGAAAAGGATCAAGCCAGACCCTCCGTAAAGACTCACCAATCAAGAGCAAGAATGACATAAATGCTACAATGGAGATGATCTTCAAGAAACTGGCAGACGACCACGACTTGGCTAAGTTGACTAAAGAAAATAAGAACACTATGGGGCCGATTCCGATTCAGGCCGGAAATCTCTCCGACCGAGCCGGACCCGGAGAGATTTCCGACCGAATCGGACCCTAGCAGTCCGACCGAACGAGTACGATGCGTTCGCATGCTATCGGACTCGATTCGGTCGGACTCCCATTGAAGTCAATGGGAGCCGGTCGTACAATGGGTACGCGGGCTCCCATTGACTCAATGGGTGCGAGGCGAACAAGGGCTCCCCCTACAGCAGGTACGCGTCGAAGCGGATCGCGCCGTACATGCACAGGTAGGGAGGACCCATGGGTCCCCCCTGTGTGCGACTCACGCGGCTAGGCATACAGGGGGGTCCGACATGGACCCCCAAAGTGCGGCTCCGACTGCTCTTTTGAGCCGGACGGCGCGAGTTGGTCGGACTGCTGGAGGCGCGCATCGTACTTACCCGGCCGGGGAACATCTCCATTGCGCGGTGCGAGTCGTGTCCGTGCGAGTCGGTCGGAGCGGTTGGGTCCCGCGAACGAGTCGGTCGGCGATTTTGCGTACGCTCGCATCGTACTCGCTCGCCCGGACGCACGTCCGACTCGGTCGGGAAACAGGGCTCCGAATCGGATCCGGTAATGCCGAGTCCGATTCGGAGCCCTACCGGCCGAGATCAGAATCGGCCCCTATGCAGAATGAAATCTGCACCATTCACCAAGACATTAAACAAATCAACACCAGGATCGCTGAGACGGAGAATAGATTTAGTAGCCTTGAAGATTCTGAAAACAAAGCACACAAAACTATCTCAGCTCTAAGTAACACCACCAGATTACTTACTAAAGACCTAGCAGAACTTGAAGATAGAAATAGACAAGGGAATCTTCACATTTTTGCTATCCCTGAAGGTGAAGAGGGAACACGGGTCTCCTGCATTCCTTTCCTAGAGAAATGTTTCATAACAAACACAGATATAATTTTCGGGGAAAAAATTGAATTTGACAGAGCGCACAGAGTCCCTACAAGGAAGATTCCTAACCAGTCTCACCCACACCCCATTGTATACAAACCACTCCGCTATCAACATGTTGAATAAATCTTAGAATTCATGAGGAAACACAGCCACATACAATGGAAAGGCAACAAACTTTTTGTCTCTGTCTCTCAGGACTATTCTAAATCCACGTTCGAGACCAGGAAGGGTTTCCTAGCCCAACGACCCAGACTGACAGCAATGAATTTCCAGTTCTCATTTGCAGGCCCGGACAGATATCGGGTAACAATATAGGGCACCTCACACATCTTCAATGACCATACTACACTCAGGAAATTCTTGGACGAAAAAGATGAAGCTGAAATGGATGCATCGGTACACAAGTCTAGAGCTTCAAGAACCAGTCGATAGCTCATGAACTGAGAGCAATACCTTATCACCCACAGATTCAACTGGCTATAAACTACTTACCGACTGCAGCTCTTCTCAGATGCAAGACTTTGAACTGAAAAACGAGGTCTAACATATTTATGGTTAATAAGTAATATGATGTGACATATCACATTGGCTTACTTCGAATGAGCAGCTGTCATCATGCAAGGTATGGAAATGTAGTTGTTCGAATAGGTACCTATTTTGGAACAACATACAATACCATGTGGTTGTCCATGGTTACCACCTTAATATATACCTGTGATGCTGCCACTGTGTAGGAATGTGTAAGTGTCTTACGGTTATACCTAGCAGCATAGATCGATGAGTAAATACTCTGCGAATACCTTGTTGAGCTTAATGATCAATGTAGAATTTGCTTATCATAGCTAGCAAACCTCTTTGACCATGTTGCCAAATTAATAAATAACAATCCGAGCATTGGGAATGGGAGGCTTCCTCACTGAAAAGCAAAGTTTGTATTATCTACTGTTGAACATTTGTTTCCCTGGAGGAGCAGTTTCTTCCTCTTATGGCCATGTCTTTTGTGTATCTAAAGGGGGAGGATGGATGGGGGAGGGGATTACTCAAAGGCAGGGATTGTTGATTAACACTACTTTATTTGATTGTGTTTTTGTATGCTCTGCCTTTTATTCTTCTTTTTACTCATTATTTGTCATCACAAATGTGAATCTGAATTACCGCACTTGTCAAACAGACACCAACCAAATTACTTACAATGTATCCTGGAAATGAATACACTCCCTGAGACCCACTCAGTGGATTTCCACCAATCACTTTTAAATCTTAAGCAGCAGGTACTGCTATGACTATAAAACAGCCCGTACTACACCTTATCAACCTATCCGAGATGACCTTGATTCCTCTATATCTCTGTTGTCACACAACTCAGTTACCTCGCAGTTAGGGTCAACACGCTCCTAAAGATGTTCAAATGATAGGCTCCACACATAATATTAAGATAGTGTCATTAAACATGAAAGGGATCAACCATCCGATTAGGAAAAAGAAAATCATTGACTATGATATCAAGTCTCTCAGACAACCTAGGAAGATGAATTCTTTCCAAACTCCCTAAGAACAACACTGAATTCTTCGTGGTTAACGTTTATGCACCTACAAAAGACAATCTGTCATTCTGGTGTGAACTCTCTGCACAACTTAGAATGATACCAGACTCAGCCACAATCATCCTAGCAGGTGACCTAAACTTACCATTAGACCGAGACAGAAATTTACAATGTCCATTCCACCCAAACATATCACACAAAGCTCTTCAAAATCGTTATAGTAAATTCAATCTGGTAGATGCATGGAGAATACAGAATCCGGACGAATGGGACTACTCCTCATACTCTTTTCCTCATAACTCATATACATGCATTGACTATATGTTAATCTCAGGCCTCTCCATTAAGAAAGTGGATCAAATGACAATTGAACTTAGGGTAATATCAGATCATTCCTGCATAACGATGTCTATTACAGATCCCTCGCCAGACCCAAAAGAAACTCAATGGAGATTTAACAATGAAACTCTAAGGCATCAAAATAACAAACAATGTATTGAAAACGCCATAGTAAATTTCCTTAATGACAATAAGGAAGGCAAAACCTCAGACCTCACCCGATGGGAGGCCCTAAATGCAACTGTTAGAGGGGTGATACTCAAAAATGGATCTACTATGAATAGGGAAGCCAATAATAGACTTTTAAAATTAGAGGAAAAAATAATAGCTCTAGAAAGACAACATATTTTCACTAGAGACAACCGGGCCTTAAATGAAATCGATAAAATGAAATATGAATACAACAAGATCATAAGTACTAGAGCGGGTATTTGGATCAACAAACAAAAAAGTATTAGGCTATGCAACTCAAATAAAGCAAGCGAAATATTAGCAGTATATCTAAAACACAAAATACAAAAAAGGGATTGTGTACCAACTCACCCAAAGAGCATTGCAGAGGTTTTCAAAAAGGTTTACCAAACTCTCTATGAAGATAATAATACCCTGAAGGGTGAGAAATGTAAAACATATCTTGATAAATCCCAATGACCCAAATTAACGGACTGGGAAAAGGAATCAATCAATGGTCATATAACTATAGAGGAAATTTCAGATGCCATTAAAAAACTGAAAACCGGCAAAGCCCCTGTCCAAGATGGATATAATTCACAGTTCTTCAAATCCTTCTCTAAAGCTTTTATCCCACCGTTATTAAAGCTATATACATATTTTGCCACCTCTGATCAGGTAAATGGTAAACCAACAAAAAGCAATTATTGCGGTGATACCAAAAGAGGGAAAGGAGCCTTCACTACCTAAAAACTACAGACCAATCTCACTAATCCATTTGGACTGTAAAATATATGCCATGATACTCTCCACCGGATTACAAAAATACATTTCTAAACTAATCCACCCCTCCCAACTAGGCTTCTTGAAAAATAGACTCTCTAGCGACAATACAAGGATACTTTGTCATGTCCTAGAAAAAGCAAAAACAACAAAATTGCCCACCGTAGCCATCACTCTCAATGCAGAAAAAGCGTTCAATAAGGCAGATTGGAAATACTTACACTTTAGAAATTTAATATTGGAGAAGGCCTAATCTGCATGATCATGGCATTCTACCCTAAACTGTTCGCTAAAGTCAGAGCAGGAAGCGCTATCTCAACCACATTTTCCCTGAAACAAGGTGCCTGGCAAGGCTGTCCCCCTTCACCCCCTCTATTCCTACTGGCATTGGAACCATTCCTATGGCACCTAAGGGAGAACAAAGATATTGCTGGTGTCCCATTCGGCTAAACGATTGTGAAAATAGCTGCTTACTCAGACGGCGTGCTTGTCATGACTGAGAATGCCCAAAACCTCCATAGCCTCGCCCTAATGACATCTATTCAGGAACTTTCAGAAGTATCGGGGTACACTCTCAATAAAGATAAGTCCGAAGTTAAACTCCTCAATAACTTTGAAACAAAGATATTCTGGGCAACTCCGGATTGGCATGGCAGACCGGATGTATTAAATACTTAGGGATAGAATTCACTAATGACCTCATCTACCTTACACCATAACAAAAATACACTACTCAAGAAGATTACTTACCTTCTTGATGGATGGTCACCTAAATGTCTCTCTTGGTGGGGTGGGGCAGGGCAGAGTCACTCAAAATGATGATCACCTCCTTAGATAATTATCTAAGCAACATGCTGCCCATGTCCTCAACTGAAGCGTTCCTGACAAGAATCAATGGCACGTTTAACACATTTTTGTGGCAGAACAAGAAGCCAAGAATTTCACTTAAAAAACTTAAACTCTCTAAAGACAAAGGGGGAATAGGTCTTCCAAATTTTAGGAATTACCAAACAGCCTACCTCTTTAAACAGGGCACTAACTGGTTCCTTGAAGAAATAAAGTAAATAAAGTACCAACCAATCTGGCTAAATGTAGAGAAATCTCTCTTAAAGGGGAAACCTATTAGTACTTTTCTGGCAATGCACAATTGTCCTTTGCCCCATTCCAAATACATAATGCACAAAACCAAAAAAGCTATTTTGAGAATCGACTACTGGCCCAAACATAAACTCAGCAACTCTAATATGGCATCCATATGGCTCAACCCCAAAGTTAAAATTGATGGCAACACAATTGGTCAGAAAAAGGGATCAACCTGATCAAACACGTCTATGAGGACAATCTACCTCTACCCATCTCCACTTTACAGGCATGATTGAGACTTGATAATATGGGCTTTTATAAATACTGCAGACTGAGAGTCCAGAGCTCTAAACAACCACTACTGAAGAATAACCCTACACTCACCACATGGATTAATGACCTTTACAGAACAGGACACATCGTGTCCAGAATATATAAAATACTTGTCCCTAGTGCCCGCAAGACCCATATCCGTAATGTACAAAAATGGGAAGCAGAACCAAATCATAGCAACATAAAATACAATGGAAAGTGTATCTACAGATCCACTTTCACAAACAAATTCTCCCCTAGTATGTCCCAGATCAAATACATGATTATCAATAGAACATACTGGGCTCCGGTAAAACTCCATAAACTCAAACTCATTCAGGATCCCAAATGTTGGAATTGTGGGATACATGACAGTGATTTACCTCACATGCTCTTCCAGTGCCCCATTCTTAAGGAGTACTGGGACAATATATTTAAATTCATAAAGGAAACCTTGGGCATTACTTCCACCCCCAGAATTCTCATATATAATTCTTGGCTGACTAGACCCAAAGCTAAAGTCCGTAGCCGACGACCTACAACTAGACCTAATGCTGACTCTGGCATGCAAGCTGATTCTAAATAATTGGAAAAACTTCAACATAGTCTCATTTCATATGTGGCAGGAATGGCTCACATTCCTCAGAGGAGCAGATAATGTCTTGCTGCAACATTCCCCGTGGCACCCACCTCACAGACTTGTGGAACTCGCTAGATGCCACCTCTTCACACTTCGAACCTCCGTAAAACCACATATATCTACTTACTGTATGCAAAATACATTGACAACAATAGCCGTCACCCCAAAGTATCTTCCAGCTGTACTTCTACTAACCGTACCAAGACTGATGTAAATGCAGAGTCAATCACTGGTACACTATGAGCTCAAGTTAACGCGATGACCATTTACTCTGGTGCTCACATAAGTCATAATGGAAACTACATACTGATCATAAGTTATTTATGTATTAATCAATGATCGGAAGAACACCTATAAGAAATAATATATGCATTATTAAGAATCTGACTCTTAATCACTGTATTACAGTATTACTAAGTATTACTTGTATCTCTTTGTATTACTAAGAATGTTATTCACTAGATGACTATATGAATACACGGATATACCAGATGCCTGTGATGACCTGTGCACAACTTTTACCCTCACCCCCTTCTCTTCTATGTGCCTGATTAAGATGTCGGTCGGAAAGGTTCCGAACAGCATTTGGATTTTCCTAAACCATGTCAGAACCTATGTTTCCGACCGAGTCCGAAACATTTCTGACCAACCGATTATGATGAAAAGGTAACCGTTTTGTCATTCCGACTTGGTTCTGACCGGCATTCGGAAACTCCGAGTCGGTCGTAGCCGAATCGTACAGCTCAATGGACAGCATTTCTGACCAACCCATTATGATGTCGGATTCCGACAGCCTTTCTGACTTGGTCTGTCTGACACAAAAATGCTGTCAGAAACCGACTTTGGGGACCCCTAGCAGGCCCCCTTTCATCCAGAGGTCTCCGTATGGGGGCCGTGGGGATACCCAAGGGACCCCCCTGTAGAAGCATGCACAGTGTGACAGGCACCATGGGGTGCCCACCACATGGTGCAAGGTTTTCCGCAACCACCCCTTTTTTCAATAGGAGCCTGTGTTATCAGTCGGAACACAGGCTCCCATTGAAGTCAATGTGAGACTTTCCAAACGGTGTGCGGAAGCATCATAATTGGTCGGCCAGAACCGTTTCCGACAAGAAGTCGGTTAGAAAGCTTTCCGACCGACATTGTACTCAGGCCCTATATATTCTCACACTTCTGATCCAAATGTGTTATGAAGATCTTTTGATTTATTTCAGTTTTGATGCCCTCTTGCTATCCTTGTGTTATTGCTTGTTCTAGTAGACTCAATAAAGATTATTTGAACAAAACAAAAAAAAAAGAAAATGATCCATGAGAGGAGCAGTTTGGGCAAGACGACATTTCAGTTTGGACTATTGTCTGTGACAACTACTTTCTCGCCTAACAGACTTCTTGTGAAGTACATTGATTGAGTCTACCTTTTGCTATCAATGACGTCTTCAGCTGGTACACATTTTATTCAAAATAACAGAGCAAATATTTGAGTTAAGAGATGGAATTTATTTTATTTGATTAATTTAGCTGATCTATTTTGCTATGTGGTTTGTGTCCACAGCACAATGGACTGTTTTTCAGAAGGCTACAAAGACATAGTAACATTCATTAAAAACTGCTCCGAAGACATCAATGTCCAAAGGAGGGCACCACTGTCTGTTCTTTGATTCTCACAGTTAAAAAAAGCTAGAACAGGGTTTTATAGGTAACGTACCTGACCAATTCCAAGAAATGTTACAGATGGGAAACTAGAAATAAAATGAAACAAGAGAAATAAAATGTTAAAAAGGATTGTTATCATGCAGATACAGTAATATAGTAAACACAACTACACAACACTGCAGCCTCATAGCTCAATGATTGAGCTGGACATTTTTATGCAGATGCACCAGGTTTGATGGCGTGGGAAGCTTGTAGTATGTACTGTGTCATCCACATTGGTGTGCTACTAAAGACAGGAGTCACTTTAGGATACTGATATTAATACAAAGTAAAAATTTGATTTATACTTGTTCAACCTCAAGTGGCCTTCAATGGGGGCTCCTAAGGCCTTCTTCGAAGATGAAATTAACACCCCTCTTGAAAATAAAGAGCTTACAATTGGCCTTATCGTGGCCAGCAAGAATTCTGCATCTCTTGCTACCAATGCAGCGCAAGGATCTATTAAAAATGGGACATGTATGAAATATTTCCTGTGCTCAGAATCACTGCAATAAACACTGCATAAAATACTGCTAAGCTTTGGAATTCAATGTCCTCAGATCTTAAGAAAAAACTTGAGCTGTATTCTTTCCAGAAAACTCTTAAAACATGGCTTTTCAACAGTTAGACCTCTGTTCCTTTCTCATCTATAAGTTGTCTGCTTAGGCTGTGATCAGTTTCTCAGAGCTATAGCGCCTAGACACCCCAGCGTAGTAGAGTGCTCTATAAATATAAGTTTAATTTCATTTCAAGTGACTCCAGGTGTGACATTGGGGCAGGGCAATTGCTGTTGTATTGCCTGAAATTGCATAGTTTCCTATGATTTGATATATTCAACTGAAAAAAGTAAAAAGGTTTATAAGTTAAAAATTATATAGTGGTGGTCCTCTAGATAATGCTAGGTAATCTCCTAGTTTAGTAAAATAGCTACTCCCTTTTCAAGGTTCGATTTGAAAAGTGATACATTCTCTAGTAAGAACTACTTACATTACACATAAAAATAAAAAAACACAACTGACTCCGATCAGTCAAATTATAGATGCTATTACCCAACGTTATGGTTTTAGTTTATTAATCCAAAAGTTTGAAAGCTGAGTAGGCACTGACAGAACTAAAACGTGTGACCTGTGGGTCTCTGGAGAAATATCCAGACTGCTGAACTACCGAATTAGCTAACCGTGATCCTTATTGACAAGTCAGGGATAGGGCTGGCCTGTGAGCTTTTTTGTCTAGTCGGGGACCTGATTTCCATCACACATATCCATGGTTCAATCATCTAGCCTTTTTACTTTATGATATAAGAGTTACTTACACCAAATATGCTGACTTCCGCAATCTTTAGTGAAGGGACTTTGGTACATTTCAGGGGTGCATTGAAGCCTGATTACATACTGGCTTAGAAAGGAACAGTGTAGGAATGTATATTGTTATTGTTAATTGCATTAACCTTCTGAATTAAAGTTGTCTACACCAAAAATGAAAAATAATAAAGTTTATTTAGGTATGCATTAAACAAAATGCATTATGCATTAGAAATAGTCTGATTATAACTGTTGCTATTTTAGCACTTACAAAAATTCACAATACAAATGAGTGCCTAGCAATAGCTTCTTTAACCTTAATCTCCAGTAATTTGTAAACTTTAAGGGGTATCTGTGGTGTGTGTGTTGGCTGTAATCATAGATAATTTGTGGAGCTAACAGTTTCACAAATTTGTCTTACACAAAACAGAATAAATATTATATAAATAAAGAGAACACGCCCAAGCAAATGTATGCTAACTCAGTCTCCGCATTTCATTGTGAGTGAGAAATGGAACAGGACTACCACAGACGTACTTAAAGGTCGGGAGGGAGGAGACATTGCTGCATATCCTGAGGTCCAACCCTGGTTCCCACATTTGGCCACAACGTGGGAACCGGAGAAAATAACTTTCATTCCCAGCACCTCAGTTAAATTATCCGAACCAAACTGGAAAGTCTTAGAAGTGAGTTCACTGCCTGCATTAACCATATTTTTAAAAAACAAAACATTTGAAATGTACACTAAATTTTCATCTGCACCTAAGCATTTACCTCTGATGTCAAACAACTCACATTGAATGAAAGTAGAGTGCTAATTGTTCTACTTCCTCCAACTGAGATACCTCTCAACTTACAAACCGAAAAAGAAAGTTTCGTGATTGCACTCCTTGTACTCCTCAGATTCACACAGTAAACTACTAAAGCGTGCTTTCCCGGTGCGCTCTCCGTCCATGAGTGCCAGAAAATAAAAAAATTAGCCACGAGTCAAGTGACCAAGTGGTCGCCACAAATGCTGCTGTATCACAGCTAAAAAGCTTATTCAAAATATTCCAATTAAACGTGTGTCATTTCTATAATTACATTTTTAATTCTTGTTTTTGATTGCTAATACATAACCTTTTAGTTACTTCCGATGAGTGAACAAGTGATTATTGCTTCAGTATAAAAATATAGTAATTTTCCAACTGATTTTCTCAATTGAATATTCACTGCCTCCCCAAAGCATTTCGGATCATTATCCTTCATCAGGGGCCACTTGGCTTTTTGCAACCATATCATAGCTTTATGCGTGCGTGGCCCTTCTTGGAATTGTCCGTGTGTGTGGCGCGCGGTGCTTGCTGCACCAAAACAACATTAGCCATAGGGGCATGTATAAAGTCACTTCTGTTATTTCTGATCTCTTAACAAAAATGGGCCTAATGATGAGAACATAAGACAGACATTGAATTAACTTTGCGATGCTTGTAGACCATACGGTGTCCTAATTAAGCCTTTGAAGGGGTTTAACAAAATACAGGCTTGAGCTGTGTGTAAACATCTTGGGAAAGAGTATTCTCCTTTAGACCTCATCTACAGCTCTAATACTGATGGCAATATATATCTTAAAAAATGTCTGTGTAACCCTGTTGGTTGTACTTCCCTTACACACCCTGCTCCTCTCTGTAGTTGTACCCTCGGCATGGCCTGAAGGATATATGGGAAGGCTACATATATATAAAGTTAAAGCAGCTGGAGTGTATGGTGGGTGCACTGACACTTAGGGGCCGATTACGATGTCGGTCGTAAAGCCTCCAACCTTAGGTCAGAGGCTTTACGACCGACATCGTCGGTGTCAATTCCGACCGGCTGATTACGATACAGCCAGTCGGAATTGAAACCGGCCAGTCATTCCAGCTGGCTTCCGCCGGGCTCAAGGAGCCCGTCTGTCAGTCAGAACCGGCCCGTAATCCATATGGACGGCGGTTTACGCCATCCAGATTACGATGAACGGTTCCTGGCAGGTTTCCATGCCAGCCTTTCCGACATGGAAACATTGTCGGAAAGTGTGTTTGGGGCCCCTAGCAGGGCCCCCTTTCCCTTGCGGCCTCCTGTTGGGGTCCGAGGGGGCACCTATGGTGCCTCCCTGTTAATCCCTGCACCTTGTGGCGGGCACCTCGAGGTGCCTGCCACGGGGTGCAGGGATTAACACAACCTCCCATTTCCTTATGGGAGCTTGTGTTACGGCCAGTTTACGGATGTAACACATGCTCCCATAGGGAAATGTTGGAATGCGACCCAACCAGGTGACTGCCACGGGGTGCAGGGATTAACACAACCTCCCATTTCCCTATGGGAGCTTGTGTTACGGGCAGTTCACGGCCGTAACACATGCTCCCATAGGGAAGTGTTGTAATGCGACCCGATCATGTGCAGTCGCATCATAATTAGGCGGTCGGGACCGCAGACCAGAGGTGTCCACAGTGTCGGTCGGAGGAAACTCCGACTGACATCGTAATAGGCCCCTGTGAGTAGATGTAACCGAAAAAAAAGCTGTGCTATGTCTGGCTACGTACTTTTCACTGTTTTTATATGGCTCACCATGGAGATGCAAATTATCAATATTCACTACTGTTTAATTTTTCCTTATGTAATGCCATGTTTACTTACTACTACGAGGTGTAATATTGGTAAAGACTCTTGAAGACATTCTGATTTAAAACACCTTTTTTACAAAAAGGTAGTTAGTAACGTCGAAGGGTGCAGGGGCAATGGCAAGATATACTGCCCTGAAGGCTACCTCGAGGTAGGTCTCCTGTAAGGCTCCTGCCTAAACCACCAGAAAAATCTGGTGTGAGAAACTAATAGAAGGTAGCGCAAAATTGCCAGAGGGACAGGCCCAAAAAAGTACAGTTTACTGCCACAGGGAGGACCTGTCGTGTAGCTCCTATAGTACCCCTGCAGGACCTGCGCGTTTGGATAACATATACTGCTGGCTTGGTGGCAGACTGACTCCGTGTACCCCCACCGAATATGTTAGCCTAGTTTTGCATTAGCTAGCTCGCAGTGCCACTAGTGTCTCCTCTTATCGGGGAGAGATTAGTTTCTGGCAACCTTAGACCATGACAACCCTGATTCCCTCAGAATCGTGGAAACAATGTACTATCTTTCGCTCAGTCACTCGTGCTTACTTATTCGGTTTTGTCTCAGAGAGCTACACAGAATAAACAGTCGGGCGTTTCAATAAGTATTTATTGAACAGTTGTTATTCTAGTGTAAAATATATGTGCTGCGGTAACCAGTAGACAATAGCAGAGATATATTATCAGCAGCACGATAAAAGCAAAGGGATAGAACAGTTCTACCATATTGCGATAATCATGAATACATACATGAATATGAAAGCACTATGCAAGTGTGCGTACTCCTACGATGCCTCACTAGATGTACCTGAGTGTACCTAGCATATGTGTGTAGGTCTAAAAGCTAAGAGCCAAGAATCCTTCTAGGATTTAGTCGAACCCCCATACCTGAATAGAGAGAGTGTGGGACCCCATCCTGGTCTCGAGTTGGACACCCCGTCAGGGTTGTGTCAGACCACTGTCAGCTGGAGCGACTGCATGCAGGAGCCTCAGCGTCTCTGGTCAGTGTGTCAGCATGGAAGTCTCGGTTCCCTCTGCCTTACCGGGGCAGGATGTGGTGTATTTATACCCTAAAGAGTCTCGGTCCTCAGTATGGTTTGTATTGGACATGAGGAAGACGTCAGGGGTGAACTTTGTACATACATATTATGCACGTGGTGTATTCCTAGAAAGCCATGCATAATTAATGAGTACAGTGTGGGCTTGTGTTTGGGAAAAACCCTGCTGTATTCAAAACCACAGGAAAGATAACGTTCAGCCCTCAGAGCTCGTTGTGTACTAGCTGGGACCAATGTAGGTGAAAGATCATGCCTATATAAGGAATCATGACTATAATAGGACATGTACAGTTGTGACCATAATTGGGCATATGCGGCCATGACCATAATAGGGCAAGTACGAATATGACCATATTAGGGTAAATATGAATACGTCCATTTTAGGGCATGTACGAACGGGTCTACATTAGGGCCTCTATGCTGGATATAACACCCACTCCTCTTCCGAACTGGATAAAAATGACCATACTTAAAATCTGGACAATTTAAAAACATTTTTAAAAGCAAGTAAAAACATGGTTCTAAAAAATCGTTAAAAAATGAGGTGCTAAAAAAAAATTTTTTTAATTCAGCTTTTTCTAGTTGCCACTCAAAAAGTCAATATCGTCTCTCTATAGAAGTTGCATTACCATAAGCAGGAGAAGGCCATGCTTTTCTCAAGCGAAAGTGTCAATGTAAGAAAATGTTCCAAATTTAGATCGTTTATTTTGAAACGAGTGAAGAAGCCGAATTCTTTCCCGGGACACGTTGAGCCAATTCAAGATTACGCGTCCTGGCTGGGAAGCACAATATTATCGGTGTCAGCTGCTGTAGATAACAAATCCAGCGCCTCACAGAGAACGTCAATCGCACATAGATGGAATGTAGTACTGCCAACAGTCGGTGCTGCGACAGCTTATGTGGCAGTTGTAACCTGGGTGCCTGTGGAAGAGTCACCTAACCCAGCAGGAGCAAACGGCACCTGTGGATTCTCCAGGAATGCATTCATCAGAATCGGAAGCCGCTGAGGACAACGCAGAGCGTGGGCCTTGATGGGGTCCAGCATTACATCCGTGTCCGGAGGCGCATCTGATGGAAATGTTAGACAAAGATCCAACGTGCATTCTTCTCCGCAGAACAAGCATCGAAGAACAGGTAAGATGCAGTCTACCCAGACTGGTCTAAACGATAGAAACCAGGAGGCATTGAGTTCTCGCAGGCAAGGAATGCCCAGAAGTTGTACCATGCGTTCACGGTATTTCCGCTCCAGGAGCGTGTTCACCATTCCCTCGGGAAGTGGGCCGTCCATTGCGTAGCAGCAATATTACAATCAGGATTCCTGCAATTAGGAACAAGAAGAGCGGGAATCCTCCAAATACGCTTCCCAATACGGAGTGTATAAAATTTGGGATTACTCCGAGGACTGTCTGAAAGGTGCTTAACAGTCCTGACCCTATGGTCTTAAATAGGTGTACAATTCCGCTCGTATCAGACATATTGAAGATACGTCCCACCATTTCTGCGAAATGAATGGGGCAGTTTGTACGTATGAGCGCTTGCATCTCAGTTGAGGTCCTTGCAACTTGAAGTTCATAGGTTTCTCGAGCGGAGGTTAAGGGCACGGGGTGCTGTAAAAGCATGGCTTTCAATCTGCTCAGAGTATAAAACTGTATGAAAGAAACATTCAGCGAAGGCCATAGCGGCGCCTCCCTGACTGTGTTCAATGGCGGAAACAATACTTGCATACAGCAAGTAACCCTGGAGTTAGCAGTGACTAGATATGCGACGCCCGGAAGCATCCCACAGCAACCTTGATCATTTAGCATTAAGTAACTCCCATTCGAGAGCAGCTGGTAAACCGGCGTGATCTTGGCCGCTGGGGTCCCTGATATGTGACAAGATAAGTTCGCCACTGAACCACTGCAGGCTCCGTGTAGAGAAATATCCTGACACATGAGAGAACCGCTTAAAGCGTTCTTGCAGTTTGTACCACTCAGATACACTTCTCGATCCCCATTCCGGCATTGGTATCTATATGGTAACTCCCAAGTTTCCTTGATGTATCCCTTACCCATTTTCACATATTTGCCTGCCTGCCTTTGCTCAAGGCAATATTGAAACTGAAACGTAGTGACCGGCAGAGTGATTTGGCCATGAATTAGCCATTCTGTTGATGGTGATTCGGCTACAGTGAAAGGTAGCCTTTCCAGTTTCTCAATACGCAACATTGTATATTTGACTCCCCTTTGTGCCATTTCTGTCTGTTTATCAGTTAGATTGTATTCTGAAAACAGAGACGTGGTGTTTATAAAACGCCAGGGCACATAGCCTGCATGCAAAGATTGCAGTGTCCAGCTTAACATCATAATAGAACGTAGCTGAGATTGCCCGTGTTGTAACAAGGCCAGATCTTGTTCTAATATGTCGATCGCCGAAGACAAAATGTTGCCCAAGGAGTAAATCCTGGAGGTCAAAGTAGTTAACCCATTATCCACTACAGCTAATGCCTTTTCTAAGTTAATACGGTCTATCTCCCGTATTCTTTCTGCGGCCTCTTGTTGGGATATTTTCCAGTTTTCATTATAGTAGGCATAAAGGCCTGCATATATGAAACGTTTCTGACGTTGTTTCCTGGGTCCTAATAGAAAATCTCTAAGATCCATGTCAGGTGTGAGTAAGGTCAAGTGGTGCTTCACTTCTGTGAGTGTTGGGGTCTCTAGCCAATCAAGGCACAACTTCCCAACACTATAGGATGTGGCTACCCCCGGGTGATGTCTCTGTACATAGCGTGGGTCTGGTCTATGGATACTAAACCCTTCGGTTGTATTCATAAATCTCTGCTGACATTTGTTTGTGTCAATGGGCCAAACCAGCCATTCTGTCCAATCAGGATCTGATCTGTTGTACTGGAAAATGTCATCTAATCCTACCCCTTGTGTAGTTGAGTTCTGCCCCCCACCCATCTGTGTTGGAAACCCCGGTGTGTTCATTTCCTTGCCTTTGGCTAATCCAAGACAGGATGTTTGTTGCACAGTTTCATTCAGAAATAAAATCTGCTGCGGAATGATGCATGCTCTAAAAAGTGCTTCTATTCCCTGGACTTGCCAGTCCCTAGAACCCCAGATCGATTTGGAATCTATTGTGTCTTTCCATAGATTGAAACCCTGTTTAGACAACTGGTTCAGAAAGGATGCAGAGTAAATATGTTTGGTGTTTGTTAACATAATTTTCTGAGCTGAAATTTTCGCCACTTTATACTAAAATGACTTCGGGTCGGATGTGTTAACCCCTGAGAAGTATGTGAATTTCTGTGCAAATGCTTGCGAACTACCTTTTGGAGGTGTTTGGCAGTGTTCCCACTGGTGGTACTCAAATACATTTCTAGGTATTATAGATTTGTGTAAGAAATGATGACCATATTGCTGGTAACAGTACAATGTATCATAGTCTGAAGTACCTTCTAACATTTCATTATTCAGAAATGCAGCAGTTTTTTCTAAATCAGACATCATAGCATTTACAGTTTCAGTGTCCCAATCATCAGAAAATGTACTGGAGGTAATGAAATCACTTAAAGAAATTTTAAATACATGTTTAAGCTTTAAAAGTTCAGTCGGACTGAATACATCATAATCAATCTTGTCCCATACTATACTGTCCAGTATAGGAACTGCTGTGATGTTCACTGAAGACAAGTCTCTTGGTTCACGATGTGAAGACTGATGTGGTTTTAAAATCACATTGACTCTTTGGGCTGTAGAGCTTTGCTGGAGGTATCGTCCATTAATAAGCAAACTAAAAGTTATTATTAAACCTAGACAGAAAATAAAAAATAAAATCCCAGTGATATACCACAGTTCTATCCAAGGTGACACCAGGTAAGTCTTTCTAAAAAAAGTTCAAAAAGTCATTGAGTTTCTGTTGGAGTGATTTTTTGGCTGGCGTCATTTCCGGTTTGCTTGGATCCAGTGAAAACGTATCAAAGTTCATGAAATAGCCAGAAGCAGTTCGATCAATTGTTGGAATTGCATCGGGATTTGTTGAAATCGGATTTTGCTCTTGACGAGGCATGTTGACGTAGATGTCTGTATTAGGTCTTATTGCAACTTGGTTGTTAAGTTGATTTTCATTTTGGAGATGAATTTCTTGTTGAAGTGTAACGAGTTCCATAGCATCGTTGCTTAGTCCTTCATTCCGTACAGGTGGCTCTTCAAACGTGATGAGTCTTTCTGTTTGAACTTCTTGGATTGTAGCGAGAGGAGGACGTCTGCTACTGTGGAGTCCACGAGGCCTACTATTTAGTATCGGCCACATAGTGTGGTTTGATTAAGTCGATTGAGACAAATCTTTTCTCCTTCTTTCCGGCAAGAGGCGGCAGAAGTACAGTTCTTGTGCCGTGGATTGCAAGGACTGGTACAGGCTTTCTGTAGGATGGCCCAAATTCTTTTTTATCAGCAGTCTTCTCTCTGACCAGATCCCCGATCTTTGGGATCCGGATAGGTCTTGCCGTTACTGCCTTGACTTCCTCAGTGGCAGCCTGTTTCTGGAGCACGTTACTTTGTTGTGTCCTGGATTCATTTAGATCCTGTAAAACAGCCAAACGATCAAGGATATCAAATGGTTTTTCATCCGCCACTGTGCCTTCACAATCAAGATCAGGTACCCACATTCTTGTCCCAAATAGGACCTCGTAAGGAGTGACACCCCCTAGAGAGCATCTTGGCTGATTATTGATCGCGCGCTGTACCCCATAAAGGTGATCGACTCATCTACCGCCCTTGCCTAATACCCTAGCTGTTAAAGATTGCTTTAAGTCTCGGTTTTTCCTCTCCACAACAGAATTTCCCTCGGGATGGTACGGAGAGGAGTACCGCAATGCTACGCCCATTCCTTCCATGGCCTCTTTGTAAGCCCGAGAGCTAAACGCCGGACCACGGTCAGAATGTGACGTGCCAACTGCGTATGTGCCGATAAAGACTCGCAAATCTTTTATAACAGTTCGAGCGTCAGCCGAGCGCTGAGGCCAAACCTTGAGGAAACTCGAGCTGGACGCGCACAAACGGACAACCTAATGCTGTCTAACAATGGTATCTGTACTGGACGTGTTGTGGTGGACCCCTTCATCTGCTTGCAGATGTCGCAGTTCCAGACATAGTCTCTAATCAGCCTTCTCATCACGGGCCACCAGTAGCGTTCTTTCAACAAAGCAATAGTCTCCCTAAGTCCGTTATGTACAGAACCGGTCCCTTCGTGTGCTGCCACAATTAAACTTTGCCTATGATCCATATTTGGTATTACTCTATCCCCCACTCCAGGAATCTGAGCATATGGAATGTTTTGTGCATCTAATTTGTAGGAGTACTTGAGTGGAAATTTTTTAGGTACTGCTGTGCTGCCTTTGCGCGAAGCATTGACAGCTGTCATTATCTCGCTATCTATTCTCGTCTTTGAACAAGTAACTGCAGCTACGGCGGCTGTGCGAACAGCCCCCTTTGCGGCTTCATCGACCAATGAATTCCCTTCAACGTGAACGCCATCACGCTGATGTCTCAGTGTATGTATCACGTGAGCCCTTGGTAGTTCGTTTCTCAACTCCACTACCTGTTCCCTTAGCATTTTATGCTTTATTGTGCCACCTTTTGCATCTTTGAACCCGTTTTGTTCCCAATGATGTAGATATTCATTGTACGACTGTACACAGTAAAAGGAATCACACACAATCAGTGTGGGGAATTCGTGATCCATATTTATAAGTGCCAGTATCAGTGCTTTGAGTTCTGCCAATTGAGCCGTGCAGTCTCCTAGAGATTGCGTTTTAGTGCAACTCGGATGGAATTTTCCATCGTGCATGCGACCTTTAACAATCGCACACGCCGCGCTGTAAGCTTGCTTACTTCCTGTGGCGGGTTGAGCAGAACCGTCAGTGTAAATAATGTATTCATACTGATCGAGAGGCAACATTTCATTTGGTAGAGGATATTCTTGTTCGTACTGCAGGAATGCCTGTGTTTTTAAACTTGGATCAAATCTGTATTCTTTCCCATCTAGGCAGCAGAAAAGTAATTTGAGATTACATTACTCAGGAGGCTTATTTTTGTAGTGTCTTTGATATTATGCATGCTAGGACCCCGCTGTTTTGGGCAGACTCTAAATAGGAATTATGTCATCTGCTGGGAGGTGTTAAGGTGTGGATATGAAAGTTATGACACAATGCGTACAGGGATGTATGATGGAACAACGAAAGCCTTTACTCCAAAGGCTTTTACAACGAATGTGAAACAACGACACTGGCTTTACCACGCCAGTTTCTACTTCGAATATCAATATCATGCCATCACATAGAAAATGATTTAAAGAACTGTAACAACGAATGGCATTGTAACTCCTACCTTTTCAGTGATTGCCGTTGTAATGCCAAATGAAAATTAGTCTTTAAAATATTGTGAAACTGAAACAAATTGAGTTGTGACTCTGTATGAATGGGGTTTCAGTGGTTTGGTGGCTTGAGGGAATCGAGTTAGCTGATTGGCTGTGTGTGCTAACCGATGAGGTGATTTTTAAGTTGTTTCCCTATTCACTGCTCCTGATTTCCTCTCACTTGCTGTGTTTGCGGTCGGGACAGACACGCTCAATGAAAATTTGGTGCTGAACAACTTGTATGTTTTTGTTTCTTATCGGACTTCTTTGCTCCAATTAAACATTTGCTGGCAGTGTCACATTTTTTTCCTTTTTTTTGTGTGATCTTTTCAGCCATTTCACTTGTTTTAACAGAGCACACGAGTCTCTCTTTGTCTTGAGACAAGCGCTCTTTCTTGTTTTCACACTCTACGCGTCCCAATGCTTCGCTTCTCTAACCTACATACTTGAGCCTACCTATCACAGTCTCTTTTCTTCCTGGGGCTTACTAAAATAAACATCCTTAAACTGTCCCTTCCCCTGCTCTGAGCCCTAAATCTAGCAACAGGTTGCAATCCCTCCCCACACCCATAGCCCTAAAACCGCCCTGTGGCCTTCGTTGTACTGACATGCGTTGAAGTGCTATTCGTTGTATTAAATGATTCGGCATAAAGATGGGCGTAGTAATGACGCCGTTGTGGTGCCGGTTGCATTGTAAAGGCTATTCATACTGAAGCCTTCGCTAAAATGGTAGTTTCCCTGCGTACAGAGTGTGATTGTATTATTGCAGCAAAAGCAACCGACCAGTGAGCTCATGAGTACTGCATCTCCCACTTGTCCCAAATTTAAAGATCCTTAAAATAAGATCCTTAGGATGTGCACCCACTATAGGCACCCACTGCCCGATAGTACGACCATATGGCCCTACTAGAAGAAAAAACATAAATAGTGGTGCACCAAACAGCCAATGTTCATGTAAAGAAGTGCAGATCAAGACTTTACATATTCCATATCTTTTTTATTTCGCTTGTATAAAAAAGAGAAACTCTAGACGTCACAGCAAACAGCGAACGCGTTGTGTTCACAACATGTAAACTTCCTCAGGGCTGTAACATAACAATACAAAAAATAAACACATAAATACAATAACACATATAAAAGTGAGAAACCATACAATACACACCCTTCAAGAACAGATAAACCACCCACTGTTAGTGACATCCTCCATAGATCTAACCTCATGACATTTAATTTAAAACCAAGTTAAAAAACTATTAGGCAAAATAAAACATGCGATTGAGAATGCAACTGAAATGGCCTTTTTTGACCCCTAGTTAGAAACTGAGATCACAGTAGATGCGAGCCCGGTGGGGATGAGGGCAATCATTGCTCAACACAATGGCCATCCGAATGCCCAGAGACACACTGTGGCCTATTCCAGTAGAAGCCTGTCTGAATCAGAATGTGCCTATGCTCAGCCAGAGAAGGAGAGTCTGGCTGTAGTGTAGGTCTGCAAATATTTTCATGTGTTTTTATATGGGAGAAGTTTCATTATTATCACAGACCGCCAGGCGTTGCTCACTATCTTTGGAAACCCGAAAGCTAAGATGCCCCCTCGCATCGAGAGGTGGGGGCTACGACTGCAAGAGTACAGCTATATGATTGTACACAAGATGGGGAAAGACCAAACCCCACAGATTACTTTTCACGAGTGCCACTACATCGCCACAGTTCAACATCCAAAGCAGCTGAAGAGTATCTCAACTTCATTGTGAGGTCCAGCACGCCTGCAGCTCTATCCATTGAACACAATATTGATGGTACCAATGCAGATAAAAGCATGCTCATCCTCAAAGACCTTATTAGAATACAATCTTGGAAGAAAAGTATTCAACCCTTTGCTGATGATGTTGGAATCAAAAAATTCAAAAATGAACAGGATGAGCTATCCATCACCCGAGAGGGTATCACATTGAGAGGCTCGAGAGTCATCATACCTGAGAGCCTGGGACAGCAAGTCATTGAGCTAGGTCATGAAGGACATTGTGGCATTGTAGCCAACAAAAGAGCGTAAGAAAGTGTGGTTTCCTCACCTAAATGAACTAGTTCAGAAAGAGCTGAAAGCGTGCCACCTTTTTAACTGTTTATTCCCCAAGGTGACTCAGCATCCACTGACAATGTCTGACCTTCCTGCGCATGCCTGGGAGAGTTGCAGTTGATTTCTTGGGCCTTTGGGAAATGGACATTATATCATGGTAGTCATTGATGACTATTCGCATTTTCCTTTAGTGGAAGACTTATCCTCGACAACCCATGACAAAATAATTGAGTGGCTTGATGACATCTTTGCACCGTGGGGCATCCCCACTATTCTCAAATCTGATAATGGCCAACCTTTCCAAAGCAAAGAATTCAAGGAGTTTCTTGATTGACTCAATGTCAAGCATCAAAAGTTGTGACGCAATGTGTACAGAGTCTGATTGTATATTGAAGTACAAAGACGTCTGTTACAGAGCTCCATGTGTGCCATGTTGATTTGCATGCTTCCGGGCTGGGGAAGACGCTACACCCTTGAGCAAGAAAATGAACTTCTTGTGTGATAGAGTCCTCTTGCCAATTTGAATAAGAGTTGATTATATTACTGGCTCAGGGAATACAAGACCAAGGCATGCTAAGGATGCCGGTATGCCATGTCAGTGGGATAACATAGCGCCTCAAAGTTGGGGATACAAGCTTCTTGGCATCTTGGACCACACTTAGCTCAAAATAAGTTACTCTTGTTCTGAAATGCTTCCCTGTGCCCAACATCCCAGTGAACCAAGGACCAGGAGGTGGTAAGAAGACAGACTTTGTGATGTCTATTTCCTGAAACTTTAAAAGTGATTTTCCTCTACCCCTGACTGCCTCATTTTCACTTGTTTGTTTGTGGGCTTTGTAGTTTGAAATCTGCTGTTTTACCTGCCTGTAACTGCCTCAATTTACCTGTTGCTTTGTGGGTTTTGTAGTTCACAATCTGCTGGTTTTACCTGCCCGTGACTGCCTCAATTTCACTTGTTTGTTTGTGGGCTTTAAAGTTCAAAATCTGCTGTTTTCACCTGCCCGTTTCTCCCCTAATCTGTGCTCAGACCTGTGTGTAAGCAATCCACCCCCTGCTCCCTTTTGTCTTAGCAAGTGAGTAAAACAAGATTTTTAAAAAGGCATATTATACCTCAGAGGCTAAGTAGAGTGTGCTCTGAGACTGCAGTAATCTGCTCTTAATGTTTAAACTGTGTTTGGAAAGTTTATGGAGCACTCGTTTTTGGCTAGGAGAGTGAGTTGTTTAAGTGTGGGAGAAGCAATATTGTTAGAGACCTAGTTTAGGCACTTACCTGCAGAACTCCAGAGTGTGGATTGAGCCTGTCTGTCTCCAAGGAGATTCTGAATTGAGGAGCAGCTCCCAGCCCCCTGCCCAGCAGCCTGATCTTGAGGTCACACATCACTTATATAAGCTGCTATTGGATGTTGTTACATCTGTGCTCTGATTGGCTGCTGTATCTGGCGCTTCTATTGGGATTAGGGTTAGTGTTCAGATTGGCTGATAGGTCTATGGTTCTGACTGGTGCCTGAGTTAGTGATTCTATTGGATGTAGGGCTTAGGGTTAGTGTTCTGATTGGCGGATACGTCTAGGGCTGTGATTGGTTATAAGGGCCTGGTCTCCTATTGGTCCAAGGGCTTAGGGCTAGTGGGGTGATTGGTTAGGCTTAGGTCTAGGGTTCCCATTGGCCGAAGGGGTCACCTGACCACTAGGGCTATTTAAGGTCAAGGTTCATGGCATCTCAGCCCAGGCGACGGGGCTAAGGGCAGAGAGGACAAGGGCAGCTGTCTGTTTGGGCCTGTTCAGGACTACTGGTCGGGCCTAGCATCACAGATGCTGCCCATTTTCCCATTCACCAGCACCCACCCTACCACATCCACAGCCCCAACCAGAATAACACACTCACAGCAAATGTGCATTACTCATTTAATTTACAACAAACCCGAAACACACTTCAATGTCTCAGCACCCACTACAAAACCCCACAAACCACACCCTTCTACCCCAACAACCACACATTTGCACCTTTACTCCAGTGGCGTCCGCCACAGGTAAGAGCGATGCTGTGCGCGCAAATTAAGTGGTTTTATTTCTTTTTTATTTACGTTAACTCATCCTGTTGTATGTTGAGTTCGCTGACCCCCACCCTGCACTGCCCTGCCCCACTGCCCCACTGCTCTTACCTGTGGCGGCCACCACTGCTTTACTCACACACAAAACACCACTCTATCCTATACCACTAACCAATCCACTAATCATTAAAACAACCCAAATCCACACCATATGTAACTATATCCCATCCAGACACACACTGCCTGCGCTAATTACCACTAACAGACCCCTTTCTGTCACCAACAAACCAATACTCACCCTTCCATCTTTTCATCCACCAACACCCTCCTCCTCTTTCTACCAAAAAAACACAATCACACAGCCCTTACACCTCACTCCACCACACATATTACCACTTTTATTAATCAAATCTAACACAAACACCCTTAACTCTTGTTCATCCTCTCTCACACACCACTCCAAAACACATCACTACCCACTTTACCTTTCAGCTTCCACTCACCAACAATACTTTACATACAAACACTTCTCTGACAGCTAATACATCCTCACCTCTTCTCACTTCTCACTACTCCTCACAACTCCACTGGCAAGCTTTCTCTCTTCTCACACACCTAACACATATACAGCAACACAGAAATTCTCTTTTAACCGCCTCTCATCCATTGGACAATTTAGAACCTTACAACATGAACCACATGCTTCACCACCTTCGCATCTCCATGTCTACTGCACAACAAGGCTACTATACAGAAACAACTTCGCTCACCAACCCAAAATCAACTATCATCTCCACCACCTACACACGCAGAGCCATCAAAATGCCTGCTTAGGCTGCTGGACGAGGAATACGATACAGAACAACTACGCTACTGCTATCCTCATACAGCTAAGTGTAAGGACACACCTGCTACAAGCCCACTAAACACGGATGACTCTTGTACAAAACAAAGTCACACCATCACCAAAGTGTATTCTCTAAACTGCCTACTAATAAATGCTCGATCACTCTCAAAAAACAACCATCACATCTACAACCTTCTCACTGACACACAACCTGACTTACTCTTCATAACTGAATCATGGTTGGGAGATGACATGGCTCCAGTGTTGCATGAAGCTGTTCCTATAGGCTATAAAACTATCACACAGAATCATCTTGGCAAAAGAAGAGGTGGCCCAGCTGTTGTATTATATAATATTACCAGAAGATCTCAAAAAGTCATACATACGCCCATTACTAAAGAAAACAAACCTGGACCCGCTTAACCCAGACAACTACAGACTGATTGCAAATGTATCTTTCCAGGGCAAACTGATAGAAAGAGCAGCATTCGCCCAGGTGTCACAATTCATTGAAGATAATTCCATACTTTCAGACTTCCAAACAGGATTCCGTCCAGGAAGAGGCACAGAATCTGCACTCACTGCCATCTGGGATTACCTTAAGAACACAGTGACCAGAACGGGGTTGCTGCACTATTTCTCCTGGTCCTCTCAGATGCCTTTGACACAGTTGACCCTGACACTCTAATACAAAGACTCTATGAAGCCGGCATAAAAGGGACTGCTCTCGACTGGATCACATCCTACCTTCAAAACAGCACTAATGTCATCCATACCCCTCCTTTCTCATCCAAACCGTGCTTCAAAAAGCAGGGGTCTCTCAAGGCTCTATTATCTCACCCATGCATTTCAACATCTACATGAAGTCATTACCGGCACTGATCCATCAATTTCACCATACATGTTATAACTGTGCAGATGACACACAAATACTCCTTAAACTGGAAATCCCCAAAGACATTGGAAACTCACACATTTCCAGTTGCCTCAGAGCTGTGGACCAGTGGATGACATGGAGCCATCTCCAATTGAATTTTTCCAAAACGGAAATACTCACATGTGGCGATTGGAAAAATGATTGAACCACTCACCACAGGGCGCGGCTATCTGGGAACACCGCCTAAAGTATCGAAGGAAGTAAGAAACCTTAGAGTTACCATGGACTCCAAGCTATCAATGAATGCACAAGTGGACAAACTAGCGAGATCAAGCTTCATTAATATAAAAACTCTGTGACGCATCTTCCCCCACCTGGGATTTCCACACAAGGTCCAGGCTACTATCTCTCTTGTTCTGTCTGAACTCGATTACGCCAATAGCCTCTATTACGGATCATCTTTAACAACTATGAAAAGACTACAACGGATTCAGAACTCGGCTGCCAGACTACTCTTATATATAAAGCCACAAGCCCACATCTCCCTGCCTTGAAGGCCCTACATTGGTTACCGGTTGCCAGAAGATCCACATTCAAGCAGCTTTGTATCACCCACAAGATGATACATGGAACAGGGCCGCTTTTCATCAGGAATAAAATCACCAAATATATTCAACAAAGGAACCTCCACTCTAGAGTGGCACCACGCCTCAAAATCCCACCATACAAGAATAAAAACATAGGTGACACATCCTTTTCTGTTCAAGCAGCCAAACTATGGAACTCTTTACCCCCAAACATAAGATCCATGGATAACTACCTTATCTTCAAAAAATTACTGAAGAGGTGGTTCTTCCCCACATAACCACCATACTCAAACATAAATATACAGCATATCCCTGTGTATATAAGCATTTATTTGGACTATATATGTGTACCTAGATATGTGTATTGCTTTGTATAAACGTGTATAATAATTATGTTTATAAATATATAGGTATTTGTTAGTTCTGCTTAACAAATGTACATATTACTTATGGTTATATTATTCTGTCCAACATGTATATAGGTGACTGCATAAATAAGTAAATCATTATCGTAACTATTTATCTACAATTGCTTCACTATTGGATTACAATTTTTTTTTTTATAAAAACTAATAAATTTACTTAAAGTACAGCAACACTTGAAAGTCTGAGTTTATTAAATACAACTTAAATCTACATATATTACCTTCCTTATACATATGTACCTTCCATGTATCTTTATATTTATTACTTTACTTCTAATTCAGAATTTCCAATGTACTACCCTGTATCTCACCCTATACCTCTTTCAGTATATCCTCTACCTCCACTCTCTGACTCATCCAAACCCCATTCTACTACTATCTCCAGTGCACTACCATATTTCTCACCCTATACCTCTCTCAATACATCCTCTACCTCCACTCTCTGACTCATCCAAACCCCATTCTACTACCATGATCCACAAAATAACTCTTTCTAGGTTCTTCCATCCTCCATCCCTCCTTGCATCATCTCCTACCTCTTTTACTATTTAGATATCGCAAACAAGCCTTTCTAAACCCTTCCCTCTGACTGTTCCACCTCCACCTTCCCTTTACTCATCCCAAACCTCCTCCTAATGCTATGAGCTCCAAAAAAAACACTTTCTAAACCCTTCCCCCTTCCCTCCTCTATCCTTCCACTATCCTTTTCAATCCAAATAACAGACTAACATGTTCACCGCTCAAATTAATTTAATATTTTCCTATACTAATTCCCCACTAATCCTGTTTGAGCTCCGGAGTAGCGTGCTACCTTCGAAAAGCGCTTCAACACCTCATCAGGGGTACCAAGTGCTATATAAATGCAGTAGCGGCCCGTGGTGGGAGTGCTGCCGGGTGGTGACGCGGGGCAGGGGCAGGCCAAATGCGATGCAGCGCGTGCAACGAAATTCGTTTTATTAATTTTTTTGCTTACTTACCTCAGTGCGGCCAAAATCCGTAGTTTACTACCCCCCACCCTGCCCCTCCCCCGCCCCGCGTCACCGCCCGGCAGCACTCCCACCACGGGCCGCTACTGTATAAATGCAAACCATTGCCTCCTCTATCACTCCACTATCCTTTTTCAATACAAATAACAAACTCACATGTCCACTGCTCAAATTAATTTCATATCTCCCTATATTAATTCACCACTAATATGCTTTGGGTTCCGAAGAAGCGTGCTACTCGCCGAAAAAGCGCTTTGACGCCTCGTCAGGAGTAGTAGGCGCTATATAGATGCAATTACAATTACAATAACGCAGACGGTACTACTAAGCACACAGAATGAGAGATGCTGAAATCCTGCACTGCGTGCATATTTTTAAGCATGTATATTTTCTTTACACTGAAGGAAGGAGGCAACACCACAGCATGCCTTTCTGAAACGGACTACCCTTGTCAACAATGCCTGGATTTTCTAGTTAAGGAGAAAGGCTATTATACTAGTTTAAAAATATCACGTCTAATCCCTGAGGCGTTCTTCGCTTGTAAGAAAGGCCGCAGTGAATTGCTTCCAGTGTAATAACAAAGCTCTGAGGAAAAGCTTGAGCGCACCTGTGTCGTGTTACAGGAGGTGAAGGGATCGGAACTGGACTGCTCCTTTTCAATACATGACCGCCTGGTACAAGAGCAGCCCCTCACTTCCGTAACTAATATTGAGGGTGCAAATTAGACACTCTGCGCTCGTTCAAGCAGGGCAGTTCAATGTGGCTAGAAGGGGTGCAGGGACATAACTTGGTCCGTAAGATTGGGGGGATGCAAGCTTTAGATTTCCCAACAATCACGCTGGCATTAAAATATGTTATGAGAAGCAGGACACGAGGGGGGCTAAAGAGGCACTAGAAAGAGAGAGGAGTGCGGATTGTTAGGGTACTTAAAACACATACGTTTTCACACTAACCAAGTTTTAAGACAGAAACGAGAGAGTGTGTTTGTATGTTTTTGTCAGTGTGGCATCTTAAACTCCAGAGTGAAATCCGACAGACACCTCACCATACCCGACAGACACCTCACCATACCCGACAGAAAGGAGCTGTACCCAACTATTTGCTACAGAATATTTTTTTTTGTGGGGGGGGGGGGGGGTGTTACACCCCAAATCCTCCCCTCCCCCCCTCCACGGAAGCTCTGTCGCTGAGGAGGCACCACGGAAAACGACTCATGGATTTACAAATGAGAAAATGGCGGTGCCTCACACACAGGGCTTTAAGTGGGCCGAATCTTGCCGGTGCTAAGCACTGGCAGTTTTAAAAAACAGGTGCTTAGATGGGTCGCTATCGGGCTCTTTATTTTTGCCCTCACCCTGGGCTTGAAACACAATCTCCACTCAGAGGCACTACCAGCCATCATCAGCCTTTGACATAACCCTGGAGAGACTCCTTTGTTATGCAGGTGCCGCCAAGGAGCTAATCAGAAGATGCGATCACCTGCATCTGAAGGTGCATGGTGTGGGGCTCCGAGAGGGTGGGATGGGAAGGGGGGAGGGGGAGATGGGTGTGAAAGGCAGAGCGCAGGCTCCGGCTCTAAATTTAACAGGTCTGCAGTGATAAAGCTGCTGCATGGACAGCTGCTCCAAGTCCTACCAGCTTCTACACATTTTTTCAACCCCCCCAATCAAAAAGTAAATATTTTACAAAGAGTTTTATTTAACATTTCTGATAGAGTGGTATAGT
Source organism: Calotriton arnoldi (assembly GCA_963921515.1). Lineage (NCBI taxonomy): Eukaryota > Metazoa > Chordata > Amphibia > Caudata > Salamandridae > Calotriton > Calotriton arnoldi. Next base: position 62,579 of record CAWUFW010010611.1, on the reverse strand, counting down.
TACTTCATTGTATCATAATTACAGAATTGAAGCATTTTTAGTATTATTTACCACAAAGTCATTGCTGTTACTCATTCCTCTTCTGCAGGTTTCAGCCATTGATAAAGCCAATAGGCTGGCCTTGTTTTAAGTGCATGCCAGTTTTCTATTATATATCTGGATGCAATAACAGTCAGGCGGCAGAGATTTTTATCTTACATATTTAAGCCACGCCCTTTATTGCATAGGTTACGCCCCTTTGAGAGACCTCCCAGTTTTTTCAACCCAATTAAAGCCCTGCTCACACATATATAACCTCAATGACCAATACACAGAGGGAACTTAGAGTTACCAATACCACATGGCGAGGATGAAGTTTTTCCACCGTGAAGGTGATAATGAAGCACTGAGGCAACCTCACTGCTAATGTGTAATGCAGTTGTATACATCACGTGATTGATAACAATCATAAGCCACAACTTTATTAGGCCATGGGTAGGAGTGTGCGAAGTTTTTTCCTTGAAGCGCAAGCACGTTTCTTGCAAAAAAGGTAATAACAATATACAGACATTGCAAAGGTATACTTGATCACATATTCGTGGAAAAGGGTGTCTTTTGCAATATTTCAATGTCCCATTTTCCCCATTTTCTACCATTTTGTACACAAGTGAAATTTGGCATGCCTTTCTCTCGCTGATTACGGCTAAGAGAAAAAGCCTTACAAGAGATGTTTACGGATGTAGAAAACGCAGTTCGTAAGTTGCCATCCACATATTTTGTGAATTGGAGGTGAGAGCGAGTGATAAGAAAAAATATTTTTTGGGGTGGGAATGTTCAAGAATGGTTTACTGCATGTTTGAGTTCTAGTGTGGGGGAAAACTATGCTTCCCTATACAGAAAGTCAAAACAAGAAAATCTGCAAAGTTGTGGCCAGTAGTCAGGAACTATATAAACCTTTGTTCACATAATAAAACCTATGTACATCCCTTGACTCGTGATTCTTAAGATTTTGACTTATGCTAACCCCCATTTAATCTTTACTGGAATCAGAGGAACCCCACTGAATAATTATTGGAACCCAGGGACCCCCACTGATTCCTTATTGGAATCTGGGGATCCCATCCTAAGCAATTTCGATAATTTGAACTGCAAAACAGTGCACAAAATTACCGAAACGGTACACAAATGAACAAATATTGTATTTAATCCACAAATATAAAAAACAAATTACATTTTAATTTTAATGGGAAGGTTGGAGCTTTTTAAATTCAATTGAGGCCACCTATCGTCCATACTATATTCTATTTGATGCACTTGCACTTCTCCCACAAATTAATATGAGGATAACAACTTAAATTTTAACCTTCAATTTAAAAATCCTTCACAAATACAGAACGTTTAAAATTTTCAATTTTACATTTTGTATCTTTATTAATATACACTTTATTAATATGTTAACATTATTTACATTTCTAAGCGGTTGTGGACCTCATGAGTAGGCTTGGCGGACCCCCTGGGGTCCCTGGACCACAGGTTAAGAACCACTGCCATTGACCATTTCTAAGGTGCGCTGTCCAAGTCTGCACACTTTGTTTCCTTTAAGTTTGAATAATTTTCATTACAGTTTTAGTCATTGCACTTTATATAAAATCACATCTTTTAAAGTGCTTTTGCATTAGGATATTGGCCATCTCCCTCAACCACCCACCTCCTTCCATCAGCTTTACGACGACACCCCCCTACCAACTTATATTACCTTAACATGCCCAATTGTCTTTGGTTTCGAAGTATTACTGGTACCACTTTTTTTTATCTGCCATTTAAAAGACTGCCAAACGAAAAGCCCACAATATTGCTGGATAGGTTAATCTGGAACCTCGGAGCGGCGTTACTACGGCCAGCGTACTCGCTGTCAAGTACTCGCACTCGGAGTGCTATGAGAATTTCTTCACCTTATACTCTGACATCACGTACAGGGCATTACATTTACTTAAGGACCTGTGTCCACTACCAGGATATCATTAGAGAAGTTCAATATCATCTACTTACCAGCCGGGACGGAATTACAACCGGCGGAGAGAAGCCCTACAATTTTTTCAGTGTTGCCATAAGCCCTGAAGAAGTCGTGGGGTACTTTCCTAGACGAAGCACGTGTTGGCTGGGCAATTGTTCGGATTAAAGGAGACAAGATAATCACGACCACACTGTTTTTGATCTCATTTGTATGATACATGTACCTACTGATCTTGTGAAGAATTTGGACAAACGTCTTATTGAGCATTGTAATACTAGCGTGTGCATAGGCTTGCTTTAATCATGTTTTGACCCTGTGGTCTATTTTGGAGGGCTTAGGGTGTTCTCCCTCACCTGTTTGCACCGCTTCACTTGCATTTAACAGACTTTACGCACACTTCATTGGCGCCATCTCCTGCCATACAAGAAACCCCCCTCTTTTTGCGTTTGATTGCTGAATAGGTATTACAGTATCTTGCAGAAAGACACAGACCAGGACCCCACATTTTCTGTAACTGCTTTTCCTTCTTAATCATTTCATAGTTTCTCCACACCTAATAAAGACCTTAGATTCAGCACCCACATATTGTACCCTGGAATTTCATTCTAGCCCCCACACTGTGAAGATGACGTGTTTCACTGCTAGATCCTAGGTAGGGACATCATCCTCACCACCGTGATCCATTCCCTCCCCGTAATGTTATATGAGTGCCAGCTAGCGAGGTCCTCTTTCCCAGCTTGGATGATCCTAGTCACAGTTTCCCGTAGCATGTTTGAGGTCCCTTGCTATGGCTCTTAATCCATTCTTCCAAATATGGTGTAATTTGTAAGAGTTTGATTGTTCGTTCTTTAGCATTAACATTTAATCCCTTGGTCTTTGCCAAGTTAATTTTGAAGCCCGAAACTACCTTGAATCTTTGAAGTTGCTTTATGATGGATGGATCTGATATTAGCAGATTGGTGAGGCTAAGAATGACATAATCTTTAGCCGTAGCTCTAAAGTTATCGAAACTTAATTTTTCCCTATATATCGAGGCCTTTTTTTACTCTTTGTAACAAGGGTTTGAGGTTCACTGCAAATAACAAGGGAGATATCAAGCACCCTAGACTTGTGCCTCTTCTTATATGGACTTTTTCCATGAGATTCCTATTGACAAGAGGACTGCTTTCCGCTTTCCTCTTCTAGCTATGTCAATGATATGTAAGACATATTTAGTATTATCCACAGTTTATTTTCCCTTGATAAATCCTGAATAATTTAGGTGTATAAGATTGGATAATCGGTTTTCTAACCTTGTACTTTAACAAAGAGTTTATAATCTATGTTTAGAAAGGAAATGGTTCTACATGATTGACAACGTTTAAGGTGCTTACCTATGCTACATATGAGAGCTATATATGCCTTGTTGGTGACTAGGGTTAGGGCTGCCACAGATTGCATCCCATTGAAAAGGTCAGTGAAGGTTTCCAGTAGAAGGGGTCAGAACACCTTATATCACCCTCAGGACTTCGTCCTTGTTAATGGCCTGTCAGAACCCCTTTCAGATGGCCACGGGACACACAGGGGTTACTGGGCCCAAATGTGATGTTGAAGCCTTTAACTCCTGATGTCTTGGGCCCGATCTATAGATCCTGCTCAACTGGGCCAAGTGCCCCTTCTGCACTTGACTCTCAGTGGTAGCTATGGTCGAGCTATCAAGGCTCCTTCAGGAGGGGGGTGTATATGCAGGTCAGTGAACATGACTCATAACTCAAAGTGCAAACAGTATGAACAATAAATCAGTGCCCAGCCAAATATTTGCTTTTATAAGAAAAAGTAGTATTTTGTTTCTAACTCTACACATGCAAAGAGACGCAACATTCAGATGAAACAACACAATCACCCTTAATGTCCGGGCTTTAGTAGTTGTCAGGCGAATCCCTGTCCCACCTGCTTTCATGTGACATGTTCAGAGCTATTCCCCATTCGCTGGTGGTCTCATCAAGGAATGCAAACTATTAGGCCATGCTCAAGAGTTCCCTTTGACTCTTTGGAATTTTAGTGAAAATGTCTATGGTGTCGCAGCACTTTCAGCAGTGAATCCCCCAGGTCCCCAAAGGCCCTAGTTCACATCTTACCCACTCCTGCAGCATGAACACTTGTGAGATCAAATTCTGCTTGGAGAAATCAGACTGCTCGCAGTACACGCTGCAGTGTCAGGAGGGCACAGGCTCACTCTCCTGAGTGCCGTAGCCGCTCTCCCTAGTGATCAGTGCAGCTCACAGCAATACCACAAGTCAAGTTCTCCGAGGCGGGGGGAATTCAGTCCTTCTGCTTCCGACTGGAGTCCTGCAAGGGCGCAATGTCCTCCTGGGTTAGAGGGGTCAGTCAGGGCAGATCCTTTGGCGTGGTTAGACCCGCTGGACACAGCCTGACTACAGTCCTGGGTGACAGCCTGAAGGTTTTGATGATTTGGTCCGGCAGCCCCTCCTGGAACACAGGGTTGCTGCGGTACCTTACGGATTTAACATAGACTCCTCATGTGCAATCATCCACACCACGGCGACACCTACTGGCATACGGGGTCACCACTCAGAGGTTCACGAGTCCTGGCACTCTGGTTATACAACTTATTCTCCAGTGGCCACCTCTGGTATACGGGGTCACCGTAATGAGGCTGTGTGGACTGGGTGCCCTCCACACATCTCTCAATACTTGGCTCAGTCAACGGTGGCCCTCTCATGGCATATGGGGGCCACCTAAAACATTCTTGCACAGGGGCTACAGCCCAAACGGTGCACAGCCGAATACTCATTCCTCGCACAGGGAGTCGCACACGGTAGGGCTCCTCAATGGACCTCGCTCCTTCCAATGCTCTCCTCTCGCTCACAGAACGCACTGGTCTTGGGAAGCAGGCAGGCTCTGGTGCTCCAGGCTGCCCAGGGCAGGTGGTCTTTGTTTTCCTGGGTGATGTCCCCTCACCCAGCAGGGGGATTAGCAGGCCTTGGTCTCTACTCCTGGTCACAGTCAGACATTTGCAAAGCTTCCTTTTCTCACAGCCCGTCTGGCTGCTTGGTAGATGACACGTTTTTGGGGACTCAATCTCCCCTTCTTATGGTGGTCCTTTTCCAGACACCAAATTTGATTTAGGGTCTGGGTCTTTAAAGTTTTATGTTGTGGTTCTGATTCTTTTGAAGTGGGCGCTTCCCCTTTTCAACTTCCTTCATGAAAGATGTTTGTCACACCAGGTACAACTCTGAAGCTGATTGTTCACAATACAATTCATGGGAGTGGCCAGAGTTCATACCTGGATGTCAGCCACAGTGATATGTGCATCAAAATGTTAATCCCAGACCGCCAGCGCCATTCTTTATGATTCCCTTATCAGCCCCATCTCCCTTCCTGAGATGTGTCCAGGCCCCTTCCTTGTGATCTATCACTGAATCAAAGAGCAGTCTTCTGAAGTGTAAAGGGAGTCTCTTCCTTTTTTCTCCAGTGTGTCTCCACCCAGCTCACAGGAATGCAGCAATAAACTAATCAGTCTGGGCAGATTCCTCTCCTCCTCATGTCTTCACTAGGCAGGCCTGGTCTTCCCAAAATGGAACCCAGGGCCCTCCATACAATGGACCATTGCATGCACACTCACTCAGTGTACATTCACAGCACACTTTGGGTCCAGCGCTGTTACCTCTAAGCGTTGTGCCCTAACGTGTACACAGGCATTCAGTACACACACTCAATCTGCACCAACTGTTCAACACTGAAGCTTTTCTATCCTTAACTAGGATGTGTTATTTTAAAACACACATACTGCTAGCATACACACACTCACTATGTGTGCACTGCACAAAACGTCACCCTTCATGTATTGTACTTCACGCAAGCACACATACATCCAGCATATGCTTTCCCTGAGCATGTACGGTACAGCACTACATCTCTCATGAAATATATCCCTCTCAGGCATACATACACCCATCACATGTACTAACCACACATGTGCTGCACAGAACTGCTCCTCCCTTTACAGGTGCACATACAACCAACTCAGAGTCACTACTCGTGCGCTGCGCAGCACTCCACATCTTACCTGGACCAAGGGTGAGTTAAGCACATAGCAGCTGAACTTTTAAAAAGGTGATCGAGCCTGTAGGCCTCACTCTAGTGACACAGGGTAAAATGGTCCTGTTCACTACTACTGATCACTGCACGGTGTGCTGCCACTACTGCGCTGCTTAACTCCTGGTTAAGGCGGTAGCCTTCTACCATTCTGAGGGTAGCACTTTGGGCACACCTCCTGGCCCAACAAGACTGCAATCCATGAGACAGGCTAATGTCATGGTGCACACGCATGACCCATGTTCGCCTATGACAAAAAATCAGCATTAGGGATCCAGACAACAGTACAGTGGGACACTCAGGGCAGGGGTACATGTCTTTATCATGCAGAGGACATTCCCGTCCCAACATGGGCATTTCCAATGACACCATATTCAGTTCAGAGATCTTCGGGAAGGGCGTCCCTTCCAGATATCGCTTTGGGCAGTCTCATCTGTATGTCCCAAGGCATTCAGCTTGCTGAAAAAATGGTGTAAGCTACGTCATTTATCTTCCTCACTTGAAACACGCTCCACTTTCTCGTTGTGATTATCTACATTATAGCAATGGGCATGCTTCACTCTAAGTTAGACCACAACCAGATAGTCTGCTTTATTCCCCTAATCATGATATTGTGTATCCAATCTGGACAGCGCATGGTAGGCCTTATCTAGTTTGAGAGATTTCAGTTGGCCCCATAATGATAGATCTTTACGCCAAGCCATCTGTGAATATGGTCTTTTGTGTATAGTTTCCACTGTATGTAGTTCCCATTGTAAGGGGTTTTCATGGTCCCCCTCCATTTTTTGAATCTGGATGCCTTAGTGATGCACTGGGCTTGAACCACTGCTTTTAGAGTGCCCCACACCAACCCCTCATTCATCTCACCTCGTGAGTGGAGTATCAGGTAATTTTTGATGCATGATGAGATGTTATTGCGTACCACTGAGTCATTAAGAAGAGCGCCATTTAGATTTGCTGGGAACTGTGACGAGGAAGGGTCATATGTACACACGTGGTGGTTGTTTAGGTATATCCAAAACTACCAGAAAGGAGTGTTACTTTAGATACAAACAATTGCCAATATCAAGCTCCCAGTCAATACAGTTATTATTCTACTAAGCGATTCTGGAGTTGACAGTATTTAGCCCCTAACAACAGTGGCTTGTACATTGATAACATATTTCCTAGCCATTTTCCATGTGGCTAATGATAGCACACATATGGCAGGTTGAAATCCCTCCCTGATATCATTATGGTGGACACAAATTTGGCATATCTATGCTATGGAACAACTCTCTGCTCTTATCGAGGATAGATGAAAAGAATTTGAAAATATTTGGTGTTCATTTAAAACATATATTGAGAGGTTGATTGAGGATGGGAGGCGTAGCACACAGACACATCTTTTTACTAAAAGCAGAGTTAAGAGAAATGTTATCTACACTAGAAAGCGAAAATGAAAATTACACGGGTTTTTGATCAATATAATTTGAATAATATTGAGAAATGTTGGTCAATGTTTACTCTGGTAGACATTTATTTGTAGAACTCTAATCAGTGCACAAACTATGGGCCTCATTACGATGGCGGACGAACTTAAGTCCGTCCGCCATCGTCTCGGAATGGGGACCGGCCGCCCACAAGGCGGTCTATCCACACTCTGAATTAAAATGCGACCGCCACCACGGTGGTCGCATTCCCTATATTTTGTATTGCGGTGGGGATGCGGTCAGCAGCCCTGCCTCAATACAAAAAATAGGGTGTTTACATATCCCTGCACTACGTGGCAGGCACCATGCGGTGCCTGTCACATGGCACAGGGATATGTAGGGGGCACCATAGGCGCCCCCCAGGGCCCATGTACCAGCCCCATGGGGTAAGGGGGGCCCGCTACCGGCCCCAAAATCCATTTCCACCAGCTGTTTCACAGCAGGTTGGCCGCCGCAGAACGACCGGCGGAAAGGGATATTGTAATCCCCACGGCGGTGCCTGACAGGCACCGCCACCATTCTGGGGATGAAGGGCGGTCCGACAGGTGGGACCATGGCGGTCGATCTTTCCGACCTCCAACACACTTCCCAGCTAGTCACCGATGGTGGGCAGACCGCTATCGACAGCCTGTCAATGGCAGTCTCCCCGCCACCATAATCAGGCCTTTTGTGTCTCATATGCTTTGATTCATAGGAAATGTATCCTTGATATTAAAAACCTACAAATAAAGTTGTTATAAAAAGGAATAGAGTAATTTAGTCTCCACTGCCCCCCAAATCCCATACTCCTCTTCCCGCCCAAAGGAGCCTGTAAGTGGACCATGACCTGATAGAGTCTGTAAAAACCTACTCCACTTCCTCCACAAGGTGCATTATGCTTTTGTCTAGAAGGTAATTTAATCTTGCGCAGGTGTGGTAAACCTGTGAATAATGAGAACATTCTACTTTAAGTAGATAGCGGTGTCTCCACAGATTCACCAATCCTAAGTCCTCCAACCAGCTCTTACTTTCAATGGATAGTCTGCTGAGGGCCCATATCTCGCTTGTGTCTGTCCACTGCTACACATTTCACTAGATTCAGATCTCCCATGTTGATGGGTCCAGTTGCCTTGGGTAGAATATCTTCTACAGATTTCTTTAAAAAACACTCCTGATATGTGTTCCGAGCATAGATAGATGCAGTTGAAAACATGTGCCCTTTAAGTGTGCCATTAGGCAGGATCCATCTGCCCTCCCTATCTGTGTGTGACTCCTGGACTCTGTTGGCCACTCGCTTAGACAGCAGGATTCCCACTCCTGCTGCTTTTTTGCCACATCAAGGCAAAACATTGTTCTGGGAACAATTTAGATCTCTTTCACCACTGATCCCTCAGCAGTAGGTCTGTCTCGTATATGAAGCAAATGTCTGAAGATACTACTGTTAGTTTCTTCAGCATATTAAGTCACATGGCAGGATTGTTAAGTTCCCCCACACATTGTATGAGGTAATGTTCACCACATTATCATAAAGTATGCCATCTCCCTCTGCTGTATTGTATGTTCTGATGACATAGGGCCTGATTGAAAGTTGGGCAAACATGTACTCTATCACAAATGTGATGCATATCCCATCACCTTATTACAAGTGCATTAGACTATAATTCACTTCTGACAAGGTGTATGGGGCATATGGAATCTCCATAACATTTGTGATGGAGTACCCATTTGCCAAATTCTAAATCAGGTCCCTGGTGTCCAAGGCTCCCAGTCTACTGATCATGTGTGTTAATGATTGTAGGGTGCAAAGTGGTGAGCTAGATGTGTGAGTCTTCATGGCCTCCTTCTTGCCTCTCCCCTTCCCCCACTATATCGACCAAATTCTGCACAGTCAATCTATAAGAGTAAATATAGATCCCCAGTCCTGTAGGGCTATTTTGAACGCTCCGATCTTCCCTTGTCTTCTTCTGCATATGAATGATAAAACTTGTAACACTTCATTCTGAACCCAACCCTTCCCCATCTGTAGACTAGTTAATAAACCAAACAGGTAAATCTAGTGCTATTGTACCTTCGAAGTGTACGTTTTGAAAAAGTGCCAACTTAATGTAGCATTCTCTTCCCTACACTGTGTGCCCTAGTTCAGTCGACCACTCCTCCCCTATGCTGTCCTGAGCAACACTTCATCTAGTTCTATAGCTTCACCACCTGTCATAAAAATTCCCCAGTATGGCCCTACCTTGCATCAATCTTCTTGAGGGAGATCATGGGTTTGTCTTATTTCACTGTACTGGTTTTCTGTATTTGCCCAATCATGGCCTGCTGACTTTTCTATATTTTCTTCTTTGTTCATGTTTTCCTTGCTGATTCTCGCTCGCCCTCTGTCACTCCGTGCTCCTCTGTGGCAAAGACCACTCCATCATCTGTCATTCCACCCACCCCATGCCGCAGTCCGAGTATCTCTTGGGCCTTCTTCAGAGACTTTATGGTCTATTATCTGCCCGTCATTTCAAGGTGATTCAGAAGGGATGTCCTCATCTGTATTTTAATCTGTGTGCTCTTAGGAATGTTGTCAGTGGTCAGAAGGTTCTTTGTTTCTGTAATGTGATCTGCAAGAGGTCTTGTATGATATGTATTGTTGCCACAATGAAGGATGGATCACTGACATAATATCGAGGAAGAAAATATCGACCTGACAAAATATCGAGTTAAAAATATCGAATACCAAAATATCGACTCCCTATCTACAAACAGGTAAGTACAAAGATATCGAATCAAAAATATCGTTGTAAAAATATAGCTAGTCAAAATATCGAATTTTTTAAATCTCTTAAAAGTAATGTAAAATTAATAAGATAATAAATATAATTAAGTAAAACATAATTAAAAATACTTAAATAACTTTCAAATTAATGAATAATTAATTTAAGTAAAAAAAAATAAACATACATTTTTATTTTTTAATACATACATATATTAACGTAATATTATTAAAAAATATTCAATATTTTTAACGTAGGATAGCGGGAGGGTAAAATGTACTATTCCCACTCCAGTGAGTGCAACAGTAGGGAAAGCGTTGGATAGTGTAGGGGTAAACATTACTATTCCCACTCCAAAGAGTGCAACAGTAGGGGACAGCGTTGGATAGCGTAGGGGTAAAAATTACTATTCCCACTCCAGTGAGTGCAACAGTAGGGAAAACGTTGGATAGCGGGAGGGTAAAAATTACTATTCCCACTACAAAGAGTGCAACAGTAGGGAAAGCGTTGGATAGCGTAGGGGTAAAAATTACTATTCCCACCCCAGAGAGTGCAACAGTAGGGAAAGCATTGGATAGCGGGAGGGTAAAAATTACTATTCCCACTCCAGTGAGTGCAACAGTAGGGAAAACGTTGGATAGCGGGAGGGTAAAAATTACTATTCCCACTCCAAAGAGTGCAACAGTAGGGAAAACGTTGGATAGTGTAGGGGTAAAAATTACTATTCCCACTCCAGAGAGTGCAGCAGTAGGGAAAGCGTTGGATAGCGTAGGGGTAAAAATTACTATTCCCACTCCAGTGAGTGCAACAGTAGGGAAAGCGTTGGATAGCGTAGGGGTAAAAATTACTATTCCCACTCCAAAGAGTGCAACAGTAGGGAAAGCGTTGGATAGCGTAGGAGTAAAAATTACTATTCCCACTCCAGAGAGTGCAACAGTAGGGAAAACGTTGGATAGCGGGAGGGTAAAAATTACTATTCCCACTCCAAAGAGTGCAACAGTAGGGAAAGCGTTGGATAGTGTAGGGGTAAAAATTACTATTCCCACTCCAGAGAGTGCAACAGTAGGGAAAGCGTTGGATAGCGGGAGGGTAAAAATTACTATTCCCACTCCAGTGAGTGCAACAGTAGGGAAAGCGTTGGATAGCGTAGGGGTAAAAATTACTATTCCCACTCCAAAGAGTGCAACAGTAGGGAAAGTAATATTTTAATAACAATTATTTAATTATCAATACTAATAAACATTATTATTAAAATTAATTACCAATTACAAAATATTTAATAATTAATTAATTATAAATACCAATACAATTTATTTATTACAAATTATTTACCTATTAATAATTAATTAACCAATTAATATTCAATACCAAAAATTTATAAATAATAAAAAAATACTAATTAATAATTAATTAACAGTAAATTAATTATCAAAACAAAAAATTATTTTCAATAATTAATTATTTGCAATTAAATTACTTCCCACCTTATCCCCTATCAACCCACAACTCGCTACAAATAATAAATTAATAGAATTAACATAATTATCAATTAATCAATTAATAAAAATTAATTACCAATTAATAAAAATTAATTACCAATTAATAATTAATTAACAATAAATTATCAAAACAAAAAAAATATTTTCAATAATTAATTATTTACAATTAAATTACTTCCCACCATATCCCCCTATCAACCCACAACCCGCTACAAATAATAAATTAATAGAATTAACATAATTATCAATTAATCAATTAATAAAAATTAATTACCAATTAATAAAAATTAATTACCAATTAATAATTAATTAACAATAAATTAATTATCAATACCAATAAATAAAAATAAATATTTACTTAATTACAATTAAATTACTTCCCACCCTATTCCCCTATAAACCCACAACCCGCAAAAATTAAATAACATAAAAATCATTGCTTTAAAAAAATTAAACATACATTACAAAAACTAATATAAACTTTTAACACATATACTAACATACAAAACACTTTGAAAAAATTCGATATTATTAAAAATTCGATATTTTTTAATGCCTATATTTTGTACTTAGATATTTTGACAATCGATATTACTTACCTTAATTTCGATATTTTTAACGACTATATTATGTCCATTCGATATTATGTCCATTCTATATTTTGGATTCGATATTCTGTCCATTCGATATTTTTATTTCGATATTATGTCTATTTACCTGAAGGATATCTCACAACCACTGGGATTATCCATCATGATTTGTTCCTTCAGTTCACAGTAGTGAATGTGCACCAAAATATCTGGGGACTTCGGCACTCTAGTTGGACCACCTGCCACTTGGTGCACCCTGTCCAGTCGTATCAGAGAATCATCATGGTCCAGTATGGCCTCAAACAGTTCCCACACATATTTCCTAATGGCCTTGCCCTACACCCTTTTTAGAACTCTTCTAATTCAAACATTGCTTCAACAGAATCGATACTCTAAGTCTTCCTGCTTCTTGTGAAGGGCTTTATTCTGATTGTCTAGTAGTAAGATGTTGGATTTAAGTTCCTCTTTGTCCAGCGTGCCTCCATCCATTGTTCCTTCAGTGCATAGACCCACTCATCTAGCCCAGTGACTTGTTTGTTAATGTCTTGTGCTTCATATCCTCCCTCAATGTACTGATTTCCACTTTGATTTCTGAGACGAGGTGTTGCAAGAAGCTTTTTGTCACTGTCTTGTCCCTAGTAGGGGCCTGGTCCTCTAAGAATGGACTCCCCTCCATGCCGTGTTTCCGTTGCTTGTGTGTCTTTTCTTCATTCTCAGACCCTCCACAATCAAGTAGCTCCTTGATATTCCTTTACTTAAGCTTGCCATCTTTACCTGGTGGTACCCTCACTGCCCCCCTATACAGGAGTCTACCAGCTCATCTCAATGACTTCTTATTGCTCATTCAAACTGCTCCTGGATGTTCTACAGCAGGAACAAGTGATGTTGGATGCACAGGGTTGCGGTGTTGTTTCTATCCCACACCTTCAGATGATTTCCCTCTCAGGCAGGCCAGCAGCTTCAGTAATAGCCGGTCATGCAAAGAGAGCCGTTGGAGGCCCTGGTATGTTTGGCATCAATCAGGATATGTGCCCTCTTCCCCAATGTCAGCCAGTTGAATTTATAGGGTGGGCGGTCTACAGCACCCTAGGTCTGTCTGCTATTGCCAAACCTTCAGGCACAGTCTTCCGAAGTTTCTCTCTAGACATGGTAATTCATTAAATAAGCTGTTAAAGAGATTATGTTTGTCTCCTACTCAAGCCCTCCTGACAGACATTGTATGCTGTACATCACTGAAAAAAGAACCAATAGATAATAACTTGAGATGTTGTAAAAATGTCTCACAACAGTATAACCACATCATCTCAGATTTAATCTTCCACCACTGATGCCCCATAGTAGCTCAGTGTAGCTTCGTGGTAGCATACATTACATCCAGAGCCACATGTCTTAACTCTCCAAAGCAGCTGCCAGTTTTCAAACTTTCAAACTCTGGAGGCATGAGATTTTAGTGCAACACTTCTCACTGTACAGTCAAACACTGCTACATAATTCCCTATCCCTTCTACTGCTTCAACAATAAGAGAGTAAGACCAAACAGCATGTGTGTGGCCTACCCAGTAGGCTTTCAGATTGAGAAAACTAAATTGGCCACACCGTCCTGAGATTCCTAAAATCTCGCATCAAGCCAGCACGAGGCTCTACTCATCCACTGCTTTATCATAAAATAAAATGATAGATGGAGTGTTGAAACTTTCCAAATACTCACCCCCAGTCACAGATCTGGGTTTATTCCATCGTTATTTTGCTCACCACGTCATCCCAGTTTGGACCGAAAAAAAAGCATCCTGGGACCAGTTTCAGGGTATCACCCCTCATCAGCCAGGCTAGCTTGAATCCAGTGGCGCAGCGAGCAAGCGACCCAAGTCTGGGCATACCCTTAGCCGCTTAGGGTGCACATAGCAACATCAAAAAATAAATGATGGATGTAGTGTTGAAAATTTTCAAACACTCACCCCCAGTACCAGACCTGGGATTAATCCATTGTTATTTTGCTCGCCACATCATCCCAGTTTGGACCCAGCCATATGCAAATCAATCTTGACCCTGCTCCCCATGGAAACACTCCAGCCACAACGGCAAAGCAGGGTCCTCCCTGGACTGGAAACAAGCATCCTGGGACCACTTTGGTGGTATCACCCCTCATCAGCCACGCTAGCTTGAATCCAGTGGCGCAGCGAGCAAGGGACCCACGTCTGGGCATACCCTTAGCCACTTAGGGCACACATAGCAACATTAAAAAATAAAATAATGAACGGAGTGTTGAAACTCATCCACTCCCACCCAGAGTACTTAAACATGTTTCCACACTCACATGGCTCACCTTCCCATTAACCAATTGCATTGCTTGTTCATCTTTTCTCTGTAACCGCTACTTATCCATGCTATAAGATAGCTCAAGACCATCAATTATTGCTATTGTATGCAAAAACATATAAATCTAAAATACCAACATTTCTGCTGGGCTTTTGCGGTTCCCTACATTACTGGGTATTGTTCAGTCATAACACTTCTCACTCAGTGCAGGAAAAACCACAGTAAGGTTATTGAAGTGAGAGATTACAACCTTGATGAGAGCTGTGACTGAGTTCCAAAGCTACCCAAAGAGAAGACCTAATAATGGTAAACATGTTTCAATAAGAATAATCATGGCTTACCTCTAGTAGCAAAGCATTCCTAGCAGCAAATCGGTAGTGGGGTTATGTCTTAACAAACACCCATAAAACAATGACAACAAAACAACTTAAGGGTCCTTACCATGTTTAAGTTAAAGAGTGCATTTTAATATGAGAAAATAAACAGGAATAGAGAGAAATAGATAACAGGTTAAAAACATAGGAAGCAATTGATGAGTCGCTGTCCCAAGAAAGCAACATTTTCAGTAGACACGAAAAAACAAAGCACACAGAGTGGGGTTCAAATAAAAGAGGCTAGTATAGCTGAGGTGTAAGTGGAGCCATGGATGCTGAAGACTGCCATTCTGGGGTGGTGCTACTGTCCTTGGCTTATATAAGCTGGCACACATGTAGTGCACTGTCACAGTTGCACTGA
Source organism: Calotriton arnoldi (assembly GCA_963921515.1). Taxonomy (NCBI): domain Eukaryota; kingdom Metazoa; phylum Chordata; class Amphibia; order Caudata; family Salamandridae; genus Calotriton; species Calotriton arnoldi. The sequence continues at coordinate 47,138 of CAWUFW010010611.1, read as the reverse complement.
CCAAGCGAGCTAGTTCTAACAGGAGCAATGCTAGTTTCTGCACTTCCCCGAACCCACTGACAACCATGCAAAGAATATCTTTGTCAGCAGTAGATTGGTGGAAAGGGGAATGGGACAAGTGAGAGACAAACACAGACAGTGGATATCTTCACCCTTCCTGTTCTTAATGCAACTTGAAGACACACCTGCACCTCAGAGGCGCTGATATTTAGAGCAAGAAATAGTTATTTTAGTGTTTGATCAATTACATTAAAGGTCTGTGAGAAATTGTGTTGTTGATTGAGGGGGTGTGAGCCCTTCTCCATAATCCTTGTCAGGGTGAACCACAAAAGTCCTAATTTAACCTGTTCTTAACCATCTGGCACCTTGGCACAAAAGCAGTCAGGCTTAACTTAAGGCAATGTGTAAAGTATTTATGCAGCACTTAAACAATAATAAAGTGAAAACACAACACAAGAAAAATTCCACACCAATTAAAAAAAATAGAGTAAAATTTAATAAATTATTTGACACCAAAAACAACACAAGTCCAATACCTAGAGCCGGAGATATGCAGTTTAAAAGTTTTTGGTAAAAATAGTGCTTAAAAGCGGCATCTGTAGTTATCTGGTCACGCCGGACTGGAACAAAGTCACAAGTTCAGGCTGACCATGATGGAGTGCAGGCCAGATACAGGGACCAGGTTAGGTCCACTGAGAATTGTATCTTATGTCCTTGATGTGGGGAATTGTGCCATGCATTGGTGATTGCAAAGTGCAATGCGGGGTCCTGCGTCGAGTTCCATCATTCTTTGTCGGTTCCGATGAGGAACTGTGAGAGGTGATGTGAGGTCCGCGTTGAGTTGCGTTGCATCGGTTCCAATGATAGCTGCTCTGTCTTCATCAGGTTGCATCGAACAGTGTCAGTTCTTATGGGAACCACAGCTGGGCTAGCAGAGCACCTATATCCCCACTTCCAAGGGTCCAGGACTGGGGAGGCACCACTTGGGGAGTTAGGACTCACAGCAGGCAGACTCCAGGTGCAGGGTTCAAGATGGTTGGAGTCTTTTCTGTTCCTGAGGCTGTGATCAGGAGGCCAACCAGCTAGCCTTTGGAGTCACTCTGGCGGTCCTGGGTTCAAGGTGCAGGTCCAATTCCTTCGTACTCAGGCAGCAGGGCAGCAGAGCAGCAGGGCAGCAGGGCAGTTCTTCTTGCAGCAGAGCAGCAGAGCAGTCCTTCTTCTGAGTCTTCCTCAGATCCAGACGTGATCTGATGAATGGGTCTGAGGGCTCTACTTTTATACCTGGTGCATCTTTGAAGTAGGAGAAGTTTCTAGAAGTTCTCCTTTCAAAAGTGCTTGGAATTACCTGCCTCCATGCCCTTGTTCCAGTCTGTCTGCAGGCATGAAAGGCTAGTGTGAATTTCTTTGTGTGAACGCAAGACATACCCTATCGACTAGCAAGTGGGGCTGTGCACAACTCCACACCCTCATCCTGCCTGAGATGACCCATCCAGGCACACCTAATCCCTCAATTGTGTGGCTGTCTGGGAGCCATATACAAAAGCCAACTACCAACTATACTCAGTCATGTGACCCAGGAACAGGCTGCAGGCGCCAAATAGGACAGGAAAATGCCAACGTTCATTTCTCAGACATCAAGCATGGCTTTCCTACCTGCTCTCTTTCAAAAGTTAGCACTTATTAAATGTAATCCTATGGAAGAGGTAGGCCTCACAGTAGTGAAAAATTAATTTGTGAGTTTTTCACTACCAGGACATATAACATTTAAAGGGCCTGCCCAACCTTTTAATTACAATGCAGGCCTGGTAAAGGGGTTATATTGCAAGGTCGAATTGGCAGTTTACTTCTGCATGCAGACTGCAATGGCAGACCTGGAACATGTTTTAGAGGGCTAGTTAGGTGGGTGGCACAACAAGTGCTGCAGGCCCACTAGTAGCATTTAATATACCAGCCCTGGGTATATGGTATACTACTTTACTAGGGACTTACAAGTACATTATATTTGCCAATAGGGTGTAAGCCAACTTTACCATGTTTTAGGGAGTGAGCACAAGCACTTTAGCACTGGTTAGCCGGCCAACAAAATGATTTCAGAAACATAGGAGGGGTGAAGACAAAAAGGCTTGGGAAGACCACCCTAAGGTTGACAGGTCTATTCCAACAGATTTTTAGAACACTTAATCATAACTCATGAAAAGGCATTTGAGTCCTGCCTGTATGACATAGCTGACCCTAATGTAGCTATTGAAGCCTTTCTCTCTATTACAAAAGGGATCAAGGCTGACCCCAAGCTGCCATTACGAGGTGTATAACCTCTTAGCAAAAAGGGTGGTTTGATTCCTTATGTTCAAAAGCTCATAGGAGACAAAAGGATGCTCTACATAATTCGCCCAGATGTAAACAAAGATGTACAGGTGGCTAGAAGGGAATGAAAGTTAGCTATCCAGTGAAGCATCAAAGATTTAAAGGAGGAAGCCTGGGAGACCTTGCACAAAGATAGCCATGGTAATGACACAAAGGCGTTTTGGTGTGTTATTAATTCCCCTTTTTTTAAAGCAGAAGACGGCCCTCAACTGGAGATTGCTATTCCTGAGGCCGACTGGATAGCCCCTTCTCTACTATCTATTCCAAGCGTATGGAAGGGGTTTCAGATTCAAGGCCCCCTCCACAAGCCCAGGAGGCTGATGTGACATCTCAGAGTAGTATTAGCCTCTCATTTACTCTAGAGGAAGCGAATAAGGCTGTAAACGTGAGCGGGGGATGGGGGAGCACCGGGCCCCGATGATATTCCTGTGGATCTATTAAATCTAATCTCCCAATCTGGGGCCCTCTTTGACCTTGGTTGCAGATGCATGATGCAGAGCTGGTTTTCTGCACACCCGGTCAGAGTCACTCATTGTTCTTATCAATAAAAAGGGTGACCGACACAATCCCACTTTCCACCGCCCTATCTGCTTACTAGACTCACTGGTAAAGGTAGTGGGTCGTACTATTTTAAATAGACTCCAGGAATGGCCTGAAACTAATGATGTTCTTTCAGACTTATAGCATGAATTTTGGGCCGATCGAACAGGGACTAATTCTTAATCTTTTAATTGAGAAATATACCAAGATTAGACTTTGTAACCTGTTTTTAGCATTTTTGATTTATCCTCTGCTTTTGACAGCGCAAGCCATCAGAAGTTGTGGGACATCATGATTGATCTTGGTGTTGATCTCCTTATCTTCCAGTTTTCCAGAAAGCTGTACGCAGGGAGCAGGGCAAGAGTATGCTATGGTGTTAAGGGAAAATGTGCACAAACATTTGCATAGAGATGGGGGTCAGGCAGGTCTGCATGCCTGCACCCTTCCTGTTCACATTGTATAATAACAACTTAGGAAGAGTGCTTGTGAGCAATAGTAGAGATCTCCCCCAAATTGGTCCTCACCCAATCACTGCCCTTCTGTATGCTGACGATGACGTGCTAATGGCTTGCATCCCATTGGGTCTGCAGCACTGACTAACTTTGCCATCTTTATGCAGGATTTAGCACTACTAGTTAATCTGAATAAAACTTTTATTATGAAGTGTGAGAATAGGTCTGCGAAGTGCCGCGACATAATGATAGGCGTCACCAAGATTTGTATTATTGCTACCTTTTCCTACCTGGGTATTTTGTTTGATGATGCAGGTACATAGGCACAAGCCATCAATGCTAGAAAGCTCCAGTTCACGAAATCTACGATGGCCCTGTGTAATGTTTCCAGAAATCTGGGTAAGAAGCCCCATAAAGACCCATAAAGAGATGCTAGCCATCTATACAGCTAAATGCTTGCCCACTGCTTTATACAGGGCAGGGGTGTGGGTATATATATACCGATTGTCAAACTCTACAATTGGTGGAAAATGCCTTTTTTTAAGACATCTCCTCCTTGTCCCCAGTAGCAGCTCTACAATTACATGCCATGCCGAATTGGGGACGCATTTTTTAACAAACAAAGTCAGGATCCAGCCAATTCTAATTTGGCATAAGATTTGGACATCTGAGTACCCAAGACTTAATCGTGACATCATCAGGGATTGTCTTAAATTCCCTTTCGCCCTAAAAATACCTTGGTTGATGTATATTAAAAATCTTACCAGGGACTTGATGCATCCAGAATATTTCGAACAGCCCGATACCCTGGGGCGTATTAGTAGATGGGAATGGAAGGCAGAATGCATGTCATTGTTTGAAGAACTAAGGTTGACCACAGAACTGTTGAAGCCTAGTGTACTTAAAAGTCAAATTATGTTGGTCGCGCTTTACATCCAACCTTACCTAGAATATGTACACAATGAAAGACACAGGTTTGTTCTAACTCTATTCAGAATGGACATATTTAATCGACTTACTAGTTTTCCTAATATGAATGATTGGTCTTCCCCACCGGTAAACTGTCCCTGTAGTAATGTGTCTGCGCAAATTTACGATACATACTGTATTCTTTTGCAAATTTTATGTGGACCAGAGGAGGCGCCTAATCATACCATTGTTGAGGTCCTGCACTTACGTACAATGTCAGTCTGCATATTTGTTTTTACAAACTTTACTGTCCCTTTTCGTTTTGTAATGCCATGCCTAACTTTTTATGGGCTGTAATTAATTACAGAAAGACGTTAACAGTTTGTAATTTTGTTCATGATAAGCAGTAGTATGTTTTCATTTCCATCTACTAGTAGCGAAATAAACCTGTAATATATTTTAGGTGGTTTTATGATGATTTTATGTGATTTATACTACGCTTTTATGATTTTCTAAAATGAAATCGAATAAAGCTTCTTTAATTTGATTTGATTTAATTACAATGCAGGCCTGGCAAAGGGGTTATATTGCCAGGTCGAATTGGTAGTTTAATTCTGCATGCAGACTGCAATGGCAGGCCTGGGACATGTTTTAAAGGGCTAGTTAGGTGGGTGGCACAATAAGTGCTGCAAGCCCACAAGTAGCATTTAATAAACCAGCCCGGGGTATATGGTATACCACCTTACTAGGGACTTGCAAGTAAATTATATATGCCAATCAGGTGTAAGCCAATTTTATCATGTTTTAGGGAGAGAGCACAAGCACTTTAGCATTGGTTAGCAGTAGCAAAGTGCACAGAGTCATAAGTCCAACAAAAATGAATTCAGAAAAATTGGAGGGGTGAAGACAAAAAGGTTTGGGAAGACCACCCTATGGCTGACAGGTCTATTAAGGTCCCTATTTCTAGTAGAGTAGGATATTTGATATACCTTTTGGCAACCTCTGTATAATCCACTGTTCATGCTTGCTAATAACTCTATAACTTCCTAGAGTTGAAAGATAAAAACAACCCTTTTAAATAATGTGTGGAATAACCTGAACTGTAATACACATTGTTATTTCAATAACTACCTTTAGCAAGTTTGAAATCAAGTCTGGGAGGTGAATAATTCTCAATATACATAGTTCGTTAGCTGTAACATAATAAGTTCTCATTAGTATTGTTCTTCCACTCCTGGCAAATAACTTGACTTCCACAGCACTGGCAATATCTTAATACCATATGCAATTCAAGTGCTATAAACAAAGTCTGTACAGTATAGAAAATTCTCCTCTGATGAATAGGTGCACTAGAGTTCAGAATTCTAAAAAGGATGATTCCTCTGTATACAGTTTATAATCCTTGAAATGATGACCACAATATTGCAGTGTAAATCCAAGTCTACATCCTTTGTCCCTAATGTTTATCCAAAATACTTCTCTGAGAACATCTTTAACAACTCTGAATGAAAGCACAATGAATTACAATCTCCTTGCAACAATGTTCATGCTGCAGCAACTAAGGGGCCGATTCCGATCTCGGTCGGAGGCGCACCCAATACCATTCGGTCGGGAAAAAAGCCATGCGAAAGCCTGTTTCCCGACCGATCCGTACAGCACACCGAACGAGTAAGTACGATGCGCACAACAGCACAGAATCCGGCCGAGCCGTACTCACCCAAACCAGGTCCTGTTCCCCGACCGAGGCGAATCCGGAAACGCTGAATCGAGTCGAATGGAAGGAAAAATGCAGCTCCGTCCGGCCAAACGAGTACGATGCGCTTTCCGTACGCGCCGAACCCGTCGCTACGCACGGCACGTCAAAGCATCCGGGAGAGGCGCACATAAGCTCCGATTCGCGCCACAACACGATCCACGGCTACGAGACGAACACGCCAGCGACGAGGACGAGGCAAGCGACGAGGACGACGCGAGCGACGAGGACGACGCGAAGCAACGAGAAGGACGAACGACACGAACCAACCATGAATCCCTTCGTCCCGATCATACCAATATTCTACATTTACTACCGGAACAGGCACGGACGCGTACGGCGCAGAAGGTAAGTCAGACACCAACCACAAAACACATACAACACGTACACGACACATCACACACACACAGAGGGATGCAGAATATACTTACACCAGCAACAGCAGCACCATAGGGGCGGGATGCCCATCACCAATGCCACTTATGCACACAGGGGCCTGAATGCGCACCACCACCCCTACCCAGGGGGCAGGATGCCTACCACTACTACCACCCTTAACCAGGGGTGCTGGATGCCTACCACTACTACCACCCTCACCCAGGGGGCTGGATGCCTACCACTACTACCACCCTTAGCCAGGGGGGCTGGATGCCTACCACTACTACCACCCTTAGCCAGGGGGCTGGATGCCTACCACTACTACCACCCTTAGCCAGGGGGCTGGATGCCTACCACTACTACCACCCTTAGCCAGGGGGCTGGATGCCTACCACCACCCTTAGCCAGGGGCTGGATGCCTACCACTACTACCACCCTGAGCCAGGGGGCTGGATGCCTACCACTACTACCACCCTGAGCCAGGGTGGGCTGGATGCCTACCACTACTACTACCCTTAGCCAGGGGGCTGGATGCCTACCACTACTACCACCCTCAGCCAGGGGGCTGGATGCCTACCACTACTACCACCCTTAGCCAGGGGGCTGGATGCCTACCACTACTACCACCCTTAGCCGGGGGCTGGATGCCTACCACTACTACCACCCTCAGCCAGGGGGCTGGATGCCTACCACCACCCTTAGCCAGGGGGCTGGATGCCTACCACTACTACCACCCTCAGCCAGGGGGGCTGGATGCCTACCACTACTACCACCCTCAGCCAGGGGGCTGGATGCCTACCACTACTACCACCCTTAACCAGGGGGGCTGGATGCCTACCACTACTACCACCCACACCCAGGGGGCTGGATGCCTACCACTACTACCACCCTCAGCCAGGGGGCTGGATGCCTACCACCACCCTTAGCCAGGGGGCTGGATGCCTACCACTACTACCACCCTTAGCCAGGGGGGCTGGATGCCTACCACTACTACCACCCTCAGCCAGGGGGCTGGATGCCTACCACTACTACCACCCTTAGCCAGGGGGCTGGATGCCTACCACCACCCTTAGCCAGGGGGCTGGATGCCTACCACTACTAACACCCTTAGCCAGGGGGCTGGATGCCTACCACCACCCTTAGCCAGGGGGCTGGATGCCTACCACCACCCTTAGCCAGGGGGGCTGGATGCCTACCACTACTACCACCCTCACCCAGGGGGCTGGATGCCTACCACTACTACCACCCTTAGCCAGGGGGGCTGGATGCCTACCACCACCCTTAGCCAGGGGGCTGGATGCCTACCACTACTACCACCCTGAGCCAGGGGGGCTGGATGCCTACCACTACTACCACCCTCAGCCAGGGGGGGCTGGATGCCTACCACTACTACCACCCTTAGCCAGGGGGGGCTGGATGCCTACCACCACCCTTAGCAAGGGGGGGGCTGGATGCCTACCACCACCCTTAGCCAGGGGGGGCTGGATGCCTACCACTACTACCACCCTCACCCAGGGGGCTGGATGCCTACCACTACTACCACCCTTAGCCAGGGGGGCTGGATGCCTACCACCACCCTTAGCCAGGGGGGGCTGGATGCCTACCACTACTACCACCCTGAACCAGGGGGGGCTGGATGCCTACCACTACTACCACCCTCAGCCAGGGGGGGCTAGATGCCTACCACTACTACCACCCTCACCCAGGGGGGGCTGGATGTCTACCACTACTACCACCCTTAGCCAGGGGGGCTGGATGCCTACCACCACCCTTAGCCAGGGGGCTGGATGCCTACCACTACTACCACCCTGAGCCAGGGGGGCTGGATGCCTACCACTACTACCACCCTGAGCCAGGGTGGGCTGGATGCCTACCACTACTACCACCCTTAGCCAGGGGGGCTGGATGCCTACCACTACTACCACCCTCAGCCAGGGGGCTGGATGCCTACCACTACTACCACCCTTAGCCAGGGGGGCTGGATGCCTACCACTACTACCACCCTTAGCCAGGGGGCTGGATGCCTACCACTACTACCACCCTCAGCCAGGGGGCTGGATGCCTACCACCACCCTTAGCCAGGGGGGCTGGATGCCTACCACTACTACCACCCTCAGCCAGGGGGCTGGATGCCTACCACTACTACCACCCTCAGCCAGGTGGGGCTGGATGCCTACCACTACTACCACCCTTAGCCAGGGGGCTGGATGCCTACCACTACTACCACCCACACCCAGGGGGGCTGGATGCCTACCACTACTACCACCCTCAGCCAGGGGGCTGGATGCCTACCACCACCCTTAGCCAGGGGGGCTGGATGCCTACCACTACTACCACCCTTAGCCAGGGGGCTGGATGCCTACCACCACCCTTAGCCAGGGGGCTGGATGCCTACCACCACCCTTAGCCAGGGGGCTGGATGCCTACCACTACTACCACCCTCACCCAGGGGGCTGGATGCCTACCACTACTACCACCCTTAGCCAGGGGGCTGGATGCCTACCACCACCCTTAGCCAGGGGGGCTGGATGCCTACCACTACTACCACCCTGAGCCAGGGGCTGGATGCCTACCACTACTACCACCCTGAGCCAGGGGGGCTGGATGCCTACCACTACTACCACCCTCACCCAGGGGGCTGGATGCCTACCACTACTACCACCCCCACTCATAGGATGGACAATGCATGACACAACCAGCACACCACAACCTAGGGAATGCAAGAAGAAGACATCCCCCAACACCATGACAAGCGTGTGTAGACTGTGTCAAATGCCTACAACACCGAACATGACTTTGAACATACAATGTGACCCCCTAGCACATGTGCCACACATATATGTGTGTGGCACCCACAATGCAAGCAGGCCATGACCATTGTGGCAATGGGGTCCAAACCCCCATCACCACAGTGACCAAAAGGTAAGTGTGGGGTCCATAGCTGAAGCACATTTTGAACATTGTGGCAATGGGGTCTAAACCCCCATCACCACAGTGAACAAAAGGTAAGTGTGGGGTCCATAGCTGAAGCACATTTTGAACATTGTGGCAAGGGGGTCTAAACCCCCATCACCACAGTGACCAAAATGTAAGTGTGGGGTCCATAGCTGAAGCACATCTTGAACATTGTGGCAATGGGGTCTAAACCCCCATCACCACAGTGACCAAAAGGTAAGTGTTGACAAAGAAAGAGGTGCAACTGCCAAACTGCATGGATGATTCCTGGTCACAGAACAACAAACACATCAGTGGCAAAGTAGTGTATGTGTCCCATTGCAACATAAATTGGGGGAGCCAAATACTGCAGTGCAAATAAGACATACCTTTGGCCATGTGCAGACAAACAACACCCATGGGGGCTGACACCGTCAACAATCATCAATGACACAATGACAGAAGTGACCATCAGAATGCAGACCCACATATTTGCACCAATGGGCACACAAATGCAGATACCCTGTGGAGACTGCAGATGTGAGGTGAACAGATACAGCAATGGGACACACAAACCATGATCATTGTGCTGACCGATGACCTAGGAGTCCCAGGGACAGCAGGGGAAACCCACCAAACTACATACAGCCAATGGCACACCCAAGATATGCCAATGCAGTGGTGCAGATGCACAAACACAAACAGGCAGACCCACACTGCACATCATACACAACAGGTGAGGGGGGGGGGGTGCCAGTGTCCCCAGGCAACCACACAACACATGAGGCAAACCTTAATACCAATCATACAGATGTGCATACAGTGCCACACAAAGGTAACTCATGGATCCAAATCCCCTATGTGGGCAAGCAGGCATTGTCAGATGAGAGGGAGCACAAATCACACATGTCACACAGGCACGTAGGGACAGCAACTGACACAGCAAGACACAGACACACCACAGCACCACCCCCAGGGCCCCCACAATGTGGTGACCCTGGGCTGCATTACAATCCCACTGTGATGACAAAGCTAAATGTGGTTCACACTGTGAACCACAGTCATGTGTCCTGAGCAACTAACTACCATCACACCTACACAAGCACAAATCAAACAGCATGGCCAGTAAGCCAAGGCCAACATGGAGGCAGGGGCCTAGCCGGGCAACAACTCTCATCTGCACACACTCAACACCACACCCCTCGACCTCCAACAATGTGCAGCAGTGAAGTACACATGCACTGGTGACATTGCACATGCACCCATGACTATTCCAGGGTGGTGGGTGGGAACCAAGGTGCAGAAACACATCACACATTGCCACTCAACAAGACTCCTGAATGTCTGACACACTGCACACTACGCTGTACATGGACATGACGGCAATACCACACCAACCAATGGGATCCCAGCCACAGTCACACACCAATGAAGAAACAAAGGTCACCCACAAAGAACACACATAGACAACAACCAACATTGCAGCCCGGACCCTGAGGAGTGCCAGCAGTCACACACACAACGTGTCACAATCACTGAAAGATAACACAAACTGGAAATCACATGACAGGGGCAAACAACAAGTACCAAGGGGAAACCTGACTGTGACCCATCTGCGTCTGCACACAAACTCAGCCCTGACAGCAAACACACCTATGGGTGACACCCTGATGACCAGTAATGTGCCATGCACCCACATCACAGAGAACCCAGGGAGAAGACTTTGGGGGAACATAGCTCAACTCAGCTAGCATCACAAACAGGTACAACACTAGGGATCACAGCATGCACAGCTAAACGGAAGTGAACACACAGACATGCACATACAACACACACCTTGGGCGCAGGCAATGTCACAGGAGTACACACTGCCATGAGGGGACTCCACTCCTGTGTGAGGAAAGCTGTGCCATATGTTGCCTCAGTAGGGCCCCATCATGTCAGCTGAGCACTTGGTCACACAATCAACAATTAGCACCAAATGAGGGCTCCCGTAACATCAGCCTGGTCATGGAAGTGCCAACGGAATCATCAGCACAGATCCAACACACTTGTATAGCAATGTTGCACTGACAACACAGATGAGTCCTTCCCCATTGATGCCCAAACCTGCATGTCCACTGGAGATGGCCACACGGTCAGGGAAGTAGACGAATTGAACAATGGCAGGCACAACAGATGTGCAGGGGTGGAAGCCACAGATGTGAAATAGGCAATCTAAGTAGGAAATCCCATTGCCAAATACTGAACACATGACACCCTCAGATGCTGCTATGGATGACATGGATACACCACAGGATAGGACACATTCCCCCTGGACCACATGGGTTCCTGCACAGTAACACTTCATTATCATGAGACCAAATATCACCATCACTGCAGCAAGGGCATGGTTAGCATCATCAACATCATGTACATCAGAAGCAAAAGCACTAGAGAACAGAAAGTTGCTTTATTCAGCATATGTGTCATTAAAAGTAGAAGTCCGGTAGAAAATAAACAAAGGCCAATGGCCAGTCCATCAACAAAGTCACAAGTGGGTGACAGTGGCAGATGCCACCCTACACATGCCTGCACAAAACCAGGGACAATCCACTAGGAGGGGCAACCGGGGGGTAGGCCAGGCACCGCAGGGACAGGATCAGGGCTCACCAGGAGGAAGCAGGGAAGGGGTGGTGGGTGCTGGAGAGCCACTGACAACTGCAGTGGAGGTGTCTGACATGGTGTGTGCCGGCACAACTGGGGGCATAACTCAGATGTTGTGGGTGCCGGCACGACTGCAGTGGACCCTGCAGATGGAGTGGACAGGTCCGCCACTGCAGTGCCCAAGTCAGACAGGGTGGTAGTGGACTCCACTGCATGCCTACCACCAGGGGAGGAGAATGGGGAACAGGCAAGGTGGGCTGGACAGAGGGGGAGGACACCCTCACCACATCAGTGGCACAGACAAGCGCAGCGGGAGGTGTGGTGCCGGGAGAGCAAGTGGCTGGGGGAGATGGCGGGATCCTCTTGGGGATGGTATATCTGTGGGTGGGGGAACCTGGGGCTGGGTGTGGTGGGGGCACCTGTGGAGTGGGGGCCTGAGGGATGGAGGAAGGAGACCTGGTGCTTGAGCTGCAGGGCGGCAGCGGGGTCTTGCTCTTACCACTCCGGGGGGACTTGCAGGTGGGGGCCTCAGTCTGTCTGTGCCTGGGGGAGGGTGTCCGGGGGCGAGGGGCACTCTGCTCCGTGTGGGGGGGCTTCCTCTTCCCCCTGGATGCTGGAGCAGCTGGATCAGAGGGGAAGAGGCCGAGGTCACTGAGGAAGAGGCGCTGGGTCTTTGGGGTTGCAGGTGAGGCAAGGGAGGGTGTTTTGGAGGGAGAGGCAACTGAGGACTGCGCAGTGCCCGTAGATGCGTGTGTGTGTACCAGGGCCCCATCCCCTGTGAGTCTGGTTTCAGTCCCCTGACTGTACGTGCGTGTGCGTTTTGTTTGTGGCGTGTGTGTCTGTGTGCTGGACGTGTGTGTGCTGGTGTGTGCCTGTGCCGGTGTGTGTGTGCTTGGGACGGGTAAGGTGCTGGGGAGTGTGGATGGAGCAGAGGCAGGAGGGGTGAGGGACTGTCTGAGGAGGGACACTGCTGCCGTCAGGGAGGAGTCCATGGACCTATTGCCCCTCTGTAGGTCAGACATGCCCGATGAGATGCCCTCCATGAACGACACCAGCTGAGTCAACAGAGCGGTGTGCGCATGGAGGACACTCAGCATGGCTGTCTGCCCTACATGGAGCTGGCGAAGGAGGTACACAGACTCCTCACTCAGGGCAGCAGGGGACACAGGGGCAGGGGGTGCGGTGCCTGGCCCAAAGGAGACACGCTCCCGAACATGGGAGCCTCCACGGACCTGGGGAATGGGAGCCGATGGGAGGGCGGTGGTGGTGCTGGTGGTGGCGGGGACAGCAACACTAGCTGGGGTGTGGTGGCTGCTGACACCCGCCTCCATAAGGGAGTCATCCTCCGAGTTGCTCTGGTCCTCAGCTGAGGTGGATGGTGCTGAGGACTCCTCGGTGTGGCTCCCCTCGCCCTCCGTGCCACTGGGTCCCTCCGACCACTCCTCGGCTGCTGACCCAGTCTGGCTCTCTGGCTCCTCCTGGTCCGTGGAGCTGTCCCCTTCCGTGGCCGTGGCTGTATCTGAAAACAATGGGGAAACAGACAGACATCAGTCACCTGCACCAAACGCACACACCACTGTGAGCACAGCACATTACAGAGCAAGCCCTGGCATCATTAGTTGTACATTGCTAAAAGTGCCCTAACTGAACAGGAGAAGCCAATTGTCAGTCTGATGCCAACCATGGCACTCACATCCCACATGGCCTTGCACCCATCTGTCTGGTGTCTGTTGGATTGCAACACCCCAGTGTGGACACATGCACCAAGTACACAGTAGTTGGACAGTGCAGAGGACACGGTGTGGCATGTGGACATGCACACATCACAGCTCTTGCCACTGAGTCAGTACAGGTTTCCGGATGAAAGGGATGCCCAGAGTCAAATAGGAAATGCATGTGATGCATACCAGCGACAGACACCATGATGCACCCATGTCCTGATAGCCATCGCCACAATGGTGTGCATGTAGCACATGTCACTCCCCTGCAAGACCACCAATAAGTAGCCACATGCCATGGCAGAGGCATGACTGCTAAGTCATACATCACTGTCTCAGTGATGTATGACTTGGCAGCCAGACAACAACACTATGCACTGTGTCACAATAGTAGGTCATGGGGAATGCAAGTCCTGGAGCTGCACAAGTGCACATGTACATCCCCCACACAACACATCATCGTAACCCTCATCTGTCCAGGTCATACCTATTGGACATATGGGAGACCTGTGACACTACCCTCTGAACCTGAGCCCCTCACAATCTGCTGTGAATGGGGAACAGCTGCCTGAACTTCACATTCGCATACCCCAGTCTGCACGGGCAGCTGATCAAACACCTATGTGACACACAAGTATTGTCTCCTATGGTCACATCTCCAGGGGCATGCTGAGCCCCTACCAAGAAACACCCCAGCAGTCCTGGCAACTAATCCACAGCACACTGACACAGAGGCAGACACCTGAGGGGTCAAATCACTGCGCACAATGTGTCAGCTGATACACGGGAGTGGGAGTACAGAGTGCATTGCATGGCCTGGAGTAGGCATGACTGTCCTGCTCCACATGAATGAGGGATGAGCCCTGGACAGTGGATAGCTGGCTATGTATGTGTGACACACGTAATCTGCACACTCCTGGGGCCCAAACATTGTTCCCACCCGCTGCATGGGCGTGTGCCACATACCCCAGGCACATGTGGTGGCTCAGCACAGCAAGTGGACCGCATATCAAAGCAACACGCAGATTACATGTCCGAACACAGGCGTAGTGTGAACAATGGACCCACCCATGATGCCCACAACAGAGTTAGGGAAACAGATGCTGTCCCCCACCTTTAGTGAAGCAAACTGCAAGGACACAGTCCCAAGTGACACAATTCCCTGAATGTAAGGGCCACACCTGGGTATCAGATGAGCAGTGGGCAGTGCACAATAGAGGGACATGGCTCCTGGACAACATGACTGCTGCACTGTGGCAGTTGAACCAGGCCAGAGGAGGGCACACAGCATGTAATACAGAGTTCACAGTGCAGTCTTTGACTCACCCCCTCCTTGCTGCTGTCTGGCCTTCAGCTGCCCATCCAGGTCTGGAAACACCACCGCCAGGATCTGGAGCATGTGGGGGGTCAGGGTCCGTGTTCCGCCCCTCCTGCGAGGAGGCGACAGCTTCAGCTGCACCCGTGCAATCCTCCGGGTCCAGCCCCGAAGGTCCTGCCACCTCTTCTGGCAGTTGCGGATCCGGCGCTTGTAGACCCCACGGACCGGACAGCCCGGATGATGTCCTTCCAGATCTCCTGCTTCCGATGGGCATTAACCTGTCAGGATGACAAAGTGAAAAGGCCATTACTACACATGCAACATATCCGTGCATGACACAGTTGTATATACATGTCTCAATCACAGGGGCACATGATGTACACAGGCAGTGCAAAGCTGCCCATGGACAGTTTGCCAGACGTCACTACATGGTATCATTGCATGGGAAGTAAAACCTTGTTCAAATGCACTGTCACTGCACCATACCTGTCCAGTGCATGTCACTACACACTATGGGGGGTGACAACTACTCAGTGAGCCTGCTAGCCAGTGGCGTGCAGACTTTCAGCCTTGCTAGTCAGACAATATGCACATTCAGAAAGGCAGTGCACAGAACACTCACCTGCTCCCCTGGTGTCCCATACAGCTTGCTGTACTGTGGAAGTAGGCTGTCCAGCAGGGCCTGGTTCTCCTCAAGGCTGAAGGCTGGGGCTCTCTCCACAGTACGTGCCATTGCAGGGTCCAGAGGGGCAGAGACAGCAGCAGTGCAGTGGCAGATGTCGTCCTGGAGCATGTAGTGCAGGCAAGTGAGCTCTCAGGGGAACAGCCAGCAATATATATGTGCTGGAGAGGCAGATACTGTCCCTTGTGTCCAAAGTGATAGGTCCAAGTCGTTTGCATCTTCTGAATCTGGCCAATCCATGGAATAGCAGCACCAAAACACGCCCACAGCATCCTTCAAATCTTCAACCTCATGACATACATGATTTTGCAACATTGTTGTGGGTGACCAACTGATTTTCCAGCAACCGACTCGTTCGAAATTCGAAAACGCGTCCGTTGCCCGGGAAGGCCATTGTCAATGGGTGCGCACCGATCGGTCCATTGCGGTACAACGCGTACAGGGGTACAACGCATACCCGCACACATTGAATGCAATGGGCCGGCCGGGGGCACCGATCGGTCCATTGCAGTTCAACGCGTACAGGGGTACAACGCGTACCCGCACACATTGAATGCAATGGGCCGGCCGGGGGCACCGATCGGTCCATTGCAGTTCAACGCGTACAGGGGTACAACGCGTACCCGCACACATTGAATGCAATGGGCCGGCCGGGGCACCGATCGGTCCATTGCGGTACTAACTGCGTACAGGGGTACAACGCGTACCCGACACATTGAATGCAATGGGCCGGCCGGGGCACCGATCGGTCCATTGCGGTACAACGCGTACAGGGGTACAACGCGTACCCGCACACATTGAATGCAATGGGCCGGCCGGGCGCCGATCGGTCCATTGCAGTTCAACGCGTACAGGGGTACAACGCGTACAGGGGTACAACGCGTACCGCACACATTGAATGCAATGGGCCGGCCGGGGCACCGATCGGTCCATTGCGGTGCATACTGCGTACAGGGGTACAACGCGTACAGGGGTACAACGCGTACCCGCACACATTGAATGCAATGGGCCGGCCGGGGGCACCGATCGGTCCATTGCGGTACTAACGCGTACAGGGGTACAACGCGTACCCGCACACATTGAATGCAATGGGCCGGCCGGGGGCACCGATCGGTCCATTGCGGTACACGCTGCATAGGGGTACAACGCGTACCCGCACACATTGAATGCAATGGGCCGGCCGGGGGCACCGATCGGTCCATTGCTGTTCAACGCATCACTGTACATGTGACTGGCATATGTCAGCATGCCTGTCTCAGATGGACATATGCCAGCCACAGATAGCTCCCAGGGAGTGAGGGGCACACCTACATCACGACAGCCTGTCCAAACTTTATCATAAGGCATGTAAGGCTGCATTTCCTATTGTGTGTATGTTGGTGTACATGTTGTCCTGTGGGTGTCACCTGTGGGCAGCCACCCCCAGGCTGTGCACGTGTTCATGGGGACAGGATCCTGGGTGTTACGTGTACATGACCACTGTGATGTGCAACTGTTCATATCTGTGCATGTGCCATGGTCACATTTCACGGTGGTGTATGTGTATGTCATGTCACATACCCCGTGAGTCCCATGTGGGACGGTATGTTTGAGCCAGGGTGTCCCAGTGGCACAATAGTGATGGTCCTCCACAGTCTTTGTGCATGTAGTGTTTACAATGTCTCTGATTTCATGTGCACAATGGGAGACAGTCTCCACATCCACGTTGTGTGTGCATGGACTTTGATGTTGTGCGTGTGTGTGTCAGAGACGTCCATGTCTGTCCTGCCGTGGCAAGTGGGACCACTACCTGTGGGGGTCATGGTTGTTTTGCTGTGGTGTATACATGATACTCCATGTAATGCCAGTGTCCATGTGGCAATACAGGGTCCCTGGGAATGTACCTGTCGTTGAGCTGTGGTGCCTGGGGCACATCTGTCCTCACATGTCACTGTGGGGGGTGATTGTGACACGGCAGCAGGAGATGGGAACTGTGACACGGCCTCATGATATCCAATGGGCCAACCTGGGACTAATTGATGCCACCTGTTGGACCGTGTTGACAGATGTTGGCCATGTATGTACCATACATGTCCTTACGGAACTGCACACTTCATGTAGTTGTGCCTCATAATGATGTGTGTTGGGATATTGAGTGTGTTCAATGCCGCATATGTGGGGTGACTGACAATCTTGCTTACTTCTCCTCTGCACTGCAGGGCTCCTGCTGTCCATCGACCATTCCCAGATCTGGCAACGATGGTGGAACGGGACAGCATCCGACAGTACCGCTTCACCAGGCAGCTGATTGAGGATTTGGCAGTGCAGTTGTCCCCACATTTGCAGCCTGGCCGGCCGTATCCTACAGCGCTGACCCCCAAGGTGAAGGTGATGGCAGCCCTACACTTCTTTGCCACCGGTACCTTCCAACATACTGTGGCGACTGCTGGTGGGATGTCACAGACCATGTTGAGCCGTGTGCTCCGCGATGTTTTGGCGGCAATGTTGCTATTCCTGAACCGGTACATCTATTTCCCTAGACTGCGACGACTCACTGACGTGAAGAGTGACTTTTATGCCCTGGGGAGGATGCCGCATGTTATTGGCTCCATTGATGGGACACATGTGGCTTTGGTACCACCACAGGCCCAGGAGCAGGCCTACAGGAACCGCAAGCACTACCACTCGGTCAATGCACTGGTGGTGTGTCTTGCAGACATGACCATCACACATGTGTGTGCCCGTTTCCCTGGTTCAGCACACGATGCCTTTGTGATGAGGAGTAGTCGCATCCCCAGGATGATGGCACAGATGCAGAACCAGCGTGCCTGGCTTGTCGGTGTGTACTGACTTTGTGCCATTGTGTGTGATCTGATCTGTAGTATTCCGCCCACTTTTCCAAGTCAGCTAATGTGCACTTGTCTGTCCGTAGGTGACTCGGGATACCCCAACATGCCGTGGTTGCTGACACCCCTCAGGAACCCTGTGACACCAGCCCAGATGCGCTACAATGAGGCACATGGTCGGACCAGGAGAGTGATTGAGCGGACATTTGGTCTCCTGAAGAGCCGCTTCCGCTGCCTGGACAAGACCGGAGGGTCCCTCCCATATGCCCCTGCGAAAGTGTGCAAGATTATCATCGTCTGCTGCATGCTCCACAACCTGGCAGTGCGGAAGGAGTTGCCTCTCATCCAGGATGACAATGACCAACATCCGCCACCTGTGGAGGATCCTGGCCTGGACCACGATGCCAGTGACGATGATGATGATTATGATGAGGGTGATGTCCGCACACAGCTCATCACCAACTTCTTTAGCTGAATGTGAGTATCCTGAGGTGTCATGTCAATGATGTGAGTTGGCATGATATGTGTAGGTGGTGCTCTGGTGCTGTTGGATTGGGTACCATGGGCTACTTGACTGGATGTGTTGTGCGATGTGTGCTTACAGGTGGGCTGTACTCCCCAACAGTGTTGACATGCTAACTTGGTTCTGGGTGGGTATCTTGTAACATGTATTGTGCATGAGTTTTGCTGTTCTGTCCTGTACTCCATTGCTTTTGACTGTGTGTCATTTCTGTCCTTCACAGGGTACTTTCAGATTCATTTGGTCAACTGTGTCCACCGACGACGTGATTGCACTTCCAGGCTGGTAGCTGTTGTGTCCCTACAGGTGATGTGCGCCACACCCATGGACTTCCTTCCATCTACAGTTGTTGACTGTGTGCCCGCTGCCAGGTGGGATTACCTTGCATCTGTAGTGGTTACGACATGTTGCAACTGTGTAATAAACCTGTGCTTCACTTTGTGATGTGCGTAGTCTGTGGTCACACATTTGACTGCCATTTGCTTACTGCACCTGTGGGCTACTTGACTACAACTGGGAATGGGTGTGGTGTCTGTGCATTGCACCGTCTTCCCTGGCAACATCAGTGTATGCAATGAGTCAGATGGCCTAGGTGTGTATGTGTTGTGTAGCCCTGGTGGTGTGTCTCCCTCATATGTGTCACGTTGCCTTTACTCACATGCCTGTGTTGTCCTTGCTGTTGCAGTTCGCATACACAGTGTAATTTTGCAGTTCATCATCCCCATAACAGCACCCACGTTGGAATCACAACAGAGGCAAGTATGGTGTATTAGTGTGTTTATTGTGATACATTTGTGTGAATAGTGCATAGGATGGGTAGTGCTGTACATAAATCTTGCAATCAGAAGTTCCTAGGTGAATTGAAAGTCCTGGTAGACAGAATCCCCAGTATCGGGCCACAGTTGTCTGACACATTGGTCCAACTTGTACTCCCCATGCAATGTGTGGGAGTAGTGTTGCCGTCAACAGGGTGAACAGTCTGTGCACAAAGGTGAACATCCAGAACAGGTTCAGGCTTCCTGGGAGTTGCGCTTGGCCATCGGCCTCTCACTTGCCCCTCCTCGGACGACCCCTCTTCTTGGGGGGGCCCCTCAAGTACAGGCTGCTGCGGTGCAGGGGACTCTCCGCCAGAGTCATCCTCCCTCCCTGTGGCAGTTGCAGTTTGTTCGGCACCAGATGTTGTTGGCACACAGGGAGGTGTGGACTGGTTGCTGTTCATCTGGCGGAGGCATTGTAAAATGTCCCTGTGCACCGCCGTCATCTCATGCAGTGCATCCCACTTGGACTCCACGCGGGACATGTGTGAGTCCACGCGGGACATGTGTGAGTCCACGCGGGACATGTGAGAGTCCAAGCGGGCATGATGGGCAGCCTGCTGCTGTTTCATGTCTCTGAGGAGCCCCACTACCTGGCTGAGGTCTCCGGTGCTGGACTGGTACGCATCAGCTATGCGTACCAGTTGTGGGTCATCATGCACACCAGCAACCTCTGCAAGCAGCGACCTCTGTCTCCCACCCCTCCCACCACCCCTGCTGACATGTGCAGTGCGTGCAGTGGCACGCACAGATGACCCTGGTCCACCTTGGGGGTTGGTGGTGGTGGTGGTGTCCATGGCCCCAGGTTGGTCCAGGGTCCCTGTGCTGGTGTTGCTCCTTGTTCTGTCCATGTCGGCAGGGATGGTATTTGTGGTGACAGTCATTGGAGGGGTGGGTGCAGGGGTGCAGCTGGTGGTCCTGCTGGTGCTGCAGCTGGTGGTCCTGCTGGTGCTGCATGTAGACTTGCACCGGATGTGCCAGGTTGGTCTTCTTCGTCCGAGGAGGGCAGAGGCTGTACGACGCCAGTGAGCTCCGCATCCTCTTCAGCCTGGGACTGGGACTCCTCAGCGTCTGCTTCTGTGTCCCCATCATCACCTGTTTTTGGGAGACACACACAATGTATGTTATGTTTCTGCAGGCATCAATGGTTGACACACATGACAGTTGTGACTGTGCCTCTGGGTGCGGGCCTGTACATTGCATTGTCCTAAGTCGTCACAGTCAGGGGTTGATATTGGTGTGGCACATTGTCCTGCATTATTTGGGCATTTCTATGTATTTTTTGGGGTGTGAACATGGTCTGCATTGGTTGTGTTTGGTTGACAGCCGGCCCTCCTTCCCACCCACCCAGCCAGTCAGTTATCCCACCATGGACTGTGCTTGCATTGCAGGGAGTGGAAGTTGTCTCTCAGGATGTCAGTCAGTGGTGTCCTGCTGTTTGTTGGTGCACAGTTGCCAGCAGGGCCTTGTGCTCCCCACAGCAGTAGCCAGTGTCAGCCATCTTGTGTGTCCTTCTCCACTTCCTGTGATGTGAGCATGGTTCAGGGTGGTGTTGATGGGACAGTTGTGGGGGTGACCAATATCAGTGACTACGACTCCCATCATGCTATTGCCTCCACCCCCTTCCCAGCATGCCCATGCTTCCTTCCTTTTGACTCTGCTTCCCTGTGGGGTGGGCTGGCTGTGCTGACAGGATGGCTGGGAGTGTTGTCCTGGCAGTTGTTTGGCTAAGAGTCCCAAGAGTGTCCCTGTGCTTCACACAACATAACCCAGGGTGGTGGTTCTTTGTGGGATCTTGTGTTAGGATGGGGGCATTGCATTCTACCAGGTGGGTTCTGTGGAGTTTGTGTTGGGGGTGTGTGAGGGGAGGTGCTTGTGACTATGGTCAGTGCTGCAAGTCCTCCTTCCCACCCAGCCAGCCAGATATCCCACCATGGAACGTGCTTGCATTGCAGGGAGTGGAAGTTGTCTCTCAGGATGTCAGTCAGTGGTGTCCTGCTGTTTGTTGGTGCACAGTTGCCAGCAGGGCCTTGTGCTCCCCACAGCAGTTGCCAGTGTCAGCCATCTTGTGAGTCCTTCTCCACTCCCTGTGATGTGAGCATGGTTCAGGGTGGTGTTGATGGGACAGTTGTGGGGGTGACCAATATCAGTGACTACGACTCCCATCATGCTATTGCCTCCACCCCCCTTCCCAGCATGCCCATGCTTCCTTCCTTTTGACTCTGCTTCCCTGTGGGGTGGGCTGGCTGTGCTGACAGGATGGCTGGGAGTGTTGTCCTGGCAGTTGTTTGGCTAAGAGTCCAAGAGTGTCCCTGTGCTTCACACAACATAACCCAGGGTGGTGGTTCTTTGTGGGATCTTGTGTTAGGATGGGGGGCATTGCATTCTACCAGGTGGGTTCTGTGGAGTTTGTGTTGAGGGGGGGTGTGAGGGGAGGTGCTTGTGACTATGGTCAGTGCTGCAAGTCCTCCTTCCCACCCAGCCAGCCAGATATCCCACCATGGTACGTGCTTGCATTGCAGGGAGTGGAAGTTGTCTCTCAGGATGTCAGTCAGTGGTGTCCTGCTGTTTGTTGGTGCACAGTTGCCAGCAGGGCCTTGTGCTCCCCACAGCAGTAGCCAGTGTCAGCCATCTTGTGAGTCCTTCTCCACTCCCTGTGATGTGCGCATGGTTCATGGTGGTGTTGATGGGACAGTTGTGGGGGGGGCAATATGTGTGACTGCGACTCCCATGATGCTATTGGCTACACTGACTTGGCCAGCATACACAGAATTCCTTCCTTTGAGTGGTCTTCACTGTGTGTTGGTGTTGTTGTGGTGGCTACATGTCTGGATGTGTTTGTTAGTTCTATTTGTGCCACTGCCTAGCTGTAGTTGTAGTTGTGTTTGTACATGTGATGGCACAGTTGGATGTGACTTTTTTGATGGCATGGGTTGTGTTTGACTGACATACTCATTTTGGGATGATTCTGTTCTGGTTGCTGTGTAATTGCTATGAGTGCATGGTTTGACTCTCCCCTTGACAGTGATGTGTGTGTGTTTTGTGGCAGTATATTGTGTACATTTGTTGTGTACTCACCAGGCTCTGGGATGTCCTCTAGTCCATATACGCTCACTGGCGGAAGGATGGCCCGCACCTTCTCCTCCCAGGGCCTGAGGTATATTGGCTTGGCAGGAGGGCCACTGCCGGTGTATTGGCTGTTGATGTAGTCTTTCTTGAGCAGGTCCCGTACCCTCCTGCGCACGTCATACCACCTGTTCTGGATGTCGCTCTTTGTGCGCCGACATGGTGATTGTGCGTTCACCCTGTTGATGATCCTCTCCCACATCTTGGTTTTCTGGGAGATGGGGGTCTGTTGGACCAGTGTGCCAAACAGCTGTGGCTCTACCCTGAGGATCTCGTCTACCATGACTTCCAATTCACAATCTAGGAACTTGGGATTCTTCTTGGGGGGCATGGTGATGGGTGGTGATGGTGAGTGATGTGTGTGTTGGTGTGCAGGTGAGGGTGTGTGAGTGTGTGTTTTGCTGGGTGTATGTGAGGTAGGTATTTGTTGGTGTGCTGACGGTGTGTGGCTTGTGTGAGGGATGAGCTGTGGGTGTGTGGTTGCTTTCTCTTGGGTGCTGGCAGTGGAATGGCATTTGCAAAGGATCATGGTTGTGATTTGTGTCCTTTATATGGGTGGAGTTGTGGGTGTGTCTTTGTTCTCTGTCCCCACCCCCCAGTATTTATTGGCTTAGTAATTGCTTGTTTGGCCTTTTTTTGTGTGATTTTTCCTTTGTACTGTCTGTGCATGTTGGAAACGTTCTTGTGACCGAGTCGGACCCTGCATTTGTCTCGTACGGTATTCTCCGTTTCGTTCACGCTGTGTTTGTGCAGTTTTCTATGCTGCGTACGCGTCGGTCGCGGTGTTTTGTGTTACTTCGGCTCGGTTTTGTATGCGTGTCGGTCGTACGGCTTGTCCTCCGTCCGACTCGCTCGTGGTTTTCGCGCCTTGCATCGTACTTTGCGGTTTGGAGTTCGCGTGTACGTTTCGGTCGGATTTGTTCCGGGTGCGTGTCGGTCGGTTGGATTCGCGTGTTTTTCCGACCGGATTGCTGTTTTCCGTGCGGCTCGGTCGTTCGACTTGGGTTCGGTACGTGTCGGTCGGATTTTGCACGCCTTGCATCGTACTTGGCGTGTCGGGCGCCACAGGTACGTGTCGGTCGGTATAATTTCCGGATCCGAGTCGGTCGGTGCTTTTTCCGGCCCGAATCGGAATCGACCCCTAAGTGTCATAATTACCAAGCAAAGAATGCTCTCAACCACGAGGAACTTATACTCATTGGATCTAAGATGGAGTCCAACAATGTAAGTCTCAAGAGAGCCCCATGATACTCTGGAAATGGAGTTTGTTATGATTCTACTTTTGTGCTTTGTGTAGTACAGTCATCGCAGCCGGGAAAACTCACACCAAGCAGTGCCTTCACTTTGGGTGTACTGCTGACCTTGTCTAAACCAGAAAAATGAAACACCATTGAAGTTTGGAGGAGCGTTTCTCCAAGCCCAATGATCATGAAATGCACCTTAAAATTCTTCAAGCTAGTTCCACAAAAAGTTTCTTCTTGGTTCTGTTTCAGAGCTTTTCCATAGAACCTGGACATCTAATAAAAGCTGTAGAGAGCTCATCACAACTTTAAAAGTTTCACCTTTCTTCCAAGTAGTGCACCTGTAACTGAGAGTCCTATATGAGGTTTAGCAGCATCCTTTGGCAAAGAACCGTCTTAGTCCTCTAGTAATTCAGCCTAAAAAGATGCATATTCCCCAATAGACAGCCGTGCCCAGTTGACTAAGGTTTAAATGTCTCTGAATACCAGTTCATGAACCCAACTCTCTCAACTCTTATAAGCAAGTCCTGGGGCCAGGGATTCTGTCTGGAGGGAGGGACAACTTGTGCTTCCAGAAGGCAGCAGAGATATTTCTCAGCTACAGCAAGCATGGAATTATTACTATCTTATTAGATGTATGCTTGTTTTATTTTGATTGCCCGTGGGCCAGGCATGGGTTCTGAAAGGGAACATCTAAGTTGCCAGAGAAGGGTGCCTCTGGGCCGATCCCTAAAGTGTTTTAATAGTCTTTACTCCCACTTTCTCTATTGCATAATGCATTTTGTTCTCTGGAAGGCTGCCATATTGTAGATGAAATTTCCTAGATCTTTGCAGGGGAAATCGAACATGAAAAAATATGTTTCTAGCTATTCAGAACTCTCTCTTGCACCCCAAATCTTCCCATAAAAAACCAACCCAGTTCACTTCAATAGCATTGTCTGGAATTCCCCTTCAGGATATACTCAAGAGTAAAGAGACAGAAAACCTGTGAAAGACCTAGGTGATTGGTCTATTTAAATACTTTTGACTGGGCTGCAAAAGCAGGTGAGCTCTACCCATCCATATCCTGGCTGTTCTAAATAAATTATTTGAAGCTGCGGGCTGAGGTATTAGCAGAAACAAATATTACATTTGTCATAACCTGAAACATAAAATAGATAACTTAAGCTTCTGGAGGAAATTAAATAGGGCTGAAATTCTTCAACCATCAGGATGGTTCTGTGGAGGTAATTCAAAAGGTGGATTGTACTCAATATTTAGAGATTTCTCCAGAAATCGGAGGAATTTCAGTTCTCCCCAAATTCTAAACGAGGACCTTAATTACTTCTTTCAGATTTGGTGTTTTAACATCAATTTACATGTACCCTGAAGGATTGACAGCTACTGCTAGTACGAGACCCAGGAGTGTGATTCAGAGTCAAAACTGCCTTCTCCCTTTGAGACATGGCTGAAGGGTACAGTATGCACACGTTTGGGATTTGGATTCAACCAACCTAGACACAATCATAATATCCTATGCATGTGCACCTCAAAAGGATGGTTGTACACTTAGTAGATTACAGTGTGCTAGTTACTATTTTATCACCCTACACACTAGAGGCTGATTACAAATCAAGTCACTTCTACTACAGTAGGAGCAGCATTGATAGGCACAGGGACATCATTTTAAGAAGACAACATGTAGCTGAAGGCTTTTCATCCCACTCGGAGTTTGAAAGATAACTGCTAAGCAGGTAGTTCACTGGGAGTGAAGAGTGGACAATTAGTTTTCACTGCACAGTAACTCCCCCCACTCTCAAATAACTACCCATTGGTCTGATTGGGACCTCACTCTGAAGACTAGTGAGCCAGTAGGCCTCATACACTTAAATGGGATTCCGCCGATGTCCTCTGTTTTATCAGCAGAAAGCTCTGAGCAGGAAATCTGCAGCTGTCATTTCACTAGCTGGATCACTTGGCTGCCTTTGCCCACTGAGACAATATATGTTCTTACTTAGGGCCTGATTTAGAGATTGGCGAATGGGTACTCTGTCACAAATGTGACCAATGTCCTGTCTGCCTTATTATAAGTGCATTATATTCTAATGCACTTATAATAAGGCGGACAGGACATTGGTCATGTTTGTGACGGAGTACCCATCCGCCAAACTCTAGATCAGGCCCGTAGTCACTTTTCTGGAACCCAAAGAACTCCAGCAAGGTAGAGCATGACAGGATGGCTGGGGCTTGCCCCAGTGCACCGGAGTTCAAAAATTCTTCTAAGTCTAAACTCAGGATGCTGGATATATGTGGTCGCTTCTAAAGCTCCCACACAGCTAACAGCCGTTTCTAGGATACTAGGGTGTAGCTAGCAGTGGGGAACATGCTGAACCAATCTCTTTAGCCAGGATCCAGCAAAAGTTCAATCACAACTGTTCAGCTGTTTCTTCTGCAAAGCAAAGGTACCATTCTTTGTCCTTTATTTCCTTGGTATTACAAAAGCCATCTGGTCTGAGACGTGGCTCTTCGAAAACTGCATGCAAGGGAAAGCAAGATCCAAGGCCTTGTCTCTCTCCTAGGCAGACCACGGCAGACTTCTCCTTCTTCTTTTGTTATTCTAAGTGCAGGTCTACCCCACACTGAGCTCCTCCCTCTTTTGAGGAATTTCCTTTCCTGAAAACAATCACGGAAAGCACTATTTTGGAGGATTTGAAACATACCAGAAGGAAAGTCACATGTATGAGCTCCTTCAGCCAGCCCATGGGTGGGACCATTAAATGAGGCAACCCCTCTCCACACCAGTGGAAAATATACCCAGATCGGTTCTGAACCCTGAAGAACTCCTGGGGTGGAATGAGTCTGGCTGGTTGTGAGATGACTTCATCAAATGCAAACCACCCTATAGTCCTGTTTTGGAACAAATATCCTATTATCAGAGTTGCTACATGCCCTTTTATGGCCATCTGGTGTCACGGTTTTCTCCCCTACATTCACATCCCTGAGATAAGGATAGATGGATGTTGCTGAAATTAACCTCTCTCTGGTGTCCTACCTGGAATTTTGCAGCACGACAGACACTCAAAAGGTACCCGGTAGATATCATTCACACTCCTTCTTCGTACTGGAGAGAAGAAGTGGGAGAATGGCAGAGCCAGTGTGGGGGCTGTCCAGTCTCCAAGAGAGCTCAAATTTTGTTTCTACGGGGTTGTCATAGGATGCATAAAGCATGCTCCTTCCCAAATTGCTGTGCTGGAGACACTAGGCTCATACATAAGAGTTTCTCGGGATAGGATCCTATCTCCGGCGCATAAGTGATTGGGAGAAATTCTACAGCATGGTGAACATTAAAAGAGGACTCCATTTTCAGATGGGAGTTAATGAAGAAGAAGCCACTGTGGATCGAGGAACGGAATGCCAGAGAAGCTTCCCAGGGACATGGGATCTTAGTCAAAAAGGAAAATCCAAGGGAGGTTCCCCTCAAAGGCAGAGAAGACAGCGTGGTAGGACCAGCACAGATGGAAGTCCTGATGCACAGTGCTACTCACAGCCAAACCTCAAGAAACAAGACTCCATCCTTCCCAGTGAGATCTCTTAGGGATTCAGTCGGACGAGCAGAACCAGTCAATGTGCCTGCCCTTGCTACAACCTAAAGCCTAGGCCGTGACCTCAGGCAATCACTGCTTACTTGAAGATATGAACAAAGGGAGGGAAAGGGGTTGAAGGAAGAGGAAAAGGTGAAAATCGGGAAACACCTTATCTGGAAGACGTAAGCACTAAGGGGTCCATTACGATGGCGGGCGGACTTTGTCCGCCCGCCACCGCAACGGAGCCAGGGCCCGCCCGCCGAAGTCGCGGCGGTCCCGCCAGGCACATTATGATGCGCCCGCCACACGGTCGGGCGCATCCCGCATTTTGTACATTGCGGCGGACGGTGCTGTCAGCAGCACCCGCCGCAATGTACAAAATGCATGTTGTGCTATTGCATGCACAACGTGACAGGCACCGCGCGGTGCCTGCCACCTTGTGCATGCAAATGCAGGGGGGTACCATAGGTACCCCCCATGTGCACCCCCCACCCCCCCAACATCCTGGGGGCCCACTACGGGCCCCCAAATGCGAATACCACATGCCTTTTCATGGCGGTAATGCCGCCATGAAAAGGCTCCTCACCGCCTACATCCTAATATGGATGGCGGTGTCTCACGGACACCGCCACCATATTAAACCCGTTTTCCGCACGGTCGCCTGTACGACCGGCGGACGGACTTTCCGTCCGCCGGCGTCCCCACCGCCATCGTAATTTGGCGGGGGTAAATGGTAGGCGGGCGGTGGAAAATGGCGGGCGGATCGCCCCGCCCGCTATTGTAATGACCCCCAAAGGGTTTTAGGCAGGGTGATAATTTGGTTTCTACACAAATGAATCCCAACCTCCACTTCCCTCTCTTTGGGCTCACATGTATCTGGGTTTCTTCTGCTTCTTTGTCAACCATTTACCTTACAAATAAACAATTTCAGTCAGTCCATTAATCAATTATTTGCTCTTCTAATTATTTTCTGAGGGTCATTGGCAGGAAGAAGGAAAATAATGGAGATGAATCCTGCAATATCTTTTGATACTTAGTTTGTTTGTATAAAGCTCACAAAGAATGTCAAGAATATTGATTAAGACTTATGTTTTAATAACAATAAATCTAGCAAGAACTTTAATAATTGCCCATGATGTTTCTTTTTTCCCACTACCAGGGAATACCTACCAAAACTAAGCCAAGTTAGTGCAGTGTGGTTTTTACATTTAAAGCAAGCCTTGACAAAATTAATGTGCAATCCAGTTAATACAGAAAATAGCATTTTTGAAACCTGTTATTACAGAAACATGCAAGCTTCAGGTTTGGAATGTTTCACTTCTACAAAATATGCACCTATTCCTTATGGCCTAAAAGGCAAAGCTCTCTATTTAGGCAAACCTCTCTATGTGGGCATCTCCGTTCACCTTACCAAAGGTTTCCAGGTCATTTAAAGCACAGCAGCCAGATTCACACTTCAACTGCCCCCTTCCTCCTACTTTACCCCCGGCACTCCGAGCAGCACCCACCTCAAAAAAGGTTCACTAGCTACCTATTCACAAGCACCCACTCTTTAAACTGCTCACTTACACTTTCAAGGCTCTTCACACCCTTCGCTGCTCCCACCTTAACAACCGTGTCAGCTTCCACACACGGATCAGGACACGCTGATCCGCCAGAATACTGTTAGCTCACACACCCCACATCCGCAGGGCTGGTGGGTGAGCTTTCCCGTACCTTGCTCCTAAAATCTGGAATACTTTCACATTTTTCCAGTCAAATATATTGACCTCTGAAAGTACAGTGTTAAATTACTTTGTTTGATTCCTTTCCTTATAAATTACCAAGAAGCAGGTTGTAAAGTTGTTCTACAGCCTGTTTTCTACTTGGTAAATGCCTCACTGACACTTACCAATAAAAAAACTGTATAGAATAGTGTGCCTTGAACTGGGCACTCAGATACAATACTATTGGGGCTGGTACCAACCCAGGGGCTAGCAGTAAAGGCTATATATAACTCCTGCCCTTGCTTAACAACAAGAAACAGGGCAGACTGCTATGGAGAAGAGCATCCCCAACATAAAGAACAGAGCGTCTGGCATTGTGCATCTTGGGCAGTTTGGTGATTTTCTAGGCAAATTTTATGTAGCTTTTGGGTATTGTACAAGTCCTATGTAAATAATTGAGTTAAACCAACATAAACCTACCTAGCATTACAGAGGTGGCTTGTGGTGCCTCTGGAAATGTTTTCCATATTCCCTTGGAAATGTGGGCTATTTATGCATATTGAAGGACATGCCCTGTCATATATCAAATTATTCCTGGGCCTCCCATAGGTTACAAACCTTCCAATGGATATAAGTCCTTTACCGTCTAACAACTGGCCAGGCTCGATCTATTCCAATGCATCTCCTGTGCTGTCTTCCTAAATGGCTGAAGGGACTACACTGCCATACTTGAGCATTCAGGGGGTGTTTTAGTATTATAGATCATTTCCATTACTTTTCCCACTTGTTTGTCAAGGTAAGGGCAACATTCTGATGTTATCCATCTTGAATAGCTGAGTAATGTACTGTTATGATAAATCCTGAGTCGTTGATATTTTCCACAGAAGAGTTATTATCAGAGCAGAAATGCAGTGGACAGGTACAGAGGGACTAGAGGATCAGCACCAACTGCCTCTGGAGTTCGCCCCAACACATTTTAAGAACTTAATTATGTGTAATACAAGCTCCTAGGAAATAAGAAAACACCAACATTCTATGTACTATATTATAGTATAAGCAACAGTCTAAATGTGACCTAAACACCACATATCTCCCTTCTTTCCAGAGAGAAAAGAAAAAAACATTCTATATATGAAAAAAGCTAAATACACAACACATGTACACAACTGAGTAACATAGTCATAAAATTCTGAGTCTTGTACTTTTCCGTGAATTTGTGTACTTAAACCTTTTTCCTGTTTAACTAAATCAGTATTCCTTTATTTCACTTTAGCTAAATGAGACATATTCTGCCATTGCCTTTTGCTTAATTTCACCGCCTGACCCATGACTTCAGCAATGCAAGTAGGTTCCCTGAATTTGGAATTCCCTTTTGTAACAACAATGGTTTTTTGACACACACCCACTCACCCACTGAAAGATTTACTACTTTTCTCTTTCTTTGACAATTCATTCTTTCACATCTCCTGCGATTGACATTGTCACTGGTACACTTGGCTTTGTTGGCCTCATCCAATACACTACACTCACCACCAAAAGCTTTGATTTTCCAAAATGGATTCAATGTTGAGGTTACCTTCCTCTCTCTCATCAGTTCAAATGGCACAGACCCAGAAACGGAGTGTGGAGTGATTCTATATGTCCACACCACATCTCTAACAGCCATTTCACAATCAACTCTTGATTTTACAGCACTTTGAATGCACTAAACCAAAACTCTGTTGAATCTCTCAACTTTTCCAATTGCTTGTGGGTCATATAGCGGGGCGTAAATGTTTCACTCCTGCCTTTGTTAAGAATTCTTGCATTCTGGTTGAAGTAAATTGCACCCCATTATCTGATAACAATTCTTCAGGAATGCCTTCTCTACTGAAAACAACCAGTAGAAAATGGATAACCAACTTGGTGTTGGGCTCTGAAACTCCTCTCACCTCTACACATCTGGATAAATGATCTAATAACACTTTAAAGTATTTCATATTGTTGGGTAACACATGAAAGGGTCCTAAAAACATCCACAGCTACTCTCTGCCAAACCCTGTACGGGCATAGATAGGTCTTGGTACTGGTGTGGAAGTGGCAAGATGTTTATCACTGTATGAACATTGTACACATTCCCTCACCAATGTCTCCACCTCACGATCCACACTAGGGCACCAAAAGTCATTGCGCATTCTGCGTTTTGTAGCTGTCGGATCACTGACAGAATATCGAGGACCAAAATATCGACCTGCCAAAATATCGAGGAAAAAATATAGAATGCCAGAATATCTAATTCCTATCTACAAACAGGTAAGTACAAAAATATCGAATCCAAAATATCATTGTAAAAAATATAGTTAGTCAAAATATCGAATTTTTTAAATGTCTTAAAAGTAATGTAAAATTAATAAAATAATAAATATAATTAACTAAAACATACTTAAAAATACTTAAATAACCTTAATATTAATAAATAATTAATGTAAGTTAAAAAAATAAACATGCATTTTTATTTTTTAATACATATATATATATTAACGTAATATTAATAACAAATATTCAATATTTTTAGCGTAGGATAGCGGGAGGGTAAAATTTACTATTCCCACTTCAGTGAGTGCAACAGTAGGGAAAGCGTTGGATAGCGGGAGGGTAAAATTACTATTCCCACTCCAGTGAGTGCAACAGTAGGGAAAGCGTTGGATAGCGGGAGGGTAAAAATTACTATTCCCACTCCAGTGAGTGCAACAGTAGGGAAAGCGTTGGATAGCGGGAGGGTAAAAGTACTATTCCCACTCCAGTGAGTGCAACAGTAGGGAAAGCGTTGGATAGCGGGAGGGTAAAAATTACTATTCCCACTCCAGTGAGTGCAACAGTAGGGAAAGCGTTGGATAGCGTAGGGGTAAAATTACTATTCCCACTCCAGAGAGTGCAACAGTAGGGAAAGCGTTGGATAGCGTAGGGGTAAAAATTACTATTCCCACTCCAGTGAGTGCAACAGTAGGGAAAGCGTTGGATAGCGGGAGGGTAAAAATTACTATTCCCACTCCAGAGAGTGCAACAGTAGGGAAAGCGTTGGATAGCGTAGGGGTAAAAATTACTATTCCCACTCCAGAGAGTGCAACAGTAGGGAAAGTGTTGGATAGCGTAGGGGTAAAAATTACTATTCCCACTCCAGAGAGTGCAACAGTAGGGAAAGCGTTGGATAGCGGGAGGGTAAAAATTACTATTCCCACTCCAGTGAGTGCAACAGTAGGGAAAGCGTTGGATAGCGTAGGGTAAAAATTACTATTCCCACTTGTTGTAGGGATTCTGCACATACACAGAGCTATGCACAGGATAATAGGACCTCGGAATATAGTGGTGAGCCAACCATGCACCTTAGCACCTAAAACCCCAATCCGACTAGCTTTAGCGTCTCATTAGCAACAATGCTACCAATGATTAGACAACCCAGAACACGGTATCTCTCTCTCAGGACTCGCAGGAGCAAGAACACCCTTTCATAACTCACTCATACCTGTCCACAACGTGCGTAAGAAGAGACACTGTATAGTTTAAAATGTTTATTTCAACTACCGTGCTCTAAGATACAGTACACGTGCCAGTACTATCAGCATAATGCATAAGGATAATATAATCAGCATAGTTACAACTCCATAGAATACAAACTGGGAAAGCATTTCATAAAGCAGTGGATATAGGGCTAAATGACCATACCACCCTCCCCGTGCTAGTAGCTAGTTTATTATAAAAACAGAAGACCTCTGGGCTTGGTCGAGCGAACCCCCATACCTCAATATCTAGATTCAAGGTTTACATCATCAGACAAGCACAGCTCTTCTCTCTGGAAAGGTTTTTCTCCAAGTGTCTCCAAAGCGCGAAAAACGCAATATTAAAAGCACACAAATTTCTCCATGGCAGCTGTACATAGTGTTATGTCTAAGTGTGAGGGACTGGCCAGATCAGCAAGAACAAGGGACGTTGTTTTTCGACCTTGTACATGTTGTGCAGATGTAGCCCAAAGGGAACAGGAGAAAAGGTGAAAGACAGAAAATGCAGACAGTTCTAAAATAACTTGGCAGGAGCAGAGGCTGATAGAACAACGGCTCAAAGTAACGTGCGCAAAAAAGGCATCATGGCAGCCAGGCCTAAGTCAATGCAGCAAAGCAGACCAGGAGGCCACAAACCACATGACACCCTCCCCTGGGCAGTCCATCGGCCAATACCAAAGACGAAGGCAGAGTTCAAACCGACCGAGCAAAACTGAAATGTCCACAGTGGATGCAGACCCCATGAAGGACAACGAATGGGAGAAGGAAAAAAAAGTTCAAAATGAAAAAATACAGTCAGCGAGGCTGGTCACAGAGAGCGAAGGCCATGTCAATCCATCAGAGTGTGAGTGCAGAAAAACGCCACACCCTCCAAGAGGACATCATTGGAATCGTCAGAAAACATTGACGCCACCCAGTCCAACAAATCAAAACTGCAGGTATGCTCCTCACAGGAGGGAGCATCAAAGAGCAATGCGGGACAACTTGCGTGGTACTCAATATAACTCTGTTGTAGGAGATTCTGAGCAGCCGCCCAGATATCCCATTGTGCCAAAATCCCCAGTGCAGCTGCACGCGTCATGCAGCCTGCAGCGGAACAGTCCCGTTCATGGGCCTCTAAGGGACCCACCAACCGAACAAAATCCGGAACAGACAACGACGTATTGGAGAGGCAATAATCCATGGTCCAGGAGAAAGGACAGCGGATGCAAGACAGCACCGGTTGCACGCAAGTGAAATACGCAAAGCGAAAAGAAAGTGTATAGGACACACTCAGCGTTGCCAACGGCAGGACGCCGAAGCCAGCGAGGATGCGCTCACGGAGCAGCTGGAGCAGACCTGGGTCGAGAAGGGCCCATCGGGGAGCAGCCATTGCGCAGGACACAGACCAACAGCAGTACACCAGCCACCAAAGCGAGGATTAATGGGAAGCCACCAAAAACGCTGGAAAAAATAGAATGAATAAAAGCCGGTATCACACCAAAAATAGTTTGAAAAAGAGGTCACAAGGCCGGAACCCACAACCTTAAAAAAGTGTACCAGACCCTCAGTGCGAGATGCATTAAAAACACGGTGAATCAGTTCACCGAAATGTTGTGGGAGGTTAGTGTTCAAAAGGGCCTGTATTTCACTGTGGGTACTTGCCACCTGGAGAATGAATGTCTCCCGGGCGGACGTGAGCATAACCTCCTGATTCAATAATAGCGCCTTTATTCTGCTCAATTTATTGAAATCCGCCTTCAGAGTAGGAATGGAAGGCCAAACGGAACTATCTATGATGTCGTGCGGGGAGGAAAAAGCACATTTTTCCAGCAGACAACCCTGTGGGAAACTGTAACAATATACGGTATGCCGGCCAGCATGCCGCAGCAGTTTTGGTTATTCAAAAGCAGATAGCTACCATTCGAAAGCACAGTGAAAGTAGGAGAAATAGCCGGAGCAGGAATACCCTTTAACACACAAGCAAGATTCGGAGCCGAAACGTTACAAGCCCCGTGCAATTTAATGTGTTTGCAAATAAGGGAATGACCCACAGTGGAATCGCAAGACTCCCCGTGAGAAAAACTTCCTTTTCGTCTCTAAGGCATTTATACATGAAAGGCAGGGACCAAAGTTCATGCAGGAAGGCACTTCCCAAGGGCTGGAAACGGCCCACAGGATAATGCTTCATGCACGAACTAAATTCAAATAAAGAAAAAGGCAAGGCGATAACTCCATGAACTAGCCACACAGCAGAATCCAATTCCGCCACAGAGAATGGTAAGGGCTCCACTTTCTCGATATGTAACAGAGTGTATGCTGCATCCTTCATGGACATGAACTGCTGTTTGTCAGTTAAATTAAAAGGCAGAAATAAGGCCGTGGTGTTCAAAAAATGCCAAGGAACTTTACCCAACTTAAGTGTTTGCAAAGTCCACGCAAACTGCATAACTGAACGTAATTGATTCTGACCATGGTACAACACAGAAACATCATCTTGTACAATATCAACAACAGAGGACACAATATTCTCTAACGTGTAAATGCGGGAAGACAGGGTATTAATACTATTGTCAACAACAGCAAGCACCTTTTCCAAATTTGCTTGGTCTATTTCCCGTAGACGGGAAGCAGCTTCCATTTGCGACAGCTTCCAGAGTTCATTATAAGCTTCATAAATGAATCTCTTAGGTCGTGGACCACGGGGTCCCAGAATAAAGTCGGACAGATCAATGTTGCCTGATAGGAGGGTTAAATGTTGTTTAACAGATTCTAGGGAAGAGTGCTGCAACCACTGTTTACATAATTTACCAACAGAATATGTTGTTACAGTACGGGAGTTAGAAAACCTAGGATCTGGTCTATCCTGTTTGTATCCAGGGACTGAGTCGTGAAAACGCAATTGGCACGCATTAGATGATATGGGCCAAGCCAACCAGGGTGACTGAACAAGCGTAGAAACATTAAACGAATTGTTCTGAAACAAAGCTTGCAAAGTGGCAAGGGACATATTAAAGGGCAAGCTTACGTTGGGAGTGGAAGACAACGATGGAATGGAAGGCGCGTTTAATTGTTTAGTTGTAGCCAAACCCCAACACGTAGTCTGATAGATGGAAGTATTCAGAAATACCATTTGGGCCGGGATAAGGCAAGAACGGTGCAAGGCTTCAGTGCCTTGCACCTGCCATGGTTTTGAGCCCCATATTGATTTCAAATCCACAGTTTCCTTCCAGTACTCATAACCACCCACAGCTAAGGCGCTCAAAAAGGAACCCGAATATAGCAATTTGGTGTGGGTCAACATGATTTTCTGAGTGGATCTATCAAAATTTGAAAAATAAGCAAATTTATTTCTAAGAGTCTGGGAGCTACCAGGTAAAGGTGTTGGACAATGCTCCCACTGGGTGTAGTTAAAAGGACCACGCAGTGCACTTGGTTTATGGACAAAGTGGTTGCCCCAATGCTGGAAGCAATACAAATCAGCATAATTTGCAGAATTCATGTACAAATCTTCAGCATTAAAGGAAGCATAATATTTTAAATCAGCAAACAATGCTTCAACGGCATGCACATCCCAATCGTCAGAATGAATATTACTTTTTACGACATCACCCATCGAAACTCGAAGGACATTTGGTACATTAATAATTTCTGTCGGTCCATGTATCTGAAAATTTACCGCATCCCATACGATGCCATCAGCAACTGGAAAAGCTGAAATGTTCACAAATGTGTGGTCACGCTTCATGATGTGAGATGAGGAATGTGGTGCCAAAGTTCCAGCGACACTGTTCACAGCAGAGCGTTCTAGTAAATAGTGACCATTGATGAGTAGAAAAAACACCATGACAAAGCCAATGGCCATGAACAAAAAAATTAGGAACAGCACCAACCAGATGTATGTCCAGGGGGGAATCAAAAACTTGTCTCTGAACCAGGATACAAAAATACTGAACTTGGACGGGACAATAGATGAGGTGGAATCCGAATCAAAAGAATAACTCGTTGGGCGCAGTGGCGTTGTTGGTAAGTGTGCCACCGACTAGTTATTGGGTTAGGTATACTCATTCTCGTCGTTGCCGAGGGAAACCGGGTGTTCGATCGAGCTTTCAGGCAAATCATCCATCTCAACGGCAACATCAGTGACCGTTCGGGCAGGAGGGCCACGAACACTTGTCCGGTAAATGGCAGGGCAAGAGACCGCTGGTGTAACGCTATTCAGGATCGGCCAGATGTTGTAGCTTGACATTTTCCACTGAGATGTATCTGTTCTCCTTGCGACCAGGAAGTGGTGGTAGGATTACTGTACCTTCACGTGTGCGCCCACCCGCTGATGGCCAAGTGTGTGAACCACCTGTGTGAGGGGCAGACGTTGTTGCAAATCTGCCACCCGTACCCAAAGCATTTTATGCTTAATTGTGCTACCTTTGGCATCTCTATAGTCGTTTTGCGACCAAAAGAACAGATTGTCATTGTAAGATTGAACACAGTAATAAGAATCGCATACAATCAAAGTGGTCACATCCGGATTAGCGAACTCAAGTGCGAGCACCAATGCACGCAGCTCGGCCAATTGTGCAGTACTGTCCCCGAGTGCCTGAGTGTGCACCACGGTAGATTTGAACTTTCCGTTCTCAAAGGTACCTGCAACAATAGCACATGCGGCTGAATAAGCATGCTTGGAACCCGTGGCCGGTTGTGCCGAACCATCGGTGTAGATCACACAGTCGTAATCCTCAAGCGGTAGCAAGGACAGAGGAGGTGGATGAACGAATTCATACTGTAAAAACTCCTGTGTCTGTAGAGAAGAATCAAATATGAAAGTGACATCCGGAGACGTCAAAGAGGTTGCCCATTGAATCCAACGGGGGTGCAAAGCTTTAGAATTCGGAACACTTGCCTTTGTCACTGCCTCTTGAGCAGGATATGGTGTTACCACCAGAATGCGTTTTCCCTGTGCCAGTGCGCGTTCCTTAAGAATCTCCATTTGCACTGCTGTTAAAACTTTTTCCACAGAGGAAAAGCGCATTTCCGCGGAAGTGTAAAGATGTGACTTGTATGCGATTGGAACTGTGTCACCTTCGTTGAAGGTTAAGTACGTGAAACCCACTGCCCCTGGAATTATTCTAATCACCAGGTTTGTGTGGTTATCACGAGTCAACAAGTATTTAGACTCAAGAAGGTCTGTCTGCAAAGACTGCAGAATGGAGGTATGCTCCGGAAGCCAGCATGACTTCGAAAAGTTAAGTTGTATCAAGGCATACAGTGGCTTGATACGCTGGGCATATTCGGGAATGTAAGTACGCCCAAAGTTCAAAAAACCCAGCAAAGACTGAAGTTTTTTCAGAGTTGTAGGAGGGCACAAAAGTGCACATTTCTCTAGGAAATGGGGGGCTAAGCCCTTACCTTCATTGTTGAGCTCATAGCCCAAGAACAAAACGGTAAATTCAGCAATGTGTGATTTGGCAAAGTTAAACTTATAACCTAAAACCGCAAATTCTAGAATAATGCGGTCCACTCGGGAAAGATGCAGGAATAGTTCGTCGTCCGTCAGATAAATGTCATCGACGTACGAACATGCATCTGCGTCTATGCCGTCTAACAAAGAGACAACACGGGCAGCGAATACGCCTGGACTGTTCTTGTAGCCCATAGGTAAACGCCGGAATTTGAATAATTTACCACCGGATGTAAAAGCGCTCCATTGGCTACTCTCCGGGGCTAAGTTGTGCGTGTAGAATCCATTGGAGAGGTCAAGTGTCGTTTTATATTTTTTACGAACAAGACTGTCTACAAGCGCAGAACTATGTGTGTTTTGCACCGCAAAGGTCCGACAATGTGAGTTCAAATGTTGGTAATCCAAAACCAAGCGGTACGATCCATCGGGTTTAGAAACCGCGAAAAGGGGATTATTCATTGGTGATACACATGTTTCAATCACTCCCTGATATTCTAACTGAGTCAGAATTTCGGAAACGGGGCCTTTGGCTTCACGTTTAATGGGATATTGGGGTTGTGGCTGTGGCAGCGACCGCAAAGGTATTTCATGGGGGGGAGAGTCCTCATCCCAGCCCACGGGATTGCGGTACAACGCTGGAGCCAGGGACACAGCCCACTCAGCTGCAAGAGCCTCCGCTTTGTCCTTTGGGACATGTCGAGAAAAGCTCGGAAGGATTACCTCCTCCCCTTTACGCGCAGCTAGTACGAATGGGGGCGGCCAATCCGCCTCCGCTAACAGAATGTCGTAAGAAGAGGTCAGATTTTCCCAAAAAATCCCTTTAATTACACGCTGTATATCACCTTCAATTTGGATGACAATATTAAATAGTCTGTCAGGGGGTGCCACTCTGGTGTCTGCTGTCTCAACAGTAATGAATGTTTCAGTTGCTGTCGCCTCCACATGAGGACGTAGCGCCTCCCGCACTATGGTAACTTCCGCGGCGCTGTCTAGGAGGGTCACTGCCCACGTCCAATTCAGGAGTCTCGCTCTCACCGTCTGTGGCATATCTCGCTGTTACAGCGGCAACTTTCTTCTTCTGAAATTGCGGGCGAGAACGTTGAAATTCTTCTGCTTTCCCTCTAACCTGTTGTCGAGGTTGGTCTCGTCCCTGGGGAGCCTCTCGACCCCTTCCTCTATCCTGACGATCTCCTCCACCGGCCTGCGAAGTTGTCTGTGCCTGTGAAGAACGGGGAGAACGCGTATCAGGGATCTGAAACCTATCCGGAGATTTAATTCTCGCCCTATCGCGCAAATCATAAGTGCGTTCAGAAGAGACGGAAACCGGGGATGCGCCTCTCGACCCCGGTCTCTTTTGTTGCTTACCCTGTTTTTTCAACCTCCAGCTCTTTTTAGTAAAGACTGGTTTCTCATCTTTCTCAGATTGAGGTTTTGGTTGTTGTTGCGATTGTGTTTGTGATTTGGCAAAAGGCTTAACTCCAAGGCTATTTCTGCCAATAGTTTTGTAAGCCTGGGCAATAATTTTCGGTAATTCGCGCGGCTTGTCCGGTTCTGGGACTAAAGCCAAAGCATTAGCTACTTGAAAGTTCACTGCATCGCCCTTGACATTCGCAAGGATCAACTCAGCAACTACGTCGAACACTCCCACCAGTCTCATCCCTAATTCCACAGCCGCCTCAGGGCCATGCTCATCCTGCACTCGTTTAATTACAGAGGGGAGTACCGTCATGGAGGGGGTGCCGAAACACTTCGCATATACTGCTGCGAATACCCTACCCCAGTTGTTGCATGCCGCCAACTCGGGGACTAAGTCTTTTGGCAAACTAATCGTAAGAATTCTGTGTTTTTCCACCGGAGATGTGTTTGGAAAAACTGCCTCCAGCTGGTCAAATTTCTCTGCAAGCCAATAAGGAAAATCATCCTTGTTTTGTGGGCGCTTGCCCATCACCGAATTCACCATGACAGGACTTATGGTCACACCTCCTGCACCAGCTGGATGGGCCGCAACTCCAGGTGGGGCTCCTGGATGTTGCCTGTAACATACTGCACCAAGGCTCGATGCACTCGCACTAAAGCCGAATACATGTTGCGCAGTTCCGCGACT
This sequence comes from Calotriton arnoldi, assembly GCA_963921515.1. Taxonomy (NCBI): domain Eukaryota; kingdom Metazoa; phylum Chordata; class Amphibia; order Caudata; family Salamandridae; genus Calotriton; species Calotriton arnoldi. Next base: position 6,571 of record CAWUFW010010611.1, on the reverse strand, counting down.
GTTACCGTCATATATTGCGGATGTGGGGTGTACCCGGCCAAGACAGGCCAAGTGGCCCCATCAATAGATAAGGGGCCTAAACGAACCGAAGTAACCGGTTGGGGGAGGGCGCCATCAAACCAAACACGGTGTTGCCACGCCGTGAGCGGTACTTCAATATTCCTATAAGGTCTATAGAAATTAGGAACCACGGTGTCTTCATATTCATGGAACAAATTATCGTTCCCATCCACCGCCGGAAAGGTGACCCAAGAGTAGAACACCTCAAAATGGTAAGCTGGATCGGCTTGAACCACAAAGATCAGATCAACACCCGCGTCAGGCACTCCATACACTGTTAAGTGAGCCCGGAGCGCTGCACGGCTATGTGCCGCAATTTGAACAGCCATTGTAGGCTAGAAGTAGTCGACAATCTAAAAGGAGGCAGCACAAATAGGGTTTTATTTAAGAAACCTTTTAACAACTTCAAGCTCGAAAGAACCTATAAAAACGTCAATATAGGAGGTATCACCGTCACACACGCTTCCGGAAGCGTCCGTGAGGGAGTTGTGGACAAGCACAAGCACTACTCAAGCGTCTCGCAGATAAGTCCCACGTTGGTCGCGCCATGTTGTAGGGATTCTGCACATACACAGAGCTATGCACAGGATAATAGGACCTCGGAATATAGTGGTGAGCCAACCATACACCTTAGCACCTAAAACCCCAATCCGACTAGCTTTAGCGTCTCATTAGCAACAATGCTACCAATGATTAGACAACCCAGAACACGGTATCTCTCTCTCAGGACTCGCAGGAGCAAGAACACTCTTTCATAACTCACTCATACCTGTCCACAACGTGCGTAAGAAGAGACACTGTATAGTTTAAAATGTTTATTTCAACTACCGTGCTCTAAGATACAGTACACGTGCCAGTACTATCAGCATAATGCATAAGGATAATATAATCAGCATAGTTACGACTCCATAGAATACAAACGGGGAAAGCATTTCATAAAGCAGTGGATATAGGGCTAAATGACCATACCACCCTCCCCGTGCTAGTAGCTAGTTTATTATAAAAACAGAAGACCTCTGGGCTTTGTCGAGCGAACCCCCATACCTCAATATCTAGATGCAAGGTTTACATCATCAGACAAGCACAGCTCTTCTCTCTGGAAAGGTTTTTCTCCAAGTGTCTCCAAAGCGCGAAAAACGCAATATTAAAAGCACACAAATTTCTCCATGGCAGCTGTACATAGTGTTATGTCTAGGTGTGAGGGACTGGCCAGATCAGCAAGAACAAGGGACGTTGTTTTTCGACCTTGTACATGTTGTGCAGACGTAGCCCAAAGGGAACAGGAGAAAAGGTGAAAGTCAGAAAATGCAGACAGTTCTAAAATAACTTGGCAGGAGCAGAGGCTGATAGAACAACGGCTCAAAGTAACATGCGCAAAAAAGGCATCATGGCAGCCAGGCCTAAGTCAACGCAGCAAAGCAGACCAGGAGGCCACAAACCACATGACACACTCCAGTGAGTGCAACAGTAGGGAAAGTAATGATTTAGGGGCTCATTACGATGGCGGGCGGAAGCACCACCGCCGTGCTGGCGGATGCAAAAAGCACCAGTTACCGCCGGCACGCAGCAGTCCACACGCCCGTCCAATTACGATGCGAAAAGTAGGCCAAACACCGCCGGCAAGCCAGCAACACCGTCCGCCATCAAAGTGCGCCCGTACACGTAGCGGCGCAGCCCAACTGACACACACCGTCCGACGAAATCACGTCCCGCCCGGCGTATAAATTACGATGCCGCAAACAAACGGCTCCCACGGCTAAGAGACACCGTACGACAAACCGAAGCGGTAACACGGACGCCGAGCACGGACAACGAAGAAGCGGCACCCCGAGCATGAATCCAGCACTGCAGGCCCTTCCCATGCTTCTGCTGATGCACCACCAAGGACGCAACGTACCGCGGAGACGCAGGTAGGCACACACACAACAAGTGCACGCAAACAGCGCACACAGTGCAAGGGCGGAAAAAGCGGACAACCCCCCACCAGCGCGTGTACACTACACATCCACCATTGCATCCACATATGACACACAGGCCAAATCGTAACATCGCGGAACACATGTGTACACACCACCTGGGACTAGGAACCAACCACCCCGTCACGGCCCCAAAGCGCCGATGGCGCCGCCACACATGCGCACAACGCAGAGGCCAACCGCAGCGCCATGCATGCGTCGCACACAGACACAGGGACACAACCAAGCAGCACGCACATCAGCCCCACCCCGAACGCACATGACACGTGACAGGCCTGCCACAGACATGTCCCCAACGCCCAATTCACGGACAACACCCAACGCCACACAACCGACGCACACATGTCAGTGAAGTCACGCAACAGCAGGACACACCCCAGTGTAACAAACATGGCGTAGCACACAGCGGCGGCAACACCAACTAGGAGAAGCAGGGCCCCTTCGGGAAGAGGAACGCCAGTACCACACTGAAACACCCATACCACCCTGCACATATGAACAAGACATATAAAACGGAACACCAAAGAGCCCGGGGACCGACAACAGGTGGCCCAAGAATAACATTCACACACAAGGCCCAACGCAGAGCGGAAAGGCAGCCTGCCGCCCACAGAAGGGAGAGCAGACAGCACTGAATGACCTTCCATTCCAACTCCGAAACCACAGCCCTACGACAGAAGCCGGTGAATACAGCCATTGTCCAAGAATAGACCAACACAGGCATGCCGAGGAGACCGACCACAGGGCAGATAGCGCATATCACAGAAGCACACAACGGACGGGGAAGAAAGAAGAAAACACTCCCCATGTCGGCCACATGCAAGTTAATTGGAAGGAGTCACACATCACTGACCTTGAACTGTCTGAGAAGCATGTGGGATGAGGGCCCGTGTCCTCCAAACAAGCCAACAGAACACAAGTCCTGTCTCCCTACGACTACACAGAGCTCACAGCAACCTCGGAGCGTGCACATTGCAGACTGCACACACAGCCGGAGCACGCCACCATAACGCACCGCTGCGAAATGGCAACCGCAACACACCTACCCAACTACGCCGAACAGCTCAAGCTGTACAAAACCAACCTGTTTCATACATTGGGATGCGATCTCCTGTCCCTGCTGAACGTAAGTTACCGACTGACTTACCGCATCACATTGTTCAGCTGCGTCATGCGCGTCTTCTACTGTCGGAGGTGTCCCTACCAGCATCCCGTGGAGATATGCCTCTCCAACCCGGCATGTCTGAAGGCGGACCTGCTACCACTACTCCTCCCTCTGGACGCACACGACAGGGCCTGCTCTGCCTATGGGGGCATGGCGTATGTGGCCAACATACGCCATGCCCCCACTGAAATGGGACCACTGTGCCTCCACACGACGGATCATCGAGAACAGCTACATCGAATGTCACCCAGCATGCCCCATCATGGTCCTCCAAGGGACAACTTACGAACAACACCTTGACAGCCACCATCCGCTACATTGGCTGGCAAACATGTACACCACCAATGACATGGAAGCCCTGCTGGACGCCATCGCATACCTGACAACCTGTAAATACGTCGGACCACAACGCAGGTTCCCCGAGTGACCTATGATGTCCAACCCCGCACCCATGCTTAGCTTCCGCACTGACTGGCCAGTCACCACCACAACAGCCATACCAAACGACCGGCAACTGTAACCACACCATCAACGACATCGCCATGACATCGGATATGACCGGGACATGCACACTGTTCCCCATCACATCCAGGAACACCGCATGCATCGTGGGAGGCAGTGGCATGGGCTCTGTGTATCGCACCCACATGGACGGAACTGCACGAACAACCAGGACACAACATGGATCCAGCGCACATGGACACACACACCGCTCAGTGGACATGAATAGGTCGCCTGGAGTCTGTGGGTGCTGCACCCCTCCCACCCCCGCCCCGGGAATCCCATACCAGGACCTTTGCATGGACGACAAGTGCATACAACAACAACACGACCCCAGTGACTGTGACATGTCCAGTAACCACCACATTGCAACAACAAGTGGCACGCCGCTGCATGCACGCAAGCACATGCCCTGATGTCATCTCACATGCATGCGTGCATGAGGAACAACCGCAGCAAACCTGTCACATGGAACTGAGATGGACTGTGCCCATGATGCCAAGCGGTCTGGTAGGCTACATGTATACCGTCTGTGTCAAAGTCCGCAGCTCCGCAGCTATACGTAAATGTACATTAGCACAGCCTTGGCCAAGCAGATGTCACTCTGAAGCCCACATCCCACATGCAACAGCCAATCACATGTAACCCCACACCCTATCCCATTTGCAATCATGCTCAGTATATCCTCAACATGTATTCCGCTGCCAGTAGTGTCCACTATACTGCATCACAGAGGACAGAAGACTCAATATAATGTTTGAAACCAAAACTGTCTCCGCTGACTCATTTCACAAGTACGAATGAGAGAGGATGAGAGGATGTGAAGTACACGGCAGTCGTGACATGACCATGTAGTCCACTGGTATTGGATGTCAACGCAAATGAGTAGCACAACTGTGGAAGACACACATGTGTCGTGTGAAGTCGTATGGACGCAGTGCTCAGGTGGGTGGGTGTGACGGGTAGATGCGCACATGCCAAGTTGGAGCACGCCGTGTTGGGAGGGGTCATGAACAGTACACCACCGCTTCCCTGGGCATTGTGAGAGGACACCTGTCGGGGGGAGTGAACACGTGTGTGCACAGCAGCCGGGCACACGTACAAAGCGGTACCAGGCGCACCTCAGCCCACCCTCTGTGGACAAGCTGGATCCTGTTGTGCGCCCGCCATGCCCCTTGACAAGGCACACACAGCCCCAGTCGACCAGGTGTAACCCCAACATAGTCAATCCGCACAGGCGATACAGGGCACGGGATGGCAGTGGAGCATGGTGTGTGAGAGGTCTCCTCGCGCTCCTCCTGGTCATATCACGCAGGCAATAGAACCTCAACGTCTAGCATGGCACAAGTCAAATGGAAGTGTAGGGGGACGCACCACAGCACGAGCAGCACTGACGTCACGGGAGGTGGCTCGCACCATCCCATCCATTGCCCATCATACCAACCACGCCACATGCCATTGCGACTAAGTGCAAGCGCGTGCGCCACCACCCCCGAGCCCTCCCCAGAGAGGCCAAAGAGTGAATGTGTGGGCCATCAGCCACAGACGGACGCGGCATGGCCGCAAGGGCAGCCACAGCCACTGGGTGTCGCAGGTGGCGGATCCGGAAGGCGAAGACTGTGATGCATAGTCCATGCAGGCCGGGTCTCCATTTGGGGCACCACGCAGGTGGACGGCGTCCCGCCACACATCATACCCTGAGACAGCCCACTCGTGCAACTGGACCCACACATACACTCCTTGCCCTCTCTGGTGCGAGCTTGGGGCTGCCTGTGCAAGCGCTAGCCTCGCAGGTGAGCATGCATATTGGGGGAGCGAGGGGAGGACATGAGGGCTGGGGCAAAGATGACTGTATCACTGTCAGTTAGTACAAGGGATGACCCAGATGTGGAAAGGAAGAGACGTGTCCCGTGTGTACTGCAACTAGTCGCCAATCCAACTACCCCCATGTCCGGAATGTAAGCCCGCACCTAGGCCCGCCCATCCGCCACATCGAACATACCACCAGCACGACAACCTTCCCATTCGAAACACTGACTGGGGGTGGCGACCAGTGAACAATCATGTGTAGCCTACCCACGCGTACATGTGGGCCCTCCATGATCCATGTCACCTGCGGCAAAGTCATGACATGCGCAATGAGGGAAGTGAGGAGAGCTGTCCGCCCCACGCACAGAAGGTGCATCAGCTCCACAGACCCAGCAGCGAGTCCAGCAGGGGTCACATGTGCAGGGGCAGCTGTGCCTGGTGTGAAGGCACATGCATATAGACAGCACATCGACCAATGTGTAGTCTGCCCACATCCACAGTCCATCATCATGCGGACATAGGAATTGAACACAGGGCAACACATCTTAGTTGGTGCACCCACCGTGACCAACAATGCGCAATCATCGACGTACCCGCCCTGTGCATGGCCCCCCACCCAACGGAGGCACATCCAGTGCCACCATCCCACACACACAAGCCTTCCACGGAACATGCTGTGTCCAATGGTCAGTACAGAGTCAGCGCCCATCTGGTGGATCCTGAACAGGAGACACATGCACACACATGCCAGCTCCCACTATGTACGTCTGCCACCTGGCACGTGCAATGTAACCTCTCACCTGTGACGTGTGACTGCAAGCACACAGCCGTCTTGGCATGGGGCTGTCAATGTGGACACCTGTCAATGTTTCGGGAGGTTTGATCCGTACAGTGCTGTACATAGGGTGCAGTGCTGACACCTACTACTGTCTCATATCCCCTCGTGCCACAGGTCCCACTTGTTTTGGCCGCTCAGCCTGTGCCCACATCGTCGTCGTCGTGTGCCATACTCATCCAGCCTCGGAAGCAGTTCCATGCTCAGCAGACACTCATGTTGCCG